>CM051239.1:317480980-318680980 GCA_027917425.1 Gastrophryne carolinensis
AACATATTCCACAGTGCCTTACAATCAACATATTCCACAGTGCCTTACAATCAACATATTCCACAGTGCTTTACAATCAACGTATTCCACAGTGCCTTACAATCAACATATTCCACAGTGCCTTACAATCAACATATTCCACAGTGCCTTACAATCAACATATTCCACAGTGCTTTACAATCAACATATTCCACAGTGCCTTACAATCAACATATTCCACAGTGCCTTACAATCAACATATTCCACAGTGCTTTACAATCAACATATTCCACAGTGCCTTACAATCAACATATTCCACAGTGCTTTACAATCAACATATTCCACAGTGCTTTACAATCAACGTATTCCACGGTGCTTTACAATCAACATATTCCACAGGGCTTTACAATCAACATATTCCACAGTGCCTTACAATCAACATATTCCACGGTGCTTTACAATCAACATATTCCACGGTGCTTTACAATCAACGTATTCCACAGTGCTTTACAATCAACATATTCCACAGTGCCTTACAATCAACATATTCCACAGTGCTTTACAATCAACATATTCCACAGTGCTTTACAATCAACATATTCCACGGTGCTTTACAATCAACGTATTCCACAGTGCTTTACAATCAACGTATTCCACAGTGCTTTACAATCAATGTATTCCACAGTGCCTTACAATCAACGTATTCCACAGTGCCTTACAATCAACGTATTCCACAGTGCTTTACAATCAACATATTCCACAGTGCTTTACAATCAACGTATTCCACAGTGCTTTACAATCAACATATTCCACAGTGCTTTACAATCAATGTATTCCACAGTGCTTTACAATCAACATATTCCACAGTGCTTTACAATCAACATATTCCACAGTGCTTTACAATCAATGTATTCCACAGTGCTTTACAATCAATGTATTCCACAGTGCTTTACAATCAACATATTCCACAGTGCCTTACAATCAACATATTCCACAGTGCTTTACAATCAATGTGTTCCACAGTGCTTTACAATCAACATATTCCACAGTGCTGTACAATCAACATATTCCACAGTGCTTTACAATCAATGTATTCCACAGTGCTTTACAATCAACATATTCCACAGTGCTGTACAATCAACATATTCCACAGCGCTTTACAATCAACGTATTCCACAGCGCTTTACAATCAGAGGGTCCATGTACAAAGAGTAAAAGATTACATAGAAAAAAAAGGTATCTGTTGAAACAAGAGGGCCCTGCTTGCAAGTTTACAATCCAAGAGGAGAATGTGGTAACACAAAAGGTAGTAAATGCTTTGTGCCATGGTCCAGACATCTAAGTAAAAATAATAGTATATACACGCTGTATGAGCCAGCCACAAGTTTAGTGCTTTTGGGGGCAAAGGTTGTGGTGCATAGGGTCTGATAATGGATTGGGTTCAGAAAAATAATGTAGAAGATTACATTTTTAGTATGTGGAAGGATACCCAGAAAAGATGTGTTTTTAGGGAGCGTCTAAAAGTTTTGATGTTTTGAATCAAACTAAATGGGAAAAGTCTTGTAGGCAGAAGTGGGAGGTTCGGACTAAATTGTAGATCATTTGCAGAGCGCAGAGCAGGGTAGGGCCGTAGACAGAGATTAGGGAAGACAAGTAGGGGGGTGCAGCATCATGGAGAGCTTTGTGGATAGCAATATAAACTTTATCCTATACTTTATGGGTAACCGTTGCAATGACTGGTGGAGGCATCAGAGTAGTAGTGAGAAAGATCGATGAGCCGGGCTGCTGCATTCAGGATGGATTGTAGAGGAGGAGTTTAGTAAGGGGGAGACTGGTTAGTAGCCTAGTAAGCCTTAAACAAGTCTCTCCCTATGGTGGCTTGTGCCTCTGTTGCACAACCAATAAAAACAGAACCAAGTTCTCACCAGCCTCTATGTTGCCATATGCAATGTTGTAGCAGAATAGCAATAGGTCTCACAGTTTAAAGCAACACATAAACTGAAAATTACGACCCCTGCTATTCAGTTTCAAATTCACTGATCAGAAAGATAAGGAGGTTGAAAGTGATCAAAGTCTTCATAAAACATCAAAGACGGTTACAGGAAAAAAAGTCCTCCATATGGTGAGAACATATATTATGCATGTAGGTACATTACACAGACATATTTCATGCAAGTGTGAATTAGGGGTTCTGATAAATGGAAACATTTGTTTTCATAGGTGGAGAGAAACACTTTAAAACATGCTACAGAAACCAATAGGAGCTGTTAACAGAAGTGTGACTTTATATTTTCTTTACATTTTGTTTGTGTGCACACCACTGAAAATTGAAAGAAAGATTTGATGCTTATGTAACTTTGATCATCAGCCTGTGAGTAGGATTTTCTATTTATACAGCTGGACGTTACAAAAAGGAGAAACATTTTAGCAACATTTCCACCATTTTCTTTCCACATAGGCTTTCACTTGAGATCATCTGTTTCTCAAAGTTTGCCTCCAATCACAAATGACTGGCTGCCCTCCCCACAGCAAAATTGCCAAGTACTATAGTCACAAGGTCCATACTCCCATGCCCCATGTGACTGCTGGCAGCCAATGGGGCCCATTAGACGAGCACACATGCAGCTCATGCATGCCCACAAAGCTCATAGAATTGGTCACTAGCGGTTATGTGGGGGCATGAAGTATCTTTAGTGTTTTCACAGAAGGGAGTTAGCAGATGTTCAGTCATCATGTGCGTAATGGCACACAAGCACCTTGAGATTGAAGTTAAGTATATATAACTGGCGACCCGCAGGGTTTCATGCAGCAGCCAAATCAGGATACCCCATGGTTTGGTATTTAACTGGACTTATTGTAGTTTAACTTTGTGTCTCATTTAGATTACTTACAATCCAGGAAGGTCTTACATTTGTGAAGAACCAAAGAAAGCTGAAATGTCACGTTTGACCCTAAAGTGCTAAGCTGTCGTAAGTCACATTTTAGAAGCATAGAAGATTGACATCACATGGTCCATCTTGTTTGCCCCTATAGGTTTGTTCTCTTTATCTTATGATAGATAGGGGTTTATCCCAGACAAGTTTATATTCACTTAAAGTGGAACAACAATCAAAAATGACTTAAATCAGACCAACACAACAAACAGTGCTCATATGCCCCCCTCCCCGAGACAATTTAGAAATTCATTTACCTTTTTCTAATTCTTGCTGTGATCAAATTTGAAAACAAGATGGCCGCTCATGCATTTGCAGGCCGCCTGCAAACAGGAAGTGCTGTCAGTTATGTTAGTTGGGAGAGGAAGCTCCAAAATGGCCACCACCTTTCCTTTCCAACTGTGCCAGGCTGTTGGTTCGGTTTAATGTTGACTTTTCAACTTTACCTCTACTGGAAGTTTGTTTCTAGCATCTACCAATATTTTAATAAAATATTTTTATGCTTTTGAAAACAAATTCCACTACTTACGAAACTTTGTTTTCTTTCATGGTACTACTGTATACAGTAATATATTGTTCTCTTCTTTTCTATATGGCAATTGTCCTGCCACCAATGCAACCAGACCAGGAGGCCTTTCTCTCCATTGA
The DNA here is from genome assembly GCA_027917425.1 of Gastrophryne carolinensis. Classification (NCBI taxonomy): domain Eukaryota; kingdom Metazoa; phylum Chordata; class Amphibia; order Anura; family Microhylidae; genus Gastrophryne; species Gastrophryne carolinensis. Next base: position 317,484,541 of record CM051239.1, read on the forward strand.
GCTGCAAAGAGTTCTATTATCACACAGATCACAAGCTTCATACTCGGACATCAGCTGGTTTACACCAGATATTAAGGACACATTAGTACCAGCCATTTATAACCACATGACCTGTTGCTTCGCCCCTGCTGTAAGGGATGACCTACTTAGGAGCAAGCAGCAACATAACAGAATCAGAGATGTTGAGTATTCCTTTGCTCTCACAAGAACACCTTATCTGGAAAGATAGACAGGAAACCCAATAAAACAGTGAGAAGAGATATTTGAATGTCACCTTAGACCAGGGTTTTCCAACTCCCCTGGAGAGCCACCAACAGGTCAGGTTTTGTGGCTCTCCACATGGTTGGCTCTATAGCTTTGCTGCTGCACTCATTTCTTAACCTGAGTGTCTGTGTGGAGATCTGCAGTTCTGTAATTAAACCAGAATGACACCAAAAAAATGTGCATCTGGATAGCGCACCCACACTATCCCGATTACTGCCAATAATAAAGTGCTCACCTTTTCTATTTTCTTTAAAAATCATTTTTTATTCAGCAATTGCATCCCAATGGAGAAAAAATGGCTGGCACACTGTAAGCCCTTTGTGCCAGCATTCTGGGAATCATCGCTCGGTTCCTGTCGTGCGGCGCGCTCCTGAAGGCTCCATACGCGCATGTCCAGTTGGGAAGGAGGATGGGCCTGGCATGTGCATCCTCTCAATGGGCCATCGCCAGGCCCACCCCCTACCAATTGGGCATGTGCACTCAGCGCATTTAGAGCCTCCGGAAGCTGAGCAGTGCTTTGGGAATGCCGGCACACTGGGCTTCCACTGTGCCAGTCACATCTCCTCCATGGGGACACTGAGTAAGAAAGGATTTTTTTTTTTTTTTTTATAAATTTTTATTTATGCTTTCAATTTAGGTTACAACTTACCATTACAGCCATTCCCTTCAAGAGAGGGATCATAAACATATACATAGACTAATATTAGCTTACACAAGGGCAAGAAGGAAACCAACAATACAAACCAAAACAGAATCACACACATACTTCAGTCACTCACACTCATCCTCGCCTGCTATCGCCTATGATTATCCATATAAAAGTTAGGTATTCTGAAGTCCAAGGAGGAAGCGCAAGAGGGAAAAATGATTGCATCTAATCTGTGACGGAGTCAGAGGCATTAAGCCATGCCTCCCACACCCGCTCAAATTTGTTAGAACATCCCCTAGCAAGGTAAGTCATCTTATATAAGACTAGCTTCCTGTTTATCAGGCTTTTCCAGCCCGACAGAGTTGGTGTGTTTGGGTGTTTCCAGTTCAATAGGATACATTTCCGTGTGTAGAAAGCTAACAGCCGTAGGAGAACTCTGCGGCCCCCCATCCAACATAGGCTCAACTATACTTAATAAGCAGAAGGCAGCTGATTTCGTAACTGGCAGGCCCACAGAGGTATGTATAAAAGTTAGATATCTCCTCCCAAAATGTCGAGATCCCCCGGCATTTCCAAATCATATGTAGCAAGGTGCCTGCTCTGGTATTACATCTGGGACAAGTGTTTTGCAGTTTTCCCGTGCTCTATCCAGTGGGGAGGGGAGACTTAAGAGGAAGGCAGAATACAATGTTGAGGTGGGCATATTGAGGTCTTTGGATCTTACTATAGCCTCAACTGATGACTCCACTAATTGCAGTCCCTCCAGAGGGATCTGAGACCTAAGAGCATGCCGAAGCTGCAGGTATCTAAAGAAATCCCTTGGAGACAGCGTAAACTCGTGACATAGTTGCTCGTATGACATCAGTGCCCCTCCAGACAGTACCTGTTTTAGTGACGCGATTCCTTGGCTCTTCCAAAAGATAGTATCTGGAAGGGACATCAGTTCAGGCAACTTAGGGTTGTCCCACAGAGGTGTATTGGGGGACCATTCTAAAGGAGAGCGGGGAGGTCTCCCTATATTGTGCACTTTATGCCAGACATGCAGGGTAGTTCTCATACACGTAGTGGCATGTGGGAGGCCTTTAGCTCCCCTGTACACCAGAGTCTGCAGAGGGGTCGCTGGGCCCAGCAGGGAAGCCTCCAGGGCAGTCACTGGATTAGTCACCGAGGGGTCCATCCACCAAGTAGTGTAAACTAATTGGGTAGCATAAAAATATAGTAACATGTGTGGTACCGCTAGACCCCCTGCATTCAGAGGCGCTCTGAGGATAGACCTGTTCATTTTGGGGGAAGAGGCGCCCCAGATGAACTTAAACAATATGGAATCTAAAAGTCGGAAATGGGCAGCTGGCAGCACAGCAGGTGATGCTTGATAAATGTATAGAAATTTAGGGAGGAAAACCATTTTGAAGACATTAATCCGACCAATCACCGAAAGGGGAGAGATGCCCATTAAGCGGTCTTTCTCCTGAGAGCACCAATCACCGGGCATATATTCAGCTCCTTGAATTTTGAGGGGTCCCCATGAATAATGACTCCCAGATCTCTAAACCGGTCCACTACTTGAAGTGATGAGACTAGAGAGATCCGAGTGTCTTCTGGCTTGTCCACCAAGTACAAACTAGATGCCAGGCGCTCAATAGCCAGTGCGAATAGCAAAGGGGAGAGAGGACACCCTTGTCGCGTGCCTCGGTGCAATGAGAATTCAGTCGTTGTTACTCCATTCACTCTTACCCTTGCCCTGGGGTTCTTATAAAGTAGTTGTACATATTTAATATAGGTTGGACAGCCCATAAATAAGGCCATTCGACTGAGTCGAAGGCCTTTTCATTGTCTAGTGATATAACCACCCTACTCCCAGCATTGTCATGACGAATTTGCAGGTTACTGAACAACCTCCTCAGATTAATGCTTGTCGTCCGGCCTGGCATAAAGCCGGATTGGTCGGGCCCTACAAGTGAAAGAATTACAGTGTTTAGTCGGAGTGCTAAAATCTTAGTGAGAACCTTGGCATCCTGATTCAGGAGAGAAATCGGCCTATACGAACTGCAGGAATCCCTGGGTTTACCATCTTTATATATCAAAGTAATGACTGCCTGTGCGAAGGATTCAGGTAAGGTTTCAGATTGCAGGGCTTCAGAGAAAACCTCCAGCAGTCTTGGCACCACAGCAGCGCCGCTCTTTTTGTACCATTCTGAGGGCAAACCGAGCCTTCCGGCTAGACATCAGGCGCGATTGCTTTCTCAATTCCCTCACATGTTATTGGACCGTTTAGAATTGCGCTATCCGCATCTGACAAGAAAGGATTTTTAAAGGATTTTTACTGACAGCAATCTGGATAGTGCCAAAAATATGTCATTAAGATGTTAAGCTCATCTAGTAATTTCATTTTTTTATGTTAGCAAATGTTTTATGAAAGCAGTTTTGCCTACCTGCAATCTGTTGCTATAGGTAACTGTACATCAAGATCCACAAGAAGAAAAATGTGAACCCTGTACACACAGAACACTGCTGCTGGGCAGTTTTGTGAGCACCTTTACCTCACAGCAGCCATAGCCACAGGCTACAGTTTTCTGTGGTTACTTTAGTAGATCTTTGTGCACAGTTCCAATAGTAAGAACTGCAGGTAGTATAAACTTCTTCCATAAAACAAACATTTACCAACATAAAAAAAGAAGAAAAAAAATAGATCAGCACCTTGTGGACATCATTTTGGTACATAAAAAATCATCAAATGTGAACTTTGCACAAGAATATTTAAGCAGCAGCAATGATAAAGATAAGATAGGCAAATCTATACAGGAAAAGTGGGAGTGTAGATACAACCCAACATTTCTTTTCTTTCAGGCATCATTTTCTAAATCCTGACGTCCATCACTTGTTCCAAGAGTGCAACACTCAAGTTACAGTGTTGAAATGGAATGTGCATAAAGCAGCTTACATAATTCAACTAATGATACCAGCACACGGGGGAACCACAACAGATTGCATTACATCACCACAATTTTTCTTTATTTCAACATACAGTAAGACTGTCGGCCCACTCCTTCAGCCCTAGTTTAATAGAATACTAAAACAACTGGTAAATTTGCTATGCAAAAATCTAATATGCAACTTTATGAGTATAGATTCAGCACTGTGCGATATTATGTTTTCGCATCCTATTTTCTGTGTTGCGATTCAGCACAATTTTCAGTTGCAATAGTTTGGAGTGAATCAAGTGCGCGCACGCTTACTCGTTTCGGTAAATCCATATCACATGTGAAAATATTTTCGTATGCTTAAGTATATTGGTATCATTCAGCAGAATCACCTGAACTTTGCCATGCTATATCCCTTAAAGCAGATAAGCATCCGTAAGCATCTATGCAAATAGATACATGCTTTCTTCCCTAAGAAGATAAGCATCCATAAGCATCTATGCATGTATCTTTGAAAATAGATGCTTTCTCCCATAAGCAGATACGCATCCATCCATGTATGTATTCACACAAATCTGCCTTCCCCCCCCCCCCCAAGACATTTCTTGACAATCCACATGTGGATTCTACCACCTTTTCACATGTAAAAACTTTTGCTTTTACACGAAAAAAAGGTTTTGCCTGCACGGAATGGATTTGACTGCATTGCAGAATAGCACACAATCTTCTTCTGCATGCGAATATATAGTTGCATCATAAGAATTAATGGTACATCAATGATCTGGAATCCATACATTTCGTACATGGCAGTCAGTGCTTTATTCCTAAATGTTACAATGTACTTGATTTTATATATATATATATATATTAATTAGTGTTTCAGTGGGAACCATTGCAAAAAGTTGGTACATCTCAGGCACTGAGTGGCTTTCCCACATCTGCAGGTTCCTGAGTGCTTTCCCGGACAGGCCTCCGCCAAGCACAACAATAAGGCGACTGGGTTACAGTCAGGCTCTCACTGAACCACCAAAGCAATTTTTTTTAGACACTTGGTAAGTTAACTACTGTATGTTGTTCTTCACGTTCTATTCACAATAGTCCATGATGAAGCATTTACACAAAAATTATTTAACATATAACACTTTAGAATAAATGCACTTTGTAAAAGCACAATCATCAGTGGATAGATACAAGATCATTACCAAACTATACAATATATTGCACTTTATTATGTTTTTCATTTCAATTATATGAAATGCAGAGGAATGGACAGTGCTCTTTTACAGGTATTAGTGGTGTATTGGTAAATTTATGGTAAAAGCAACAGGGAGGGAAGGATACAAGGTTTCATTTGGACAAATAAAATGACTGTGTATTGCTCCCCAATACAGGTAATTTAAAAAGAGGTAGATACAGCTTATATAGCTCTTTTATAGGTATATAGATACATATTGCAATAAGAACTTTCCCAAACTTTATAAAAATATCCTTTCATTAGTGGTTTAACTAGATCTCAGGGGTGGATTTTAAGTCCCTCTCCGGACACATATTACCTTATCCCCCCCATGGGACCAGTGTAAAATAAGCCATTTCAAAGCATCTTAACATATCTGATTAGATGTAAATACCCTTCACTTCTCATTCTACACCTGGTAGTGGATAATTCAAACTAATTTGGCTTCCAACATCACTTCTATGCAGACACACAAATCTACCTCCCAAGCCCAGATCTCTCTTGTCCCGCTATCTCTCCAGTTTCAGTAGGACTGTGTATTTCTCACACATCTGACTCATACTGCTCATGTATTTTAAAGTGGAACAAAAATACACAAGCAGCCAGACTGGAATCTAAAAGATTGCAGGGCTGGTGCTGGCTTTTCCCCACTGTGTGAAGCACCCGAGGTCACCGATAAAAACTCATCTTTACCTGCTCCATTGATGCATGCGCGGGCTCTCGTCCAATCAGAGCCCTTTTGGCAAGTTCCGGCATTCAGATAGGCTGGGATGGGAACGTGCGCGCCGCTGGGGATACGGGGGATTCGGCAGTGCACGTTCCGCATTGATTTCAGTCAGAACCCTTTGCCAAATGACGTAGTCAAGGCAAAAGATCTCTGACTGGGAAATCAAATTTAAAGAGGACCAACATCCAGCGGGATCGGCCCGGGAATCTATAAGATTCACCGGCCGATCCAATTCCTCCCCGCGGGGCATCCAAAATCGGGATACCTGCTGTGTAAAACCCCCCAGGACGCTGCACTTACCTGGATCCCGGTCCAACGGCACATGCGCGGCCGCATCTTGTGCTTCTCTCTAGCAGGGTGCATGCCCGCGCCAGCCATTTGTGAATGGCCGGTGCGGGTGTGCTCCCTGTTAGAGGGAAGCGCGAGATGCGGGCGCCAGCGTGCTCGGAGCCACTGAGGTAAGACGTCGCATTGACGTGCATACCTCAGTGGCTCCGAGTGCGCTGATTGGACGGGCAGCCACGCATGCGCCGTAGGAGTGGGGTGAGGCGAGTTGTATCTTGCAATCTGGGGGGTCTCACATAGCGGGGCACACCCGATCGGGGTGCCCCGGGGAAGTAGACCAAAACCCAGGATAGTCAAAATCCTGGGTGTTGGTCCACTTTAAGCACGACCCTTTTACAGCAACTTTAAAGCGGAACAAAACCCATCAGCGGTTGGCCAATATTCTAAAAGATTCAGGGCTGACTGCTGGCTTTTCTCCAGGGCATCCTGAATTGGATTAACTTGAATGGGTCCAGCCATAGGGGAGCTCCCCATTCAAGTCAATGAGAGCCACCTGCCGAATGATGTATTCACATCAGGTGGTTCACATTGGACGAGACCCCGCACATGCACCATTGTGAGTTTTTATGGGGCTTACACAGTGGGACATTCCAATTAAGGCTGCCCCAGGGGGTACAGAATATAACCTGGGAAAGTCAAGTTACAGGGTTTTGTTCTGCTTTAATACGAACACATGTTTTAACAACTGAGGGATAAAAAAGGTTTTCCTTTCCCTAGTCATGTATAAATATGTATAGTATATGCTACAGTGCTGTGACACTTCTGAATGCCTCACAAGCATCCAAAGAGGCAGCACCCATGTTTTCCAGTAGAGCAAATATGATTTGATAAGGGGTTGGGTGTTTCTAAGACGCTATTGAAATAATAGTAAAAGAAAGGACTTTTCTATAAAGTCCCCGAATGTTCATATTCAAGGCCCCTCACCTGTCAGCTTTCTCTCCTCTCTGTGTCTGATCACTTATTTGGGTCCCAGCCTACCTAGCCAGAACAAACACCAAGTGTGTGGCTCAAGTTGTTTAAGGATGACTTGTACTAATGCACAGAGGTCAGTTATATTTACACTCTATAGTCAGCTGTTCCTGTTTACTATAGCAGATCATCATTTAGGTCCTTGTGATGTAGAGATACAGTATAGAACAGGGGCCCGCAACCTTCCGGGAAATAAAGAGTCACATTTAGCCCAGAGAGAGTCAGGAGACACATTTCAGAGAATTAGACCAGGAGAACCACATGGAAACAACTAGATATAATTCCAAATAATGCAGTGAGGTCCTGGTCCCCTGTCCTTTAAAATATTTGTCTCACATGAGCAGATCCCTAGTCCACCCTGCACAGGGAGGCTGGACAAACATGTACACTGCTTGAAGCTGCCCAGATAGGTAAGCTAGCACACTTCTCCTGCCCAAATCTGCCATAACCGTCTGCACAGCTATGATAATGCCCATTCCTGTAGCCTATGTACAGGGCCTTATTTACCATTAGGCATATGTAGGCACGTGCTTAGGGGCTCATGGCTGCTAGGGGGCACATTTTTAAAATGTAAAATTATTGTGAACAGGGCTGGTCGCCTTTCACAGAGGCCGTGTACAGCCTGCAGTTTCGTCTTTTCACCACTGGGGGTGATGTCTGGAAGAGAGCCTAGCCAGGAAGGACATTATGATCTCGGACGACTGCCTGTCTCTCTATCCTTCCAACTATCTTTACTAAAGTAGGTGCAGCTGATTTTTTTGTGGTAAGGGGGAGTCTGCCAAGCTGGAGCTTGCAATTCTTCATGCCTATAGATGTGAGCAGCTAAGCCATGTAGTATCCCAGGGTTGGGGAGGAATAGCAGCTGGGTCCTTGGTACCCTGGGGGCAGCTGAGCCTTGTAGTTTCTCCAGAGTCAGCTGGCTCTTGTAGTTACCCAGAGCTGGAGAGGGGAAGGAGCCGGGCCTTGTAGTGCCTCTAGGGGTAGCTGGGCCTTGTAGTTCTGCAGGGCACTGGAGGGGAAGCAGCTGGGCCTTGTTCCTCTGGGGGCAGCTGGGGCTTGTAGTTACCCATACCTGCAGAGAGGAAGCAGCAGTTGGGGTTTTGTTCTCTATGATGTAGAGGATCTTCCTCTCTATGACCTGGGTAACTATAGGCCCCAGCTGGCCCAGTGTGAACATCAGATACTCAAAGGTGTCTAGTGTGGCCCAGAGTGGGGAAGTATCTCGATGTGGGATGCCACATATACCCCAGGTATAACCAGGCCTCTTATTATTTCTGCATGCCTTGGCCCCACATGACCGGCAGAAGCCAATCGGGTTCGCCAGGTGGACAGGTGCACAGATGTTTAAGGGGGTGCCAGGAGATAATATTCACACACCCCTTCACAAACAAAGCTCTTAGCTGGATCAGCATACATCTCTTGCTCTCTCTTTTTTGCTCATTTTTTATTATGCATATTCTCTATGCCTTCCGCTTAAAGTCCCTGTCCAGGCAGACACCAACTTCCTCCCAGCTTATCCTGCTTAGGTATCAGTGTAAAATTAGTCATTTCAAATCATCTGCAAATCTCAGATTATATGCAAATACCTTATATGGTTTAAAGAGGACCAACACCCAGGGGTGATCGGCCCGGAAATCTATAAGATTCCCGGGCCGATCACCTCCCACCCCGCGGGACATCCGAGCCCTCTGCGAGCCCTCTGTGAATGGCCGGCGGGGGCGCGCGCGCGCCGAGAGTGACGCGCGGGAGGCGGCGGAAGCGGCTTGGACGTTCCTGATCCCCGCCTGGACGTTGGCGGGGATTGGCTGCGGCGCTCACGTGGGAGCGTTGAGAGGTGAGTTTTTTGGGGTTTCTGGGGGTTTTCACACAGCGGGGCACCCCCGATCGGGGTGCCCCGCCGAAGTGGACCAAAACCCAGGATAGTCAAAATCCTGGGTGTTGGTCCACTTTAAGCATAGCTATTTTATTTGCTTTAATTTATGTTTCGTGGCTGGGCTGGGAAGGCCATGTCATGGCACAGCTTTATGAACTAAAAGCATACTCTGCCGTGGTCAGAGACAGCTGTTGCAGCACTGTGACTTGCTATGCTTGCTCATACTAATTGCTCAAAGAGACAGAGTGGCTGTTCGACCATCACTTTTTTCCATGGACCTGGAGGAAGGAAATTGAAAGCATCTACCCCGTGTTGCAGGAATTACAAAACCGAGGCACATGGAACAGACATAAGGTGAGCCGCTTTCTGCCTTATTATAGCCACTGGGTTTACAGTCCTTTTAAGGGAAAAAAAATGTACACTTTTTTTGTGTGTGTGGGGGGGGGGGGGGGGGTAAACAGTCCCTTTTAATATATTTTCAATGCTATTAAAAACCCCAGCCCTAGAATTTTACAAGAGAAGCAATTTTTGAAACAATATTTCAGCCATTAGATTGTGAAAACATTGTGAAAACACATCTAAACACAGCAGGGTTTTAGGTGGACAAGAAATCTGAGAACAGCTAGAACTTGTAATTGCCAGCAAAAACGCAACAGCCTTTAATTTTCCTGAATGACCAGTAGGATATGTTTCTACTTCACACGCAGCCCAAAGTCAAGAAAAGTTAGTCCTCAAAAAGGAAACCGCAACAAGCACATTTGACAGCTGAACATTTATTGAGCTTAGACTAGAGTATGGAAGTTTTGGTGCTTCTGCCAGGAGGGTCACAAATAATATAAGATTTGCTCCCTAAAGTATGTGATTAGAGTATGGAAGCGTTCGTGCCTCTGCCAAGAGGGTCACAGACAATAAGAAATACACTCCTTACATTATGTGATTGGAGTATGGAAGCGTTCGTGCCTCTGCTAAGAGGGCCACAGACAATAAAAAATACACTCCTTACATTATGTGATTGGAATATGGAAGCGTTCGTGCCTCTGCCAACAGGGTCACAGACATTATAGGATACACACCTTACATTATGTGATTGGAGCATAGTGTGACCAAGCTTCATGTTTTTGCCTTTACTCACTGTGGAGATTTGTGTCTGGTGTCAGTGATGACCAAACAGAAGTTTAATTAAGAGAATAAGCATTACAGAGAAGGGAAGATTTTCATGTAAACAGACGTCATGTGTCTAAACGACCAGGAAGAGTATGTCTCCCCCAATTTGACAGCTCAAGTGATTAAGCCTTGATGGCCCTAAACTAAAACGGGAAATTGTTTTAACTAATAACAAAATATGGATTTTAAACTTAGATAATTTTATGCCGTAATAATTGTATTCCGTGGTGCTGTACAACGTAGAAGAATAAACAAGGTATTATAAGTCAAATGTGACAGAATTGCAGCAAAACACAATGGTATAGGAGTATGTTAGGAGGGAAAGCGCTGCCTTTGCAAGTTTTCAAGTTTAAGTTTTCCATAGCCACTCAGATCCTCATTACAGCTCTGCTGCCAGTCCAGTTAGCAGCCATTAGCAGCTAATATTCCTGCTCATGTAAGCCAGGCGCCTGCATAGCCAAGAGGCTGGGCTGACATTCAACCTTAGCCGCCGAGTCAAGCTGGCAGCAGGTCAGAAGTGGAGAAGCCAGTCCCTGGTAGTGGCAGGAAACCTTAATGAAGTGACAGTTTTATGTTCCCGTTGTCATTGCTTTTAAAGCGATCCCACAACCCAGACCAACAAAAATAAACCGTCATATACCAATATCTACTATATCTATCAATGTGAAAGAACCGTAAGTACTTTAGGTTGCTGCTGAAATGAAATCTGAGCAGCTTAAAAAGCTACCCAGTGCCATCTTGGATCACCTGGGAGGTGTATGTACCCTACAATCCTCCTAGGGTCCTGGCCACGATCGCAGCCACACTATGCTATTAAAGAACAGCAGGAGTGAGCTCTCTCCCTCCCTCTAGTGTATCAAGCCTCAACAAAAAAATTCTGAATAGGCATACCACGACTGAGAGCCAATCAACTCGGTGCTCAGCTATCTGGTGGAATTCCCATGGGGACTCTCCCTTACAGTTCCCATATCTTGTGTCTGCATATGCTTTGCACTGCAAACATCACATCATCAACTGTGGTGCATATTGTGGGACCCAGTTGGTTAAAGCACCAATTTCAAACGGTAAAATCTAATATAGGTTAATGAGAGGCAAGCTATACTCGATATGAGACGGCCACTCTCACTTCCAATTGTAAACAATCAAAGCGGTTTCCTCTCACAGCAAAATGCTCTGATTGAATGACTAGAAAGTGTTGAGTTATTATGGGCGATCTGGGTGGTTTCACACAGCGGGTGATCACACTCTGTCACATGCGCCTCTCCCCCATTACTTTTAAGTTACAACATGTTGCCTGATCCTCAAAACAAACATTTCTTATTGGATACACTAGGGATTACTTACTGGAAGTAAAACAAAAATGTGCACCCCCCCCCCCCCAAACAAAAGAAAAAAAAAGACAACATCCGTATTTTCTTTGGTCATGTAATTGATACCATCATACCATCATCGTAAAACCCCCAGGTATTTGTCTAATCCAAAGGTTCCCTTCTCTTCTTCATAAATTAATTTCATTTTCTATTATAATTTCTTTAATGAACAAATACCATATTTGCCGGCGTATAAGACCCCCAACATTTCCACTCAAAATATAGAATTTGTTATATACTCGCCGTATAAGACTACTCCCTCTTCCGCACACCTTCCACACACCGAATAAACAACAAACGAAATAAACAACAACCAAAAAAACAACCTGAGCATGTTAGCAGAGATGGGATAATAGAGAGATGGGATGGGACAGAGCTGGGAAAAGAGAGATGGGATGGGACAGAGCTGGGATAATAGAGAGATGGGATGGGACAGAGCTGGGATAATAGAGAGATGGGATGGGACAGAGCTGGGAAAAGAGAGATGGGATGGGACAGAGCTGGGATAATAGAGAGATGGGATGGGACAGAGCTGGGAGAAGAGAGATGGGATGGGACAGAGCTGGGAGAAGAGAGATGGGATGGGACAGAGCTGGGAGAAGAGAGATGGGATGGGACAGAGCTGGGAATAGAGAGATGGGATGGGACAGAGCTGGGAGAAGAGAGAGATGGGATGGGACAGAGCTGGGAGAAGAGAGATGGGATGGGACAGAGCTGGGAGAAGAGAGATGGGATGGGACAGAGCTGGGAGAAGAGAGATGGGATGGGACAGAGCTGGGAGAAGAGAGAGATGGGATGGGAGAGAGCTGGGAAAAGAGATGGGATGGGATAGAGCTGGGATAATAGAGAGATGGGATAGAGCTGGGATAATAGAGAGATGGGATGGGACAGAGCTGGGATAATAGAGAGATGGGATGGGACAGAGCTGGGATAATAGAGAGATGGGATGGGACAGAGCTGGGATAATAGAGAGATGGGATGGGACAGAGCTGGGAGAAGAGAGATGGGATGGGACAGAGCTGGGAGAAGAGAGATGGGATGGGACAGAGCTGGGAGAAGAGAGAGATGGGATGGGAGAGAGCTGGGAGAAGAGAGATGGGATGAGACAGAGCTGGGAGAAGAGAGAGATGGGATGGGAGAGAGCTGGGAGAAGAGAGAGATGGGATGGGAGAGAGCTGGGAGAAGAGAGATGGGATGGGACAGAGCTGGGAGAAGAGAGATGGGATGGGACAGAGCTGGGAGAAGAGAGATGGGATGAGACAGAGCTGGGAGAAGAGAGATGGGATGAGACAGAGCTGGGAGAAGAGAGAGATGGGATGGGAGAGAGCTGGGAGAAGAGAGAGATGGGATGGGACAGAGCTGGGAAGAGAGAGAGATGGGATGGGACAGAGCTGGGAAAAGAGAGATGGGATGGGACAGAGCTGGGATAATAGAGAGGTGGGATGGGACAGAGCTGGGAAAAGAGAGATGGGATGGGACAGAGCTGGGAAAAGAGAGATGGGATGGGACAGAGCTGGGAAAAGAGAGATGGGATGGAACAGAGCTGGGATAATAGAGAGATGGGATGGGGCAGAGCTGGGAGAAGAGAGATGGGATGGGACAGAGCTGGGATAATAGAGAGATGGGATGGGACAAAGCTGGGAGAAGAGAGATGGGATGGGACAGAGCTGGGAAAAGAGATGGGATGGGACAGAGCTGGGAAAAGAGAGATGGGATGGGACAGAGCTGAGATAATAGAGAGATGGGATGGGACAGAGCTGGGATAATAGAGAGATGGGATGGGACAGAGCTGGGATAATAGAGAGATGGGATGGGACAGAGCTGGGAGAAGAGAGATGGGATGGGACAGAGCTGGGAAAAGAGAGATGGGATGGGACAGAGCTGGGATAATAGAGAGATGGGATGGGACAGAGCTGGGATAATAGAGAGATGGGATGGGACAGAGCTGGGAAAAGAGAGATGGGATGGGACAGAGCTGGGATAATAGAGAGATGGGATGGGACAGAGCTGGGATAATAGAGAGATGGGATGGAACAGAGCTGGGAGAAGAGAGATGGGATGGGACAGAGCTGGGAGAAGAGAGATGGGATGGGACAGAGCTGGGAGAAGAGAGATGGGATGGGACAGAGCTGGGAGAAGAGAGATGGGATGGGACAGAGCTGGGAAAAGAGAGATGGGATGGGACAGAGCTGAGAAAAGAGAGAGATGGGATGGGACAGAGCTGGGAAAAGAGAGAGATGGGATGGGACAGAGCTGGGAATAGAGAGATGGGATGGGATGGGACAGAGCTGGGAGAAGAGAGATGGGATGGGACAGAGCTGGGAAAAGAGAGATGGGATGGGACAGAGCTGGGAAAAGAGAGATGGGATGGGACAGAGCTGGGAAAAGAGAGAGATGGGATGGGACAGAGCTGGGAAAAGAGAGATGGGATGGGACAGAGCTGGGAAAAGAGAGAGATGGGATAGGACAGAGCTGGGAAAAGAGAGATGGGATGGGACAGAGCTGGGAAAAGAGAGAGATGGGATAGAGCTGGGAAAAGAGAGATGGGATGGGACAGAGCTGGGATAATAGAGAGATGGGATGGGACAGAGCTGGGAAAAGAGAGATGGGATGGGACAGAGCTGGGAAAAGAGAGATGGGATGGGACAGAGCTGGGATAATAGAGAGATGGGATGGGACAGAGCTGGGAGAAGAGAGATGGGATGGGACAGAGATGGGAGAAGAGAGATGGGATGGGACAGAGCTGGGAGAAGAGAGATGGCATGGGACAGAGCTGGGAGAAGAGAGATGGCATGGGACAGAGCTGGGAGAAGAGAGATGGCATGGGACAGAGCTGGGAGAAGAGAGATGGCATGGGACAGAGCTGGGAGAAGAGAGATGGCATGGGACAGAGCTGGGAGAAGAGAGATGGCATGGGACAGAGCTGGGAGAAGAGAGATGGGATGGGACAGAGCTGGGAGAAGAGAGAGATGGGATGCGAGAGAGCTGGGAAAAGAGAGATGGGATGGGACAGAGCTGGGAATAGAGAGATGGGATGGGACAGAGCTGGGAAAAGGGAGATGGGATGGGACAGAGCTGGGAAAAGAGAGATGGGATGGGACAGAGCTAAGAAAAGAGAGTTGGAGCAGGGAGAGGTGGGTTTTTACAGGTGCCCGGGTGGGGGGTTTCACACAGTGGGGGCATCCCAATTCAGGATGCCCCAGGGAAAAGCTGACTGTCGATAAAAGGTTCAGTCATCTGCAACTATCCCACGAGGCTGAGCGACACACACTCATAAACGTCCTGCTTCATGCACTGTTTTATATCCGCTGGGCAGCTGCAAACAGAACTATGCAGGGCCAAACTAATGCATAGTCCTGCTTGTTGCTGCCCGGAGGATATTAAGCAGTGCACTGCAGAACTTAATTGAGGGCCGCTCAGCCTCCTGCGATCGAAGCAGACAGCTGAGCCGGCCGCTCCTCCATACATCACCCACCTGCTGTCTTTCCTCCCGCCCGCCGTCTTTCCTCTTGGATGGCCGGCCCCGCCTGCTGCCTTCCATCCTGGCCGACGGCCCCGCCCACTGCCTTCCCCTCCACCCGGCCGCCGGCCCGCCCGCTGCCTTTCTTCTCGTCTCCGGCTTGCACGCTTGCCTTCCCTCCCGGCCACCCGGAATCCTAGCGGCCCCGCAGGTAACAGTGCCGTGCCGTGCACCCGGCGTATAAGTCGACCCCCCAACTTGAAGGCAGGTTTTTCAGGGGCAGAAAGTCGTCTTATACGCCGGAAAATACGGTAAATACTGTTGTACAAGTAGATGACGTGTTGTACAGGTAGATGACATGCACTTAAATTCAGCAATGGAGTACAAGGAATATGCAACATTTTTCACTTTCTAAATGAACCTAAGCACCACCTTGTGGTGTTATGGATTCTCAGTCATCTTAAACCAGACCTTCAGTATGATTTAATGAAAAGCCAAAACCCTTAAAAAATTATTTCCACAGCATCTAGAATTCATATATTTTAAGTTTTTAGTCACTTATTATTCTTTCTCCCATCAGGCTGCAACTCAGGACTCTAGGATACGGGCGCCGCCATCTTGACTCCATGAGCCATCATCTTGGATGTTTAAAGGCTCATAACATGCAGTAGATGCCGGTAGGATGATTTTTAATTTGAGCAATCTGTATTTAGAGGGAGTGGGAAACATAAAAGATATGCTCTTATTCACGGTGAAGGCCCGCTTTAAAGCGTGTTAACACCACACACAGCTACCACTTAACGTGCACACAATGCAAAAGGGGAAATACAATATTTTTAACTCCAAAAGCACACCCCAAATTGAGGAGAAAATATTGGTGCGTCTTATGGAGCGAATGTGTGGGCTGTTAAAGGTAAAGACCATACCTTACGCTTCACGTTGCCGCAGCCCTACCTCCCGCTGGTGTGTGTGCCTAAGTGCGTCGTCACACATGCAACAGGGGAGATCAGCCACACTGCCTGTTATATGATGCTGGGGGGGGGGGAGATTTTGCACACTGCCTCTTATGGGGTGAATTTGTGGGATTCTGCACGTTGGCTGTTATAGGGGAATTAGGGAGGATTCTGCACACTGCCTGTTATCGGGTTCTTGGGAGGGGGTCTGCACACTACCTGCAGCTATTCTGGGAGGAAGTTATTTTAGCACACCTAAACACCTTCTGAATATTTTTGTTCCTATTTTTCCCTCTAAATCCCATAGGGCAAAACATATGGTAGTTTTTTTACCTTTTGCAGCAGATTGGTAATCGTGGTTTTAGTTTTTAAAAAGTTATTAGGAATGAGCAATATATATATATATATACCAAGGTATCAGACCATCGAAGAGATGCTCAATACATTTAAACAGGTTTCTTCTCACCCCTTGGGTGCATCAAATGTATGATGGAATGAATGCATGATTATGGGTAATGTTCTATGCAAAGCAGATGCCTTGACAAAATCTGTTGAAATTCATCCCTTAACACAGATTTCAAAATTTGTGTCGACCAATTATACCCTGAACTTATACAGGTAACATTTACCCTTGACCCGGTTGTCTTAAAAAAAATTGGTTGGGAGCACTTTAGAGAATAGTTTCCAGTCAGAGGCCATGAAAATCCATGTAAAGAGTTTTCCAAGGACCTCTTTATCAGCATACTATTGGGGGTAGCGGCAGTGTCATGATGCCAATGGGAAGAGATTTACCAGTTCCAGTGACCCTTAAAGTGCTACTGCAGGCAAAAGTTATTGTTACACCATTTCATCAGGCTACATTTGGCACTGTCCTAAACTGTTTTCCGTTTTAAAATTGAAGAAGAAATGGCCGACATATCGAAGTTTACAGGTTCAGCTTATGATTTTGCTTCTGACAAAGTGGGTGCGGCCCTTGAATCTCTCATGCAGCATAATAATAAGCTCTCTGTGCTGACACCAATGTAATGAATTTGGAGGAGGAAGAGACCAGCAATTCTGTCCCGCTCTGCTGAGCCGGTTGGGGGACAGGATGAAAAAGAGAATGTTATTGGCTGCACTTGTAAACCGCAATCTCGTCCAAAACAATTCTCACGGTGCTGAATCAGCCCTAATGGCAGTTAGGTTGAAGTTCTCCCCATTGCTGAGTTGTGTGTACTGTGACTGCATGCATCATCGTTGGGGGTGGGGCTGCTTGGCCAGGGAACAATATGGCAGACTGCATCAAGTTCTTGTTGTCATGAATATTGGGCAATGGTTTTTGGTTAAAAAAGAAACACAGGCTGTTTTGGGGCACTGGGTAGGGATAGAAGGTGACCACATAACCTTCCCTCTGGTATAGGTGCACTTTAAGTCTTATTCTATCAAATACACTGAATAAAAGAAAAGAATCAACTCAAAATTACCAGTTAAAGGAGCACCAAAAAATGGTCCAATGATAAAAATCCATATAAATATGCTGGATGGCGAGAGGAGGGGTCACTTATACAATCGACATCAAGAAATATCCAGCCAGGCGTGTTTTACTTTATTCTAATTGAAGGAAAGGAAATCGGAGGTGACAGGTTCTGTCACCCCGATACACTAAACCTGGCACCCCTGGAAGTTATTCCTACCAGGAGAAGAAATCACAAGCTTGGCTGGTGTTTTATTCAGTTTGGGTGTATACGTAACCCCTCCTCTCATTAGCCAATGTGTTTATATGAATTTTTTATATTACACAATTCCGCGATAGTGCTCCTTTAACTAATCATTTCTGAAACACTGTGGAATTCTGAACTTTCCACTACTCAGCCATTTGCCAAAGCTTGCCCATTAAACTGCAGATGCCAGTGAATCAAATGTCAAATTTATACAAAATTCTGGGCCAGGATCTAAGAAGTGAATAAAAAAGTAGTTTGAACACAAACATGTTTGTAAAAATAGCTTAGTGAATATTTAAAAAGGACAAGTAATGGAAAATAGACATGGTACAGACAATAGATCTTTGTACCCATTTCTAGACTTAGAAAAGAGCATACACCGATTTCCTTATCAGATGCAATGCCCAAAGCACCAGCAGTACAACAGTCCCCATTAGAGGAAACACATGAAAAATGGAATATATTAATTTGAGACAACAAAAAGATACTCTTACAAAGCTTATGTCCAAAACAGATGTTTGGATTTATGTATTTCCTCCTATTCTATCAGCCAAAGCAGAAAAGTCAAAGATTATGTACAGATTTAAACACCATCTATGCACTGTATTGTCCAAAGGATTTAGGATTCTGTGATTCTAATTGCATAATCTAACACATTTTATATTAATGAAAAACTTTTCTATCACCTGTAAATTTGATGCTGTCTGAATAGGACATCCCAACCACCCCTCCCCCATTTTGTTATGATGTTTGGGGTTTTTCAGTGCTTTTAATGTCTTTTGTGAGGATAGGTGCCACTGCTAACCCAACATAAGGATTGGATTCTGATATAAAACACAGTCCAGCCTTGGACCCAAAACATTTACAAATGCAATGTACTTATCCTCAATCTATGATATCTGTGCTCATTATAATGTGGCTTCAGCCATAACGCGGCCCCCTTTATTGGTGGCAAACAACAGCATTATATCGAGGTAGCAGTGTATATTTCTTGAGCAGTTTTGTCATATCAAGTTTGAATACTGCCTGAATAGGACCACCATGACTGGAGGACTGGTACTTAAATAAGGTCCCTCTTGTTATTAGGCTCTTTTATCCCACTGTTTCTTAGCCTGTGGTACACGTATGAACATGATCAATGGTGCCTCCACAGGGGGGCTCTAACAGGTTTTTAAATTCATATTTCAGGCAAATGCAATTGTTAGGCCATTGCTTCAGGCTAAGTTTGGAACGGTCCTAAACCGTTTTCTGTTTTTAATTGAAGTAAAGATGGCAGAGATATCAAGGTTTACACCTTATAAGTTCTCTTCTAAAGCATGTGGGTGTGGCCCTAGGTGCTGTGACACTTCGCACACCCCCATACATGCAAGCCATTCAGTAGGTGGGCAAGTAGGTAGGTAGCTGGATGGACAGGTAGGTAGCAGGGTTTGTGGGCAAGTGGGTAGTATGCCAGAGGGCATAAGGCTGTAAATAGGCACCCACTGAGGTCAATCTTGCAAATGCCATGCCAACCCGCCAGGCTGGCTTTTCATACCGTCACTGCAGCTGAAGAAATTGCGCCGCAAGAGTGGGTTGATGGTAAGAGGGCACGCTCTGATTTGAGGTGTGCATGTAAAGTCCTTGAAATACGATATGAGCTAATGGGCTAAGATCATTATTTTCAAGAAAAGTAAAAGCAGCTTACCTTGCCCAGAATAATTCTCCCCACGTTTCTGCCACTGGGTGTCCGCCCATTCGGAAACACTCAATATTAAATAAAACATAGCCATTTAGGTTGGAAGGGGATGGGCACAAACAAACAGACTAAAACAAGATGATGTCAGACTCAGGAAATATGAACAAATGTTACATTTTAGGGGGTTGCAGTTCTTCACTACAAAGACCTTTTTATACTTGTTGAGATCATGTCATCTATAATTAAGTTTTTAAACTCGAAACTCCTTAGATCTACATCTATAGGATAGCCATTTAAAGATCTATTATATAAATCAATGACATATGACGTCAGATCACAAAGCTATATAGCGGAACATACAACAACCCTTTTTATGTTTTTAGAGTTATTTTTGCCAAGAATAAAGCCAAGGCAGACTTTGCCTTTTTTAATCATAGTCAAACTTCTGACACCGTTACATATTAAATACCAACATGGCACCATACATTAGTATTACGCAGACAGACCTGGAAAGATATATTTCATTCTAATTTATTGTGACAAGTCCTAACTATAGGTCCATTGCTCCTTTGTTTGTTTAATGTCTGTATCCTTGAAAGTTGACAGCAGAATGAAATATGCCGACACCCCAGTCAGAGGAGTATGCAGCATGTAATATTGGTAGACATTGCCCATCTGCTAGCAGAAACAATGAATACCAGTTTACATTTGAAAAAAAAATGTTAAATACATGTGGGGCGTGGGATAAAACTAGATGCCTGTCTTTGTCTATGCAAAATAAGGAAAGGGTTGTTTTAGCATTAAATCATGTGTTTCGCGCCAATGTACAAATTGGGTTTGCTGGACAAAATGTTACATAAGTGTACAATTTTTAGAAAGGAATGTTTATGATATGTAGGTACAAAGAATCCTTTATGCAGCTAAACTAGTACTATTGAAGAATCTGCATATAGAAGTACTAATGTGCAAATCACAGTAATCAGATTTCTTACAAATCTTAGACCCATTAAAAATGGATTTGACTTGTTACTGAACTTTAATGCATTATGGCCGTTTCTCTACTAGAACAAGAAGAGCCAGAGAGGCAATACTAACTATTTATCAGATATCACGGAGCCTTTTCAATCTTTTGGGGTCTACAGATGTACAATTCCATTTGTTTGACAATATTTTGACAAGCTGACCTCCAGGAATATGTTGTACTGTAGTTTAGATTTACTATTGGAAAGAGTTCTCACTTTGAAAGGTTTTCGACTTCCTAATTAGTTTAGGGGGGATTTAAAAGAAAAAAAGATGGAATGTGATCTTACATTTGGCACAAGCTATGGGAAATATTGAGTCTTAGTAAATTAGGTGACTTATGCCCAGTAGTGTGGTGGATAAGAACACTAATCCAGTTTTTAATGTAAATGTTAGGGTGTCAGTGGAAATAGAACTATGGAAATGAGCCTTATCCATAGTTATAAACTCAATGGGCCTGCTGTCATTAGCTGGGTCCCATTCTAGTCAATAGTGTAGGTTCATGCAACTGAACTAGGATCTCTAGACAAGGAATGTCCACAGCAGCAGGCTGTGGGCGGCCATTTAACTAAAACCTTTAAAGGGCCACTCCAGCCTCTTCCTTAAAAAAAAAAAAAGAACTTACCTCCCGCCTTGCCCCCTCCTATTAGTGTTACAGCTCATGTAATAAAAGAAAAAGACACCTTGCCCCCCGAATCCAGCCGCTGAAGTCGGCGGTGCCGCAGCACCGAATGCCCGCCACCATCTAACTGAAGTCCCGGTTGCACGCATGATGCGGAGAGTGCCAGCTCCCAGTGGCCAGCAGGGACTTCCAGGAAGATGGCAGTGAGGGTTCGGTGCCGTGGCACCGCCGACTTCAGCAGCTGGATTCGGGGGGGAAGGAGAGTGTCTTTATTTTTCCTTTTATTACATGAGCAGTAACGCTAATTAAAGGGGGCAGTGTGGGTTAAGTTATTTTTTTTTAGTAAGGGGATGGAGTAGCCCTTTAACCCTTTAAATGCCAAGCACGTAGTTTCTACGTGGTTGCTTCTCCTACCGTTAAGTGCCAAGCACGTAGAAACTACGTGCCTGGCATTTCCCCCAAACAGTTAAAGAATAGAAAAAAAAAAACACTTACCTCCGGTATCCCAGTGAAGCTTGGGGTCCCCTCTTCCTGCGGGGGGCATCCGATCGCCCCCCCCTCGTCCTCCGTCTTCGGGGGGGGCCCGAAACCAGCCGCCCCCCCCCCCCCCCCCGTTTCCAGCGCTGACATCGGCGCTGTAAAAAAAAAAACAAAAAAAAAAAAAACTGTCATTTACTCACCTGCGCGCCCGAGCCTTCTGTCCGGGTCTCCTCTTCACCAGGGGGGGGGTCCGATCCCCCCCCTGGGCTGCGCAGTCTTCAGGTGAGGACCCTCTTCCGGGTCCTCACCTCTTGTAATGGCGGCGATGGCCGCCGCCGCTTAGCTCCGCCCATTGTGGGAGGAGCGGGATGACGTCATCCCGCTCCTCCTATACCCCCTCCGAGCTCCGGCATCTGTCAGATGCCGGTGGTGATCGGTGCAGGGCGGATGTCAGGTGAGGAGGCTCCGATCAGATGGATGGATGGGAGGTGAGTACAGTGTAAAAAAAAATAAAAATAAAATATTTTTTTCTCTGCTTGTGTCTGTGTGATTATTTACATTTAACCCCTTGTGAACTGGTAAGGGGTCCATGACCCCTATACCAGTTCACAAGGCTGGGGGGATGGCAAGCCACCTGCGCTAGCGGGTGGCTTGCCATTAACCCCCGGCACCCCCATTACCTGCCTCCCCAAAGGCCAGGGGGGGGGGGGGGGCAGAAGAGCCCGGGCCCACATGGGCTATGTGGGCTCGTAGGCTGCAGGGTGGGGGGGGGCCACAAAAGCTGCCCCCCCCACTCTGTGCCTACAAGCCCCCATAGCTGGTCCCGGGCTGGTTACTTTGGGTAAGGGGGACCCCACGTCAATTTTTTTTTGATTTTTAAGGGTTTTTAACCCTTAAAAAAAAAAAAAAAAAATGGGGTCTCCTTCCCCTGGGAGGGGGGACCCTATGTCATTTTTTTTCTCGATTTAACCCTTTGTAGTGTGGATGGTAGTTGTATTTTTTTTGTGAATGTTATAGATTACTTGTTTCAGTTAGGGGGGTCTCCTGGGCAGGAACAGGGGGCTACCGATAAATATGTGGTACCGTTCTAATCGGTAGAAATGGGGCTTTCACATGCAATATGATTTTCCTTAATAAAATACATTTTTTATTTAAAATAAAGGAGTCAATTTTTTTTAAAAAAATTTTATTTATTTATTTATTATTTTTACTTAATAATATTGTAAAAAAAAAAAAATTTACAAACAAGACATTTCATGTTAAAGCCTAAACTCTGCTGCAAAAAAATATATATATAATTTTCCTGAAAGTTCCAGCAAAAATGGCGCAAAACATGACGCAAAATGGGGAAAAATGGCCTGTCAACAGAGGGTGACAAAATCTCAAGTAAGCTGGCAATTAAAAGGGTTAATAGTACCTATGCATGTTGGGTATTGTTCTGTTCGGGGGACCTTGCGCTTTCAGACTTAGCTTGTTTTTTCTGGTTTGCATATTTATATTTTAGGAAAAGGTGTTTTTTATTCAGCTTTTTTATAAATTTTTTAGGGAAACCCTGCGCAAACAAAGAATTCTTTGAGGGATTACTTCCAGAAAGATGAGCCCACTACAACAAGCTGGGTACCCTTAGAAAGCTTAACGTGTGTACTTTCAGGGAATATATGGTTTATGGGGGATATTCCAAATGTCAAGGGTTGTTTTGGTTGAAAAATCGCAAGGTGCGCACTTTGTCTGCAGAGCTGAAATTTTCAAGTAAAATTACCGTTACGCACATGCTTTACTTTGGGGTGTTTGGCAACTCTTCCCTTGACAGTAGCTATGCATGTTGGGTATTGTTCTGTTCGGGGGATGTTGCGTTTTCAGATTAAACTTGTTTTTTCTTGTTTGTATATAGTTTTTTTAGGAAAATGTGGCTTTGATTCTGCTTTTTTATCCTTTTTTAGGGAAACTCTTTGCAACCAAAGAATCCATTGAGGGATTACTTCCAGAAAACTATGGCCACATCAACAAGCCTGGTACGCCTAGAAAGCTTGAGGTGTGTACTTCCAGAGAATATATAGTTTGTTGGGGGTATTTCAAATGTAAAGGGTTGTTTTTCTGGAAAAACTGCAAGGTGCGCATATTGCGTAGCACAGTTGTATTTTATCTGAAAATCCCCTAAAGCGCTGTTTCAGTTTGGGGGAGTCTCCTGGGCAGGAAAGGGTGTCTACCAATACATATGTGGTACCGCTGTAACCGGGAGAAATTGGGATTTCACACGCAATAAGATTTCATTGACAAACTTACATTTGTTATTACAAAAAAACTACAATATGTAAAAATTTTTTTTTTTGCACATATTTCACCCAAAAATATTGAGAATACACCTAAAAAATGACAAACAAGACATTTCATGTTAAAGCCCAGACTCTGCTGAAAAAAACAATATATCATTTTCCTGGGAAATCCCTGGAAATCCCTTCAAAAATCACATTTGAACATGGGGAGCGCAAAATAGTGCAAAATGGTCTGGCAACAGAGTGTGACAAAAACTCCAGGTAGGCTGGCACTTAAAGGGTTAAACCTTTTAACAGCTGCAGGGTAAAAAGTACCAAAATGTTACATCATTGAAATTATTTTCAAGATCCAACAGGGAGTAAGATAACTCATAGACATACTTATACTTACCTAGCTGCATGTAAGCAATAACACAGTAACACTGGGCACAAAGGGCCTTTGAAGTCTAGGCAGATCGAGCACCTAAAAGAAGCTCCAAAACAAGCTTGTCTGAAGCTCTCTGGTGTGCAGGGATTTGAACTGCTGGGAATTCCCCTTAAAGTGGTACAAAACCCTGCATGACTACTGGCCTTCCCCCTGGGGCATCCCAAATGTGTATGCCTCGCTATGTAAACCCCCTGTGGTGCCGCTAATACTCACCTCTTCCTTGTTCCTACAGCGGAACATTGATGTAACAAAATAATTACATTTTAAATACTAATAAATAAGCTAAAATAGTGAAAGTTCCAAATCACCTAGACTGTCACCAAGTAATACTTAATACACAAAGCATGTTCATAAATAAAACCAAATGCTTTGATTAAAACAAAGAATGCACTATGTCATATCCAAAGCTATATATAAAATGTATGACCCATAACATTAGATTCAGTGGTGTTCACATGACCTTCATTATCACCAGCTGGAAGAAGTTATATAAACTTTGTCACAAAAAGCATTAGGTAGGGTCACAAACAATACAAGGACAGTGCCGAGTATGACAATTCGTTGCCGTTTTTATCAGCTATAACTATTTAAAGTTCTGGATATTGAGGTTTTGTTAATCCCACCAAGCATTAACCCCCCCCCTAATTACCATGAAGCCAATTTAATGAAGTTGAATTTCCATGCCATGAATGTAGGTTAATGCATAGCTGTCTCGGTATCCCCAAGCTGCTCTATTGTGAAAGAAAGGCCCATGTCTCTTTTTGTTTGTTAAAAGAAATGGGAACAATGAGCTTGCACTGCATAGCCAAAGTATATTTTGGATACTGAAAGGACATACACAGTGTGCATATATATACGCAATTACTGGTCCCCCTTCCTTACCTTGGTTTCCTTTACTTACTGAAATTGTACTAGAACTCCAAAGCAACAGATTTTAAATGAATCTATTGTTGGTCTTATGTCCTCTGAGTTTTAGATGTAATAGAAGTATGAGAGTCAGTAATCCTGACAATGGAAGCCCAAACAGATTGCACACAGACATCTCTGAGGGGGTTACATAGGGCCATACCTTGCTATGGCCCTGAATAAGTCAACAACGCATGCAGTGTTTTCTATTAATTAAGCAGAACAAAAAGCAGCAGTTCCAGGCATTTGTTTTGTTAACAAAGCTGTGGCAAGAGGGATATTGTGACCCTCACCCTCTCTTCTTTCAAATAACCATGCCTAGTTTAGTGAACTACCAAAAATGTAGTTTCAAATTCAAATTGCTGCATGCATATTTAAAGAGCTGTCGGTGGATAAAAATAAAAAAGCGATACTCGCCTACCCTCCAGCCGATAAAATGCAGAAACGGCTGACCACACATTCTCTAGTTGATGGCTGTGCATTGAGTCTTATGATCTACAAGAAAACTTTCAGTGTGGTTGTTTGATGCTGATGCACCCCCACCAAGTGAGAAGACATACTAGGCTAGTCCGAGTGGAATCAAGGCTGTGGAATGCTAGGTGAGTAAAGCCGATTCACCCACATAACCTCCGCCCAAATTCCTCCCGTCTCCATCACTCAGTGTCTCAGCTTCGGCCTTCTGACAGGGTGGCAAACCCCCCTCGCCCAGGTAGGAGGTGGATCGCAGCAATCTGGTTAGTTTCTTTTTTGCCAGATTTGGTCATAAAACTGGACCAAAACACTCTAAACCAGGTTCGCAAACATTTTTTTTTATCACTTTCCATTTTCTAATTATCTCAAGTACCACCTGGATGGTATGTATGGGGTGTTACTCAACATGGTAAAAACACAAAGTGCATGAAACACACCGAAAATACGCAGACATATTTCAAGGAGCAGTCTTGTACAGTTATAGTTAGAGTATAGATAGCAGCCTATCAGGTTGGGGGTGAGTCTGCAGCCTTGTCAAGTACCACCTGATAGGGATTCCCAACCAGATTATGCTCTAAACCACTGTCAAGACCCCTACCCATCCCCCCCACCCGAGTATCTTGGGTGATGCTGCTGGCTCGAATACAAACAATTTAAAAAAGGGATTTGAGATCACCGACTAGCTGACTGGAGGCCCTGGAGTCCCACCTCCTCCCATTGTTTGAAACCCCCAGGTTCCACCTACCTGCTCTTGGAGCCCTCGCTCTGGCCGCATCCTTTCGCACCTCTAACTGTGCGAGTACACGTGTCAGGCATTTCTGAGTGGCTGGTGCAGGCACACCCACAATGGGAAACTTAGCAGAGATGTGGCCGGCAGTGCACTTGGTCTGCTAGGATTCATTCCCATCCAATCAGCGTGCTCAGTTTTGGGCCACGTCTGCACGACTGGAATGGTAGGAATGTAAGTTTGTACCAGTGAACACACAGTGGGGCATCCCAAATCAGGATGCCCAATCTTAAACAATACCCGGTGAGGGAAAGTCCTGGTTTTTCCTTAAATTTGCCAGCTGATGTGAATAAACCCACTTCCCTTGCTTCCCTCTAATCTAAGGCGTAGTCCTGCCCCAGCCTATCAATGGCAGGGTGCTGGAGCACACCGCAGCTAAAGGGAAGCTGGGGATGTGGCCATGGGTTGCAAAAACGCTGTGGAAACCCTGGGAAATGTGAGTTATGAGGGTCACCCAGGGGTTCACACAGCGGGGAATCCGGAATCAGGTGCGCCTGGGAAAGCCGAAGGCCTGTGGGTTTCAATCCATTTTAACACAGGGGAGGGATTTGGCTGGGGCTCATTTTGGACCAAGCATAAAATAAATAAAGAACATTGTTATTTAGGGCTGTGGAATAGCAATGAACATATTCAACAAATATAACTTCAGCACCACATTGTAGCATCTCTTGTATAATTATACAAGAAGACATATTTTTATTCGTCATTTCTGGTTCTAAAAAGACATTTGACAGCTTGTATATAACTTACGCTAGTGTTGGCTGACACTGGTTCTGATTCCAGGAACATTTGTACTGAGGCTGGATAAAACTCTCCGTCCCTTCCATGACCGTGCAGCTGACATTCTTGTTTACAATGTATGCGCACCAATTCCTATAGAGGACACATGACAATGAGCAAACAGATAGCAGTACAGCATTGTAAAATAATTAGACCTGTAGTCAGGGCTATTGACCTGCACATAATAGTGTGATCACTTTGTCACTTATTTATCTCTCCTTTCCTGAATAACACTTGGAATTTACAGTCACACAATAGCTTTTGTCTATATCTGATGCACTAAAACTACTGGATGTAATGTAAAAAAAACAATAGGTTAAAAGCTACAGAATCATCAAAAAAGATCTTTATATCATCCATTCCATAATGAAAGAGACATGTACTATAAGTACTAAAAACTTTAACATGATAACAGAAGTTTGTAGGCAAGCTTAGGCTAAAGGTAATGCTAAGGAGGGGCTCTGTGGCTCCTACAGCAGCCCACTGACCAACCCCCAGAGCTGAAAAGGTGAACTGAACCAAACTGAACCAAATATTTGAATAGTGTCAAGCTTCCATGCTTGCCACCTTGCATATTTCGCATGCTTGAACTATTCAGTTTCTTTATTTTTTGACCTATAAGAGGAATCTGCCCATAAAACGCATCTAGGACTTGGAGGAGGAAAATAAGAAAAAAATATTCTGAACCAAATGTGCTAAGAGCCTAAAAATAGGTAAGGTGCAGGAGCCCAATTACAGGCAGTGTGGCCTTCCTCCCTCCCATTCCCCATAAGCAGTGTGATCATCCCCCCTCCAGTGCCCCATAGGCAGTGTGGAATTTCCCCCTCCAATTCCCCATAGGCAGTGTGGCATCCCCCCTCCAATTCCCCATAGGCAGTGTGGCATTTCCCCCTCCAATTCCCCATAGGCAGTGTGGCATTTCCCCCTCCAATTGTGTGGCATCCCCCCTCCAATTACCCATAGGCAGTGTGGCATCCCCCCTCCAATGCCCCATAGACAGTGTGGCATTACCCCCTCCAATTCCCCATAAGCAGTGTGGCATCCCCCCCCCCCTCCAATTCTTTATATGCAGCAGTGTGACAGAAAAAAAAAAGTAAAAACTTACAAACCCCGCACTCACGCAGGCTGTGACAGGGTAACTGGTCCCTCCCGCTCCTTGGGAATGGCGCCCAAACACCCAGGTCCTTGCAGTGGGTGGGTGCGGACTGCAGCGAACTTCCATTGAGGCTAATGGACACCGTCAAAGGCCACACCCACCCACTGAATGAACCCAGGTGTTTGCGTGTGTGCATGAGGAATAGTGGTGGGGACAGCGGGTAGGAATCAGTTACCCTGCCCTCTGCCTGCCTACCGCTTCTCGATCCTCTGGGGCAAAAAATATGGTAACTCATTTGATGAGCATTTGTTGACAGTGTTCAGATCTAGCTCTAGAATTCAAAGACCAATGCAAAATCATGTGCCAGAGAAACTACTTTGATCCCAATAACACCAATGACAGAAAGTTATTGCAAAAAGTGATACTCCCCAATTTTTTTTAGCTAAAGAGAGTGAAAGGTGAGAGACTGAGAAAAGTCCAATTCAACAGGTCTAATTCTATATAGAATTCTATAGAAAAGTCTAATTCAATATAGAAACCTAACCATTTCCAATTAAACTATTCTGCGTATAAACTGGCTTCAGAATCAAGCCAATATGCATTGTATGATTTGTGATTGTAGTTGTAATAAAAGGCACAGTAAATACAAAGTGTGTAACCACACTGGGGTTCTCCAGAAGCTTCAGAAAGTTCTGTCAGATCCCAGCAGTCAATGCGTCGGAATGTGGTCTATTAAAGGCAACATGTGCCAAGGTTTCTTGGTTATCTGCCTGACAGCTAAGTGACACTAATGCATACCCGACCAAACACAGGGGCGAGCAACATACTCACTAACATCTAAATGGCAACTTGCATAATGCATTAAATAAACAGCATTTGGATCCAACTATCCAATTAAAATGCTAAATTCAAAGTGAATGACATAATCCAACTACTAATACCAAAGATACACATGTAATATTTCCAGAATGTATTATTTCCCATTACATCCAGGGTATTGTTCCATAAATTAAAGCTGAAGAAAGGCTGCCAAAACCATAAATAGAACCAACAGGCTGTGAAACATCTTCCACATCAAATAAAAGAAAAGTGGAATCATTATACAAATATGTACCAAATGATCATTTGTGATGCCCATAATGCAAGATAGATCGTGGGGACCCGCCAATACTCAAGGTGTAAGAATAGCAGAAAAGTGAAACAGATGACTAGTTTTTATTTGAATGATCATTTAGTGTAGTTATTGTCCATATTCCAACCGTTGTTGTGTATCTGTTCTCAGCTTTACCATCATTAGTATATATTGGGGCTGCTGGGATGCTGCCCAGCTGGAGGGGGGCAACAGTGGGGATGCTGCCCAGCTGGAGGGGGGCAACAGTGGGGATGCTGCCCAGCCGGAGGGGGGCAACAGTGGGGATGCTGCCCAGCTGGAGGGGGGCAACAGGGGGGATGCTGCCCAGCTGGAGGGGGGCAACAGCGGGGATGCTGCCCAGCTGGAGGGGGGCAACAGCGGGGATGCTGCCCAGCTGGAGGGGGGCAACAGCGGGGATGCTGCCCAGCTGGAGGGGGGCAACAGCGGGGATGCTGCCCAGCTGGAGGGGGGCAACAGCGGGGATGCTGCCCAGCTGGAGGGGGGCAACAGCGGGGATGCTGCCCAGCTGGAGGGGGGCAACAGCGGGGATGCTGCCCAGCTGGAGGGGGGCAACAGCGGGGATGCTGCCCAGCTGGAGGGGGGCAACAGCGGGGATGCTGCCCAGCTGGAGGGGGGCAACAGCGGGGATGCTGCCCAGCTGGAGGGGGGCAACAGCGGGGATGCTGCCCAGCTGGAGGGGGGCAACAGCGGGGATGCTGCCCAGCTGGAGGGGGGCAACAGCGGGGATGCTGCCCAGCTGGAGGGGGGCAACAGCGGGGATGCTGCCCAGCTGGAGGGGGGCAACAGCGGGGATGCTGCCCAGCTGGAGGGGGGCAACAGTGGGGATGCTGCCCAGCTGGAGGGGGGCAACAGTGGGGATACTGCCCAGCTGGAGGGGGGCAACAGTGGGGATACTGCCCAGCTGGAGGGGGGCAACAGTGGGGATACTGCCCAGCTGGAGGGGGGCAACAGTGGGGATACTGCCCAGCTGGAGGGGGGCAACAGTGGGGATACTGCCCAGCTGGAGGGGGGCAACAGTGGGGATACTGCCCAGCTGGAGGGGGGCAACAGTGGGGATGCTGCCCAGCTGGAGGGGGGCAACAGTGGGGATGCTACCCAGCTGGAGGAGAGGCAACAGTGGGAACACTGGCCAAATGGGGGGGGGGGGGGGGCTTGGAGACAGCAGGAAAACTGTCAAACTGGGGGGTGAGGGCAACAGCAGGGACACTGTCCAAATGAGGGGGGGTGACAGCAGGGACCAACTGTCCTGTCCAACTAGGAGACCGGGGCGACGGCATGGACATCGCCCAACTAGGAGGGAACGGCGACAATGAGGACATGGGACAACTAGGAGGAAGCAAACAGCTGGGACACCACCCAAATAACAGTGGGCCGCCAAAGGGGACAACATCAAACTAGCATGGGAGTCAACAGCCAGGGCAACAATAAACTAGCATAAGGCCAACAGTTCAGGTGCTGTCCAACCGACAGCAGGGAATGATGCCAAAGTAGCAGGAAGCCAACAGCAAAGATGCCACCTGACTGGCAGGGGGGACAAAACCAAGTTAGTATTGGGGACAACGCCTGGAACAACACTAAAATAGCAAAGGGGTCAACAGTGGGGGGGGGGGGGCACTGCCCAACTAGAAGGGTTGAAGATCAAGCTGTTCAGATCTTCTCTAATGCTACATTTTTTTTTGCTAAGGTTTTACAAAATGTATAGCTAGTTTAAAACAATCCTAAAGCTGTCTTTGAAGCCTTCCCCGCCACACAGCATCCACATTTGGGATTCCAAGTTAAATTAATTACCTTGGAAAAGCACCAAATTGACAATGGCCCAAATAGGGGGTCCCTGAAATGACAAAGCTAACAAATGCTGCATAAAAATATCTGATAGGGGATTTCTTTTAATGTAGTGAACCAATAAATAAATAAAAAATGCCTTTGTGGCAGTTAGCAATTTGTCAGGTGATATTTTGGAGTATAGGGCACAGATTGGAAAGGTCATCATTTGCTATATACCTAATAGCCCTGCTTTTAGATGACCGCTTTATATCATAAAGGCAGGGATCCCCAACCGGTAGCTCAGGAGCCACATGTGGCCCGCAGTCTATTCTGTGTAGCTTGCGGGCTGTCTGCCTGACTAGAATATTTGGGAAGGTTGGGGGTGTGGTGCATTGTCACTGCTCTGAACGGCGTCTTCCCAATTTTGCCATTTTACCTCTTGGGGCCTGGGGATTGCCCTATGTAAGTGATAGCAAGATGTGTGTACTGGTAAGATTATGGGTGCCCACGGAGAGGGTTCTGTGTGCCACCTCTGGCATGGGTTCTTCACCACCACCAAATCTATGATATCTATGCTCACTTAGAACTGCTTTTTCTTGTTTGCAAGTTTGAAATCGAATAGTGAATGTGTCTCTGCAGCTTTTAAGTGCTGAAAGTGGCTCTCATGACTAGAAAGGTTGGTAAGGGCAACAATAGATATTGCCAGTTAATTATTTTGGTCTGTAGCGCCAGATAATACATTATTTTAATGGTTAAATATAACAGTTAGGGTCAAAAAATAAATGAGGCTCAAGGTTAGGATAAAGGGTCAGCTTCAAGTGCTCAGTTTAGATTAAAAAGTAAAGGTTAAGATTCAATTGCATCTAAGGATAAGATAAACATTACATTGAACGGTTTAGGACAAGGTTAAATGTCCAAGTTGGACATCACAGGTTAAGGTTTAAATAAAAACCTAGGGACTAGTTTAAATGTCAGGTTAATCTTTAAAGCAGACCTAAAGTCAAATAAGACTGTAGGTCAGCTAAAATTGAGATGCCAGGCTGCATTAGGAGTCTAAAAAATACCCCAAACAGACTTAAACAGGACCTTCACCATGATTTATTGAAAAGCCCAAATCCTTCTAAAATGATTCCCCAGCATCTAAAATTAATATATTTTAAGTTTTTAGTCACTTAATATTCTTTTTCCCACTGGGCTGCAATTCTGTTCAGGACTTTAGGATACGGGCGACGCCATCTTGACTCAGAAGCATCACATTTACTGAGAAGAGGAGAGTGGGATAAAGTAGCAGGAAAATGTCATCAATCCCAGAATGCAGAGCAGCACAGTCAGAAGGCACTTCCTGTTTGCAGGCTGCCTGATGTTCCATGAGCCACCATCTTGGATGTTTAAATCTCATACCATGCAGTAGATGCAGGTAGGATGATTTTTAATGTGAGCAATCTGTATGTACAGGATGTGGGAAACATATAAGATAGACTATTATTCAGAGTGAAGGCCTGCTTTAAGTATTTAGCCCACTCTCCAGGACCAGTCACAGACCATGTGGCAGCTGACGGGCATTTGGGTTCATAAATGCACCTCTGTCATTTAAACCTGATTGGCTTCTAGAGGATCCTCTGAAGAATGAGTATTAAAAGCCAATATTCAAGCTTCCTAAGGGATGTTAGGCAGCAGGTGCTGTATACCTTTATTCTTATTTTATTTTAGGTCCAATTTGAGGGTTATATCAATGCTGGGCAACTGGGGGCCAAGGATATTGTGTAAGCATGTGGGGAGGGGGGTCTCTATCCCAGTTATCTTGTTTTCCACAGATGGGTCAGGGCCCATTTAGTGGTGACTGCCATATGCCAGGCTCCCCATCCTCCATATTGATCCCAGGCGTGGAGGGGGCACATCATGGCACATACAGGTATTCAAAAATGTGCCCAAAGCAACCGCAGCACAGGATGGGTGAGGAGGGGGCAGACATTTTATTCCTTCCCACTGTATTTAGAATCTGCCATGGTTGGGGGCTACAGGCAGCATTTAGCATAACAGTGTGTTTAACGGGATACAAAAGAGAAGTGGCAGCCACTCAGAATATATTAGGTCCAATTCAGAACCATGCAAATATATATTTGTATGCGGCTTGCTTACATTCTAATGCATGTGCATTTAAATCATTACGTGCGTGCAAAACCTATGTTTGCTTGGATGCGAATGCATGATTACAGGTGAACAAGTATTATTATTATTTGGAATAGCAAATGTATGTGGAAAAAGGCAGATCTGTGCTTATATCTGCATGCATGGATGCGTATGGAAACTTATCTGCTTACATGAGAAAGCATGTATCTCTTTGCACAAATACATGCATAGATACTTATGGATCTACAATAGATACATGCAGATCTATAAGCATCCATCTGTATATATGCATGTATCTTTGCATATGGATACATGCTTTCTCAAGGAAGAAGCATCTATGCAAAAGTTATTTACTGATTTCAGATTTTTTTTTTTAATTATGATGCCGTCTTATTTGATTTTATTGTAATATATGTGTTATTTATGTAAATTCCACAGAGGAATTGGGTAAATAGCATAAACATACGATATCAGCTGTAGAGAGGTGATGTGGGGAAGTAATACTGTTACCTGAATCTGAAAGACCACCTTCCTTCACCATTATCACCTTGCACTGAAACTTTTATTTTGTAACATTCAAAAATGTATTTTAAATATTTTACAATGTCCACATTAAAAATAGAATTCCATAAATCTACATCACCACAAAATATTTACATGTTTTAAATCCTAATGTTGTATCTTCAACAATATATATATGGCATGCTTTCAGTGGGTGGACATGTTTCGCCAAAAAAGTGGCTTTTTCATCATCACATCAGTAGTATATTATACTTGCTGCTGGGATTGAATATATTGAGCAGTGAATAACAATCCTTCTCCTCCTACAGTATGGGTTGTCAACATCTCAACCTGCTGTGCATGGTAAGGGGTGTGATAGGTCTGGTATATTATTTTAACAGTAAATCATTATCTGTCTTGCTTCAAGACCAGTGGCCTACCTATTTTATTTTCAGGGTACTGGGTTGCAACTGCTTGTAGCTAGGGGGTACTTGCAATAAAAAGGTTGAGGACTACTGGTCTACTTAGTTGTTTGTAAGTATTCCTATTTGTACTGTAGGCCTGCTGGAGTGAAATACTCCTTATTGGAGATACTCCTGTTGCTAACACAAATTGGGTACAATGTGGATTATTAACTAAGTCTCTAACCCCCCTCACTCAAACCAAAAGGTGATCGAATTATAGTACTAAACACCTGCCTTTGGATTGTGTGCTGTACATTTGCTGTCCAGGAAATCGGGGGGGGGGGGGGGGTTTATGGTCCCCCTGTCAGCACAGACTGAACCTGGATGTGACCTGGCGTAGAGAAGGCACAAGGCTCACTAACTCATAAGGAAAAAATCCCTCCGCCCCCCCCCACAAGCCGCTAGGGAAAACCCCATCCAACCCGCAGCACTATCTTGAGGGAAAGGATCTTCTTTAGCGGCATTGTGCTTTTCTGGCAAAACATTTCTATAATGTATATATTCAAGCTAGAGAAGATACAACAATAATATTTAATACTTGTACATATTTTTGTGTTGATATATATTTATGGAATTATTTTTTTATAGTGGCATTTAAAAAAATATTTCAAATCACGGGCATCTCCATGACAAGCTCATGCCCCTGGTCATCAGCCACAGGGGCACGGCTATGTCCTCTACATTCGATGCAAAGGAGGATGCGTGCTGCCATGCCCTCTCCAATCACCATTGTGGTAAGTGGAGAGGGTGTGGCAGTGACCCTATGACTGATGGCAGGGTGTGAATCGGACTGATCAGCTGTGAGGGAAAAAGTTGAGTACCCTTTTGTTTTGTTTTTTTGCTGGTCATCGCTTTAACCTTTTGTTGGCAGTTTCATTTCACTGAGCTGAAACCACGGATCTAACCTAAAGAGGATCTACTTGTGCTGCATTGCGCAGTGCAGTCACAATGCAAAGATAAATGCTGTCTATTATTTTCAATGGACCAGCTGTGCACGATACATAGGTAAAATTTTGCATGCAGCATTTTCAATGCAACCTAATTGCAGGCCAAAAGAAGCCTATGACAACACAAGCATAATACAGCTTACTGGTGCGCTTGCATTGTGCGCAACACAGGGGACCTTAATCATTCACTTGTTGTGCTAGGAATTATTTTTTCCAAAAAAACAACACAAGCGCATAAAAAGTGAAGCACATATTTTAATACAATGCAGCTCTCATAAAGCTAAAACCCATCACCAAACGCAACGGATAGGTGGGGACATAGCCTAGAGCTATAGGGTTAATTGCCCCTTATGGCGGCAGTGATTTCTTGAAAAGAAACCAGAGACTTCTTTGCAGGAACTCTTTACCAGCAGTGACTGATTAACCCCACAGCATTTTATTGGTAATTACCTCATTTGTACACAAATAAAATAAAAGGAAATTGCTGAAAAGACTAAAACATGCAGGCGACCGCACCAGGGCCCCATCATTGTTGCTCCTCCACCTTGTTAATCATCTTGGCGTCAGAATAAAAGAAGCACCATTTGCCTCTGCTTTTTCAGTCAGTTTTCTATCTGCATCAAATTGAGTTAAAAGACAGAAAAAAGTTTTACTGTATGAGCCGTGAAAGGGCCCTATTTAATGTTCGCACCTGGGCCCATCACATTTAGTTACGCCACTAAAAACACGGCCAGGCCTCAAGGCTTGAGCACTTGTCATGAGAGAATCATGGAAGTTGTCATTTGCCGGCCATCCTTACCTGATTGCTTGGAACAGTCATGCCACTAGTAAGGTCTGGAAAGGGTTCGAGCCTGTTATCTGCATTCAGGGCAGTTACTGACACACATACAGATAGAGGTGGGGCAATATGTTAGTCATAGAAATATTTAGAAAAAGATGGCTGCCCCCATATTTCTCTCATGACCATGTTTCAAAAAACGTGGTATCAAGATCTTTCACCCTGTGCTAAATTAGCACATTCCTCCTCTAGCTCAGATGATAAGTGAAGAGCAGGCTGCACATATCATTGTGTTTTTCATCCAGGCTCCAGGAGTGCTACCAGCAAGTAGCCTCCTCCTTTAGACTAGTAATTTTCTGATACACTTTGAATGCCTACAGTTGCCATTTTACTGAATCTCCCAGCTCCTCTGTGCACTGCAGTGTGCAGGGGAGAATAGCTGCTGCCTGCTTAGCTTGTCTGACTTTTCTCTGCTTCTTTGTATAGGTCAACCTTTCACGGCCTAAAAAGGGGGTCATGAATAGTCTCAATTTCAGCAACAACATTTTTATTAAACAGCTCACCAGGATGAATTTTCTGCCTGGGAAGTACAAAACCAATGATTTGTTTTTATACCTGGGCAATCCCTTTAAAGTGGACAGAACCTGGGATTTTCACTATCCCTAGCTTTGGTCCACTTTCCTGGGGCATTCCAATTTGGGGCTGTTAAAACCCCAGCAGAGTGTGGCCCAAAAAACTGCCATTCCTCATTCCTATGGCACATGCCTGGCGTCTTATCCAATTAATGCACAGCATAAAGCAATATCCTGTACAAGAGCTCAGGCATAGGGAAGAAGGAGCAGCTACCTCCCCTGTCTCGCTGTGGCGCGCTATTGTCCTGCTATCTGAGTGACTGGGGGTCAGGAGCCCACCCAGCTGCAGGGAGGCCAGGGATGCGGCCAC
Organism: Gastrophryne carolinensis; assembly: GCA_027917425.1. Lineage (NCBI taxonomy): Eukaryota > Metazoa > Chordata > Amphibia > Anura > Microhylidae > Gastrophryne > Gastrophryne carolinensis. The sequence continues at coordinate 317,521,386 of CM051239.1, forward strand.
GGCTGACAGTCATGGCAACAAGGAAGTGGGTGATAGTATTGGACTTGTAGTAGGGCTTTCAAAACCGGGATTCCCCCCGCTGCACGAGTAAACCAAATAAAAAGTTATGTTTCACAGTTGGTCCCCAAAGTGAAGCCCAAAATCTTGTAAAGTAACTCATCAGGTCTGTGCTTCCAGGCCACTTGGAAATCCTCCATAACTACCAATGGACAATGGAGCCTGCAAGGCAGACATGCACGAACTCCCAGCGAACACTGTTGGATCACTAGTGACGCACAGGACATGAGCGTAACACGAGAGCATGGACCATACGAGTAAGCCTTTTGCTTGATTTTGGGCTGTCTTTTATCTCTGCTGTTTCAGTTTTTAGTTGTCTACCTGCATCTAATAGAGTCAAGAACTGCAGCGTGTATGTCTAGCACTGACCCCACTGATCATAAGATCTCTGTCCTGGCTTCCCACGAACTTTGTAGGATGACAGCTTTAATGAAACAGGCTACTTCTCTGATTCCATTCTGGCAGATTGTGTAATCAGATTAGAAGGCGTATGACATTTGCCAACTTCCCACCCCAAATCTCCAGTATAGGAGCAGCATGCTAATCCAGATTCTAACACGGGACTCTCAGCATCATGAGAAGGAGTGTCCCCAGCCTGGGATTCTATATTCACAGCTGCAAAAGTTTTGTATTACAATCATTGGCTTGAAATGGACCAAAAGCCATCCTAGAGTCTATGAGACCCTGTCAGCTCATGCTGGCTTTTATTTGCAGGTGTTATTCCTGTTTAACAGACAGCAGGGAATTATCCTTAATGCCCCATTTGATGAGCTGGATCCGAGCTTTAGGTTCCCATTTGTCTGCATGTCCCTCCACCTAGCCAACTGCCTCAAACGTCATCATTACAAAGCTTTAAAGTGGACCAAAACCTGCAATGGCCCATCTTGCATCCGTCACCCCTCCTAAAGCAATGTGGGTACTAAGAAAAATTCCCATTTATATTTCTGGGGCTTCCCCCTATGACCCGTTTGGAGAAACTGCAATTCACCCTCACGGGCCTCCTCAGTTGTCCCTAAAAGCAGACCAAAACCAAGGTTTCTCACTAACCTGGTTATTGGTTTGCTTTACTGTGGCTTCCTAATTGGGGATGCTCCTCTGTGTAAACCCTGTTTTGGCCTCTGGCTGCTGTGTGAATACATGGCAACCTTTTATCTGAATGGCTGGTGCATCACTGGAGGGGAGCGATCTAACTCTGGAACCAGTGGCAGCATTCTCACCCCAACCACAGCTAGAGGTATGGCAGGCGTAGGCGTGTCGGAGTGTGGGGCTTTCGGACGGTCCAGCTGGTTTCACACAGCGGGGCATTTCAATTTGGGATGCCCCATGAAGGGGTAGAGAAAGTCTGCTGGCTTCCCCCTAGTCTATATTTTATTCTATTACAGGCCAAATTCTTTTAAAAAGAGCATCAGAAGTCTTTACATGTGTTTTTCTCTACTTGAACAACTGTCAGTGCTGTCAGTCAGGAAAAAGAAATCCAAGCTATCCCTATGAAGTTTAAAACAATGTTTTTGAATGGATCTCTTACTAAAGGGACTGTTAAAAGAAAAAGTTCTTGGTTTTCTCCCCTGCACCAGCTCCAAAATCTTTGGGGCACACAGTCAACACTTCTATCAGCTTTAGTTACGGTGTCTGTGCAGATATTCAGTGCAATGGAGGGGGTATGTCAAGGCAGTGACTGGCAGGCTCTTTCATTGCAGTGAATGTAGTAATGTGCCCATTTACTGCGGAGCCCCCCTACTGACAGCTTGGGTGGCACAGGGGACTGGATCTGACATCTAATTTGGTATGTTACTTAGCTGCACTTCTACTTTAAAGGGAAAAAAATCTTGTATGAGGGCAGGGCTGGATTAAGTGTGGTGGAGACCCCAGATACAGTATTTCTTCCTTTAAAATAATAGTCCAGCAAAGTAACTGATTGGTGTTTGTCTGGCACCCGCCTACTTACTGGAACGTCCGATCAAGTCTCTTGTGCCACCCTTGTGCGGGTGCGTGCTGCTCAGGAACTTCTGCTTTGCCATTCTGGGTGGGGGGTAGTGTAGTCACCCAGCTGGTCCAGCAGAAAACAGCTCCCTGCATTGAGCTGTCAGTGGCTGTGCTTGGTGGCCTATGTGCAGTGAGTGGCCACCCAACCCAACCATCATTGTAGCGTTACTGACTACGGCTTTGCTGCTCTAGACTCTCCACCCTGTGGTGTAGTGGCTTTGGCTACAGGTTTGCAAAAACAAAAAAAGGCTTGCCCAGGGGTGCAGGGGGCCCACGGCCCATCAGACCAAAGATTGAAAAGCCTCCTCGACCAAGCCATTACCCAAAGGTTGGTGGAGGCCCCCTGAGCAGTGCAAGTGGTGGAGGCCCCCTGAGCAGTGCAAGTGGTGGAGGCCCCCTGAGCAGTGCAAGTGGTGGAGGCTCCGGGGTGCTCGCCCCTTGCAATCTCCTCATAATCCAGCCCTGAAGGGAAACCTCCACAAGATTTTGCCCCCAGAAGCCACCACCTTAACCACTTAATTCAGCCCTGCTTACTCTGCTACTGCGAGTAAACTAATAAAATTGCTGTACAATAAAAATGTGTGGCATAGCCTGGCATTCTGTTAAACTTTCTTGACAGATAAAAAACTGTGGATAAAAAACTTTCAGAAGTGAGTAAACTCAGAGCTCTATTGTGATGAGAGTATACAGGAGGAAGGGGTTGGTGAATGCAGGGGCAGTAGTCAGGAGCTCCTCTAACCAATGCGCAGACACTTACTTGCCCTTCTGTGCGGGTCGGTGGTAGGTGAGTTGCGGGGTGCCCTCGGCCAGCAGGCAGCAGCCAGTGATGAGGAGCAGGGCGCTCCATAGGGTGGTCCTCATTGCACCGTGTGTGGAGAGCGGGCAGATTCCTCAGTTGCTCGGGTGGGTTCCCGCTTAGCACAGAGCCTCCCTCCCTGTGACTAACAGACTGACTGACTGACTGACTGACCGGAGTGAGTGAGCGCCGGCTGCTCTGCGCTGTGCAACCCGCTCCGCTCCATCCTCCTTCTCCTCCTCCCTCCGCTCTCAGAGGGGCGCGTGACGTCACCGGCCCCAGGTCAGCCGCCCGCTCCAGCGCCGGGCTCCGCTGCGAGTGAGTGAGTGAGCGCCATGTAGGGCTGTGCTGGTTTGGGGCCCCTCGCTGATCCCTTGTTTGGGAAGCTCTTGTTTATTGAAGGTTGCATTTAACAAGCGCAGCTTTGGCTTATGAGGCTTTTATAAATCGTTTTAGGTCTGCAGCCAACGCTCGCGAAGTCATTGATTAAAGAGGGATGTGAATGATGGCCGCTTGCCTGCTGGCTGTGATCACAGTCCCTGCGATGAATGGGACTGACCTAGGGCTGGCTGTGATCACAGTCCCTGCGATGGATGGGACTGACCTAGGGCTGGCTGTGATCACAGTCCCTGCGATGGATGGGACTGACCTAGGGCTGGCTGTGATCACAGTCCCTGCAATGGATGGGACTGACCTAGGGCTGGCTGTGATCACAGTCCCTGCGATGGATGGGACTGACCTAGGGCTGGTGTTAGGTGAGAGAGTCCCTGCGATGGATGGGACTGACCTAAGGCTGGCGTTAGGTGAGAGAGTCCCTGCAATGAATGGGACTGACCTAGGGCTGGCTGTGATCACAGTCCCTGCAATGGATGGTACTGACCTATTGCTGGCTGTGATCAGTCCCTGTGATGGATGGGACTGACCTAGGGCTGGCTGTGATCACAGTCCCTGCGATGGACGGAGCTGACCTAGGGCAGGCTGTGATCACAGTCCCTGCGATGGATGGGACTGACCTAGGGCTGGCTGTGATCACAGTCCCTGAGATGGATGGGACTGACCTAGGGCTGGCTGTGATCACAGTCCCTGAGATGGATGGGACTGACCTAGGGCTGGCTGTGATCACAGTCCCTGCGATGGACGGAGCTGACCTAGGGCAGGCTGTGATCACAGTCCCTGCGATGGATGGGACTGACCTAGGGCTGGCTGTGATCACAGTCCCTGAGATGGATGGGACTGACCTAGGGCTGGCTGTGATCACAGTCCCTGCGATGGACGGAGCTGACCTAGGGCAGGCTGTGATCACAGTCCCTGCGATGGATGGGACTGACCTAGGGCTGGCTGTGATCACAGTCCCTGCGATGGACGGAGCTGACCTAGGGCAGGCTGTGATCACAGTCCCTGCGATGGATGGGACTGACCTAGGGCTGGCTGTGATCACAGTCCCTGAGATGGATGGGACTGACCTAGGGCTGGCTGTGATCACAGTCCCTGAGATGGATGGGACTGACCTAGGGCTGGCTGTGATCACAGTCCCTGCGATGGACGGAGCTGACCTAGGGCAGGTTGTGATCACAGTCCCTGCGATGGATGGGACTGACCTATTGCTGGCTGTGATCACAGTCCCTGAGATGGATGGGACTGACCTATTGCTGGCTGTGATCAGTCCCTGTGATGGATGGGACTGACCTAGGGCTGGCTGTGATCACAGTCCCTGCGATGGACGGAGCTGACCTAGGGCAGGCTGTGATCACAGTCCCTGCGATGGATGGGACTGACCTAGGGCTGGCTGTGATCACAGTCCCTGAGATGGATGGGACTGACCTAGGGCTGGCTGTGATCACAGTCCCTGAGATGGATGGGACTGACCTAGGGCTGGCTGTGATCACAGTCCCTGAGATGGATGGGACTGACCTAGGGCTGGCGTTAGGTGAGAGAGTACCTGAGATGGATGGGACTGACCTAGGGCTGGCATTAAAGTGGACCAACATCCAGGATTTTGACTATCCTGGGTTTTGGTCCACTTCGGCGGGGCACCCCGATCGGGGGTGCCCCGCTGTGTGAAACCCCCCAGAAAGCCCCAAAATCTTACCTGTCCCCGCTCCCACGTGACTGGACGGTCCAATCCCCGCCAACGTCCAGGCGGGGATCAGGAACGTCCAAGCGGCTGCCTCCCTCGCGTCACTTTCGGCGCGCGCGCGCGCGCCCCCGCCGGCCATTCGCAGACGGCCGGCGCGGGCGCGCGCACGCCTACAGGGGCGCGCGGGAGGCGGCGGCGGCCGGCCGCCGCCGAAAATCAGGTAAGCGATTTGGGGTGTCTGGGGGGGTTTCACCCCGCGGGACATCCCGATCTCGGATGTCCCGCGGGGTGGGAGGTGATCGGCCCGGGAATCTTATAGATTTCCGGGCCGATCACCTCTCGGTGTTGGTCCACTTTAAGTGAGAGATTCCCTGCAATGGATGGTACTGACCTAGGGCTGGCTGTGATCACAGTCCCTGAGATGGATGGGACTGACCTAGGGCTGGCGTTAGGTGAGAGAGTCCCTGCGATGGATGGGACTGACCTAGGGCTGGCATTAGGTGAGAGTCCCTGCGATGGATGGGACTGACCTAGGGCTGGCATTAGGTGAGAGTCCCTGCGATGGATGGGACTGACCTAGGGCTGGCTGCAGGGTGGATTTGATTTAAATCTAACTGATTTAAATCACGATTTAAATCACTAGTCAGTAAGGCTTGATTTAAATCAGTGATTTAAATCAAAGTTTCTACCTAAACTAGTTCTTGCTATTTTAACATGCAAGTAGATGAAGATTTTTAGAATCACTTTTTATATTTTTTCTCCCCAGTTTAATGGGTTAATCATTCATATTTGGACACCACTGTTCTGTTGTACTTAGGAAGGAGAAAAATAATCCTGACCTTAATAACAATTTAAATAGATTTATTCAATTGAAACAATAACAACATTACAGCATAAGTTATTTGCTTAAACAAACATCCATGTTTTGTTAACTAATTTGGCTAAACAAAATATATATATATTTTAAGAAACTTAGACTGTCAGCCCAGCCGACACATGAAAAACTTAAATACTACTGTCCCTGCTGTCCTCTGTAGCTCACTAGTCATAGGTTTGTAGAACAATAGGATTAAGGTCTTTTTCTCAACTCTGTTCATGTTGTAACATTTTTGCTGTGAAGAAGAGGCTGGGACCTCTGCGGAGTCCAATGAGAACTGCGTAAGTAAAGCGAGCGTCTGTGATAATATAGGAGAGAAACTGCCCACTAATCCTACAGAAACCTCTGGAAGAGCATGGCATTGTGAATGTTACACATATACAGCCTTTATTCTACTGAGTTAAACAACTCAGCTTTATCTCATGATGGAAGAACCTTTGGATGGTAAAATATTTTCCTCAAAAAGCAGTTTATTGAAAAAAAATCCGATTTAAATCAAAAAAATCCGATTGTTTTTATTTTTTTTTTAAAAACATTGATTTTTATCCACCCTGGCTGGCTGTGATCACAGTCCCTGGGATGGATAGGACTGACCTAAGGCTGGCTGTGATCACAGTCCCTGCGATGGATAGGACTGACCTAGGGCTGGCATTAGGTGAGAGAGTCCCTGCGATGGATGGGACTGACTTAGGGCTGGCGTTTGGTGAGAGAGTCCCTGCGATGGATGGGACTTACATAGAGCTGTCGTTAGGTGAGGGTGTATTCGGCTATTTCCCAGGACCCCCTGCCTGGCCTACATTTAAAGAGAAACAATTTGTTCTATCTGATTAGAGATGTCTCACTGAGTAAAATCCCCCAGATCGTCTCATTTATTCACCTCACCTGTCATCCCATGGTGCATGTACTGGTTCTCCTCCAATCAGCAGCCATCAATTTGTTCAAGTCATTTTGACGTCAGTGGCTTAAAGTGGATCAAAACCCACAGCGATCCCGGGCTGATCGATTACCTCCCCCCGGGGTATCCAAAACGAGATGCCCCGTTGTGTGACAGCCCCCAGGTCGCCCCATACCCGGCTGCATTCCCGCTATCCCTCTAGCACGGCACGTGACCACGCAAGGCATTTGTGAATGGCCGGTGCAGACATGCTCCCTGTTAGAGGGTAGCGAGGGGTGTGGCCTTAGACGAAGTGACGTCAGCTGCTCCAAGCACGCTGATTGGACGAGCGGCCACACATGCGATGTAGGACCGGGAAGAGGTGAGTTAGGGTGATCTGGGGGGTTTCACAGAGCGTGGCACCCCCGATCGGGGGTGCCCCTGGGTAAAGGACCAAAACACAGGATAGTCAAAATCCTGGATTTTGGTCCACTTTAAAGAGGAACATTTTGTTACATCTGATTTGTGATGCCCCATTGAGTAAAATCCCCCAGATCATCTAATTTATTCACCTTGCCTGTGATCCCATGGTGCATGTGCTGGCTGTCCTCCAATCAGCAGCCGTTCACCTTAATGCAGAACAAAACCCACCACCAACCTTCCTGGAATTTTAGAATCCAGGGGCCGCCGCTGGCTTTTCTACCGGGCATCCTGAATTAAGATCGCCTGCTTTGTGAAACTCCCCAGGACACCCGTAAAACGTATCTTTTCCTGCTCCAACAGTTCATGTGCATGCTCCTGTCCAATCATATCCATCAGCCTTAATTGTTTACAATCGGGATCGCAATGCCCCAGGTATAGGGAATCAGCCTGACATTCCACACCAAATTTTTGGATTTTTTTTTAACGACCCCCAACATCCTGCACATCCTGTCTCAGCACCAGGAACCTGGAAGGGTGAGTATTTTTCCTAGGGGAGCTTTACCATATGTGCATCCTAAATCATCAGTTCAAACCTGTACAGGTGGCCATTCACCTTACAACTTCGCAGCAATATCATACTAGAAACATGATGTGAGATTGGGAACAATCTGCGTAAAGTCCACCCTAAAAAGAGACATCCCCCACCTATCCATCCCCCTGCCACTAACCTGATTTGGCTATTCAAAATAAAAAAAAGCAACTTAGCTCCCCATCTCCAGGCACCGAATTCTCCTCCGTGTGCAGCACTTCCACATTCTACTGTCAGGCTGATGGGCAGTGACTGGCCGACTAAGCAGTCAGTCTCCCACAGAACACCAGGCAGTTGGGTGCCCGGCCCTGAGTATGTAAGCTCTTTTTTTTAAAAATACCTCAATCGGGTCTACTGCCAGGGAAGGATGGCAGGGTATTAGGCTTGTACACCTGCATAAAAGCAAGCAGACTGCCAGTGAGGTCATAGGTTCATTATTCCTTGTCCCGTGGCCCAAAAGTTATTAAAGTTAGAGGAGCAATGCAGCGTGGCAATGGCAGTATATATTGTTTAGACTGGCTTTTCATTGTCTCCCCATGAGCTGTTTGTATGTAGCTTTGGAATGCTCTCCAGTCAGTTCCGCTGCTGGCATCAGTGTGAGCACTGGAGATGCTCGAAGGCATGTGGGCACTATTATGGGGTTTAATAGCCGGGATCCGAACACAGGTTTGTCATTTCCTTTCTTTAAGAAAGGGGACTCGCTCTTTAAAGAAAAGCAGGAATGAAATGCTGAAGGCCAGACTTTTTATATAGCTTTTGATGTAGATGTGTGATGCGTAGGGAGGGGTTAGAGCTAATTTGGTTATGAAGATATAAGAATGTGTCATGAAGATATGTTTTTCTATCAGTTTTCAGACTGGAGCCTATTTATAGTGAGCACTGCCTGGGGATACTAGAGGATAAAAACCACCCCAACAATGCAACAGCAACATGCCCCTATAGAAGTCTATGGCCACCATACTGTGCTTTACCCATACCTCCCAACTTTTTACGGGGGGAAAAGGGGGCAATTGTTAAATTAAGCCATTCCCCCACCATTTAGGGATGGATAGGAGATACCTGAAAGAGGAACAAGTGACAGGGGGACATGAACTCAAAAGTGGTCCAGTCCCTCCAAATGAGGGACAGTTGAGAGGTATGGACCTGTAGTGCGTTATGGTGAAAGGGCCATACTCACCCTCACCTCTCGATCCATCGCCACTGGTCCCCTGCCGCTGTCCAGTCTGGCACTGATGCAGCCAGCTTCTTGGGGGCCTTCAGTCCTCTGTTCCAGCAAAGACTAGTGGAATAAGCTGGCTGCAGCAGTGCCTGACCCAAGGAGGATGCCAGTCTGCATGCCACCGCTGCACTGCACAATTGTGTGCTGTGCTGTGTTCGTGTGCTTCCACCGCAGATACGTTGGAGAAAGGAGCCTAAGGGCATTGAGAGCCACCACAAAAAAGATGCAGCATAGGGACATTATTCATTTGGGATACCCCACTGTGCATCTTCCCCTGTGATCCTAAAACTGAGCAGTTCTTACCTACCTATACGAGGAAACTCCCATGTTTCCTCATATAACTGCCATTCTGCCACTCCCATTTGACCACCAACAGCCAATGGCTTTTGCCAGGCAGACAGTCGCAGAGTAATGTGCAAGCCTGTCCTGCTGGTGGTCATGTGGAGTGTGAACTGGCGAGGGAATGCATAACTGCCTGCTATGGAGCTTGCAGTTGGGGTATGTACAGCAGAGCATTTCAAGCCCCCACTACTCAGCTGCAGGGCTAAGTGGACCATCAGTCTGTTTTGACTGTTGGTCCTCTGGAGCAACCATTACCACTTACCTTTCCAGGATCATCCACAGTAGCAGGCCTACTTGGGAGATTTAAAGTCAAAAGAGAGTATTGGTCAGTAATGAATCAGTGGACCTATGTCTTTACTTTAGGTCTACTTAAACTTTGGAACTCATGAATACAACATAGCAGTGAAAAAGTTCAAAATCTTACAGGGGTCCCGGGAAGGGGATTCAGCAAATGCAGCTGATTCATTGTGAAGCCGCAAACCCAAAGCATCCCATTACTCCTAAAGAAGAACCTCACGAGTGGGCCTCTCTGCTGCCTGCCGCTGTGTGCATTGATCTTCCCTGACGGGAGTTCTGTCAGTCCCGCTGGAGGGGAATATTTTCAGGTCACATTTCACTGGTTGCACAAACAGACCCACACAGCTCTCTACAGGAGTGCTTATCTGACATCATCCCCATCCCGGAAAGACTAAACACCTTTACAGCTACAGGGGAGCTTTTATTTTATAAGCAGTACAAGTACTACAAAGTAACCTTGATGTCTAAAAATATTTACTAACAGGCCCCGACACAGAAAGACAACCACCTACTTGATCATACTTTCATTCCAAAAATATTCTACAAGCCATTCCTACACATATGACATCACTGGATCGTGACTTATAATAGTGACAGTATGGACAGTAACAACAGTTAGATTGCAGTGTCCTCTAATCCACAGCAACCAGTCACATCTTTTTTTTCTATTTTAAAAATTAAGCTATATTAACCAAAGTTTCACCGCATGTTGTGCTGTTCTCTGTTATGGAAGTGGCAGGGCTGAGTGATGAAAGCACACTGTGAATTGCAATGGGGTGAGCTGGGCTTGAGTTATAGTGTGGAGTGCTCCAATCTACCATATCACTAAGAGAGGGAAAAGAGGTGTTAGGATTCTATTTGTGGTCAGAATGTAAGGGGGGGGGGGCACTGGGGGCAACAAGGAGGAAGAAGAAATTCCTCTTCCTTTTGGTGACCAGATCAAAGAGATAGCAAGGTTCTGACACTGCATCAGCTAAGTTGCCGCACAATTGATTTTAAAGTTTAGCTGGTCAATCTCTTCAATTATAGATCAAGTGGAGGTGAAAAGGTATCCCCTTAATTCCACCTAGAGTTGAAGCCTACCTGTAGTGTAAAATAAAAAAATGAAATATTCTCAACCCCTTCTGTTATCAGTTACCAGGGGAACATACCTAGAATAATGCACGGAGTGCTCTTATCTCAGCATCACGATTCTCTGATATACTGGAACTTGAAGGGAATCATTCTACTACAGAACAAGTAGGCTGTTTTGCTGTCAATACTGGATCAGCCCAGTAGCAGGCAAGTATAGGTTTGTTTTTTCTTTCACAATATCTTTATTGAAAGATTCAGGTTAGACAGCACTGTGATAGTACAATAACATATCGCTACATATCTTGATATCAGCAGCATAATGATCACAAATCTGAATCAGTGTTTTTACCATTTTTTGTAACACTTACAACGGAAAAAGAATAAAGAAAAAAAAAGGAGAACATTACCTAAATATTAGAGCATGGACCCACAAGACAAACACCAGGTCACATGGGGATTGGTGGGGGAAGACGCTAGACAAGGGAGGCAAGGAGGGGGGGGGAGGAAAAAGCAAGGAAAGAATGGAGGAGGGAAGAGAGGGGGGGGGGGGGTGCTCAACCCATATAAGCCCAAAGACACTCATACCTCTTTATCCCTAGTAAATCAGTCTCCTGATCGTTTACTTCTGGCCTCTTTGGGCGCAGTGCTTCTGCCATGGATCCCAGACCGAGTCATACTTCTCCCTTTGCAGGTTAGCTATAGCCGTCAACTGTTCATTAACCATTATGTTAGACATTCTGGCTTCCACCTCCTTCCACAGTAACTTCGGGGCCTTCCAATTTGCAGCTATTGTGAGTCTGACCGCCACCAAGAGATGCTTAGTCAAGAGCCACTCGTCCTTAGAGAGGGCATTCTGCTTCAAAGATAATAACACTTCAATCGGGTTAGGGGTGCATGTTTTCCCCACCATTCGGGATAGAACTGTATATGCTCTCTGCCAGAGCGGCCCGACCCTCGGGCATGCCCACCACACATGGAGATAGTCCCCCACCTCCCCACAGCCCCTAAAGCACATGGGGGAGTGAGAGGCAGAACACCTATGGAGCCTAGCGGGGGTATAGTACCATCTCAGTACCAGCTTGAAGGCATTCTCTGTTGCCTACACATTAAGTGAGGTGGAGCGAACTGATTTCCAAATTCTCCTCCAAGACACATCATCAATTGTCACCCCAAGCTCTGCCTCCCACCTCGCCACATACCCATGCCTAGGCGGGTCCACCTGATTGACCAAGGTCCCATAGATATGCGTAATCACTCCTGTAGCATATGGCTGTTGGTAACACATCTGTTCCAGACATGTCCACCTGAACGGCTGGGAGCCCCTTTTCAATATGCCTCTAACAAAGTGAGAGAGCTGCAGATACCTGAAAATCTCAGATGGTGGAATCTGTTTAGTTTCTCTAAGGTCTTCAAAGGATCTCATACCCCCGACTGTGCATAAATCCTGCACCACCTCCAGACCATTAGCTTTCCACCAGCTGAAACCCGAGGCATGTGTCACACCAGGGGGGAACATGGGGTTGTTAAAAAGCCTCATCAGAGGAGTATGCCCAGAGATCAATCCCGCCCGTGACTTACAGCTATCCCACCTACCCAGCAGGCAGTCCAAAACAGGGGACACATTTTTGGGTCTGACACGTCTGAGAAGCCATGGCAGCGCACTCACATCCATCGGCTCAATCCTCTTGGCTTCCTCTGAAACCCAAAGTGGAGGGGATTCTTTTACATGAAGCAGTAGTACCGGAGCAATCTGCACCGCCAAATAATATTTATAGAGCGAGGGTACACCCAGCCCACCCTTAGTAGTATGGTAATACAGTTTTTTCCTATTGACTCTCGGCCTGATTGAACCCCAAATATATTTCAAAACTCTGCTTTGTAAGGGTTTGAAAAAGGACAGTGGAACTCTTACTGGGAGCACTCTGAAAAGGTACAGCAGCTTAGGCAGTAGAACCATTTTAATAGCAGCCAGCCTCCCCAGCCATGACATCCTCAAATTGTACCATGGGTTTAAGAGCGTGTCCACTAACTTCGGGATGTGAGAATAATTTTCTTTAAATAACGTCTCATAATTAGAGGTGATTTTAATACCCAAATAGGGCAGCTGATGTGTCCAAGTCCACTTGTAATTAGCCTGCAGGGATCCTTTGGTTAGCTCTGTTAACGACACATCCAATGCCGTCGACTTTGTATCATTGATCCGAAGCCCGGACAGACCACCAAACTCTGACAAAATATTAATTAGATTGGGGATAGAGATGTGGGGAGCCGTGATCATGAGCAGCATGTCGTCCGCAAACAGGGACAGCTTGCTCTCCCCAGCTAGAGACACTATACCTCTTATGTTCACATTATTTCGAATCTTAATGGCCAAGGGCTCTATTGCTAAAATAAATAATATCGGCGATAGTGGGCAACCTTGCCTAGTACCCCGAAGAATCGAGAATGGGGCCGACATTGCACCCGCATACTTCAAAGCAGCTTGCGGGGCATTGTACAAAGCAGATACTGCCGTCTGAAGACCAACCCCCAAACCCCATTTCTCCAGCACCCACTGTAGGTACTCCCAGGAGATGGAGTCAAATGCCTTCTCCACATCAAGTGACAATAGCATGGCTTCTTGATTGGTGCCTTTGACTGAATCAATCAACTGGATTATGCGTCTGACTCCACCCCCCGCCTGCCGAAGAGGGACGAAGCCCACCTGGTCCCGATGCACCAGGGAGCCCAGGAAAACATTAATTCTAGTGGCCCAAATTTTAGAAAATAATTTAAGATCGGTGTTTAGCAGAGAGATGGGTCTGTAATTGCTCCACTGTTGATGGTCTTTCCCGGGCTTCGGGATCATAACCACGTTAGCCTTCAGCATCTCACTCTCAAAGTGGTTCCCTTCCAAAACATAATTAAACAAGGTAGTCAAGGGGGGGACCACCTCCTGATTAAGCTTTTTATAAAAGACCGCCGTCAGGCCATCAGGGCCAGGCCTCCTCCCTGATTTAAGAGACCTAATAGCCCTCCGTACCTCCTCCTCAGTGATGGGGGCATCCATCCCCTGCCTCTGCTGCTCAGAAATCAATGGCAGTTCAATATTTTCAAAGAATGCAGTAGCTTTCCTATAATCTAATCCCTGGGGGGCCCAGTATAACCTTGATAACCCACTCCTAAATGTTTCCAGGATCTTCTCAGGGTTGGTAGTGAGTTGGCCCCCATTCATCTTCAGCTTGATGGGAGGCATTGGAAAATCTTGGCATCTAAGTTGAGATGCTAATAGTGAGTTGGGTTTATTACTACATGCATAGTATCTTTGCCTTGACCATCTGTATCGGGTTTCAGCCTGTTTAATCTGCACTTGATTCAGGGCCACCCTCGCCTTCTTCAGCCTGGCCTCCTCCTCCCTCCTGCCTGTTTCCTTAAACTCCCTCGCAGCCTCAGAATATTCCCGCTCCAAACGAGCCGACTGTGCTATTCTTTCCCTCTTTTTTCTCGAGGCCTGCCCCAAAAAGTATCCCCTTATTACTGCTTTAAATGCCCCCCAGAGTGTCGCCGGGGATTGCACAGTGCCCATGTTGTGCTTAAAGTACTCCAATGCTACCTGCTTAACTTCTTGGACCATTTCCTCAGAAGCCAAAAGTGATTCATTTAAAACCCACGGGGATGGTCCAGTTCGCATCACCAAGCCAGAGCAAGTAATAAGGACCATGTCATGGTCTGTTCATGGCACGGGCTTTATCTCCGCCCGCCTAACCTGTGGCAACAGACCTCTTCCTACAAAGATATGATCGATCCGATAGTGAAGATGGTGCGGGTGGGAATAGTGCGTGTAATCCCGCTTCCCTGGGTTTAGTTCACGCCAAGCGTCCACCATCTGCACTCCTTGGATTATGTTAAGAAAGGCTTTAGACTCCCCCAACACGTGAGAGGAAGGCAAAGAGGACCTGTCAAGCCTGTCTGGTAACGTCAAATTTGAATCCCCACACATTAGGACAGTTCCCTGTGCATGAGCTTTGAGCAATTCACACACCCTGGCCAGGAAGCGGACTTGGCGACTGTTAGGAGCATAGTAACACAGTAGTGTAACTGGCGTATCCTGCAAAGTCCCCACTAGCAGCAGGTACCTGCCCATGGGGTCTATCATTTGTTTAGAGCATGTGAAAGGAGAATTTCTATGAAACGCTATTAGTACCCCACAGTGCTTCTTTTCAGCTGTGGCCTGGTAAAACTGCGGGTATTTCGGGTGGAGGTACCTGGGCGAGGATGAGGACGAAAAATGTGTCTCCTGTAAGCACACCACATCTGCCTTAAGCGCAACAAAGGCTCTAAATGCCCTTGACCGCTTATTAGGAGAGTTGAGGCCTTGAGCATTAAGGGAGACCACTTTCACCGACATCTCTCGTCTTTAAGAACGCTATAGTTAGCATTATTAATCATTTTCTGGGGAACGGCAACTCCCTGGGTACTAGGGCGAGGGGGGGAGGAAAGGACAGGGCCAAGGGGGGCGGGGATGGGGGGTGAACATAGAAAGACAAGACTATACACACAATTAAGCATTATCCAGGTATACACATAACCTACGGTATTTAAAAACATATATAGGCTAATACCAATCAGCCTATTGTTGGACAATCCACAATTAGCATACCACCAGGGTCGTGCCTCTGGGGGAATGCTAGGGGGTAGGCACGGTATATCCCCCGGGCCGGCGGGGCAGCCCAGTCAATCATTTTCTAATCTGTACATAACAATCAATTCTTCACTAAGGCACTTAGCTATCAGACAGGGAGAAGCATCATATAAGAAAGGGATTAGCCCATCATGTAGCATACAGGTGACCTACTTCCAGAAGCCCGATTTCAAAATCAAATTATATAAAGCAGGCCAGGCATAACGGGGAACTCAGGGCCCACCTCCCACACCCCCACAGGCCCTGCCGATCAGGGCGCCCGAGACAGGCCCCTCGCCGCCCCAGCCACCAAGCAATGCAAATAGCCATTAACTAATCATACATCTGACATCCAAATAGCTCAAGAAATAGAAAGGGCATTAATGAAAAAGTTCAGCATATTAAACCACACAAACTTCACTTTCCCAATAGCTGGGAATGTCCAAAACCTCCACCCGCAGAGAGGGTCACATCACCAAACCTCAGTAGTAGCTTGTTGGTCATCCCTCCGAAGCTGGCTGAAAAACTTGCAAGGACAAGTTCCTTAGGGCCTGCGACCGGTCGCTCCCCGATTTCCTCTGCTGCGAATCGTCCATCGTCCCGATGGCATCTCTCCTCTGTTGTGAATTTGGAGCTGAGACTGTAGGTAAGTCCTGGGGGACCTTAGATCCAGATAGGCCAAGCTGCAGCAATAGGTCCCTTAGTTCCTGGGGCTTCGCCGCTTGGTGAATACGGCCAGTGTAAGGAAAGGACACCTTGAATGGAAAGCCCCATCGGTAGCTTATGTTGTGGGATCTGAGCACTTGTAAATAAGGTTTAAGGGCTCGCCGCTTAGCTACGGTGGATTGGGCAAGGTCCGCAAAAACTTGGTAGGAATGACCCTGGAACTGTGTAAGGCCTTTGTCCCTTGCTGCTTTCACCACCGCCTCCTTAGTCTGGAAGTAGATAAACTTTACAATGATGTCCCTTGGGGGCCCATCAGGGCTGCGCCTGGTGAGGGCCCGGTGTGCTCGCTCCAGCTCCAGCCTTTCAAGTGGTATGGTAGGTGTCAGCTCTTGCAACAAAGCCATAATAGTACCGGGAGCCCCCGGAATCTGAGATTGGAGCGGCGATTCCGGTTCTCCAGATCCTCCTTCATGTCCCTCAGAGCAGCGATTTCTTCATGCAAAATCTCCACTTCCTCCTCATGGCCGTTCAGAACCGTGGTGACATCAGTTATGTTGCTCTCTAAGGATGCTATTCTCTGCCCCCGCGCTTTCAGCTCCTTGATCAGCTGGGAGGTGTTCTTGGTGATTGCAGCCACCTCTTCCCGGATCACGGCTCTGATATGCTGAAGTGAGGTATTATCCAAAGCCATCTGCGGGCACTGATCTTTCATTCCAGATGGGAATTGGATTTGGCTGTCCCCTGAATCCAGGGAGTCCTCTAAGTGGGTCACCGAGGGGGCCGGGGCTCCCCCTTCCTCCTCACCTCGTGCTGCACGTGCAGTGACTGGGTGTGCTACGGCCGCCATCTTGCTTCCCGGCTGCAGGGCCCCATGTGGCTTCGGCGGCCTTTGCTTGTTTCTGCGGGTCTGACGCATACTCCGACCGGAGGAGAGTCACCCCCGATCCTCTCCCCGCTGTTTGTGCCACTTATCTGTGCTTTTCGCTGCGTTAGGCCGCCCCTTCAGGCCCGGGTTTGCGGAGCTCTAACAGAGTGCGACCATCCGCCAGCTCCGCGCGCATGCGCCCCGTATAGGTTTGTTTTTTTTTAGCCATATAGGCTATATAACTCATAGCAATAACTGTTCAAAAATACAGGCAGCATGGGGCATCACAGATCAGGATGCCCTACTGCCCAGTGCACCTAGTCACAGGGAATAATAATACTCACCTCTTCCTTGCTCCAGCAAAAACATGACTTCTACAAACCACTCAAGCGCATAGTGATGAGTATGTTTGCCCCCTTTAAAATCCCAGTCTCTCTGTCAGTTTCAGTTATGGAAAAGTAAGCCACATCTCCTTATTGAGGGATGGATAGGAGATAGTTTGTAACAGTTACAACAATAGAAACACTTTGAATAGGCATATTAATAATTTATTGATGCAAATCTGCATGTTAAACCACAAAGAAGAATGAGGGCAGGGGGACATGAACTCAAAAAAGGGGCAGTCCCTCCAAATAAGGGACAGTTGGGAGGTATGCAATATGTCTGCTAACAATCTCCTGATCTGGGATGCCCTGTTTCCAGAGATGCCCTATGCTGTTAGTATTTAAATGAACAGAGCCACCATCAGGCAGTACAAGCAAGAATACAGTATGGGGCCTGGCCACAGGCCTTGTTGACAGCCCTGCAACCTTTTATCTGCTCACATACCTTTCCAGGAATCTGCAGCATGCCACCATACATGGGTACCGCTGTGAGGAGGTTTGATACTGCATTAGGTGGGGCTACCATGGCCACATATCGTTACATGTAAGGTTGTGTGCTATGGTGGGGGGTTTCTGTATAGGCTTCTAATATAGAGTCTGCGTACCTATAACCAACAACCTATTATGTATGATGGCTGGGCCCCATTGTAGTCCTGCTTGGATCTTATACCAGTATTCAGCATTTGATGTGCACTCTCCAGAAGTGAGTGAAACAGTAAGAATCGAACCTCAAGTACAACTAAACTCTCCCTGTCAACGTTGTGCCACATGAGGGCCTTGTCATTGGCAGGACAAAAGTTAGCCCTGTGTACAATGTGGAACCCACATTTCTGAAATACTGTATAAACAGAACAGTCACATTCAGTAAATATGTTTAGATCTTTACTATCCTCTCATTCTTTACCATGTGCTCAGTACCTAATATCTTGCTGTGTGTGTCCAGACCTTTTATGATGTCCTCCTCAGGCAGCTCAGGTTTTGCTCAGCAGCGAAAATCAATCACATTGAGGACAGGAGCGTCACAGGGCCTCATAGCAAAAGTCATAGGGGACCTCCTCACCCCCAAGTCAGTCCTTAGCATGAATGATATAACCACACACACACCCCGCAGGCCTCTACATTATTTATTGCTAGCCAGGCAATGAGAAGGACTTCCATAATCTGCCCCTGTTTTGTGAGGAAAATAGCACTGGTGTCTGTGGCTTCCTTGGCCTTGTTGTTGCCAGCCTGAATGGCAACAGTTCTCCCATTCCTCTTGTGGGCCAGTCCCAGTGTTGCCACAGGTGCTGCAAGACAGGGTCCCCTTTCTGCCACGGGTCCGGTAGCAGCTGCCTCCCCTGCACAAACCTGTGTAAAGAGGGGAGGAAGAGCACGGGAGAAAGTACGAACACTGCAGAAGAGACAGACAGCTATATTGAGATGGTGGATAACTGATGCCCATAAAAAATGTTTGCTGAAGCTAGTGTAAATTGCTTCTGTTGATGAAGCCAGGAGCCCCTTTGGTGATGGAGGCCCTGAGCAATTGTCCTGTTTTCTACACCCTAGCACCAGCCCTGGTCATTAGCCTAACCTACCCTCCCATCACTGGTAAGCATCCCGATAAAGAAATACTTTTTTTCTGCAGAGCTACATCTGATGGGGACCCTGAAATGCCTGCAGCATGGCAGGTTCTGGTATATTATTGTACAGCCATTGCCAGGTCCCACATCAGACAAAAATCTGCAAAAGAAAAGGAAATATTTTTGAACTATGGGGCTTACCAACAGCAGAATGGAGTGGGTGAGGGTGACGCAGTTGCCAAAAGGGGCTTAGGTTCCCTTTCATTTCCCGTAAGGATGCAGGCACCATGCTGTCCTCTGATATGACACAGTGGCAGGCAGTCTCTAATTTTACCAACACACAGACTACAGTATGTCACAAGAAATGTCAGGCAGTGTAATGACTCACACCCAGCTATGGAACTACGATCAGAATCCCAGCAGAGCTCACTTGCAAGGTCAGGGACTTTTCATATTTGTGCACTAAATTTCCCTCTTTCACAATCCATTTCCTTGATATGAGGATGAGAAGAAGGGGAATAATTTCATGGGGCCCTGCTAAATGTGAGGCCTAACTAAATGTGACCATGCTCTGTCGTATTAAATAGGGCCCCCCATACTCACGCACTAAACTTATTTCTCTCCCATCCAACCCCTAGAACTGAACTGGATACAGTTAGACTACTAAAACAGCAAATACAAATGCATCCCCCTGTCCATGATGCCATGAGAACACAAATCTGATGAATAAGGTGAAGGAACAACATAACCTCATGGGCCCCGAGAGGCCCAGAACCCACCTGTAGTTATTTCCCTGCTGGCACATGCTACCTTTCTCTCTCCTAACCCCTATGGGAACAGTGTAAAATGAGACATTTTGATAGCATCTCAATTCTCTGATTATATGTAAATAGTATTCTAAGTAAAGCCACTGTATTTCTGGGTGGTGGCTGAGCGGAGGCAGGCATGTCATGCACATTACAGCTTTAAGCATACCTTCCAATTTTTCAGGGTGGGAAAGAGGGACAATTGTTAAATTAAGCCACACCCCCTCATTTAGCGATGGATAGGAGATAGGGTGTAACAGTATATATAAATATAAACACTTTGAATAGGCAAATGAATCATTTATTGCTGCAGATCAGCATGTTACACCTCAAAGAGGGACACATGGGAACCACAAGGGACAGGGGGACATGTGCTGCAATGAGGGACAGTCCCTCAAAATCAGGGCCACTTGGGAGGTATGGCTTTAAGGGTTGTGCAGTCTCTACTGTGGTGAGAAACCACTGTGTGACCACTGTGGCTCACTGAGCCTGCTTGCACCAAGCCCTCCAAGGGACAGAGTGGCTGTTAGACCACTAAATTGCATGGTCCTGAAGAACTGTATTTATAGGGGGGCAAACTTTGGAGACCTGCTACAGCTTCTTTGATGAGCATATGGGACAGACGTGAGCTCCTTGCCACCTTATTATTTCTGTTGCCTGGACTGTCCCTTTAAATTATTTTATGCTATGGTGATTATTTTATAATCCTACATGGACCATTGGCATATTGGTAAATGAGGAGGGTTGTGTCATCAAGGATGTAACCATTGGCAACGCCTTACCATATTACTGGAAAAAGAAAAATGCTCAAAGTTTACTAAGCGCATGTGGTGATGGACACCAATGTGTGAGGGATTGTTTCTACCTCTATGTTAAAATAATCTTCCCTTTCAAATCCCCCCAGCGAAACTGAGCACCACAATTGGCTGATACAGTCATGAGGTCCATAGAACATCCCTGGGATCTGGCCTTTCACAAACACTTGACTGCAGCAGCTGATTTCGGGTCTCGGTTTCACTAGCAGAGCGATTTGCTTTATTTTAGCATAACAGCGTGGGGGGTGGCACATGCCCCCCTACGCAGAGAACGGCCCCATATGAAGAAATATATTCAGAGAGTAGAGCACCCAGTAATTTTATCTGGGCATGGGTTCGAATAGTGGTGCCCCACTAAGTCAAGACTTCTGGACCACCCCATTGGGTGCTCCCATGTATCCAGAACACACTAAACTGAGGGAGGAAACTTAATGGCCCAGACAATATAGTATAAAATATATAGTAAAAAAGTGCCTTAAAGAAGAAAAGGGAAAAGGTAGTGGAAGCTAAAAGATCAAGGGAGAAAAAAGGGCAGATAGAAAAGAGGAGGTGATCCTCGGCATCAGGGCTTAAACCGGACCTTTACCCTAAATAAGAGCATATCTTATATGTTCCCCCTATCATGTATGTACAGATTGCCCACATTAAAAATCATCCTACCTGCATCTACTTTAAACATCCAAGATGGCAACTATGCCGCTCTGCATTCTGGGATTGCTGTCCTTTTCCTGACCCCAGCTCTGCTCTGTCTGAGCAAAGTACAGGTATAACCCACCTCCTGCAGTTTCTCCCCCTCCTCCTTCTGAGGCAAGATGGCAGTGCGCGTATCCTAGAGTCCTCAACAGATCTGTGGGGGGAAAGAATACTACGTGACTAAAAACTTAAAATATATTAATTTTATATGCTGGGAAATAGTTTTTTTTAAGAGTTTGGGCTTTTCTTTAAATGATGCTGAAGGCCTGGTTTAACTAGAAAATGTGTAACCTATTTAAATGACAAAAAAATGTGTATACATGTTAAACAATAAGAAAAACATTCAATTTTCCAAATGGAAGCAGGAGGTTTGGCTGTGGTAGGACGACATGACTGGGATATATTAGCTGTGTATGTACGCTACTGTGGTAGTGTATATGTGACACAGGCTGCACATTACTGTCTCTCACATTCAATGTGGAAGCTGCCAGTACACACCATGACTTCAGCCTCGGAGACAGCTGTTGTTGAACATCATGGTATGCATTGAAATAGGCGTGGGAATGCAAGGATTGAGAGTTATTCCACTCACACAAGGGGTGACATTGAGTCGGATATTTGTTTTATGCTGCTTCTCTGGTGGAGGTCTAGCTTCTCTGCTCTGATGGAGGTCTTTTTTCCTATAATATCTGCCTGTTTGCACCATGACAGATTTATCTCCTTAAGATGATTTAGGTTTCTGACAGTCTTTTTGCCTTTAAGGGGTAGTCTATTTTTAACTAAGCTTTCTAAATAAATTATTTCAGTTCTAAAATCTATATCAAGCCACTAAAAGTGGGCCAAAACCCAGGATTTCCACCCTTCTGGGTTTTGTTCTGTTCTATAGGAGCACCCTGATTTGGTAAACAGTAAACAGACAGCAGTAAAGAAAAAAATGTAAATAAATTAAACAGAAAAAAATAAACAGAAATGTAAGTAAAAAAAGCAGGTACATTTCTGCTCCCTATGTTCCACTATGCCACCTGAGGCCTCACATGGCCTCACTGCAGGTGCACCCTTGCTCCTACTGGGGGGGTTGCATGCAGATAGAGGGGTGCTGGGAAGCAAAAAGGTATTATTTATTTATTATATTATATTATGTGGATTTCACACAATCTCAGGGGTTTTATATAGTGGGGCCATCCCAAAGTGTAATGCTCAGCTCTGAAGTCTTTAAGACTTGGGTGGCCTTGGTTTTGGTCCACTGTAAACAGTACACAGTACTGTACACGATACAGTATTCTTCACTCCCGCAGCAGTGCATAAAACAAACTGGCCAATATGACCATGTAGCAATAAATTTTGCTTTCCACAGCTTTTCAGATAGTAACAACTGCAGAGTGTACAGCATATCAATCCTTACCTGTCAGCGGCAGCAGCCTTTAAATCTTGCCACCAGCTCCCATGAGTGAGGACACTTCTATTGTCGGCACTGAGTGTCCTCACTCACGGGAGCCGGCAGCCACATTTTTGTAGCCCTGGCTGGAGCCAGATTCAGATACTGCTGCTGCAGCTCTGCCACTGCTGACAGAAGAGGATCAGGCAGAGGTAAGTCACAGCAGCGTATTGCTGCTGCAACCACAGGAGAGGGGCTGCTCAGCTTTCCATATTCAGGCTGGACGCTGAACTCTATTACGGACTTTTGGTCGCGTCCAGGTTTGGAAACCCGAACTCGCGAAGTTCGGTACAGACCCAAACTTTGTGGTTCAGGTTCGCCCATCTCTTATCCTCACTATTACAATAAGCAACAGTATTCCGGTTCCTTTAGAGAGTGGATAAGCATAATCTTTAGTATTACATAATGCTCCATCTGACCAGGTAATGTGCATTTTATCGATGAGTGCTGGGGCTGTACACAGGACTGAAACTAAAAACAGCGGACTTTGTTGTTCCCAGGAACTACACAAACAGAGCACAGGGAGCCAAGGCAGTGGCCCCCTTGGGGATTCCTTGGCACCCCAGAGAACCACTTCATTCCTTTATGGCCTGTCCAGCTCCAGAAAGTTTATGACAGGGCTTATTCACATCAAGGCAATTGTTGCCCAGTTGGAAGCAATCACATTTAAAGTCTATGAGTATGTTTCACACACAGAATTGTGATTGCTTTACCAAAGGTTTTGCAATGTGTGAACCCACTTTTATGGTTTTATTTACCTAATTAGATTTGGGAAGGCCTGGGAAGCTCACAGCTGAAAGTTTGGGATGAGCATTTGCATATCCATATGACTGTTGGTGATTACTGCAGTGCATGGGCAGCCATGCATGGCGTCATGCACACCTCCCTGGTGATAGATCACACCCAGATGTTGGGCAATAGTTTATCCCAAAGCTGTTAGATGAGGGTGATGAGATGAGATCTAGGCTGTGTGCAAACCAGTCAAGTTATTCCAAATCAAACTCACAGATCCATGCCTTTATGAAGATTAGTCGTGCAGTGGGGCATAAGCATGCTAGAAGATGGCACATTGTAAGACAGGTAATGATCTCCTGGCATATGCCAAAAGACCTTTCCATCAGACTGCCAGATAAAGATCTTCTACCCCACAGGACATGTCTCTACTGCTCCAGAGTCCACTGGCAGCATTGTGCTTCACACCACTCTAGCTGATGTTTGGCACTGTGCTTGGTGACGAAACGTGTGAATGCAGCTGCTCGGCCATAGAAACCCATGCCATGAAGCTCCTGGCACACAGTTTTTTGACAGTCAATGACAGAGGAGGCACAAAAATGCTACAATTAGTCCACAGTGCATTGGCAACTTGTTTCAAGAAAGAATAACATTTTACCAAATTGACTTGTGCACATTAATTTGCATATTTATATAGCACAAATTCTGCAACCAATTCACATTGGTTCTTATCATGGGTTATAACTACCACTATACTGTCTTATATCTTACAATTAGGGATGGGCGATCCCCCCAAAGCTAGGGCTTGGCGGTTCGGCCAAACTTTAAATAAATCAAAAAGATGGCCGCCATCTGCCATGATTCTTGGTCGTACACCAATTCTACAAAACATTATGAATTTGTTTCTGAGTTTAAAGAAAACCCAATCAGACACAACAAAACAAGTACCAACTAGTACCCCAGGGCCGCCATCACGGCAAAACAGTGGGCCCTGGCTGTACAAAGGTTGGTTCACTCCCAAACCAGGCTGGCTTGTCATGTTGCCCAGTTCAAAATGGGGGGGGGGGGGGGGGGGGGTGAACAATCACATAAAGGCTATGGGAGGGGCAGATACTATAAAGCCTATTTTGTGTTTGGGACCCCTATATACTATAATGTGATGGCTGGGACCTTGTTTAAACTTTTGTATACAGTCTGAATACAAAGGTAAACCTGGCTGCCTTGGGGTCAGTTTAAACTAGGAGCCCAGCCTTTACATATAGGTTACTGGGGCAAAGGGGCAGGGGGCTCCAACACTGTGATTGTATGGGACCTAAAAATTCCTGATGTGGGCCTGAGTGACCCAAGACCCTATTGCTGAAGGTCAATAGTGCTGGCCATTTAATAGCCATGCTTGTACAGCCATTATCCAGGTAACCAGGCAAAAGCAAGAAAAATTGTTACCCAACTAAAGGAGGCACTGTAGCAATAATTTATAATGACCATAGCGTTCCTTTTTTATGAATGCTAAACATTTCAAAGATTTCACAGTGACTTACAGTATACACTTCCTTGTAAATCCCCAGCTGTCGACCCCTACTCCCTATAGAGTATAGTCACAATGATGTACTTATTTCTCGGAATTCTTCCTGAGACCACCTTCGTTCTAAAATCACTTCCGCTGTCTAAAGGACATTTTCAGTTTCTGATTGTCTGCAGGAAATGGCCATAATTAAAACTGGAACATTCAGTCCTCCAAAAACAGTATACGTAATCATTTTGAGAAATCACTTAATTACTGTCACTAATTCTGTGTGACTAATAATCTCATTACATTTTTGGGACATTTTTGAGTATAGACTATTACAGTAATGAAAGAAAATATTTTTTCAAATGGTGTAAATTTGTCTTCAGGAATTTAAAAAGGATTATGAAAAAAACTGGATGTTCCCCATATAGCATAATTACTGTAAATGGCAATATTACTGGTCAAACACAGATGTGAGTGCTACTGTACAGCATGGTAACTCTTAACCCTGCAGGAATTGCCCTAAAGAAATATTGAATTAGGAAAGCCATACAGATAGCCGACTTTCATGAAAAATACAGTAATTCCAGTTTCTTTGAGTTTTTACTATAGATATACCATCACTTGGATGATTGAGAAATTTTAAAGACATACACATGCCTATTGGCTGCTGGCAGTCACTTGGGCAGTCCATGTGGCCACACCAAAGAGGGCATCAGACCAGAGCCTTGGAAGGGGGAGTTTTCTACCTATATCTGATGGGGTTTAAGCAGATGGAAATCTCAAATTGACAAATCTCAAAATGTTTGCAATGCAGAGAAAACTTACATTATGTTTTATGTCAAATTTCTACATCTCCCATGTGGTGGGCGTGTCCTTTCTCTGGCAGCACTGCATGTATTAGCATGAGACTTTCCTTACAGTACAGAGAGGGAGGGGGAAGAGTTCAGAGAGTTGACAAGGAGGGGAAAGCAGGGATGGGTTAGCAGCCAGGAGGGGGGAGGACCAGAGACATACATTCTGAATGGAGTGGCAGTCCTTCGAGGGCGATCACCTCAATTGATAGATGATGCCCATTGGGACGGAGAGGGGAGTTACCAATTGGAACCCAGGAAGAGAGTTATCCTGGAGCTGAAACTGAAACACATGGCAGTGCAAGATGGACAGTGCTACAGGCAGGGGACCAGCAATGTAAGATTTAACCCCTGCTTGGACAATGATTTTAATAGTGATGCTTAGGTTGGGACAACATGTACATAAAATAGTGCATAGACCCTCATTTATGAAGCATCAGCACAAATTAAATCTTCTTAGCACCAGGAGTTTATACACAGGGGCACTTTATGCTTCATTAGCAGACAAACTCAAAAACTTTTTACTCTAAAAACATTTAAAAAAATCATTAATAAGCATGCAAACCATTGCATGCTTATTAATGACCTACTCACCTTACCATGCTGCTGACTCCCGATCAACTCGCTACACTTGTGTCCCTCAGGGCCGCCACTGCTCCAGTCACCTTGCTGCCATCTTGCAGCCTTTGACCTTGAGCCAGCCACACACAGAGCAACCGGAGTCAGGTCAAAGACTGCAAAAATGGTAGTGCGGGTGCAGCAAAATGGCGGGGACAAAGTGACCAGAGCGACAGCGGCAGGGATGAGATGACCAGAGCAGCAGCGGAGAGCAGCTCTCAAAAAAGGAAGCTGTGGACTGGTGGCCAATGGTCCACAGCTTCCCATGGGTTCACATAGTTACTGCACCACATGAGCACCAGATGTGGCTGGCAAAAGCAGCTGCATAGCTGACAGTAGTAGGCTGTGTGCTGAGGGAGCATCTGGGCCTGCGCCCGGAAGGTGAGTAGATCCTCTGGGCTTTTATTTATCTTTGACTTTTGGTCCACTTTAACCCTTTACATGCCAGCCTACCTAGAAATTTGTCACCCTAGAAAAATGTCACCCTCTGTTGCCAGACCATTTTTCATTATTTTGCGTTTTTTTTTAAGATATTTCTCGGGATTTCCTGAGAAAATTATATATTGTTCTTTTCAGAGTCTTGGTTCTAACATGAAATCGCTTGTATGTCATTTATTTAGTTTACTCTCTAAATTTTTAAGTAAAATATGTGCAAAAACAATAAAAAATGTATTATTTACAATTTGTAGTGTTTGTAATAAAAAAAAAAAATAAAATCATATTGCATGTAAAAGCCTAATTTCTTCTGGTTACAAAGGTATAACATATGTATTGGTAGACCCCCTTTCCTGCCCGTGAGACTCCCCCCCAAACTGAAACAGAACTAGGGGATATTCATATAATATACAACTGCTATGCTCACATTGACACCTTGCAGTTTTTCAAGAAAAGCAACCATTACATACCCTCCACAAACTATATATTCTCTGTAAGAACACGCCTCAAGCTTTCTAGGTGTACCCAGTTTGTTGTAGTGGGCTCATATTCCTGGAAGTTAGTCTTTGGTTTCACAGGGTTTCCCGAAAAATTTTATAAAAAAGCAGAAAAAACACACTGTCCAAAAATATCAACATGCAAACAAGAAAAAACAAGCTAAATCTGAAAGTGCAAGGTCCCCCGAACAGAACAATACCCAACATGCATTGGTACTTTTACAAATAATATTCACAAATGGTTAACCGCAAAAAAAAAAAAAAAACAACAGAGTACATTTTTTAAGTTTATTAAAAATATTTTTTTCTTAACTCAACTCTGATCCTCTGCCCCACGCCACTCAACTCCCTTTACCTTAGCTCAAGAGCCGGTGGGGGATCTGAGGCTCCCTGGGTGAAGTGGAGACCCGTTGAGAGGGATTGCAGGCGCAGGTGAGTGAATTACATTTTTTTTTTTAAGGCATGTCAACGTCGCCAGAAGTGGGGGGGGACGCCCTGCCCTGCATTGTGTGCCCCCCGGCCCTCTGTTTTCTCGGGGGTTATTCGTGACTATGCCATTCACCTAAGCCCCGCGAATACAGAGGGCCTGCTGTATATGACTTTTTGTCATTGGGCCATTTTTTCGTGTTAGTGCTCCTTTAATGTTATAAATTGATTTTAACTTCTATTTTGTCCTACCAATGTGTTCTTTTGAGCACAACAACTAAAAAAGGAGCCTAAACGCACTACTATATTGTATAATTTTTGATGATGTGGCAACCAGCACCTATACACCGACAACTTTTTTTGCGTGTTTAAAACTCTGGCATGTTGGCAGAACAAAATGTTCAGGGGTGCTGAATCACCAAAGGGTCCATAGGTAGGTACACGAACATGCATTTACACAGAATGGCAAATAGGGAGAAACCTAAAGCCTGATTTATGTGTCAGATTTATGATGACAATGGTGTGGCATTATGCAGTAATTCCATCATGGCTGCTCCCATGAATAATAAGAGTGAGTTAGAGTGGCTTGGCCCTTTAACTCCTTGCACTCCCCCTTTTTGTTAGCTGTTAAAGTGCCTAGGGCAGCCTGAGCATCAACACTGAACTTTCACTTTGATTCAGAACAGGGGTGTGGGTAATCTGGCAGGGGTAGCAGTATGTCATTCACATGTGCCAGCATGTTATGTGCCAGGCCCCTGACCCTGTGAACTGGTATGCGGTCCCCTGGAGCTAAATCGGCTTCTCAAGAGGGCCAAGGCAAGCCTAGAAACAGCCACAACCCATCTTAAGGCATCCAAGCCCAGATCACCCTTAGTCTTAAATGCATGGTGCTATGAGGAATATGGTGGTGTTTTTCACCTATACATATTACAAGCTGTGTCATTTGAGTCGTAGAGACGATTTTATGGTTCAAACACAGGATTAGAAAACAATTTTTCTACAATGTAAGGCAACAATTCTTTTGAGGAGAAAGTTCAAAGTTAATAGTGAGTTTTCACCAAATGATGATGGCCCGGTCATTTAACCAGCAGCTTCATTCCTCTAAAAGCAATGATGTGATTTTCCACATTTCTGTTCTCACAACAGCCCCCATTGCTGACCCTCTGCTTTTGTCTGTCTGAGTCTGTGATGTTAATCTCGAACGGACGGAAATGTTCTTCACTTTTAATCGCTTGTAGCCCCTAATCACCTGCAGCATCACACTATAGCACCATGGGCCCTCTCCTCTGAGCTAATGCACAAAACACAGAAAAGCCTTCATCCACATAGACATAGTAACTACTTATTTATTACATGTTTAGCATGGGTCACTTTAGTTGCATTATATCTTTGCTGATCCTCAGCCATAGTTTTTCTTTGTTTTAAAGTTGTGAAAGTTTATATAAGACATAGCTATCACTATGTACAGGACCTATACAGTATATCATCATTGATTTCCTGCTAAATTAACCCAATCTTTGGTAATCAAACATGAATCAAGCCCATTCTCCTCAGTGGATTCATAGGCAACAAGTAGTAACAGTGTTGTCCTAAAATTGTTGGTCTCAATGTGACTGCATTCTCACTATATGGTAATAAAGGAAGCACAGCTTCATTGTACATGTCATAGTGCCCTCTACAGTGTAAAGAGAAATATGCAGGAAAAATCAAGTCCCAAGATGACTGATTACTTTTCTTTAAAATAAAGAAAACCTCCAACCAACCCCACCCCCCAAAAAGAAAGCTACATTTATCTTATTGCCACAAAGCTCCCCGTATCCCAGCAGGTGGCAAGCATCCTGCACATCAGCCATAATGGGATTATTGGACCTTGAGTGGCAGGTCAGTCACCCAATCCCAGCAGCAGCTACGGCAATGCTGCTCTATGAAATGGGTGATTGGTTTGTCACACAAGATCCCAGCTTACAGCTTCTTGGTAGCAGACAAGTATCCCAGCGATGAGATTAGTAATTTTACTTTATATTGTCTGAATCAGGCTTAGCACAGGGACAGATTTTGGTTTAAAGGAGCACTATCGCGAAAAAATGGCCCAATGATAAGAATCCATATAAATATGCTGGATGGCGGGAGGAGGGGTCATTTATATACCCGGCATCAAGAAATATCCAGCCAGGCTTGTTTCTTTTATTATAATGGAAGGAAGAGGAAATCAGGGGTGACAGGTTCTGTCACCCCTCATAGACTAAACCCGTCACTCCTGGATTTTATTCCTACCAGGAGAAGAAAACCACAAGCATGGCAGGAGTTTGATATAGTTTGGGTGTATAAGTGATCTCTCTTCTCATTAGTCGATGTGTTTATATGGATTTTTAACATTACACAGTTTCGTGATAGTGCTCCTTTAAGTATCTAGTACTTCAGAGCCAAGGCAAAAGGAACTTTTCCCCCCAAAAATATTTTACTTTAATAAGGCCTGTCATAAATCTATAATAGAAGCATAAGGATTAGATCGCAGATGTCCTTCTAAAAATGTTATATGCCTGGCTGCAAAGGTGCCCGAAAATCACATTAGTAAACACTAGCTTAAAATGTGTGAACAAATTATGAACGCTGTACGTTCAAGCTGCATGTGCCAAATATGTGACTATAAACTGTAAGCTTGTTGATCAGCTCTGCAGCCAGGCAACTACCATGCTCAGAAGTGGGTTAGCCACGGCAGCCTTAAAGTGAACCAAAACCCACCGTCTAAGAGACTCCAGGGCAGGCATACTCGCTCCCCCTGGGGGATCCAGATTCGGGATGCCCTGCTGTGTCAAACCCCCAGGTTGCCCGAAAATTCACCTTCTTTCCTGATCCAACGGCACATGCGCGAGCAGCATCTAGATCCCCACTGTCCCTTTAGCAGGGCGTGTGCCTCGCCAGGCCTTTGAAGGAAGGGCCAGGGGCGTATCCTGGCGCTGCCTGGATGAGAGCACATTCGCCGTAGGACCAAAGACGGGTGAGTGAGATCGGGCAACCTGGGGGGTTTCACACGGCGGGGCATCCCCGATCGGGGTTGCCGGGGGGCGAGGACCAAAACCCAGGAAATCCTGGGTTTTGGTCCCCTTTAGGGTGGACCAACACCCATGAGGGCACAGGTATTGGTACTGCCTCTATAAGACAATCTGGGGGTCATCCAAAATGCTGGAGCCCCCCGCGTATAACCACCCAGAATGACTGTAATTCTTACCTTAGCCACATGAGTAGTGAAGGGAGTCCATTGCTCTGGCCGCCAGAAAGGCTTGCTCGCGTAAGTAACGTCAGCCAACCGCATTGCTGTATTATCAGCGAGGATCGAGGCTAAAGGTAAGCATTACAGGCATTCGGGGGGGGGGGAATCCAGCATTCTGGATGCTCCCCCCAGAATGTCTTATAGTGCTTGTACCAACACACATGCCCACACGGGCGTGGTCCGCTTCAATTGTGCTTTTTTGCCACAGTTGTACCTAAAGCTCAGTCACAACTTTGGTTTACAACAGCCTGCCTTGGCTATAACTTGATAATGATCTGTGATCAACCCAGGGTCCAATTAAAAGGAAGGAGGGCAGAACTGGTACTCATCTAGGGGCCTGCACAACTTGGGGGCCTAAAAAACTTGTGATTATAACCCACCGCAACTTTACCTTGCTGATGTTTTTTTTAATTACACTTGTTGGCTTAGAAGCAACCCACAGCATGGAAAAATACAATTCTGTGATTATTCATCTGTAGAATTGGTATTATGAGTATACAGTACGTCCTGCTCTAGATAGAATACTTACTACTCCGCCTGATGGCGCTGGACTGCAGAGACATCGAAAATAGGCTCCTCCCAGCCTCTCAAATACCCAGGGACCTTCCACAATCCCCAGCATTGAAAAGCAGTTAACGAGAAGCCGGGAGAATTAAAACAACCCAAACTAGTAACTATAACAATGATAACGATCACCATAAAGGGGATCCAAGATAATGCAAAACCAAGGGTGGGGTGGAGCAGGACGTACTGTATACTCATAATACTACAGGTGAGTAATCACAGAATTGTATTATTCTTAGTATACAGTACGTCCTGCTCCAGATAGAATACTTACATTCGGGGCATCCAATAGCAGTGTCCATAAAGTAGGGTGGGATCCCCAAAGGTAACAGCAGACAGGTCATACCACTGCCGCCTGCAGAACCTTGCGGCCAAAAGCAGCATCAGCTGAGGCCCTAACATCAACCTTGTAAAACTTTGAAAAGGTATGAACAGAAGACCAAGTAGTGGCCTTGCAAACTTGTTCAACAGAAGCCTGGTGCTGAAAAGCCCAAGAGGCACCAATAGCACGAGTAGAATGAGCAGTAAGGCGGAAGGGAGGATTCTTCCCCTTAGCAGAATAGGCCTGAATCACAGCCTGACGGATCCATTTGCTGATAGTAGACTTGGCAGGAGCCAAACCCTTCCTAGGACTAGAAGGGAGCACAAAAAGAGCATCAGTTTTCCTGAAAGGTGCAGTAGCCACCAGATAGTACTTCAGGCACCTAACCACATTTAAAGAATGCAAAACCCTCTCCTTAGCAGTACTAGGATTAGGGTACAATGACGGAAGAACAATGTCCTGATTCAAATGAAAGGCAGACCTTAGGCAGAAAATCTGGCTTGAAACGAAACACCACCTTGTCCTGGTGTCTCTCATAGTAGGGGGGCTGGATGGAAAGCGCCGCCAACTCAGACACACGCCTAACAGAGGTGATAGCCACCAAAAAGACAACTTTGAGAGTAAGAATGGCCAGAGCAGCATCCTGCACAGGCTCAAAGGGAGCACCCTGCAAGGCTGACAAAACCAAATTCAAATCCCAAACAGGCACCATAGGCTTAAGCGGGGGACGCACATGAGTAACCCCCTGGAAAAAAAGTCCTGATCTGAGAATGCTGAGCAAAGGACTTCTGGAAGAAAACAGCCAGGGCAGAAACCCGACCCTTCAGAGTACTGAGTTGGAGCCCCATCTCCAACCCATCCAGCAGGAACTCCAGAATCCTGGGAATAGAGAGCGCACGACAGGGAAGAGACTTAGCCTCACACCAGTCAATGTAGGCACGCCAAACCCTGTAATAAATGGAAGAAGAAGACTTCTTCCTAGCTTTAATCAAAGTATCCACAACCGAGGAAGACAGCCCCTTCTCCATCAAGATGGAGGTTTCAGCAGCCAGGCCGTCAAAGACAGAGTTTGTAAATTGGGATGGCGTGAGGGACCCTGAGTGAGCAGGTCTGGCATCCTGGGCAGAACGTACTGATCTACTGCCAGCTGCACCACGTCTGCGAACCACACTCTTCTTGGCCACCTGGGGGCCACCAGAATTGCTGGCACCCCCTCCAGATCAATCTTGCGCAGAACCCTGCCCAGCAGGGGGAATGGAGGAAAGACATACAGGAACTGTATGTCCTGCCATGACATTGTTAGAGCATCCGTGGTCAAGGCCAGAGAATCCTGGGACAGGGAGACAAAGGCCGGGAGCTTGTGATTGTGACGGGACGCAAACAGATCCACATCTGGTTGGCCCCAACGGTGACACAGAGTTTGGAACACCCTGTTGCAGAGGGACCATTCTCCCTGGCGAGAGGTCCCCCTGCTCAGAGAGTCTGCCAGCAGATTTTCCACCCCCGGGATGTACACAGCTGATATGCAGGGAACATTGGCCTCCATCCAGGTCAGGATTAGAGACACTTCTTGGAGGGCCCTCTTGCTCTGGGTCCCTCCCTGATGATTGATGTAGGCAACTGCCATCTGGTTGTCCGAGCACAGCTGAACAGGCAGGCCCCAAAGGTGAGGAGTCAACTGAGCCAGGACTAACCTGATCGCCCGCAGCTCCAAGACGTTGATAGGTGTGTGGGCCTCCTGAGGGCCCCACCTCCCCTGGAACTGCAGGGACTTTCAGAAACCCCCCCAACCTGACAGGCTGGCATCCATGGTGACCGTCTCCCAGGAGGGGGTCAGAAAGGATCTGCCCCCCAACAGGTTCCTGGAGTCCAGCCACCACTAGAGGGACCGCCTGGCCAGGGGGGAAAGCACAAAAACCCGGTCCAGGGACGCGGGGTCCTTGTCCCATACTGACAAGAGGTGGAGTTGCAGAGGCCTCAAGTGGAACTGAGAATAAGGGACCACCTCAAAGCACGCTACCATCAGGCCCACCAGCTGCATTCCCTGCCTGATGGAGTGATGATGACAAGATAGCAGGAACTGGACCTGCGCAATCAGACTGTCCACCTTCTGTTGAGGAAGAAAAATCCTTGCCTGAACTGTATCCAGATTCATTCCCAGGAATGAAGTCGCCAAGGAGGGTGACAGAGAAGACTTGGGGTGGTTGATCACCCATCCAAATGACTCCAGGGTGGACACCACCAGCTGAGTATCCAACTCTGCCTGATGTAGAGACTGGGAGGCGATGAGAATGTCGTCCAGATAGGGCAGCACGTGGATGCTCTGAAACCTGAGCAGAGACATCACTCCTGCCAGCACCTTGGTGAATACCCTGGGAGCTGAAGTGAGACCAAAGGGCAATGCCACAAACTGGTAGTGTTGATCCTCCAGAGCGAACCTGAGGAACCTTTGATGACCTCGAAATACAGGAATATGAAGGTAAGCATCTTTGATGTCCACAGACGTCATGAAATCCCCTGGGCACAGGGAACTGATGGCAGAGCGCAGTTTCCATGCGAAAGCGCCTGCCCCTGACAGATTTGTTGATGATCTTCAAGTCCAGGATGGGCCTGACTGACCCATCTGTTTTGGGCACTGTGAAGAGGTTGGAATAGAAGCCCTTGCCTTTTTTGCTTAAAGGGACCTTGCAGATGACCCCCAGCTCCAGGAGGATTTGCACTGCCTGCACTAGATCCTGAGCTGACACAGGGTCCTGAGGAATCCGGGAGCTGATGAACCTTGGGGGGGGGGGGGCAGACAGCAAACTCTTGTAACCGGAGGACACTACCTCCTGAATCCACCGGTCTGAGACATGAAGCCTCCAGATGCAAGCAAAGTGCTGAAGCCGTCCCCCCACCCGGATGGGTGAGGGCGCCCCATCATGCCTGAGGGGGCTTGGGAGAGGACTTAAGCTTGGAGCCCCAGGAGGAGCCAGGGCATCCCCGTCCTCTGCCCCTACCCCAAAAGTCTCCTCGGGCCCCAGTAATGGAAACCCCCCTCCCTTGTCTAGCACCACGGTAGGGGGAGGAAAAGGAGCCCTGACCCTGAAAGGGCCGAGACTGCCGCCTGCGCTGGGGTAACCTGCCTCCCTTAGCAAATAGGTCCAGGCGGTCCCCAAACAGGCGTAGTCCTTTGAAGGGAAAACCAGTGAGGGCCTTCTTGGCAGCGTTGTCAGCAGCCATCTGGCGCAGCCAAACCGAGGGGTATATAGCCAACACGAGGGCAGAGGTTCTGCCACACATTCTAATGGTGTCATCCAAGGCAGAGAGGACAAAATTCACAAAAACATCACAAATAGAGAGTGCATTAAACTCCTCACAAGACAAATCATCAGGGGCACCATCAAGGATACTTCTGAGCAGGGTCCTAATAGCCACAGCCGTAATGGCAGAGGCACAGACCGGGCGCAGCACCATCCCCACACATGCAAAGGCATGAGACGCCAGCTGGTCAATGCGCCGGTCCTCAGCATCCCGCAGGGTAGTAGAGTCAAGGTAGTGCATGACAGAGGTGTTAGATAACCCTAGAACCGGGGCATCCACTTTGGGAGGGGATGACCAACACTTCACCACATCAGCAGGAAAGGGATACTTCCTATCTCAACTCTTAGGTACACCGGGAAGTCTACTGGGACGCTCCCATTCCTTGAGCACAAGGTTATTGAAATGTGCTTGCTCAGGAAATTCCAAGCGTGACTTAGCAGTATGAAAAAGTTCCCCCCTTTGCTTGGGGGCCGCAACAGGGGGAGAGATAGACAGAACCTCAAAAATCTGAGCCAACAGTCTATCAGCATCATCCGGGGCCCAGGGGTCAGAGCCAGAATCGTCATGACCCCTGGGCCTCTCCTCAGATGACCCTGAGTCGGAGAATAGCTCCCCCTCCTCCGAGGGGGTATAGCCAGGTCATTGCCTAAACTCATCAGTTTCCATAGGGAAAAGAGTGACATTAGGCGTTAAATGCCGCTTTTTAGCAGGGGCCTTACGCGCCAAGGTACTAGCAATTACCTTCTCAACACTAGCCAGTCTAGAAGACACATCAGGCTGAGAATCCCCACTTGTATGCAGCTCAATGGGAGTGAGATTTAAGCTTGGGGGAGTAGGTGAGGCGAAACAAATCGCAGACTCAGCCACTGGAAGGCCGGATTGCAGTTCAAGCACCTGTTTGGCACAGGGTACACAGATCCGTGCCTTGACATCGTCAACATGGGACTCCCCACAAGCTACACACAGCCGGGCTTCTCTCGAAGGAACCCCGGTCACATTATCCTGAGATGCCTCCATATGGTGATTATAGCGGCACAATAGGCCGATAGCGATTAACGCTATACAGCAACCCGGGATGCCCCAATAACCCGCTAGGGAAGTGGGAGTAATTAACACTAGGCCTCACAAGTTAACCAACTACTAGAGGGAGTAGGGCCGGGAGAAGCCAAAGGGGTTCACCCGTCTGAAAGACATAATCAAAGGGGAGTCGTAAGAATACAATAATTAAAAGTAATAAAGCTGCCCGCGAGGGCACTCACGGAGCGCGGTAGGTAGAAGCAGCAAATGACGGCGCACCGGCGCCTGAGGCAACGCTGCTGCCGCCAGGCACGGAACACAGGAAAAAACGCGCTCGGTGGTGGCGGCGGCAATTTCAATCACAATAAATGTAAAACAAGTCAGCGCGGCGGCTGACACCAAGCATAATGTAGTGAAGCATAAAGGCCAATACACGTATATACATACACACACACACACCCCCCCCTCTTTTCCCCCGAAGGCTACAAGGAGAGTGAGGGAGGACAGCGGCCACTTAACATAGGGCCCACCGATAGACAGGGGCAAGGGGCAATAGTGCGGGAGGGGCATCCCATAGAGGCTCA
This sequence comes from Gastrophryne carolinensis, assembly GCA_027917425.1. NCBI lineage: Eukaryota > Metazoa > Chordata > Amphibia > Anura > Microhylidae > Gastrophryne > Gastrophryne carolinensis. Next base: position 317,558,006 of record CM051239.1, read on the forward strand.
CCATATGCCTGTACCGCCTACCCTTTGGTGGGGGATTGCGGTGGAGCAGCGCTCCTAAGCACCTAACAGCGGTGCTGCCTACCATCACCCGACCAGCGCAGCCAAGGCTGGGAGGCAATTACTGATGGAATGGGTGGGAATAGTCCTACAGGGCCGCAGGCTAATAGCCCCGCTCACCTGCGAGTAGAGAGAGCCATCTTCTTGTCCTTCGCAGTCCAGATTGCAGAGAAAATCTGGGGATTGTGGTAGGTCCCCGGGTATTTGAGGGGCCGGAAGGAGCCTATTTTCGATGTCTCTGCAGTCCAGCGCCATCTGGCGGAGTAGTACCCGAATGTAAGTATTCTATCTGGAGCAGGACGTACTGTATACTAAGAATAACAGACCCACTGTGTCGCAGAGCTGGAGCCGATGTCCTGATTAACTGCCGTAAGTCATTGATGGCTCAAGTGCCAGCTTCCCCCTTGTGCTTCCTTGAAATGCCCACACTACCCAGCTGCTCCCTATGCATGCTCAGCAAGACTTCTTTAACATAGGCAGTGTGGGAGGCTGCCCCAATGCCCCAAAGGGATTTAGCAGCCACACCAAAACAGCAAATTTAAGATTTAAGACTGCAGTGGGAGCCCAAGGAAAGGTGTTTTTTTGGGCTATCCAGGGGGAAATACACATACAGATTTTAGACTCCACAGACAGCCCAAGAGGGTCTTGTACCACTTTAAGGTTACAATTTCTCTGCTTTTTATTGCAGTCCATTGAAGTGAAAGATTTGTTTGTGCATGCCTTGTTTATATGCATGGCATTCTTTGATCTTTATGATTTTTATAGCATTGAGAAATGATCATATAAGGCTTAATAATGCATCTGATCCTTCATTTCATAGGCTGTAGCCCTATTTTATCAATAGCCATTCCATGTGATCACATGCAAAAGTGGAGGCTAGCTAATTCTATATTACACAGCTATTTTCCTATTTGCAGAAAGAAATAGGTCAGCTGCACGCATTTATTTTCAGAATAGCCTACATATTTAACAATTCACAGCCCTGGTGATGATAATTACTTGCATATGCTTCTGAATAACTGATTGTTTATTTATAACACATTTCCTGGCTGCTTAAGGAAAAACATAGCATGCACTAGGGGCCCGCCTGGTTACTGTTGTAAAGTATGGGACAAAGTTCTTAGTGTCCACGTGCTCATTGTGTCTACATGTTTATCATGATAAATATTACATTTTGTTTTTCATATCACTACATTTATCATGGAACAAGACATTTAACCTTTAGTTCATCAAAACATACTATTAAAAATGATATAATACCACATGGGTGGTCCAAAGCTATACTTTTAGGAGACCACAAACCAAGGCCATTTTTCTCCTAAGATGTCTAAATTCAGTCTGCCAAACCTGTATATCAGTATCAGTGTGCAGAAATATGTCTGTAAAAGTGGACCTAGATTTTAAAATAAAAACTAAAAGGTTTGATTAAGTTTACAGCTCATCAAAAAGCATGCATAAAGATTTTAGTATTCACTATAAACTTTTTTGGTCCATATTATGTTGCTTTTCAAATCATGTATCTTTTACAGTTGCGTAATTTCAGGGACAAGCAAGAGATTAGACAAAATAGTTAAGCTCGAGTACATAACCGAGCACAGGAACTTATATAACAGTATAAGTCTTATAACAGGCAGTTCTAACTAAAAACATTTGCAGTGTCTACTGAAAAGCTCAACATCCAGAAAATCAACACATCTGTTACAATAATACTAGCTCCACTTGAACCACCACCAACCGAGGGAGGGGGGGACTTGGATCTTCCATGTGGCTCAAACATTAAAATTATGTATCATCTTCTTTGGAATCATATGGAAGGTGCAAGTATTTACTTCTTTATTCTTTACACATTACCTAAAGCAATACGAACAATGGTAGGCATCCCATAAACCACCCTACCCCCCAATAACTAAGACAAAAGAGCATGCAAAATAATCTAAACTTGTGGCTAGAAACATCTGAGATACTAGGGACTCTACAAGGTACTCAAAGCAAGGCTAACAATTCTTAAAGTGGACAGGGACCAATGGTAACCTTTCTTTATCTTACACCACCTGATAAAAGGCCTTTTAGTATTTGTGCTAAACTAAACAGGCCATTTTTGGGGTCCTCAAAGTTGTCTAGTGGGGCAGTCTTCCCAATGTCAGAAATGTGGTTCATTTAGGTGTTTCCAGAGTTTTCAGAGGGACAGTGGGCCTCAAAGTGGGACATCCAGTCAGTTTATGCTAATCAAATAACTGGCCGCAGATGCAGGTATACTAAGGCTGGTGTGCCATGTAACGCTTCCCTAAGAGGACAGTGCGGCCTACAAGGATAGCTTGGACCGAAAGGTCAACATGGACCTGAAAAAAGATTCATCAACAGGAACAGCCTACAAGCCGATGATAGTGGTGGTGACGATAGCAAGAACCATGAAGACATGGCCAGGCAACGTTGCGCAGGCTCTGATGCAGAAATTGGACCCAGGTGCCATTACAGCTATGAAAGAGCTCAAGCTATTTGCGGATTTGCTGGGTGACGCATCCATTGATGCAATCAGAAGTTTGGCCAGAGCTATGTTGTCTGCAGTTACCACAGGGAGGCCACTGTGGCCGACTATGGTCAACGGACCCTGTGTTTAAGCAGCCGTGAACAAAAATCCCATATGATGGCAACACCCTATGTGGAAATAAGATGCAGCAAGCAATTTCATTGGTCACCAGGGGGAAGTCAAACCTCATTCCTCAGGATAGGCGAAGAAGGCAAACAAGACCCTTTGACAGTCGCCAGCCAACCAACAGATTTAAAGAAGCAAAGGTCTACAGGCTAGGGAAATTTTTCAGGAATTGGAGGGGTAAACAGGTGACCTTTTTGAAGATGGCAGATGGATTTGTGACCCTCCTTTTGACCACGAACTGGCCCACACAGAAAGTAGGAGCGAGTCTGAAACAATTAATTTAGGTGTGGGCCAGAACAACCACAGACCTGTTGGTCCCAAATATATTTGTCAGGGCCACAAATTGAAATTTCACCATCCTCCTTCCCGGAACCGTTTTGTGTCAACAAGATTCTTAGCTATAGCCGAAGAAGCAGATATCTTACGAGAATACATAAATTCTTTACTGACGCAAGAAGTTATTGTAGAAGTTTCAAAGTCCCAAAAGGTACCAAGGATGGTTCTCCAAGCCTTTACTTGTACACAAAATCAGGAAAACTGAGACCAGTGGTCACTCTCAGGTCACTGACCTGACTGGTGAAAGTATCAAAATTTAGAATGAAAGCTTTACCCACAGTTCTGCAAGCAATGTAATTGGGTGACTGGTTACTTTCCATTAATTTGAGGGACACTTATTTGCACATCCCTGACTACCAGAGGTTCTTGAGGTTCGAAGTGGACCATTTGCATTACCAGTTCCAATACTATAATATACTACACTATATAATATACTACAATTTACCTTTTGGCTTTTCTATCTCTCTAAGGACATTTCCAAAGGTCTTGGTGGCACTGGTTGTGCACCTAGAGTAAAGGGAATGGGTCTCTGTTCCGTTATTTGGATGGAATGCTTCTGAGACCGAAGCTACTGTGAAGCAGCACAGACAGAGCCTATTAAAGACCCTGTTAGAACATGATTGGATCCTAACCTGGGAAAAAAGCTAGGTGACACTGACACATCTCAAACATATCTCGGAGGAGTTATCTGCATGCGGGAGGGGCTGCGTCTCACTTTTCGAGGAAAAGGTCCATGTGATCCAAGCAACGATGAGCCGAACTCTTCAAAGCGTATCACCGCCCAGAAGATAATGGAAATTTTGGGAGCGCTAACCATTACCATTCCAATGGTGAAGTGGGCCCTGTGGCGCACCAGGATCCTTCAGTGGGGGTTCCTCAAACAATGGGACAACTCATCCCTCTCCAAGACCATCCAGTTTGACGCCCCAATGAGAGAAGCTATGGAATGGTGGGCGCAGCCAGCAAACCTGCTAAGAAAAAGAAGACGTCGTTTTATGGATCTTGAAGTTTATCCAGCTCGCCTTAGACAAATGTTTAGCCCTGCAGACCCTAAAGGGCCAAGTCTCCTCCTGCTCTCCTGTTGCTACTGAAAGCCTTTTATACCTGTTGGGCGACAGGACATAAGGGGTTAATTTAAAAAATGACATAGGGTCAAAAAATCCCCTGAAAAATAGCGTAGGATCCCCCCTACCCAGCATAACCAGCCCAGAGACCAGCTATGGGGGCTTGTAGAACAGGGCACAGGGGCCAGCTTTTGCCCCGGCTACAAACCCAGAAAGCCTGAATGGCCCCGGGCTCTTCTGCCCCCCCAGGCTTTGGGGAGGCAGGTAATTGGGGGGGCTGGGGATTGATGGCAATTCCCCTGCTAGCCGCAGGTGACTTGCCAGCCCCCTAAGTGAACTGGTATAGGGGTCTCATGGATCCGTTACTTGTTCACACAGGGCTAACAGTTTTTTTTTCTTTACTCACCTCCAATCCTCTGCTGTCCCCTGCAACCCTGTCCCACGACCATTCAATGGCAGCTGCCGGGTGATCGGGGGAGGGGGCAAGGGATCACATCCCTCTTACCCGGCACTACTGATAGTCTTGGGATGGTGTGGGATGGCGGCAGAGGAAGTGGAGAAGAGGGCTATTTCGGGCAATCGGAGGCCATGATCCCTCCTGCTGGGTCTCCGGGGGGGGGGGGGGGGGGAATAGGAGGAAACGCAGCAGAAGGGATCGCGGCTGCAGTTGATTAAATGTAATTTTAATAATTTTTAATAATTTTTCTCCTGAAACCAGATGAGCCCGGGTGGGGGGATATCGGATGTTCCCTGGGTGAGAAGACCCGGCCGGATCGATTGAGGTGTCAGGTGAGTTTTTAACTTCTATACTTTTTTTTATAACCGTGTACAGTCAGCCACGCGAGTCTCAAGTAGCTGGCACATAAAGGATTAAATGGGTGCAAGGGTGTCAGAAATGGGGGTCCTAGGGGTGGAAAATCCATATACTCCCTTTTTTTTGGGATTGGGTCGAGCTTCGACCCATGTTGGACTTTATACCCAAGGTAGCATAGATATTCCATGTAAATGGGGAGCTACACCTACACTCTTTTCATGAGATGTGTCCATCCCTTAGCTGTGGCCTCCTGCCTGAAAAGATATATGCAAGTTACCCAAGGTTTGAGGAAAGATAGAAACCTGTTAAATCATTCTATTTGGCCCCAGAAGGGGTTATGTCACTTCACAAAAACAGCCTGGAGTGGAATAGGAGAGAAAATTCAATTCTGTGATTCTCACCAGTAGAAATGTTTTCTATGTCCACTCCAGGGTTTCAGACCCCCCAATCATCTAGGTGACTATATCCTTTCTTCGGAGGCCTAGTCCTAGTGGAATTTGTAAATATGTATATAGTTGCTCAGCATAAGAAAAAAATAAAAAATAAAATGGAGAGAGGTAGAGAGGAACTTCTCATCTCTCCTTGTCTCCAACAAGCACATAGGGCTTCTTAGGATGCCTTATCCTCCTGGGTGGCTGTGTCTACTGTTTTTTCAATTACTGGATTGAAGCCGGAAGTATATATAGGCCGAGAGGAACCACAATTTCTATCTTGCAATCCATGCCCTTCAGTTGAGCGTTAACCCATTCATTACTGATTTCTTGATGCCCTGGAGTGGATATAGAACAGAATTGTATTTTCTTTCCCATTACACTCCAGGCTGTCAGGAAATCAGTAACGAATGGGACCTCCTAAAGCAGTACCCTTACTTCAGGTTGAGATCCCAAGTATGAAATGAAGAGTAAGTCATTGCAAAATCAAACCTCTGCCGTCCTACTAAAGGCAGTATCCGCCGAGGCTCTAACATCTACTTTATAAAATTTGGTAAATGTATGAACTGAAGACCAAGTAGCAGCCTTGCATACCTGTTCTACGGAAGCCTGGTGATGAAAAGCCCAGGAAGCTCCAATAGCTCACGTGGAGCGAGCTGTAACCCAAAAGGGGGGATTCTTCCTTCCCTTCCTTGGCCCCTCAGCTATAATAAATAAGGAGCCTGACGGAAGGCTTGTGTAGCAGAGATGAAATATTTTAGCGCTTTCACTACAGCCAGAGAATGAAATACCCTCTCCTTAAGGGCAAAATCACCTATTCATTAAGATGGAAAGGGGAAACCACCTTAGGAAGAAAGTTGTGTTTAAAACAGAAGACAGCCTTGTCCTTATGCAACTCTAAATATGGAGGCTTAATCGATAAAGCTGCTATTCATAAACTTACCATACATAAGTAATTGCCACTAGAAAGATGACCTTAGGTGTCATCAATCCTAGCGATGCTTTTGCCAGTGGTTCTAAGGGAGCACGTTGAAGGGCTAACAAAACTAAGATCAAGTCCCAAACAGGCAGAAGAGGCTTTTGAAAAGGACGCGCATGGGTGACCCCCTGCAAAAATACAATTCTATGAGTACTCACCTGTAGAATTGTTTTTACTATGCACAGCACGGCCTGCTTCATGAAGTCCTTACATCTGTGTATTCCGCCACAAGGTGGCGCAGTAGACTGCAGAAGATTTGTGGCTCCTCCCGGCCCCATATTAAAACGGTAATCACCCATAGACCTCCAGTGTTGACAAGCAGTTATACAAGAAGCCGGGAGGTAATAAAGGTAAAAAAGGTAAAAAAACCCTTAACTAACTTGGAACAATCACCATAAAGAGGCAACCAAGAATAACGATAACAAAGGAGGGATGAAGCAGGCCGTGCTGTGCATAGTAAAAACAATTCTACAGGTGAGTACTCACAGAATTGTATTTTTCCTAATGCACAGCACGGCCTGCTTCATGAAGTCCTTGTATCTGGGACATCCAAAAACAGTGTCCGTAAGGTAGGGTGGGATCCCCAAAGAGTAACGGCAGGCAGTTCAAACCACTACTGCCTGAAGTACCTTGTGGCCAAAAGCAGCATCAGCTGAGGCCTTAACATCAACCTTGTAAAACATGGAAAAGGTATGAACAGAAGACCAAGTAGCGGCCTTACAAACTTGTTCAACAGAAGCTTGGTGCTGGAAAGCCCAAGATGCACCAACAGCATGAGTGGAATGAGCAGTAATCCGGAAAGGAGGAACCTTCCCTTTAGCAGAATAGGCTTGTACCACCACCTGACGTATCCACTTGCTAATAGTAGATTTAGCCGGAGGCAAACCCTTCCTAGGTCCAGCAGGAAGAACAAAAAGAGCATCAGATTTCCTGAAAGACTCAGTAGCAACCAAATAAAACTTTAGAACCCTGACAACATCCATAGAATGAAGGGTCCGTTCCATGGAATTAGCAGGGTTAGGACACAAGGAAGGTAAGACAATGTCCTGAGATGAAAAGCAGACACAACCTTAGGCAAGAAATCCGGCTTAAGCCGAAACACCACCTTATCCTGATGCCGCTCAAAATAAGGAGGTTTAATGGAAAGCTGCCAGCTCAGAAACTCGCATGACCGAAATGATAGCCACCAAAAAGTCCACCTTAAGAGTCAGAATGGGCCACGCAGCCCCACGGATAGCCTCAAAGGGAGGACCCTGCAGAGCAGACAACACCAGACTTAAGTCCCAACCGGTAGCATAGGTTTACGTGGCGGACTCACATGAGTAACTCCCTGGAAAAAAGTCTTAACCAGCCGGTGATTGGCAAAGGATCTTTGGAAAAAAATAGCCAGAGCTGACACCTGTCCCTTGAGGGTACTAAGTTGAAGGCCCGAATCCAAACCATGTTGTAAAAATTCCAGAATCCTGGGGATAGAAAACACCCGACAAGGAAGAGACTTGAACTCACACCAGGCAATGTAAGCATGCCAGACCCTGTAGTAGATAAAAGACGAGGACTTCTTCCGAGCCCGAATCATAGTATCAACAACAGAGGCCGGCAACCCCTTGTTCATCAAGATGGAGGTTTCAGCAGCCAAGCCGTTAAAGCCTATCGTTTGTAAATAGGGATGGCGCAGCTGTCCCTGAGTGAGAAGATCTGGATCCTTGGGCAAGACGTACCAATCTGCTGCCATCTGCACGACACCTGCGAACCACACCCTCCTTGACCAACAGGGGGCCACCAGAATGGCTGGTACCCCCTCCTGGGCTATCTTGCGCAGCACCCTGCCCAGCAGAGGAAAGGGAGGGAACACATAGAGGAGCCGAAACTCCGTCCAAGGAATCGCTAGCGCATCCGTGGCGAAGGCCAGAGGATCCTGCGACAGGGAGACAAATGGAAGCTTGTGATTGTGACGGGACGCAAACAGGTCCACATCCGACTGACCCCAGCGGTGACACAGGGAGTGAAATACCTTGTTGCTGAGGGACCATTCCCCCAGCTGAGACGTCCCCCTGCTCAGGGAGTCTGCCTCCAGGTTCTCCACCCCCGGAATGTAGACCGCCGAGATGCAAGGGACATTCTCTTCCACCCAAGACAGTATCAAGAACACTTCCTTGATGGCTCGCTTGCTCTGAGTCCCCCCCGATGATTGATGTAGGCAACCGCCGTCTGGTTGTCCGAGCGAATCTGAACAGCCCGACCCCAAAGGCGTGGGGTCAACTGGGAGAGAACCAACCTGATCGCCCGCAGTTCTAGAATGTTGATGGGTGCATGGGCCTCCTGGGGGACCCACTGACCCTGAAATTTCAAAGACTTCCAAACTCCCCCCCCCCCAACCAGTCAGACTGGCACCGTGGTGACAATCTCCCAGCACGGTGGCAGAAAGGTCCTGCCCACTAGAAGATTCCTCGAGTCCAGCCACCATGAGATGGACTGCCTGGCCAGAGGGGACAGAGCAAACTCCTGATCCAGGGACACAGGGTCCCGATCCCAAACTGACAAGAGATGCAACTGAAGAGGCCTCATGTGAAACTGAGCAAAGGGAACCGCCTCGAAGCAGGACACCATCAGGCCCACTAACTGCATCCCCTGCCGAATAGAGGGATGATGACACAAAAGCAGAGCCTGTGCCTGCAACTGAAGGCCCTCCACTTTCTGCTGAGGGAGAAATACCTTGACCTGAGAGGTATACAGGGTCATGCCCAGAAAGGACCTTGCCAAAGACGGAGACAGTGAAGACTTGGGATAGTTGATCACCCAGCCAAAGGACTCGAGAGTGGAGGTCACCACCTGCGTATCCTTCTCGGCCTGATGAAGAGACTGAGCAGCAATTAGAATGTCATCCAGATAAGGGAGGATGCGAATGCCCCGGTTCCTCAGAAGTGCCATTACGCCTGCTAGCACCTTGGTGAACACCCGAGGCGCCGTAGTGATACCGAACGGTAAGGCCACAAACTGGTAGTGCTGATCCTCCAGAGCAAACCTCAGAAATCTCTGATGACCTGGGAAGATTGGTACGTGAAGATAGGCATCCTTAATGTCCACAGTGGTCATGAATTCGCCCGGCCGGAGGGTACTGACAGCAGGGCGTAGCACCTCGATGCGAAAGTGCTTGAACCGGACAAACCTGTTGAGATCCTTCAAATCCAGGATGGGCCTCAGAGAACCGTCCTTTTTGGGAACCGTGAAAAGATTGTAGTAGTACTCCTGACCCTGTTCCTGGTAAGGTACCTGGCAGACGACTACTGACTCCAACAGGCGTTGAACTGCCAGGTGCAAACCCAGAGCTGACAGAGGGTTTTGAGACATCCAGGATCTGAGGAATCTTGAGGGCGGCCAGGCTGCAAACTCTATCTTGTAACCGGAGGACACCACCTCCTGAATCCACCGGTCTGAGACGCGAAGCCTCCAGACGTGAGCAAAGAGCCGAAGCCGCCCCCCCCCACCCGGAAGGGTGAGGGCGCCTCCTCATGCCTGAGGGGCCTTGGGAGGGGGTTTGGGCTTGGATCCCCATGAGAGACCGGGACGACCAAGGAATGGCTCCAAGCATCTCTGCGGCTACCTGAGAAGGGATAGCCACGACCTTCTCTGGAAGCACGAAAGGAGGGGAAGGGAGCGGAGGGCCCCCCAAAAGGGCAGAAGCTGCTTCCTACGCTGAGGTAACCTACCATCCTTGGTTAGAACATCCAGACGCTCACCAAAGAGATGAAGCTCCGCGAAGGGAAGCCTGATGAGAAACTTCTTAGCAGCAGAGTCAGCTGCCCACTGGCACAACCAAACAGATCGGCGCATAGCCACCAAGAGGGCCGAAGCCCTACCACCATCATCCCTGGCAGACAGCACAAATGCAACAAAATAAGAGCAAAGCAAGAGGGCCCTATAATCCTCCCTCCTCCTACCAGCCATGGCGGCATCCGCAAGATGCTTGATCTTCTGAAGGGCAATGGCCGTAATGGCTGCGGCACAAACAGGACGCAGGCCTGCCCCTACAAAGGTGAAAGCATGACAGGCCAGCTGATCGATACGGCGGTCCGCACCATCACACAGTGTAGTAGTGTCAGGGGACGGCATGACCGAAGTGTTAGACAGCCCTAGAACAGAAGCGTTCTAGGATACCTTCTGTCCAATCCCCTGGGCACCGTTGGCAATCTGTTAGGACGTTCCCACTCCTTGAGCACCATATTTGAGAAATTACCCTGCTCCGGGAACTCCAAGCGTTGCTTGTCAGGGCGAAAGAGCTCACCCTGCTTCCCCTTCGCCACCTTAGGGGGGGGCGATGTGCAAAGTCTCAAAAATGTCCAACAACAGTCTATCAATGTCAACAGGGAGCACGGTATCCTCATCAGAGGTGGACCCCGAGTCATTGTCGTACCCTTACTGATGGTCCCCAGATGAGTCTGAATCATGGAAAAGCTCCCCCTCCTCTAGGGAGTCATGGCCGCCAAAAACACATGAAGGCCCATAACCTCCTCAGCAAAGAGGGAAGGCGTGGTGTCAAGATGCCGCTTCTTGCCAGAGGCCTTGCCCATCACAGGTCGGGCCAGCTGCCTTTCAATGCTGGCCACGCGTAGTTCCAGATCAGATTGGGACCCCCTGCTAGTATCCAACTCACTGGGGGAAAAATGCAGGCGCGGGGGAGTAGGAGATGTCGGAGGGAGCGCAGAACTGGGAAGAGAAGCACTCATCCCAGCCTGGTCCGCAATAATATAAGCGCACAGCACACAAACTGCGCCACCACCCCTCAAAGGGGATGCCCCGCACGACACACAGCCGGGATTGCCCCGAAGGACCCCCGAGCACGCTATCCCCAGAAGCCTCCATATGGTGATTAACACAGGCGCAATAGGCCCACAGAGAGGGCCAGGAGGGAAAAAGGTGGTGGGGGGAGGGACCAGGAGAACCACAATACACAGTTATCCCGCCTGAAAGACATAAGCAAAAGAGACACATAAGCATCCCGCAGTACATGCTGCATCAAGAAGAAACAACCCCCATGGGGGACTCACGGACCAAAGGCACAAACGCAAATGGAAGATCAGACAAACAGATCACCGCCACAGCCCACGTTGAAAGATGGGCCTCCGGACACAGGGCACCAGCACGCAGCAGCCGCAAAATGGCGCCGAGATCGAGAACCTCGAGGGCCGGGCCGCGGGGGCATGACGCAATACGTGTCATCCCCCGGTGCCGCGCCCCCAAAGAGCGCGGAAACGCGCCCACGTGACCCGCGTCAGCGCCATGATAGTCCGCAGCACAATTACAATAAAAGTGCCGCCCGCCGCGGAGCGTAGTACAACCGCGCCGGCGAGACAACAAAACGGGACAACCAAATCACCACCTGCCCCTACCACCTTCCCCCCCGACAAACACCTGTCGGAAGAGGGGGAGCAGGGGAGAGGACAGGCAGCGGCGGGAGCCGCCTAAACGGGGCCGGAGGGTAGGGAGAGGGGCAGGAGACACCACGAGGAAGAAAGACAGAATAAAAAAGGGGAGACTGGCAAGGGACACAACTCACCCCCTACACATAGCGTAGGCAGGATCTCTTCATCCCTCAGCATGCAGGGCCGCAGGCTTGGTTGCCCTGCTCACCTCATAGAGAGCCATCTTCTATCTTCGCAGTATGACTGCAGAGGAAACACTGGGGGAGGTCTATGGGTGATTACCTTTTTTCTCAGGACCCCAAATCTGTAGGATGAGACAAAGTGGCATCCATGCGTAATGGGAGAGCAGCACTGGGGTAGGGTTACAAACGAAAAAACACCCTTACCTCAAATTCGATCACTGCACAGAAAGAGATGAAGTGGCATCCCCTGCCACCGTGCGTAACAGGTTGGAGAGCAGCGCTGGACCACGGTTGAGGTAGGGTTTTTTTTTTTTTTTTTTTTTTTTTGTAACCAACCCCTGGCCTGCCACAGGGCCAGGAGAGGGTGGCAGGGCGGGGGTGGATGCAGGGGGTTGATACTGAAAGGAATTCCGCTTTAAAGGTTTACAGCAACTAAAGCAAAAAAGATTATAAAGATATAGCTATGTTCTGATGAGTGGACTAAAACAAACTGAAAGTCCAAAAATGCTTAAAACTAAACATACATATATAAATTGGAGTATTTACAGCCCCCTTTTTTCTCCCCTAATTGATTTTCAATACTTTATGCTCTACTTCACCATAGCCTAACTGGGTCTCCACTAAACTACTTATACAAAATAGCAGGCACAGCTTTTAATATTGATAACTGAGTGTGCTGCCCAACCTGTCAAGCTACTAGAACATGGGCCAAACCAAATTAATCCACTATTCCTGTGAGGCTAAAATACTTATCAATCCATGTTATAGAAGACCACAAGGTATCAAAAAGTACAAATAGAAATCAGTATTAAATAGCTCCACAAATAGCCCCCCCCCCCTAAAAAAAAAAAAAATTGAACACCCACTTGAGTAATTAATAATATATAAAAAAAATATATATTTTTTGGGGGGGGGCTATTTGTGGAGCTATTTAATACTGATTTCTATTTGTACTTTTTGATACCTTGTGGTCTTCTATAATATGGATTGCTAAGTATTTTAGCATCACATGAATAGTGGATTAATTGATTTTAACAGTGTCTTTGTGTTGCATGTGTGTTTATTTTTGCTATAGTGTAACATTTAATAAAATATTATTTTATGGTATTTGTGGAGTTGTGTCCCTTTCTTATGACCCTTGTCAATTTGGTTTGGCCCCTGGGTCTCCACTAAAGGGAGAGGCAGTTTATTTTTCAGTGCTGGGGAGGGGGGAGGCGCAGGGCAGTTGGATATTACTTTTATATTTGCAGACCACTACAAGACCAGCACCACTCTTCAAGAATGGCTGTAATTCTCATATGAGCCTACTATGTAAGCAAGATAGTGACTCATCCCATTTCTACAGTCGCTCCTTTTATTGTACCAAACAATACCACAGGGGTCTATAGCAGGGGTTCCCAACTATTGGTACTTGTACCCTGTTAACCCGAAAATAAGACCTACCCAGAAAATAAGCCTGAGCAAGCTTTTTCTGCATTTTTAGCTAAAACCCAAAAAATACAATTCTGTGAGTACTCACCTGTAGAATTGTTTTTACTATGCATGGTACGACCTGCATCAAGAAGTCCTTACGTATGGGATATTCCACCACAAGGTGGCGCAGTGCACTGCAGAAGAGTTGTGGCTCCTCCCGGTACCATATAAAAACAGGATCACCAATAGACCTCCCCAGTGTTGACAAGCAGTTATACAAGAAGCCGTGAGATAATAAAGGTAAAAAAGGTAACAACCCCAACTAACTTGGAGCAATCACCATAAAGAGGCAACCAAGAATAACAAAAACAAGGGTGGGGTGAAGCAGTGCATAGTAAAAACAATTCTACAGGTGAGTACTCACAGAATTGTATTTTTCCTATTGCATGGCACGGCCTGCTTCAAGAAGTCCTTACATATGGGACATCCAACAACAATGTCCGAAAGGTAGGGTGGGATCCCCAAAAAGTAGCAGCAGGCAGTTCAAACCACCTCCGCCTGAAGTACCTTGCGACCAAAGGCAGCATCAGCTGAGGCCTTAACATCAACCTTGTAAAAGTTGGAAAAGGTATGAACAGAAGACCAAGTTGCGGCCTTACAAACTTGTTCAACAGAAGCTTGGTGCGGAAAAGCCCAAGAAGCACCAACAGCACGAGTGGAATGAGCAGTAACCTTAAAAGGAGGAACCTTCCCCTTGACAGAATAGGCCTGCTCCACTGCCTGACGGATCCACTTGCTGATAGTAGATTTAGCTGGAGGCAAACCCTTCCTAGGTCCAGCAAGAAGAACAAAAAGAGCATCAGATTTCCTGAAAGACTCAGTAGCAACCAAATAAAACTTCAGAGCCCTGACAACATCCCGAGAATGAAGGGTCCGTTCCTCGGAATTAGCAGGGTCAGGACACAAGGAAGGTAAGACAATGTCCTGATTGAGATGGAAAGCAGACACAACCTTGGGCAAGAAATCCGGCTTAAGCCTAAACACCACCTTATCCTGATGCCGCTCAAAATAAGGAGGTTTAATAGAAAGCTCAGAAACTCGCCTAACCGAAGTGATAGCCACCAAAAAGGCTACCTTAAGCGTCAGAATGGGCAACGCAGCCCCACGAATAGGCTCAAAGGGAGGACCCTGCAGAGCAGGCAACACCAGATTTAATTCCCAAACCGGTAGCATAGGTTTACGTGGCGGACGCACATGAATAACTCCCTGGAAGAAAGTCTTAACCAGCCGGTGATTGGCAAAGGATCTTTGGAAAAAAGTTGCCAGCGCTGACACCTGTCCCTTGAGAGTGCTAAGTTGAAGACCAGAATCCAAACCATGCTGTAAAAACTCCAGAACCCTGGAGACAGAAAAAAACCCGCCAAGGAAGAGACCTGGACTCACACCAGGCAATGTAAGCATGCCATACCTTGTAGTAGATAAATGACGAGGATTTCTTCCGAGCCCTAATCATGGTATCAACAACAGAAGCCGGCAACCCCTCATCCATCAAGATGGAGGTTTCAGCAGCCAAGCCGTTAAAGCCAGCGTTTGTAAATTGGGACGGCATAGCTGTCCCTGAGTGAGAAGATCTGGATCCTTGGGCAAGACGTACTGATCCACTGCCAGCTGCACAATGTCTGCGAACCACACTCTCCTCGGCCAACAGGGGACCACCAGAATGGCTGGTACCCCCTCCTGAGCTATCTTGCGCAGCACCCTGCCCGCAGGGGAAAGGGAGGGAACAAAAAGTAGCCGAAACTCTGTCCAAGGAATTGCTAGAGCATTCGTTGCAAAAGCCAGATGATCCTGTGACAGGGAGACAAATCTTGGAAGCTTGTGGTTGTGGCGGCACGCAAACAGGTCCACATCCGGCTGACCCCATCGGAGACATAGGGAGCGAAAAACCTTGGTGCTGAGAGACCATTCCCCCAGCCGAGACATCCCCCTGCTCAGGGAGTCTGCCTCCTGGTTCTCCACCCCTGGAATGTAGATTGCTGAAATGCATAGCACATTCTCCTCCACCCAAGACAGTATCAGGGACACTTCCTTGAGGGCTAGCTGATTGATGTAGGCAACCGCCGTCTGATTGTCTGAACAGCCAGATCCCGAAGGTGTGAGGTCAGCTGGGAAAGAACCAACCTGATCGCCCTCAGTTGCAGGACATTGATGGGAGCATGGACCTCCTGGGGGCCCCACTGACCCTGGAACTTCAGAGACCTCCAAAAGCCCCCCCCAACTGGTCAGACTGGCATCTGTGGTGACAGTCTCCCAGAAAGGGTCTGCCCACTAGAAGGTTCCTGGAGTCCAGCCACCACGAGAAGGACTGTCTGGCCAGGGGGGACAGAACAAATTCCTGATCCAGGGACACAGGGTCCCGATCCCAAACTGACAAGAGGTGCAACTGAAGAGGTCTCATGTGAAACTGAGCAAAGGGGACCGCCTCAAAGCAGGACACCATCAGGCCCACTAACCGCATCCCCTGCCGGATGGAGGGACAGGGACACAAAAGCAGGGCCCGAGCCTGCTGCTGAAGGCCCTCCACTTTCTGCTGAGGCAGGAATACCTTGACCTGAGAGGTATCCAGAGTCATGCCCAGAAAGGACCTCACCAAATGCGGAGACAGTGAAGGACTCGAGAGTGGAGGTCACCACCTGAGTATCCTTCTAGGCCTGATGAAGAGACTGAGCAGCAATCAGAATGTCGTCCAGGTAAGGGAGGATGCGAATGCCTGCCAGCACCTTGGTGAACACCCGAGGCGCCGAGGTGATACCGAAGGGTAAAGCCACAAACTGGTAATGCCGATACTCCAGAGCGAACTTCAGGAATCTTTGATGACCTGGAAAGATTGGCACGTGAAGATAGGCATCCCTGATGTCCACGGTGGTCATGAAATCGCCCGGCCGAAGAGTACTGACAGCCGAGCCTAGCGTCTCCATGCGAAAGTGCTTGAACCTGACAAACTTGTCGAGACCCTTCAAGTCCAGGATGGGCCTCAGAGACCCGTCCTTTTTGGGGACCATGAAAAGAGTGGAATAGTACCCCTGACCCTGTTCCTGGGGAGGCACCAGACAAATGACTCCTGACTCCAACAGACATTGAACTGCAAGGCGCAAACCTTGAGCTGACAGAGGGTTTTGAGACATCCGGGATCTGAGGAATCTTGGGGGCGGCCAGGCTGCAAACTATCTTGTAACCGGAGGACACCACCTCCTGAATCCACCGGTCTGAGACACGAAGCCTCCAGACGTGAGCAGAGTCGAAGTCGTCCCCCCACCTGGATGGGTGAGGGCGCCTCCTCATGCCTGGGAGGCCTTGGGAGGGGCTTTGGGGACCGGGGCGGCCACGGCCCCAAGACTCTTTGCGGGTACCCGAGAAGAGGGAGCCACGACCTCCTCTAGGGGCACGAAAGAAGGAGGAGGAAGTACCCTGAAAGGGCCTAGGCTGTTTCCTACGCTGAGGGAGCCTACCATTCTTGGCTAGAACATCCAGACATTCATCAAGAGACGCAGCCCCGCAAAGGGGAGCCCAGTGAGAGCCTTCTTAGCTGCAGTGTTGGCTGCCCACTGACGCAACCAGACAGAGCGGCGCATAGCCACCAGGAGGGCCGAGGCCCTACCACCCAGCCGGACCGCATCGTACATGGCAGTAAGGACAAAGGCGACAAAATCAGAGCAAAGCAACAGGGCCCTATAATACTCCCTTCTCCTACCATCTCCAGCCATAGCGCCATCAGTGAGACGCTTGAGCTTTTTCTTAAGAGAAATGGCTGTAATGGCAGCGGCACAGACCAGACGCAGCCCAGCCCCCACGAATGTAAAGGCATGGCAGGCCAGCTGATCCATGCGCCGGTCCGCGCTGTCACGCAGTGTAGTAGTGTCAGGGGAAGGCATGACCGAGGTGCTGGACAGCCCGAGCACGGGAGCGTCCACCTCAGGGGGGCACGACCATCGCTTGACCAGGTCAGCAGAAAAGGGATACCTCTTATCCAAACCCTTGGTCACTGCGGGCAATCTATTAGTCCGTTCGCACTCCTTGAGCACCATATTAGAGAAATGGCCCTGCTCAGGGAACTCCAGATGTTGCTTATCAGGGCGAAAGAGCTCACCCTGTTTCCTCTTAGCCACCTTAGGGGGGGCGATGTGCAAGGTGTCAAAAATGTCAGACAACATTCTATCAGTGTCATCAGGGAGCCATGAATCCTCCTCGGATGCAGACCCAGGGTCACTATCGTACCCCTCCTGCTGGTCCCCAGAGGAGTCAGATTCCTGGAAGAGCTCCCCCTCCTCCAGAGCATCACGGCCACCAAAGGCATCAAGTCCCTCATCCTCCTAAGCAAAAAGGGAGGGCGCAGGATCCAGGTGACGCTTCTTGCCAGAGGCCTTACCTGTAACAGGCCTGGCAAGCTGCCTTTCAATGTTGGCCGCAGGAAGTGCCAGATCAGATCGTGACCCCCTGCTAGTATCCCCCTCAAAGAGGGCTAAATGCAGGCGCAGGGGGGTAGGCGATGCCGGAGGGAGCGCAGAACTAGGAAGAGAAGCGCTCAACCCAGCCTGGTCCGCAATAATACTATGAGCGCACGGCACACAAACCGCGGCACCACCACTCAAAGGGGATGCCCCGCACATGACACACAGCCGGGATTGCCCCGAAGGACCCCCAAGTACGCTATCCTCCATAGCCTCCATATGGTGATTAACACAGGCGCAATAGGCCCACAAGGGCTAATAAAAACACCCCTGGTGCTGATGATAGACCAAAGGGTAGGGCCACAAACTGAAGAAGTAGGCCACCTACTACAATGTAGGTATGCATTCTTATATATACACTGTGGTTATAAAAACTCCAATCTCTAAAAGGCTGCGATACGGCAGATCTCAATGCTTCTGCTTTCTGCTGAATTCAGGATACCCCTGACCAGAGATCTCTGATGGGGTCTGGTTCCTAATTTGATTTGGTAACCTGAGGATACAACTTCCTGCATCCAAATATCTGTTACATGAAGCCTGCAAATATGAGCCAAATGCATAAGATTTCCCCCCACACCTCAAGGGCGGGGGCATCCCTTCATGCCTGAGCAGGCTTCGAAGGGGGTCTTGCTTTATTTTGCCAGACACCTGTTGCCTTAGTTTGGAACTTTGTCTTATTCCCAAAAAAATTCTCTTCGGTATCCCGAAGAGGCTGAACCTCTAGCCGGAACCCCAGAGTAATAGAGGCCCTGCGGAAGCAGTATTAGACTTTGGCTTCTGTGGCAGATTAAATGACTTACCACTAGTCCCATGCTTTACCAAGTCAACCAAGCACTCCCCAAACAGGCGCCCCACCTTAAAAGGGGAGTCCCGTCATATTCCTTTTTAGAGGCTATGTCAGCTGGCCATTGCATAAGCCATAAAGCATGCCTTAAGGCGACCACCAGAGCTAGGCCTCTGGCCCACAACCAGATCAAACCTCCATAGCCTGGATCACATACCTTTTAAAGCCAACTGGCTTTGATCAACTGGGAGCATGGTTTCCGTGAACGAGCCATACAAGTCTTAGAGTCCAGTTGATTCAACAACCTCCTGCTCACAAAAAATACAATTCTGTGATTTCTCACCTGTAGAATTGGTATTATAAGTATACAGCACGTCCTGCTCCAGAAGATTCCTTACACATGGGTTATACATCCACAAGATGGCGCTGGACTGCAGAAAACAGCTTGTGGCTCCTCCCGGCCCCATATAAGCCAGGGACCTCCCACAAATTCCCCAGTATTGACAAGCAGTTAACAAGAAGCCGGGAGAACTATAATAACCATAATTCAAATGAACATATGAACAATCACCATACAGAGATAACTAAGAATAATGATACAAAAGGGGGTGGGAGCAGCTCAATCCCTCTTATTTATACGAGATTGTTCCTTCATACAAGATTATTCTTATTATATAACCCCTTATCATCCAAAATCATTATTATATATCCTCTTATCATCCAAAATTATTATTATTATATATCCTCTTATCATACAAAAGTATCATTATTATAATTCAGGGCCTGGGAACTAACCCAGTTTAACCCTCTCATCATCAATCTCATCTGATTATTCAGCACCAAACATGTCTAGCTATGTGGAAAGACAGAGATTTGGTTGCATATATCTGCAGATACATGTGGAAGCCACACTGCCCCGACAAGGCACTCTGTATTTAGTGTGGTCCCTACTCTTAATTCTGAGTCCCCAATGTTGGGACATGCAATGCAGACAAATATCTGAGAGCTACTCACCTGGGAAGCGGCCAGCCTCCCCTTAGAACACTTCACAGGGAGGAATCCATATTGACTGAATTACCCCCTGCTTATGCTCATGGCAATTCAAATGAACAAAAGGGGGTGGGAGCAGCTCAATCCCTCTTATTTATATGAGATTGTTCCTTCATACAAGATTATTCTTATTATATAACCCCTTATCATCCAAAATCATTATTATATATCCTCTTATCATCCAAAATTATTATTATTATATATCCTCTTATCATACAATTATCATACAAAAGTATCATTATTATAATATCAGAATAATGATAACAAGGGTGGGGTTGAGCAGAACGTGCTGTATATTTATAATACCAATTCTACAGGTGAGTAATCACAGAATTGTATTATTCCAAGTATACAGCACGTCCTGCTCCAGAAGATTCCTTACACATGGGACATCCAATAGCAGTGTCCGTAAGGTAGGGTGGGATCCCCCAAAAGCAACAGCGGGCAGTTTAAACGACTGCCGCCTGCTGAACTTTGCGGCCAAAAGCAGCATCAGCTGAGGCCCTAACATCAACCTTGTAAAACTTAGAAAAGGGATGAACAGAAGACCAAGTAGCAGCCTTGCAAACTTGTTCAACAGAAGCTTGGTGCTGGAAAGCCAAAGAGGCACCAATAGCACGAGTAGAATGAGCAGTAAGGCGGAAAGGAGGTTCCTTCCACTTAGCAGAATAGGCTTGAATCACAGCCTGACGGATCCACTTGCTGATGGTGGACTTAGCAGGAGCTAAACCCTTCTTAGGCCCAGAAGGGAGAACAAAAAGAGCATTAGTCTTCCTGAAAGGTTCAGCAGCCACCAAATAGAACTTCAAGTTCCTGACCACATCCAGAGAATGTAAGACCCTCTCCTTAGAGTTACTAGGGTTAGGGCACAGAGAAGGCAACACAATGTCCTGATTGAGATGAAAGGCAGACACAACCTTAGGGAGAAAATCTGGCTTAAAACGAAACACCACCTTGTCCTGGTGTCTCTCAAAGTAAAACGGTTTGATAGGCGTGTTTCTGAGTTGGCGGCGCTTTCTAACAGAAGTGATAGCCACCAAAAAGGTTACCTTAATCGTCAAAATGGACAAAGGAGCCGCACGCAAGGACTCAAAAGGAGACCCCTGCAGGGTAGATAAGACCAAGTTCAAGTCCCAGACTGGTAACAAAGGCTTACGTGGAGGACGCACGTGAGTAACCCCCTGAAAAAAGGTCTTAACCAGACGATGGTTGGCAAAAGATCTTTGGAAGAAAATAGCCAAGGCTGAGACATGACCTTTGAGGGTACTAAGTTGAAGACCCAAATCCAAACCATGTTGCAGGAATTCCAGAATCCTGGGGATAGAAAACACCCGACAGGGAAGCGACCTAGACTCACACTAGTCAATGTAAGTATGCCATACCCTATAGTAGATAGATGACGAGGATTTCTTCCTAAATCATGGTACTAACAACAGTGGCAGGCAGCCCCTTTTCCATCAAAATGGAGGTTTCAGCCGTCAGGCTGTTAAAGCCAGCGTTTGTAAATTGGGATGGCGTAGCTGTCCTTGAGTGAGCATATCTGGAACCTTGGGCAGGACGTATTGATCTACTGCCAACTGCACAATGTCTGCGAACCACACCCTTCCTGGGAGATCTTGCGCAGCACCCTGTCCAGCAGAGGGAACGGAGGAAACACATAAAGGAGCTGAAAACTCTTCCAAGACATTGCTAGCGCATCCATGGCCAAGGCCAGAGGGTCCTTGGACAGAGAAACAAAGACTGGAAGCTTGTGATGGGACGCAAACAGATCCACATCCGGCCAACCCCAATGGTGGCACAGGGAGTGAAACACCCTGCTGCTGAGGGACCACTCCCCCAGATGAGACATCCCCCTGCTGAGGGAATCTGCCTCCAGATTCTCCACCCCCGGGATGTACACAGCTGAGAGATAGAGGACATTCTCCTCCGCCCAGGACAGAATCAGGGACACTTCCTTGAGGGCCCTCTTGCTCCGGGTCCCTCCCTGATGATTGATATAGGCAACCGCTGTCTGGTTGTCCGAGCGGATCTGAACAGCCCGACCCCGAAGGTGTGAAGTCAATTGAGCGAGAACCAACCTTATCGCCCTTAGTTCCAGAATGTTGATAGGAGTGTGGGCCTCCTGAGGACCCCACTGACCCTGGAATTGCAGAGACTTCCAGAAGCCCCCCCAACCGGTCAGACTGGCATTCGTGGTGACTGTCTCCCAGCAAGGGGTCAGAAAGGATCTGCCCACCAACAGGTTCCTTGAGTCCTTGAGTCCAGCCACCACGAGAGAGACCGCCTGGACAGAGGGGACAGAACAAACACCTGATCCAGGGACACAGGGTCCCGATCCCATACTGACAAGAGGTGAAGTTGAAGAAGTCTCATATGAAACTGAGCGTATGGAACCGCCTCGAAGCAAGACAGCATCAGGCCCACCAGCTGCATCCCCTGCCGTATGGAGGGATGAAGACAAGAAGAAGCCGGGCCTGAGCTTGAAGACACTCCACCTTCTGCTGAGGGAGAAGGATCTTGGCCTGAGACGTATCCTTGGGGCGGTTGATCACCCAGCCGAAAGACTCCAGTGTGGACACCACCCTCTGGGTATTCAGCTCTGCCTGCTGGAAAGACTGAGAAGTGATGAGAATGTCATCCAAGTAAGGAAGGATGCGAATGCCCTGAGATCTCAGTAGAGCCATTACTCCCGCCAGTACCTTGGTGAAAACCCTGGGAGCCGAGGTGAGACCGAAGGACAAGGCTACAAACTGATAGTGCTGATCTCCCAGAGCGAACCTGAGAAATTTTTGATGACCAGGAAAAATAGGTACATGAAGGTAAGCATCCTTGATGTCTACAGATGTCATGAAGTCGCCCGGGCGCAGTGCAGGGTTTCCATGCGAAAATGCTTGAATCTGACAAACTTGTTGAGACGCTTTAAATCCAGGATGGGTCTGAGGGACCCGTCCTTTTTGGAGACAGTGAAAAGATTGAAATAGAAGCCTCTGCCCCTTTCCCTGAAAGGGACCGGGCAGATGACCCCCAACTCTAAAAGGTTTTGAACAGCAAGGCACAGACCCTGAGCAGACAGGGGGTTTTGAGCCATCCAGGATTTGATAAATCTTGGGGGTGGCCAGGCTGCAAGCTCTATCTTGTAACCGGAAGACACTACCTCCTGAATCCACCGGTCTGAGACGTGAATGCCTGAGGGGGCTTGGGGGAGGACTTAGGCTTGGGACCCCAGGAGGGGCCGGGGCGGCCACGTCCTCTGCCCCTTCCCCAAAAATCTCTGCGGGCCCCAGCTAAGGAGGCTCCTCGCCCAATTCTGGAACCACGGAAGGAAGGGAGAAAGGCACCTGTACCCCGAAAGGACCGAGACTGCCTCCTACGTTGAGGCAACCTGCCGCCCTTAGCAAACAAGTCCAAGCATTCACCAAAGAGGCGCAGCCCCTTAAAGGGGAAGCCAGTGAAAGCCTTCTTAGCAGCGTTATCAGCTACCCACTGACGCAGCCAGACAGAGCAGCGTATAGACACCAGCAGAGCAGATGTCCTCCCACACATTCTGATGGTATCATCCATAGCAGACAGAACATGCAACAAATTCATGGCAAAGCAGGAGAGAACCGTACGCTTCTCCTCCCGCGTCATCAAAGGCCCCATCTAAGAGACTCTTGAGCAGGCCTTTAATAGCAACAGCTGTAATGGCAGAAGCACAAACCGGGCGCAGCGCGGTCCCCACACAGGCAAAAGCATGGCAAGCCAGCTAGTCCATGCGCCGGTCCTCACCATCCTTCAGAGTAGTAGTGTCAGGGGAATGCAGAAGTATTGGACAGCCCCAGAACAGGCCCATCCACTTCGGGAGGACATGACCAACGCTTAACCACATCAGCAGGAAAGGGATACCTCTTATCCCAACTTCTTTGGCACCCCAGGAGTTTGTTCAGGAAACTCCAAGCTTGGTCTAGCCATATGAAAAAGCTCACCCTGCTGCTGCGGAGCCACGGCGGGGGGGAAATACAGAGCACCTAAAAAATACGAGCCAAAAGCCTGTTAGTGTCATCTGAGGACCATAGGTCAGCCCCAGACCCGGTATCACCATAAACCTTAGGCTGTTCCTCAGATGATTCTGAATCAGAAAATAATTCCCCCTCCTCCAGGGGAGTATAACCAGGAAAGTCAAATATTTCCTTGGCCTCCATTGGAAAGAGAGAAACAGGGGGTGATAAATGCCACTTCTTAGCAGAAGTCTTAGGTGGGGCAGATACAGCAATATGCCTTTCAATGCTGGCCACCCGTGCAGCCAAATCAGGTTGAGACTCCCCACTGGCATGCACCTCACTAGGAGTCAGATGTAAGCCTGGGGGGGTAGGCAAAGCCAGAGGGGGCGCAGGCCCAGCCACAGGTACGGCGGGGGGGAAATACAGAGCACCTCAAAAATATGAGCCAAAAGCCTGTTAGTGTCATCTGAGGACCATAGGTCAGCCCCAGACCCGGTATCACCATAAACCTTAGGCTGTTCCTCAGATGATTCTGAATCAGAAAATAATTCCCCCTCCTCCAGGGGAGTATAACCAGGAAAGTCAAATATTTCCTTGGCCTCCATTGGAAAGAGAGAAACAGGGGGTGATAAATGCCACTTCTTAGCAGAAGCCTTAGGCGGGGCAGATACAGCAATATGCCTTTCAATGCTGGCCACCCGTGCAGCCAAATCAGGTTGAGACTCCCCACTGGCATGCACCTCACTAGGAGTCAGATGTAAGCCTGGGGGGGTAGGCAAAGCCAGAGGGGGCGCAGGCCCAGCCACAGGTAACCCAGACTGCAGCGCAAGCACCTGCTTGGCGCAGGGTACATACACCCTGACATCATCACTTATAGGGGACACCCCACACGCAATACACAGCCGGGCTTGTCCCGAAGGAACCCCGAGCACATTATCCTGAGAAGCCTCCATATGGTGATTATTGTGGCACCGCAGGCCAATATGGGATTAACGCTAAATATAGCAACCCGGGATGCCCCAAGAGCCCGCTAGGGAAGTGGGAGATATACAAGTACAATAGCCCTCCAATAAAGGATTAGCGCTAAATCAAGGGGAGAGGACCGGGAGAAACCACAAAAAGTTTGACCCGCCTGAAAGACATAAGCAGACATCCCCATAAGCATAACAATTCAAATAAATCAACACAAAAAAAGGCCACCCCACAGGGGCACCTACGGACCGCGGTAGCTAGAGAGCAGCCACGCAGCCCAGAAGTCAAAATGGCGCCGCATATACCTCGAGGGGCGGGCCTTGCGCGAAAACGCGCCCACGTGATAGAGCCAGCCAATGATGGCGCAACAGCGCCTGAGGCGATGTCACCGTCCGCGGAGCACAGTACAAGCACGTGGCGGCGGCATACAATAAAAAAACACAATGCAACAGATAGAAGAGAAACCATTATAAAACCCAGCATTAACTGCCGCAGCACACATACACCCCCCCGAGATGACCTAAAGGACGGGGCCCAACTAAGGACAGGGAATAAGGGGACCCCAGAAAGCGGGAGGGGCATCCCATAAGGCTCACCATGGCCTATACCGCCTACCCTTTAAGACAGGGACTGCGGTTGGAGCAGCGCTCCTTAGCACCAGACTCCGGTGCTGCCTACCTTCACCCGAACCAGTGCAGTCTAAGCTGGGAGGCAGTGGGTTTGGAACGGGTGGGAATAGTCCTACTGGGCCGCAGGCTAATAGCCCCGCTCACCTGCGCAGCATAAAGAGCCATATTCTATTCTTCGCAGCCCAGACTGCAGATAAGAACTGGGGAATTTGTGGGAGGTCTCTGGCTTATATGGGGCCAGGAGGAGCCACAAGCTGTTTTCTGCAGTCCAGTGCAATCTTGTGGATGTATAACCCATGTGTAAGGAATCTCCTGGAGCAGGACGTGCTGTATACTTGGAATAATGCTATGGATGTAGCACAGGCCGGCCGCAAGGTCGACCCCATAAAAGCACGACATGCCACCTGATCCACACGCTTATCCGCTGGATCCTTTAGAGAAGCACTATCAGAGGATGGCATAACCAAAATCTTAAAGAGACCTGGCCCCAGAGCGTCCACCACAGGAGGGTGAGACCATAATTCAATCTGATCTGTAGGAAAAGGATACATAGTATCTAGTACTTTAGGAATGGTCGGAAGACAACCTGACTTCTGCCAATCCCTATTGATCAGATTATAATAAAGCGTATGCCCCGCAACATCCTCCAGAATAGAGGAAATCAACCATCCATCTTCTCCATAACCGGACACCCCCTTGTGTAGAGGACTCTGAATCCAAGTCCCTACTAGATGAATTCTCCCAACGGATAACTTCCTGAGAGACTATGGCAGCCACAATTGGCTTGATGCAGAGCCTCCCCGTTCAGCTATCCCGTGCGTTTTGGTTTTGGTCTGTGATCGGGTCAGGAAAGGGTGCTACATTGGTTTTAGTGTGCGTTTATGCGCTCAGGTGTGTGCTCAGCCGCCTTTCCGATTGTCGGCTCGCCCGAGGCTGTTTCCCGGGAAAACGGACGGGTCGTTCATTGGTCTGTTTTTTTCAGTGATGCAAAGCCTTGTTTTCCGATTGAAATCACCCTAATAAAACGTGTCCGCCGAGCCTTCACTTACGGGCAGTCTGACCAGCCGTATTTGAGCTCCGTGCTTTTTGGAAATGCATTCCTCTGTGGGCGCACATCAAAGGCGCCAGCTATGCGGTCTGGTACTTATGAGCATGGCAGAAACCAGGCTGCACCGAACGCCATTGGACATCGATTGCATGCATGACGTTGACCTATTCGAGCTCACCCGCCTTAACAGTGTTTCTCTCCATGCCTTGTATAGCGAGCTGCGGCCATGGTTAGCCCCCACCACCAGAAAGGGGCATGCAATTGCAGGTATGACCAAATTGGTTGGCTGCTTGCAGTTTTTGGTGAACGGCTCGTTCCAGAGACTGGGTGCCTTCTCCGTGGGGACGTCCCAGTCTACGCTGAGCCGCAGCCTAACCAAGTTTTTGGATGGCATGGCTACCCTGGCACAGAATTATATTTTTTTCCCTCAAACAGGGGAAGCCTGGAATGCGGGTAAGCTGGGCTTTTATAACATAGCCGACATGCCCAACGTCATTGGTGCAATCGATTGCACACATGTCTCATTGATCCCCCCTGCTGACATGGAATATCTGTTCAGGTATGTGGTTTGGGTCTGCTTTTTTTTTTTGGCAAACATTTATTTTGCCTCACACTAATTCCACTTTTTGTTGGCTTTGTGTAGGAACAGGAAGATGGGCCATTCCATCAATGTTCAGACAGTGGCGGGCCCTGATCTACAATTTTTCAGTATGTTTGCAGGCTTCCCTGGATCCACGCATGATGCGCATATTTTGAGGAACTCAAGCCTCTATCACCGGTTTCAATCTGGAGATCTTTCTGGTGGATGGCTACTGGGTATGTGTCTTAAAGTTGTAGTTGTGGGCCCCCATGTTTGAATTTGGATTTGCCAGTACACCACTAATCTGTGATCCATTTCCATGAAACTTGGCAACTTAATTTTTTTATTAGTTTTTAATTTAAATTTAATGGGTGAAGGGATTCACCACTATTGTGTTATGTTATGTCCCTCTTATCTAAGTAGCATTCCACAGACATTTTTAATGAGTGTACAGATTGGATGTGTATGTAGCCTCATCAAAAATGTCATTTCCTCAAACAATACCTAGCTCACCAATTTGTCCCTGTTTAATAATGTGCCAATGCACAGCTAAACCTTATTTTTACCAGCCACCTTATGTTTTTCATTTGGATTTTTGCAGGTGACTCAGGCTATCCCTTGTTACCATGGCTGCTCACACCCATCCTGCACCCATCTTCCCAGGCCCAGGAGCGCTATAACACAGCCCATAGGAGGACTCGCTCTGTGGTGGAACGTGCCTTTGGGTTGTTGAAGATGCGTTTCCGATGTCTGGATCAGAGTGGGGGTGCCCTTCAGTATCAGCTTGGCAAGGTCATCCAAATCATTATTACTTGTGGGGTCCTGCACAACCTTGCCATTAGAAGCAGGATTGCTCGATATACTGACCTGGCTGCAGAACCTTTACCGATTTCTGACGAGCAGACCCCTCCTTACTCTGGTACACAAAGTGGCACAGCACACACAATACGTGCTGAACTTGTGGCCAATGTATTTTCATAAATCACAAGGTTTTTTTAATTTTATTTGTTGCTTTGTGATTAAACAAATTGTTAATTTTCATTTGTTTTTTGGGGTAAAAACTGAAACTTGAATGTGGGGTCAAATACTATTACACCACAATTTAGTGGGAGGTTGTGGAGGGTGTTGCAGTTGATTGATGGTGTGGGGGCATGTGTGCAGCAATGTGTGCCAGGCTTTGGTTAATGTCCTGCCATTGTTGCACCATTTGCCCCATATGGCTGTTTAGGGCAGACACATTTCTGTTTAAAACCTCTAATTGGGTATTCAGGGATGTTAGTTGGGTGCACACAGTGGCATTAAATTGTTGTGTGCTTGCTGAAAATGCAATATTTTCCTGGCGCCAGGCTTCCTCCATATTTTGCAGCTGTCTTCGTTGGCTTATATGGCTCCTTGGCTGTGTTCTAGCAGTGGCACGGGTGGGTGGTTCAGATTCAGAATGAGGGTGTAGATGATGTTGTTGTGCCTGTGGAGTCTGAGTTGCGGCCACTGGCTCAGTAGTGGTTTGTGACATCTGATGTGTGTCCTCCTCCAAATCTCTTATATGTTCTATTATTGGTGGACTTACTATGTTCTGTAAAGAAATGTAGGTTCATATTAGTTTCCTTATGGCAAACAAATGGATCCAAATTCAATGTCAAAAGTCCACACAAAGGACCATTGACTTACCTCATCCACAATATCAATTTGGGTTCGTTGTGGCGAATCCTGGTGTGGCATGGGCCTGGGGGATAAGCCAGGGGTTGCTTGGCCTTGTGTGGTCTGTTGACTTTGTCCTTGGAAGTGAGAGTGTTAGATTACATTCAACAGCAAGTACAGTGTGTTGTCTGGCGTAACACAGGCTTTTGTACCTCATTTTAAAATCTCATGGCCAAATCAAACTCACCTTGTGACCTAACATTCCGGTCGGTGTCGTGTGCCTCTTGCAGGCCCTGAACACTGGCCGGGTGTATGTATGTGTATACATGTTCCTCGGCTGGGGTTAGTATTATTTTGGTTGGTAAACCACCCCCTGTCTGCAGGCTGGGGAA
This sequence comes from Gastrophryne carolinensis, assembly GCA_027917425.1. Lineage (NCBI taxonomy): Eukaryota > Metazoa > Chordata > Amphibia > Anura > Microhylidae > Gastrophryne > Gastrophryne carolinensis. The sequence continues at coordinate 317,586,936 of CM051239.1, forward strand.
GATTAAAGCACACCTAATAAGTGTTACATCCTTACAAGAGGGAAAAAAAATATAAAAAAAAAAAAGGAAAAGGAAACGAACGAGATAAGGGAAGGAGAGGATTAGGGGAAATTGGAAGGGAAAAGAAAAATATGGTAGGGGTAGGAGTAGGAAATATGCCACCAAACAAATGCTTAGAGAAGATTGGTATGTTATTTTTGTATATATGTTTATATGTAATAGACTGCAGTGGGTCAATCAAACAGTCCCGTGGTTCAGTTAGAGGGAGGGGGCAGGGAGAGGGGAGAAAAAAAAAAATTATATATATATATATATATATATATATATATATATATATTATATAATGTAGCAACACCCGCACCTGATGAAAAGAGGACCCTACTAGCTGATGAAAGACTGGAAATCTGAATACAGCAAAGGGAGATCTGAATCTGAGCGGGGAGAAAAAAAAAAAAAAAAAAAAAGAAGGAAAAAAAAAAAAAAAAAGAAGGAAAAAAAAAAAAAAAAAAGTGTTACATCCTGTTACCAATGCGACTATAAATGCTATACCTCTGCTGGCGGCGCATGTCCCTTTTCTTTTTACTGTAATATTTGAGGTCCCCAAATTTCCGCTTAATTTGTTCGATATCTCGACGGACAGAACCCACACTATTAACTTGGTGGGCAATATTAGTCCAGATTTCCTGCTTGGCCTGCTTTGTGGTGGCTTTTGAATTACGGCCAAATAGGGCATCATAATGTTCACAAACGGCATTGGCAACAGCCATGCTTTGTGCATCGCAAAAACAGGCTGTTAGTGACCCACGGCGTAGTTGGCACCCACATGGGTGTGTGGTGTCCCCTGCATCAGTTGAAATAGATGGTTGGCTATCTGGGGAGTTGTGTGTGGTTCTTGGGCTTAGGGGGAGTGTGATGGTGTGTGTGTGCTGCTCTGGGTTAATGTCTGGGTGCCTGTGTAGCTTTCACCTGTTGAGCTGGATGGGGAATCTGAGTTTGTGGAACTTTGAGACCCAGAGGGTTGAGGTGGAGGGGTGGGTGACCTGGGTGGGGTAGAGGGTTTGACACTACGCTTACCCTTGCTGGTGTGTTTGGTTTTTTGTGTATGCTTGGTGTGTTGTGGAGTAGGATGCTGCAGGGTCTTAATAGATTTGGCACCCTTGTGTGGTCGTGTTGATTTGGCAGGTTGTGGCGAAGGTGTCAAGGGATCCTGGCTCCTGCGTTTTTTGTGATGTGCCTGTGTCTGTGGCGTAACCACCGTTTTAGTGGTGGCATGTTCATCATGGGTCTTGTGCCTGCTCTTATGTTGTTTAGTAGATGATGCATGTGTGCGGCTACTCTGCGCCTCTGGGCTTTTGTGGCTCTTCCTGCTCCCTTTTGGTCTGCCCATATTGATATGGTATCCAACACAGAGCTGAGTGCATTGACCTTTAAATATTTTTACCGTGTGGGCGTGTTCAGCAGCCTGTGTGCGCGCACGCATGCACGTCACCGCGGGGGAACGTCAAAGCCATACCCGGAAGAGCATCCAAGATGTCGCCAGCAATATACACACAGGAGCAGGACGACATCATCATGGATGTGAGTAGGCGAGCGTGCGTTTATGTGCGCGCATACACTACATGTAATAAAAAAAAAACCAAAGCGCAAGATTAGTGAGGAACAACTTACTTTGTAACAAATACAAGCCCACCTTAGTTTAAGACATGTACGCATCGACAAACTAGCCTACATGCAGATAGTAGAACTAGGCCAATGTGAGTAAGAAAGAGGTTCAGAAAGTGACTTTAGGTAGGGCAAGAAAATTGGACATGAATTTTGTGGAGTAATGCTGGGTCATTGTGTATTTTACAAACAGATGATGCTGAGGAATCGCTACGACTTCCTGCCGTCCGATTTTGAGAAGAGGACGTTGTCGCTGGCGGTGGTGGACGCGATAGCCCGAAGAACCCAAACCACCTATACCTTCACCCAGATCGCCCAACACTGGTCGGATTTAAAGAGGCGGCATAGGCCCGGGTGAGGCGGTACTTCGCCAAACATTTTCCAGGTAAGTGTGTATACTTGACATGCAAGAATCACACTGGCCTTGGCTGGGCATGTTTTTATGATTGTATAGCGCATGAATGGAAGATGCGGTTCCGCCCCACCCGGACAAAAGCACGCAGCCCAGTGTTGGGCGAATCAGGTGAAGGGATAGGTAGTCCACCGCCAGTGACAACGGCCACCCCCTCCTCTGCCAGCGAATATGACGAACCGCTGGACCTCAGCATACAGGGGAGGGGGGAATCAGACGGCAGGGAGTCGACCCTCACAGACCCACAACCTGACTCCGGTAAGACTAAGAAAATTACAGATGTGCTAATACATGCATGCAATACATATACTCATGTGCACTATTGTTATTTGTAGATTCTGACGTCGCAGGACCATCCCAAGGGAGAGGCCAGGAAGGGGGCCAAGATGAAGTGGTGGCTGCGGAAGGTGAGTGATTTGATGCCTCGAAGCATAACCTAATCTGACATTCAGGAGGCACAAAGAGTAACTAATATACTTGTGTTTTGGATCCAAACAGATTCAGAGCCGGACGTACTGGTTGACCCAGGGAGGAGGCTGCGCACCAGACGCCCTGTTGGCCCAAAGCAATGTAAGTTTAAGTTTATTTTTGGACAACTAGTTTAAACTCATGTCCCCACAAATACCCAAAATCACATAAAAAAAAAACACTAAAAATGATTATGTTTTTCTTTCACAGATACAAGAAAACGGGCACGTTTTTTACTATTTTTTGAATTTTAACAGTTACAACAACAAAAAAACAGTAAAAAAAAAAAAAATATACTAAGAAGTGTGGTGTGTTTTATTTCGTGGCAATGTAAGTTATCACAACATCATCATACTGTTACATGTCCCAAAAGGCAAGGAAAAATAAACCAAAACTAATTTAATATTCAATTTAGGTATGTGTCATAGTGCCAGTTTGTGGCATATGTACATTTACATGGAGGTTTAGAGATGTGCGCTTGCGTGGACCCAGATTGACCACAGGAAATCCATGGAGATGTAAGTATACTTGTCCAAAACAACAAAATTGGTGTGAAAAATGACACGGAAGGCAAGCAGGTACGTTAAAAAAACAAGCAAAAAGGAGGAAAAAACGGAACGCCCGTGTGAACGTGAACGGAAGCCACGAGGAAATTGCATGCTCCCGAGAGGGGCCAAAAATGCTTCCCGATTGAAGACAAATTAACGGATCAGTTAGGGACCCATTCCAACGGAGGCTCTGCATCACATTTGAGCCACGATTCAAACGGGACACCCGGAAAATCGGTCAGTTCAGGGGAGGCTCTGCATCAGGCCAAATATCCCCTTCCTCAGAGGTAAAAATCTTTTTTTTTTTTTTTTTTTACCTTTTTAGTAGCCAATACACCATAATGACTCTATAGGTTTAGGACCATTTGAGGGCTGCTGACAGAGTTTAAAGACTCAGAAGGAGATCATGGCAGCCACAATATCTTCAACTCAGAGAAAAAAATTCTTTACTTTAAAACCTTTTTAATAGCCAATACTCCATTATGACTCTTTAGGTTTAGAACCACTTGAGGGCTGCCAACAGATTTTAAAGACTCAGAAGGAGACCATGGCAGCCACAATATCCTCTTCAACTCAGAGGAAAAATGATTTTCTTTAAAACCTTTTTAGTAGCCTCACTAAAGGTTTAGGTCCGCATGCAGGCTACAAAGGGGTTTTTTAAGTATCAGAAAGCACTGGCACAGGGGAAGAGCCCCCCCTTCAGGGAGGAGACAACTGTCTCCCTATCCACTACAACCGTAGCATAATCCCTGCACACCATGCTATCCTTGTCCAGTGCCACTGCATGCATACTGGGCATGGGGTAAATCTGTTAAGACCAGATCTGTTACCCCAGATGCCTCCGCCATGGTGAATTTAATAATACTAGTCTATGACCCTGGGGTTCTGCGACCAAATATATATAGGTTCTCGACAGTCACAAGACTACTGTGAGTACTCTGGGAGGTAACAACCATATATATAAATTATATAGTAATATTATATTTGCCCTTTCCCAATCTATAATAGTATAGATGTAAACATAAAACAATAAACAATAAATAAACAAAATGACCTGCCAAAAGGTTTAGGTTAGCAGTGGCTCAGAGCAGCCCTTTTTTGCTGACCAACAACCTCAACTTAAACACATGGGAAAGAGCAATAAGAAAGGGAAAATCCCTTGGTCCCCCCGAGCAGGCTCACCAGACAAAAACCTGCAGCTGACTTGCTTGTTAATTAAGCCTGCAGCTCTGAGGGTTTAACACTCAGAAAAGCGCCCCAGACCCCGGTGCTTCACCTTCCCTTTATGGACCCCAATTTAAACAGTAACAAAGCTGGGGAGGCATAGAGTTGGGTCAGAGGAATCTGTGGGAATAAGGTTGTGCAGGAAGCAGACAGGTTGTATTCCCCACTTGCTGCCAAAAACCTAATCCTTGAGAGAGAGAATAAAGCCATCTTCACAGTACTCCCAAACTGCAGGAAATGAACTTTGATTAGAGGCGGCTGCTACTTATGGGGCCGGGAGGAGCCACACCTTTGAGCTTGCAGTACACGCCCATCAGGGCAGGAATTACCCAGGTGTAATTATTAAGGGACTGCCTGGAATGGATTGGAAGAAAAATAATTGTATTATTCCAAGTTTCAAAACTTACCACTTCCCATCTTTCTTCTGTCCCCTGCAAGTTGCTGCCTACCTTTGGCCTGGTGGGTGTGAAGAACCGATATTGTGGGCTCTTTTGCGCACTCTCCCCATCTTCTTCTTGCGGGGGAGGTGGGCGTCACATGCTGATGCTAGTTGGTGATCGTGGGCACACAGGTATCCCCTGCTTTCATCCTGGCTGCCCAGCCAGGGACTAGGCGTGGGGCTGGAGGAGCAGCATTTTATACAAAGTCAGAGCTTCGTTGTATAGCTTACTAGCTGGGCTGTCTTCCTACCAGCTGGGAGGACAGCCCAGCTAGTGAGCGGGTGGTTCGGACTGCAGGTAGGACTAGACAGTTAGTGGTAATGGAGGATTCTATTATCAGGCGGACTGATAGAATCATTTGTCACCTAGACCGCCTCAACCAAATAGCGTACTGTCTCCCTGGTACCAGGGTTCAGCATGTGGTGGAAAGGGTGGATAATTTACTGGGAAGGGGCTGGGGATGACCCAGCTGTCATGGTCCATGTGGGGGCCGATGACAGAATTATTGGGAGATGGAGGATCCATAAGAATACATTTAAGGAATTAGGCACCAAGTTGGAGAGGACTACCAAGGTTGTATTCTCTGGAATACTGCCTGTGCCATGCACTACACATGGACAGCGGGAGCTTAGCGAGTTAAACGCATGGCTCAAGTCCTGGTGCAGGAAACATTTGGGTTCCTAGAGCACTGGGCTGACTTTTCATTGGGGTACGAACTGTATTCTAAAGATAATATGCACCAGAATGGTGGGTAAGAGGATAATGAAGTGGTGGAGGGGTATTTAAACTAGAGATGAGGGGGGGACAAGAGTGAAAACAAGGGGGGAACATATGATGGTGGGTGAAGAATTAAAAGGGGGGAGAACTTCTATGATGGTTATGAAGATCCATGTGTTGCAAACCAGCAGTGAAAAAATACCATTTTGTGAATACTCACCTGTAAAATGGGTATTATAAGTATGTCACACACCCTGCTTCAGATAGTCATTACACTTGGGTTATACCGACCTGTAGAGGGCAATCTTGCAGAGATGTCATGAAAAATAGGGAGCCCCTCCCGGTCCATAAATACCTGGTACCTCCCACTCATTCCCCAGTAATAAGACAGCAGTAAGGAAACAAAGGGACCAGGAAGAACCAGTAACAGTAAGAAAGGTTCACCATATAAAGGATCCAAAATACCAAAGGGCGGGGTGAAGCAGGGTGTGTGACATACTTATAATACCCATTTTACAGGTGAGTATTCACAAAATGGTATTATTCTAAGTATGTCACACACCCCGCTTCAGATAGTCATTACACTTGGGACATCCAATAGCAGTGTCCATAAAGGGCGGGGATCCAAAACAAGGCAACAATGCACAAACTTAAACCACCGCAGCTTGCAGAACTTTGCGGCCAAAAACAACATCCGCTGAGGCCCGCACATCAACCTTGTAAAACTTGGAAAAAGTGTGAACAGAAGACCAAGTAGCAGCCTTACAAACTTGCTCAACAGAGGCCTGGTGCTGGAAAGCCCAGGACGCCCCGACAGCACAAGTAGAATGAGCAGTAACACAAAAAGGGGGAATCTTCCCCTTGGCAGAATAGGCACCAACAATGGCCTGGCGAATCCATTTACTAATGGAAGACTTGGCGGGTGCCAAACCTTTCCTAGGTCCAGAGGGCAACACGAAAAAGGCGTCAGTCTTGCGAAAAGAGGAAGTAGCCACCAAATAGTACTTCACGCAGCGAACCACATCCAAAGAATGCAAGACCCTCTCCTTGTCATTGCTGGGCTTAGACACAAGGAGGGTAGAACAATGTCCTGATTAAGATGAAAGGCAGAAACCACCTTAGGAAGGAAATCTGGCTTGAAGCGGAAAACAATCTTGTCCTGATGCCTCTCAAAGTACGGGGCCTGAATGGACAAAGCCGCCAATTCCGATACACGCCGAACAGAAGTGATGGCAACCAAAAAAGCAAGCTTCTGAGTAAGCGTAGAAAGAGCAATATCCTGCAAAGGCTCAAAAGGAGGAGCCTGAAGAGCAGAAAGAACCAAATTCAAATCCCAAACTGGGAGCAAAGGCTTCCTAGGAGGCCGCACATGCTTAACCCCCTGAAAAAAAGTCTTAACCAGAGGATGAAGAGCAAAGGACCTTTGAAAGAAAACCGCCAGGGCAGAAACATGCCCTTTCAACGTACTAAGCTGCAACCCCAAGTCCAGACCATGTTGCAGAAATTCCAAAACCCTAGGGATAGAAAACACCCTGCAGGGCAAGGCCCGGACCTCACACCAATCAATATAAGACCTCCAAGTCCTATAGTAGATGGTAGAGGAAGACCTCTTCCTAGCACTAACCAGAGTCTGAATCACAGCATCAGAATTACCTTCCTCCTTCAGGATGGAGGCTTCAGCAGCCACGCCGTCAAAGCCAGGGTTGGTAAATTGGGCTAGAGTAGTTTACCCTGAGTGAGCAGATCCGGCAGAAGGGGCAGATCGAACTGATCCGCTGCCAACCGCACCACGTCTGTGAACCAAACCTGCCTTGGCCATCTTGGAGCCACCAAGATTGCTGACACACCCTCTAGAGCCAGCTTGCGCACCACCTTGCCTACCATAGGGAACGGAGGGAACAGGTACAGAAACCCCAGATCCCTCCAGCTCAGAGACATGGCATCCACTGCCAGAGCCAGCGGATCCCGCAAGAGAGAGACAAATGCCGGAAGCTTATGATTGTGACGAGAGGCAAAGAGGTCCACCTCCGGAGTCCCCCACCTGTGGCAAAGTGACCGAAACACCTTGGGGCTGAGAGACCATTCCCCCCGGCGAGATGAGCACCTGCTCAGGGAGTCCGCCTCCGTGTTCTCCACTCCCGGAATGTACACCGCCGAGATGCATGGGACATTGATCCTTGCTTGGGCAGAGAGCAAGGACACTTACCTGAGGGCACTCCTGCTGCGAGTCCCTCCCTGGTGATTGATGTAGGCGACCGCCGTCCAATTGTCCGACCGAACTTGAACCGGTAAGCCCTGTAACTGATGAGTCAAGTGAGCCAGAACCAACCTCAGCTCCAGAACATTGATGGGATCGTGAGCCTCCTGAGGCCCCCACAGTCCCTGAAACTGAGGATCCTTCCAAACCCCCCCAACCTGACAGGCTGGCATCCGTGGTGACCGTCTCCCAACGAGGGGTCAGAAAGGATCTGCCCCTCATCAGATTGCTTGGTTCCAGCCACCACTGAAGGGAACGCCGAACCTGGGGGGACATCAGAAATGACTGATCCAATGACAGCGGAGACCTGTCCCAGGCCACCAAGAGATGGAGCTGGAGCTTCCTTGTGTGAAACTGAGCAAAGGGAACCGCCTCGAAAGAGGCCACCATCAATCCCACCAGTCTCATCCCCAGCCGGATGGACGGACGAGGGAGGGACAGAAGAAGCTGAATCAATTCCTGAATCAAAAGAACATTGGGCCGAGGAAGAAACACCCTGGCCTGAGAAGTATCCAGAGACATTCACAGAAACGACACCACCCTGGACGGAGAGAGGGAGGACTTGGGGTAGTTGATCACCCAGCCGAATCTCTCCAGAGTGGATACCACAGTCCTGGTATCCAGCTCCGCCTGGCTGAGAGAGGATGCCATAATGAGAAGATCGTCCATATAAGGCACGGAGCCGGGGCCTTTCTGGCAACAGCGCTGGAAAATAATTTTTCAAGATTGGCCAATCTGGTACACACCTCAGATTGCGACTCCCCACCCATGACAGCGTCACATGGGGTACGGATCAGACGGGGAGGGGTAGGTGAAGAAACCGGCGGCGCAGAACCAGACGCAGACCCTGCCGCGTAATAGTGTGCTGCGCACATGGTATGCAAAGGAATACATAATCCCCAGTAAGGGATACCCCATACCCCAAACACTGCCGGGGTTGCCCCAAGGGGAGCCCAAGCCCGGTATCCTGGGAAGCCTCCATATGGTGATTTTATCGGTAGTCGCAATGCCCAAGGGAATTACGCAATATAAGAGACCCGGGATGCCCCTTCATTGTCCGGCGTGGGAGGATTTATAGGGAGTTCTTAAACTAAACCAGGTACCCTAGGACCGGGAGGACCCTTTAAGATCCAACAAGGGTCCGCCTGGAATAGAAGAGGGGAACTGTCACACAGATATCACACAATGCTGGGCACATAACACACATACATATAAATAGAGGAATATATATATCAATCTCGCGCTGACAAGCAGCTTCACAGGCAATGAAAGACTAGAGCCCACTGGGTGCTTACGATAATGGCGTCCTGCACGAGGCGGAGGGACTTGGCAGCAAGGATGAAGAAGGGCGGGCCGACGCAGATCGCGCTCTGCGCTCGACCCCGCCCCTCTCTCCTGACAACAGGCAGCTCCCGGCCAGTGACCGGGCTCCGCAGCGGCACCAGCAGCACTGGGGGAGGGAGGGGGCGGGCCGCAGGATCGTGCCCCGCCCCCCCGAAACCGCACCGGAGGGGAAGAAGCTCCCCCAAAGACTGACAGTAACGGCCGGCGGCGCCGCAAACCGCCGGCCCGGCCATGGAAAGCATCAATCACGCGCACACACACAACAAGCTGCACACAAGCATGCACTCTAAACGAGAACTAAACTAAAAGGGGGATAAGCGCCCCCCCCTAGCAGTAGGGAACTATGGGTGACCGGGGAAGGGGGAATTAACACCCAAAAGGTGTAAGGGCAAGGACAGGGCATCCCAACCAGGATCACCAACCCGGAATACCGCCTACCCCTTAGTATGGGGTCTCACGGAGGAGCATAGCTCCTAAAGCACCTTAAGGTGCCGTCTACCTTTGCCAGGACCCACAGCCTAGGCTGGGAAGCTTTTTACTAAAAAGGGATAACAGTAGGTCCAGGCAGAAATAGACAAAAAGAGGGGGGCCGGGAGTTACCACGGCTACCTGCAAGGAGGAGACATCCATCTTCTGATTTGCTCGCCGTCTGCAGAGATGAAAGACTGGGGAATAAGTGGGAGGTACCAGGTATTTATGGACCGGGAGGGGCTCCCTTTTTTTCATGACATCTCTGCAAGATCGCCCTCTACAGGTCGGTATAACCCAAGTGTAATGACTATCTGAAGCGGGGTGTGTGACATACTTAGAATATTAGTCAGATGCATTACTGCAGAAGCAAATACTAAAGCTTAATGTGTCAAAATAGATAGGACCTTAAAGTGTATGTTCACAAATGCCAGAAGTCTGGTAAGTAAATTGGGGCTTTAGGCTCCGGTACTGAAAGAAAATATTGATGTTATTGGTGTGGCTGAATTCCACACTTGACTGGACTGACAATCTTCAAGGTCTTGCTCTCTTTCGGAAAGACAGAGCAAAAAGGAAAGAGGTCACAGTGTGTCTCTATGTAAAGCAAGAATTCAAAGCATATATTAATGAGGTGATACTAACAGAAGATTGTGAGGATGTAGAATCCTTGTGGGTAGAAGTGCGGGGCGATGTAAACAATGTTAAAATACAATTTGGTTTAATATATCCCCCAAACATAAATGAGAAGGTAAAGGGGAAAGCTGAGTAAGAAGATAGAGCAGGCTTCACAGGCAGTGGTGGTGATGGGGGACTTCAATTACCCAGGTATCGACTGGAGACACGGTTCTGCTTCTGCTACAAGGGGGAGAGCACCCCCCAGCTTGCTACAAGATAGCTATATGAATCAGTTTGTGGAGGCACCTACTAGGGCTGATGCTCTTTTGGATCTGGTAATATCAAATAATGATGACCTGATAGCCAGTCAGTGAAAATCTTGGTAACAGTGACAAATATATAGCTGTATTTAACACAAACTGTAAGAAAGATTTTCTGTCTGGGAGGGCAAAAAAAATTGAACTTCCCCAGGCTCAGAGCTGCCCTCCAGTACATAGACTGGGAGCATCTGTAGAGCAGTAAGTATACAGATGCCAAACGGGAGTGCTTTAAATCAATTGTGAGTACAAACTTTGCAAAATGTATTCCTATAGCTAAAAAATATAAGTGGCTAATATTAAACCTCTCATTGCTAACAATGACATTTTCTTGTTCTTTATTGCTCTTTTAACATTACAAGGCTGAGCTCTCAGCTGTAACCCTTGAAAAATACCATTTTGTGAATACTCACCTGTAAAATGGGTATTGTAAGTATGTCACACACCCCGCTTCAAGACATTCATTACATGTGGGTATACTGACCTGTAGATGGCGATCTTGCAGAGATGATAAAAAAAGGTAAGACCCTCCCGGCCCATAAATACCTGGGACCTCCCACTCATTCCCCAGTATAAAGAAAGCAGTAAAATCAAGGGACCAGGAAAGCCAATTAACCCTTCTATTGCCAGCCACGTAAATTTTACGTGGCTGCCTCTCCAACCGTTAAACGCCAGCCACGTAAAATGTACGCGCCTGACTTTCCCCATTAATAAAATAAAAAGTATTAAAAAAAATCACTTACCTGACCCCTTGTTTGATCCGGCCGGGTCTCCTCTTCAACCAGAGGGGCTCCGATCGCTGATTGGGGCTCCTCCGGCTGCAGGGGAGGGCCCGGAATAGGGTGTTCCCCCCCCCCCCCCGTTTCAGCAGCCGCCGGGATTTGCCTGCAAAAAAAAAGACCGCTCCCGCCGCCTCTCCTCTTCATGGGGGGGGGGGGCTCCGATCACCCCCCCTGCTCTTCCGTCTTCTGGAGGGGGCATAACAGCCCTCCTCCCTTTGTTTCTTCCGATGGCGGCCGCCATCTTGGATTCTGGCCCCGATCGCCTGCCTCCCCCCTCCTCTGCCCAGCCGTCACTGACATATGATCGCCGCGGGACACAGGAGATGAAGATCGGAGGTGAGTAAAGTAAAGTTTTTTTTAATAAAGTGTTTTGAAAAAAGTGTTTCTTTTTTACTTTTAACCCTTTGTGAACTGGTAAGGGGTCCATGTGACCCCTATACCAGTTCACAGGGCTCTGGCAAGTCACTTGCCATTAACCCCTGGCCCCCCAAATTACCTGCCTCCCCAAAGCCCGGGGGGGGGCAGAAGAGCCGTGGCCCTAGGCTATGACAGCTTGTAGCTGCAGGGCCAGGGGCCACTAAAGCTGGCCCCTGCGCCCTGTTCTACAAGCCCCCATAGCTGGTCACAGGCTGGTTATGCTGGGTAGGGGGGACCTCACGCCATTTTTTGTGGGGGATTTTTAAGGGTTTTAACCCTTAAAAATCCAAATGTCATTTTTTTTTTCAATTAACCCTGTTACCTGTAACCCAGTAGGTATAAAAGGCTTCCAGCAGCAGCAGGAGAGCAGAAGCCTAAGTGATTAGCGTGGGACACATTTAAAAAAAAATAATTAAAAAAATGTATTTTTTAATAAAGTTATTTTTAAAGTGTGTTTCTGTGTGTTTTTAACTTTTTGTGAACTGGTAAGGGATCTACGAGACCCCTATACCAGTTCACAAGGCTCTGGGTCTGGCAAGTCACCTGCGGCTAGTGGGTGACTTGTCATTAACCCCGAGACCCCCCATTACCTGCCTCCCCAAAAAAACCTTACAATTCCCCCAAGAAATGGTGTCCCCCCCCCCCCTGTGCAGGGGGACCCCACACCAATTTTTTTTTATTTAACCCTTTATTATGTGGATAGTAGTTGCATTTTATTTTGCAAATGTTATAAAGTGCTCTTTTCAGTTTAGGGGATCACCTGGACAGGAACGGGGGGCTACCGATACATATGTGGTATCATTGTAATCGTGAGAAATGGGGCTTTCACATGCAATATGGTTTTCTTTAATAAAATAAATGTTTTTGTTAAAATAAAGGAGACAATTTAAAAAAATACAATTCTGTGAAATACTCACCTGTAGAATTGGTATTATACGCATACAGCACATCCTGATCCAGATGTAGTAATTACATGTGGGTAATCCTCCGCCTCCGGCGCCGTGCACTGCAGACATGTAGAAAACAAGCTCCTCCCAGCCCTACATATACCGAAGGACCTCCCACAAATCCCCAGCATTGAAAAGCAGTGAGAATGAGAAGCCAGGAGAAACCAACCACCCAAAACTGGCAATAACAACAATGATAACAATCACCAAACAGGGGATCCAGAACAAAGTGAAACCAGGGTGGGGTGGAGCAGGATGTGCTGTATGTGTATAATACCAATTCTAAAGGTGAGTATTTCACAGAATTGTATTATTCTAAGCATACAGCACGTCCTGCTCCAGATGTAGAAATTACATGTGGGACATCCAATAGCAGTGTCCGTAAAGTAGGGTGGGATCCCCAACAGAAAAGGCAACAGCAAGCAGTTTAAACTACTGCCGCCTGCAAAACCTTGCGGCCAAACACAGCATCAGCTGAGGCCCTAACATCAACCTTGTAAAACTTTGTAAAGGTATGAACAGAAGACCAAGTAGCGGCCTTGCAAACTTGTTCCACAGAGGCCTGGTGCTGAAAAGCCCAAGAAGCCCCAACAGCTCAAGTAGAATGAGCAGTAAGACGAAAGGGGGGAAACTTCCCCTTAGTAGTATAGGCTTGAACCACAGCCTGACGAATCCATTTACTGATAGTAGACTTGGCGGGAGCCAAACCTTTTCTAGGCCCGTGAGGCACAACGAAGAGAGCACCCGTCTTCCTGAAAGCCTTAGTGATAACCAGGTAATACTTGACACACCTAACCACATCCAAGGAATGCAAAACCCTTTCCTTAGGGTTACTAGGATTAGGGCACAAGGAAGGAAGTACAATATCTTGATTCAAATGGAATGCAGACACAACCTTAGGCAGAAAGTCTGGCTTGAAGCGAAACACCACCTTATCCTGGTGTCTCTCATAGTAGAGAGGCTGAATAGATAGAGCCGCTAACTCAGATACACGTCTAACAGAGGTGATAGCAACCAGGAATACGATCTTGAGCGTGAGAACAGCGAGAGCAGCCTCCTGAATAGGCTCAAAAGGAGCACCCTGCAGGGCCGATAACATCAAGTTTAAATCCCAAACAGGAACCATAGGTTTCCGAGGAGGCCGCACATGAGTGACCCCCTGAAAGAAAGTCTTGATAAGAGGGTGCTGGGCAAAGGTTTTCTGAAAGAAGATAGGGCCGAAACCTGACCCTTCAGGGTACTAAGCTTAAGACCTAAGTCTAGACCATGTTGTAAGTACTCCAGCACCCTGGAAACTAAGAATTCCCGGCAGGGAAGAGACCTGGATTCACACCAGTCAATGTAAGAACGCCAAACTCTATAGTAGATAGCAGAAGAAGTCTTTTTCCTGGCTTGCACCATAGTAGCCACTACAGATGCAGACAAACCCTTTTCCCTCAGGATGGAGGTTTCAATAGCCAAGCCGTCAAAGCCAGAAGAGTTAGTAAATTGGGATGGCGTAGAGACCCCTGAGTTAGAAGGTCTGGCAACCTTGGCAGATCGTACTGTTCTACTGCCATTTGAACCACGTCTGCGAACCACACTCTTCTTGGCCACCTTGGGGCCACCAGAATCGCGGGTACCCCTTCCAGAGCAATCTTGCGCAGAACTCTGCCCAGAGGGGGAATTGCTGGAAACACATACAGGAGCCGAAACTCCCTCCAAGACATTGACAGGGCATCCGTGGCCAGAGCCAGAGGATCCTGAGACAGAGATACAAAGCTCGGGAGCTTGTGATTGTGACAGGACGCAAACAGATCCACGTCTGGCACTCCCCAATGGAGACACAGGGCCTAAACACCCTGTTGCAGAGGTACCATTACCCCTGACGAGACGATCCCCTGCTCAGAGCATCTGCCAGCAGGTTCTCCGTGCCCGGAATGTAGACAGCCGAGATGCATTGGACATTGGATTCCGCCCATGTTAGAATCAGAGACACTTCCTGGAGAGCTCCCTTGCTCCGGGTCCCTCCCTGATGATTAGTATGTAGTATGTAACATAGTATGTAAGGCTGAATAAAGACTTTAGTCCATCCAGTTCAGCCTGATTGATGTAGGCAACCACCGCTCTATTGTCTGAGCGTACCTGAACCGCCAGACCCTTCAGGTGCTGGGTCAATTGTTCCAGCACCAATCTGACCGCCCTGAGTTCCAGGACATTGATGGGTAGATGGGCCTCCTGAGGGCCCCACCTCCCCTGGAAGCGCAGGGACTTCCAGAATCCCCCCCAGCCCGACAGACTGGCATCCGTTGTGACCGTCTCCCAGGAGGGAGCCAGGAAGGATCTGCCCCTTGTCAAGTTCCTGTGGTCCAGCCACCACGCAAGGGATTGCCTGAGAGGGGGGGAGCACCCAGATCTCGTCCAAGGACGCTGGGTCCTTGTTCCAGACTGACAGAAGGTGAAGCTGCAGAGTTCTCAAATGGAACTGGGCAAAGGGCACCGGGCCACGAACTGGTAATGCTGATCCAGCAGCGCAAATCTGAGAAACCTTTGATGTCCTGGAAACACCGGAACGTGCAGGTAAGCGTCCTTGATATCCACAGATGTCATGAAGTCCCCTGGGCGCAACGAGGCAATGGCCGAGCGCAGAGTTTCCATACGAAAATGTTTGTTTCTGACAAATCTGTTTAGTATTTTTAAATCCAGAATGGGTCTGACTGACCCGTCCTCCTTGGGCACTGTGAAAAGGTTGGAATAGAACCCCATGCCCCTGTCTCTTAAGGGGACCTTGCGAATGACCCCTATATCTAGAAGGTCCTGCACAGCCAGCATCAAGACCCGAGCTGAGGGATCCGGGACCCGACGAACCTGGTGACGAACCTGGTAGGGGGCAGTACAGCAAACTTTATCCTGTAACTGGAGGACACTACCTCCTGAATCCACCGGTCTGAGACGTGGCGTTTTAATTTTTTTTAAAAAAATTTTTAATGTTTAATGCATAGATGGCCATTGTATGCTTGCGCACACATAGGAATTCATCCTCCGCATTTAACCCATCCGTGCAGTGAGTGTACACATGCCTAATTACGGCGCCCGGGGAGCAGTTGGGGGGTTATGTGCCTTGCTCAAGAGCACTTCAGTCATGTCCCAGGACCGGGATTTGAACCTGTCACCCTCCGGTCACAAGTCTGCTCCCTTACCTCTAGGCCACAACTGCCCCTTAACATGCTTGAAGTGCTGTAGACGTCCCCCCACCCTGACGGGCGAGGGCGAGGGCGCCCCTTCATGCCTGGGGAGTCTTGGGAGGGGCTTTGGGCTTGGGCCCCCAGGAGGAACTGGGAAGGCGTCCTCTGTTCTTGTTCCAGGGCTCTGCGCGAGACCCAGTGAAGGACACTCCTCTACCTTGCTTAGCCCCACGGTAGGGGGTCGAGTGGGAGCTTGGGCCACGAAAGGCCTGAATCTGACGCTTACGCTGAGGCAACTTGCCACCCTTGGCAAAAATATCTAACCTTTCTCCAAACAGGCGCAGCCCCTTAAATGGAAGCCCCGTAAGGGCCTTCTTAGCGACGTTATCAGCGGCCCACTGGCGCAACCAGACCGCTCGGCGTATGGCTACCACCAGAGCAGAAGATCTAGCGCTCAGCTTAATAGCATCGTCCGATGCGGATAGGATATAGTTCACGAAAGTCTCACAGGTGGCCAGAGCATTGGCAGCATCAGAGGGCAAGTCATCCGCCCCTTCAAGAGCAGTCTTAACCACCGTCCTGCGCGCCACCACCGTAAAGGCTAAGGCGCAAATGCAAAGGCATGGCATGCCAGTTGGTCAACACGCCGATCTTCCAAATCCCGCAGCGTAGTAGTGTCGGGGGAGTGCATAATAGAGGTGTTGGACAGACTTAGAATTGGGGCATCGACCTCGGGTGGCGATGTCCAACACTTGACCAGGTCGGCAGGAAAGGGATATTTCTTATCCACAGCTTTAGGAACCCCATGGAGTTTGCTGGGATGTTCCCATTCTTTCAGCACAAGTCTATTGAAATGAGTTTGTTCGGGAAACTCCAACCGTGCCCTAGCGGTGTGAAACAGATCACCCCTTTGCCGGGGAGCTGCGGCAGGGGGAGAGAGGGATAATACATCAAAGATCTGGGTCAGCAGTCTATCAATGTCGTCCGAGGACCAATGATCAGATCCAGACTCTTCCTGTCCCCTGGACTCGTCGTCGTATGACCCTGAGTCAGAGAACAGTTCCCCTTCCTCTGAGGGGGAATGTGCATAGGAAAGCAATAAATCATCAGATTATATAGGAAGTATAGTAGATTCAGGATTCAAATGATGCCTCTTGGCAGTGGCCTTGCGCGCCAAGGAGCCAGCAAGTAAGTTTTCCACACTAGCCAGTCTAGTGGCCAAATCAGTATGAGAATCCCCACTAGTATTGGGGGTTAGGCTCAGGCTTGGGGGAGTAGGGGAAGCAAGGCGAGGTGCGGGCCCAGCCTCGGAAGAGGTGGGAATACCGGCTAGCGCCTGCTGAGCACAGGGGACGCAGACCCGTGCATTGTCACCGCTGCTAGGCAATACCCCACAAGCTAAACACAGACGGGCTTGTCCCAAAGGAACCCCTTCACAATATCCTGAGATGCCTCCATATGGTGATTATTATATACAATATGCCAGTAGGGATTGACGCTATAAAGCAACCCTGGATGCCCCAATGACCCGCTGGGAAGTGGGAGTGATTTTTTAACAATCTGGACCGGGCGCTACACCGGGCTGGGAGAAGCCACCGAGGTTCGCGGTCTGAAAGACACAAGGGGAACAGGGATGTCAGAGCCAAGCGAGGAGAAGCAAAAGCTAAAGAAAAGTCGCCCATGAGGGCACTTACAGAACAGCGAGGGGAGGACCGTCTTCATCACGCGCACGTGAGAAAGAAATGGCACCAAGCGAACCTCGAAGGGCGGGCCAGAGCGGGAGATGACGCGGAACGCGCCAAACCTAACCACACCCCCCCCCGGAGAGCGCGCCTTCGAGCCAATCAGAAAAGACAGTAGCTATGCAACTGACAACCGCTCTAGAAAATCACCTCAGAGAGAAAACTGACAGGGTGAATACGGGAATAAAAACGCCGTAGCGCCCACGAACAGAGCCGCCGTCCGCGCCAAGTAAAAAACAATAAGGCGCTACGGCTAACTTAAGTGTGAAGCGCAGCTCTGACACTCGGTAACCGTTAAAGGCTATAAGTCTCTAGTGTAATTAGGGCAAGGTTAGGCCAACGTACACACAACCCCCCCCCTCTTTTTCCCCCCACTAACGGGAGGATCTAGGGAGGAAGGTGACCCAAAACCGGGGTTACACAGGGCGTGGGGGCACTGATGCGGGAGGGGCATCCACTGAAGGCTCACCATTTGCCTTAACCGCCTACCCTATGGTGGGGGATTGCGGTGGAGTCTAGCTCCGTAAGCACACTAGGTGCTGCCTACCTTCACCCGACCAACGCAGCCCAGGCTGGGAGGCATATTCTTCACAAAGAGGACGGGTGGAAATAGTCCCGCAGGGCCTCGGACTGTCAAGCCCCGCTCACCTGCGAGAGCGTGATACTTCATGTCTTCGCAGTTCCAGCACTGCAGAGAAATCTGGGAATTTGTGGGAGGTCCTTCGGTATATGTAGAGCCGGGAGGAGCTTGTTTTCTACATGTCTGCAGTGCACGGCGCCGGAGGATTACCCACATGTAATTACTACATCTGGAGCAGGACGTGCTGTATGCTTAGAATATATATATTTTTTAATTTTTTTTACTTTTTTACTTAATATATAAAAAAAGTAGAAAAAATACAAACAAGACATTTCATGTTAAAGCCTAAACTCTGCCACAAAAAGAAAATATGCCATTTTCTTGGAAATTCCTGCAAAAATCACAGTTAAACATCACGCAAAATGGTGAAAAATATCCTGTCAGCAGAGGGTGACAAAATCTCAAGTAGGCTGGCAGTTAAAAGGTTACAGGTACCTATGCATGTTGGGTATTGTTCTGCTCGGGGGACCTTGCGCTTTCAGATTTACCTATTTTAGGAAAAGGTGTTTTTTATTCTGCTTTTTTATACATTTTTTGTGAAACCCTGTGCAACCTAAGAATTCTTCGAGATATTACTTCCAGAAAGATGAGCCCACTACAACAAGCTGGGTATGCTTAGAAAGCTTAACATGTGTACTTTCAGGGAATATATGGTTTATCGGGGATATTCCAAATTCAAAGGGTTGTTTTGGTAGAAAAAGCACAAGGTGCGCACTTTGCAGAGCTGAAATTTTGAAGTAAAACTACCGCTATGCGCATGCTTTACTTTGGTGTGTTTGGCAACTCTTTCCTTGACAGAACCTATGCATGTTGCCTATTGTTCTGTTCAGGGCATGTTGCTTTTTCAGATTTTCTGGTTTGCATATAGTTTTTTTTTAGGAAAATGTGGTTTTGATTCTGCTTTTTTATTCATTTTTAAGGAAACCCTGTGCAACCAAAGAATCCATTGAGGGATTACTTCCAGAAAGCTGCACCCATGTCAACAAGCCTGGTACGCCTAGAAAGCCTGAGGTGTGTACTTCTAGGGAATATATAGTTTGTGGGGGGTATTTCAAATGTAAAGGGTTGTTTTTCTTGAAAAACTGCAAGGTGCGCATATTGCATAGCATAGTTGTATTTTTATCTCAAAATCTCCTAAAGCGTTGTTTCAGTTTGGGGGAGTCTCCTGGGCAGGAAAGGGTGTCTACCTATACATATGTGGTACCGCTGTAACCGGGAGAAATTGGGGTTTCACACGCAATAACATTTTATTGACAAACTTACATTTTTTGTTACAAAAAAACACTACAAATTGTAAAAAATAGTTTTTTTTTATTTTTTTTGTACAATTTTCACCCACAAATATTGAGAATACACTTAGAAAATGACAAACAAGACATGTCATGTTAACGCCCAGGCTCTGCTGAAAAAAACAATATATCCCTTTCCTGGGAAATCCCTTCAAAAAGGGAGCACAAAATAGTGCAAAATGGTCTGGCAACAAAGGGTGACAAAAACTCCAGGTAGGCTGGCGGTTAAAGGGTTAAAACTAACAAAGGTTCACCATATAAGGGATCCAGAATACAAAAGGGCAGGGTGAAGTGGGGTGTGTGACATACTTACAATACCCATTTTACAGGTGAGTATTCACAAAATGGTATTATTCTAAGTATAGTAGAGATTAAACAGCGCTTATGGAAATGCGAAGCTGCAGCCTGACCGGTTGGCTGAACCGTAAGATTGAGAAAGCAGAAAAGTGATAGACCTAGCAGACAACAGACAAACTGCCTGTGGCTGTCAGTCTATGTAGTGCTACAGAGGGGGTTTGATCTGCTATAAATGTATAAATTGTTTGAGTTGGAATGTTACAAAATGTCTGAAGGCTGTTTCCAAGATGGCTGAAACCATGCGGCTTGTCTTCCTATGGGTATATGTGTTGATTTCCCATTGGTTAATAAGATAGCATTCACCCATTGGACAATTTTGGAGACATGTGATTGGTCAAGAGGGGCGGTCCTATGCCGGACAAAAGGAATTGCAAAGAGGACTCCTCTCTCTTCCCCCTCTCACACCCAAAACCGGAGACACATGATGGAACTGTTGCTGTTGTTTGGAAACTGAAGACCCAAGTGACCTTGGAATCGGAACCAGCTTAACTAAGATAAGTTTGTTGAACTATTGTTAAGCTACTGAATTGCATTTTTGTAACTATATTGGCTTTTATTGCATTATTTTCCTTTTTCTCAATAGAAACTATTGTTCTCGGAAACTAGTTAAACCTGTTTTTCCTTTGTCTGGGGTCTGTGTCTGATTGCTTGTGTAGTGATAGTTATCTGTGGATGCAATTATCCTCAAAACTCACTGTTTTTCAGTGAACTCTTAGACAAACAAGGCGTAATTGTTGATATATATATATGTATTTGAGCTCTTAAGTTGCTTTATATATTTGAGGGCTGCAGGTATACTTATATATTTTAGCCAGATTACGCCTAAGCAAGACATTGGGGGCTCGTGCCGGTATTACACTGAGTTTTCTGATTGATATTGCACTTTTGTGGGTAATCTATTTGTATTTTACCAAGCGACAATGTTTCGCAGACTCTTTAAGGGAAAAAAGGGTGCCGAGAACATATCAGGAAAAAAGGAGGGATGCAATATACCAAGCTGGGCAAAAGAGGGGCCATGGTTTCCTTTAGCAGAGGAACTGGCCAAATATGCCAACCCAGGAAATGAGGTATGGGATGATACAGTTACAATCCATTTTCAAAAATTTCTTCTTGAAATGTCATTTATAAATAAGGCAGCAAGAAAGATTGTGGCTTCTTTGGGCTGGGTTTTTGTGCATGCTCTCTATACAGAGGCAGACAAAAGAAAGAGAGCAGAGGGGGAGGTGCATGCTTTAAGGGATCAGCTTACTGTAGCTTCTGAGTGCCTCAAAACTGCTGCAGGTAGAGCAGAGGAATTGGAAGACAAACTCCAGATGAGTAAGTCTATTAATGCTATAAGAAATAAGAGAGTTCAAAAGCCTGGTAAGAAAGAAAGAGTAAGGAAGATTACTGTACCCTCATATAGTGATAGTGACTCAACCCCTAGCGACAGTGAGGAAGAAATAGTGGTAGAGTTTACTGATGAGGATATAAAGCCTAAAAAAATGTGCTAGGCCCCTTATTACTAAACATAGGAAAAGACAGCATGACCGGGAAGACATGGCTGACGGTGAAGTACATTACCGCAACCCCAAAGACATTGAGGTTGAGGAGTTGCGGGAATATACTCAGACTGAATTGACTGAGTTAGCAAAACAATATCGACAGAAACCTGGGGAACCTCTAATGAGTTGGGTTTTGCGACTGTGGGATGAGGGAGCCGACAGTATTGTTTTGTCAGGTAAAGAAGCCGTGGCCATGGGTGTATTGACCCATGACCCACAACTGCGCCAGGCAATGCGCAAAGCACGAGACTTTACAGTGAATTTTTCACTGTTAGATCTTGTGAGAGATGGGATAGTCCGGGTATATGCTGATCCCAGGGATCTGGAAAACACCTACCCCTGGAGCAATATAACTGAGGCCTCCAGATTAAGGGAAATGGGTTGTATAACTGGACTAAGCCATATTCGTGATTGGATGGGGCCTGATATGGAACCTTTTACAGCCAGTCTGCGCTCTAAACTAATGAAATTCGCCCCTGGTAACCTTAAAGCCCCATTGTTGTCATTATTAGGAGGTTTAGGATCACAGGGTAGAATTCATGATGCTACAGCCCTCCTCTGTGAATTAGGAGAATTAGAGGGGGGAGGCAGGACAAAGCCTGTTAGGTCCATAGACGAAATAAGGCCTAAGCGATCAGATAAAAGGAAGCAAAGGGTAATGGAAAGGAAAAAGGTGGTGAAGGGTGGGGAGCCTGGAAATAAGGGAAAAACAGGATAGTTATCACAAGGAGACAAGTGTGGGTGGATTTGTTAAAGGGGGGTATACCCAGGGAGGAAATTGATGGCATTCCTACTGCAGAACTATTAAAAAGATGGAAGCAGTTAGTAGGTAACCCCACCCAACTTAGACCCATTTCTAGTGATAGCAGCCCTGGATCAGAAGAGGATGAGATTTCCCCTGTTATTTCCAAATTCCACCACAAAGACAACATTTCCTTGTACCCTGGGGCCGATTTAGAAAATCACAAGAGGAGGAACTGGGAAGTTTCTCATCCCTTGTGAAGGGAAGATGGGTCTCCAGCAAAAGCAATGAGGGCAGTGACAGCGGGAGACCGACGCCCATATGTACCTGTCACAGTTTGGTGGGGAAAATCATCTTGCCCCACTCATGTCATGGCTCTAGTAGACACTGGAGCAGAAGTCACCCTCTTGCAGGGGAATCCTTCCAATCACAAGGGAGAAATCATTTATGTAGAAGGACTGGGAGGGCAGACAACACCAGCAGTCCGTACAAGAGTAAAACTGGCAATTGGTAAAGGACCGGGTTTTTGGGCAAATGTGTTGGTTTCTGACCTGGAAGAGAACATCCTTGGTATAGATGTACTTTTAGGTCAGTCTGTTGAAACTGAATTGGGCTAATTCACTTTTGGCTATCAACACAAACCCTATCTGATGAGGGCAGTGAAGGCCGTAGTAAGAGGGCATGCGAAATGGACCCCTGTCTACATCCCCCCACCAGAGAAACCGGTATGCTTTAAGCAGTAGAAGCTGCCAGGAGGTCACACAGAGATTGGAGAAACCATCCAAGAACTGTTACGGGTAGGAATCATTAGACCAGCTGTAAGTCCTTTCAATGCTCCAGTGTTCCCAGTAAAGAAGCCAGACGGCTCCTGGAGGATGACTGTGGACTACAGGGGTTTAAACAAAGTGACTCCTCCGTTGGCAGCAGCCGTACCTGATATGATCTCCATAGTTGAAAGAATTGCTAAAGAGACTGGAGAATATCACGACACGATCGATCTCTCTAATGCCTTTTTCTCTATCCCAATAGACTCAGAAAGTCAAGACCAGTTTGCTTTCTGCTGGGATGGCCTCCAGTACACCTTCAAAGTCGTCCCCCAAGGTTACAGGCACTCAGCTACCATCTGCCACGGATTAGTGGCCCGAGATTTGAAGGTGATGAATCTGAAAGTTGCAGTATTTCACTATATTGACGACATCATGATCTCTGGAACAAAGGAAAACGTGACTGCCGCTTTGCCTTTGCTGATGCAGCATATGGAAGCCCGAGGGTGGGCTATTAACAAGGACAAAATTCAGGGACCTGCCACTGAGGTTAAGTCTCTAGGGATCATGTGGACCGGCCCAACAAGAAGAATTCCTGAGAAAGTCGTGCAGACTATTCAAGGACTGTCTCCCCCTAACACCAAGAATGAGGCGCAGAGGTTCATTGGAGTTGTGGGGTTCTGGAGGTCATTTATCCCACACCTTGGACTGATTCTCAGACCCATCTACAATGTAACGAGGAAAAAGACTGATTTCTCATGGGGTCCTGAACAGCAAACTGCCTTTCTCGCTGCTAAAGAAGCTATTTTGCAGCACCAAGGGCTAGGGCCTGTGAGACCAGGCGTGCCATTTCAGTTGGATGTAGTGGAGGAGAACAGCGTGATTTCCTGGAGCTTGTGGCAACCCAATGAAAAGAGAGGACAGCGTGCCATACCCATCGGATTTTGGTCGAAACAATTAAATGGGGCACAGAGAAGATATACGCCCTTGGAAAAGTACCTGCTTGGGGCATACATGGCACTTCTACATGTAGAGCCCATTACTGGTAGAGACCCAGTCACCATCCACACTGCACTGCCCATCGCAGGGTGGGTGCGAGATAATGGACTGACCACAAGGACAACTGTAGCCCAAAACCAGACATTGATGAAGTGGAAATGGTATCTTCAGGAGAGAGGGGGAATTGCAGCTGGGGATGTCAGAGAAATCTCCAGACAGTTGGCTGGGCTTGTCACTTTTACCAGCACCGAGTCACAAGAAGAAGTTCCCGTCCTAAAGACTTCTCCTATCCAGGAAGCTCCATCATTTGAATCCCTGTCAGTGGACCAAAGAGAGTCAGCATGGTTCACTGATGGTTCTGCCACAATCAACTCATCAGGGCGTCAGTGGGTCGCAGCCGCATACAACCCAAGCTCTGACACAGTCCTTCAGGAGACAGGTATTGGAGGATCAAGCCAGTATGCAGAGCTAAAAGCAGTATTAATGACTTTGCAAGAAGATCCTTCACCCAGCATTAACATCTACACTGACAGCTGGGCAGTTTTTAAGGGACTCACGGCCTGGATGCCCACATGGAAATCAAACGACTGGAAAATCCATGGAAAAGTTGTGTGGGGAGGCCAAGACCTGTGGGAGTACATTTGGGAACAAGCCCACTCCCGCACCATAAGGGTGGGCCATGTTGATGCACACATGCCCTTAGTACCGGATTTTGACAATTTTAATCAGGTGGCAGATGAGATTTCGAAGGTGGCCTTGGTTAAAGAGACTGATCCTGTTGCAATGAACTTGGCTAGGTGGGCCCACAAACAGTCAGGGCATTTGCGTCAGAAAGCCACATATGAATGGGCTCGACAGAGAGGACTGCCGATAAACATGGACATGATAAAGACTATGAAAAAGGAGATATATGATTTAATATTAATATTCGCTTCACATTAACCTCCAATATCTCTATTAGAGATCAATGCTATAAATGTCGCAAATACTAACAATCATATCAGCCCAGCGGCCACTAATCTGATTCACAACAATGGCCGCTAAGGCTCTCCCAACACAACCAGTGACCTGTCCTAAGAGGGAAATAGGTTATGCCTTGATAAATACTTTGCACCTACAAACTATTGTGTGAGAAATTATCCACTACACACACAGTAAGATGTATTTATAAAACGGGTTTAATTAGTAGCACAGTAATTAACCTTACTAACCCAATAAGTTCCTAAAGTTCCCAGATATCCTTAAATATAGGCAGTTGTTACATTAATGAAAGTTACAGTAAGTTACGGTACACTATGTTATAATGGATATAGAGTGATATAGACAGATAGAGATACACAAAGATACTTAAGTTTCATGGGCATTCAGGTCCATCCTTTCATTCCCCTGCCATCCAACGACATCAGCCATCGACCCTCGCCAGCCATCAACTGCCTGGCCCCCGGCACAGAGCCCACTAATGTATGAACAATAGAGGGAGTGGCCAGCATTCCCCGCCTCGTGGGAGTGTCTGCCAAGCTCGGCCCCCATCAGGACTTACGAATTAGATGTATATTTCATAAAGGCCACAACTCTCACAATATGCATGCTATCAACCTGTAACCAAGAAATTCATGATCCCCATAAATTTCTTAGTTAAATGACACCAAATGTATATCATCCAGGGTCCAATACTTTGTGAATTGTCAAGCCCTGGACAATATATGTATGCCATGTTTGATATCAAATGAAAGGTCTAATAGTTCTGAATGAGAATCTCTCATTAATATAGTTATGAGTGACATGTTACAAGAGTTACAAGGCTTCCCAGAAATAGCAGCCAATTCCCAGTGTCCAATGTATATTGGCCGTCTGGAGTCCTCATTAGGAATTCAAGGCAAAACACCCCAGCAGTTTGAGGCAGCTTCCTGGCAGCTAGGTGTGATTAGGTGTCTATTGTTCTTATAGGCATGGCAGGATGTGGGACCACTATTTGAATGTTAATTAGGGACAGCGCCCTGTAACATATCCCCCTGTGACAGAATAATATCTTTAGATTATTCATTCTGAAATATTCAGAATTCAGAATAACCTATAGGTCCCTTAACAATTTATGATCAAATATAGGATACCATTATTAAACTTTGGGCAGCAACAGTCTGCCAAGAGATTGCTCATGAGAAGCTGAAAAAACAGGGAAAAACCCTTTTCTATGGAAAACCCTGAAAAAGCTCTCATATAAATTATGCGTTATAAGCAATTTCATAAATGTCCAGTTAAGATGCTTCTGGTGTGGAATCCCTGCTGCTCCAATCATCATCGTTCCATTCCGTCATTCTCGCGGTAAGGCCACCGAAGTCTGTTGGTCACACAACACGTTCCTCCTCCGCCCTCGTCCGAAAATGAGTCCTAGACTTGAATGTCTGTGAAAGTAGAAAACACAGCAGATGAACTGTCCACGCCAAAACATTCCAATCATGAACATTTAACGATTCCATCTGAACCCGCTTCCACAGCTATCTCTCCTCAAAGTTCCCATCTGGTATTATATTTGAAACACCCTCCCCTATAACCCCACCATAGTGGTTCTAAATGGGATTACACAGATCGAGCCTTAAAGATCTGTGTAGATTTCTTGTAACTGAAAAGGGAAGCCATTCTGATTGTACACTGTGGTACTTTGCGCCCAATCTAGCTGAATAGACTATAGTATCCCGCCTATGTGTGTATCGGGGCCTACATTCAGGCTTTGCACTTTGCAAAGACTTACAGAAACTGGACACATGCCCTATCATCCCACAGGAAAAGCATTTTGTTGTGATGTGTTTCACATATCGTTGGGGCACAGGAGGCCTACCTACCTCCCCCTGTGTCCCTCTAAGTACACTCACCTGTTTAGCACGGTTAATCCCAGGAGGCGCTGTTGCTCCTGTATCCCTCTGGGCAAGCCCAGACCTACTTCTTGAGTCTATGGGTGCAATGGATCTAGTATCCCCAGGGGCCTTGGTTCCTATTTTCCCTGATTTACCTCCATTATACCTAGCCCTGAAATCACCTCTCTGTTCCTCAGAGGCCTGCAAAGCTATGGCTTCTGACCTCTGAGCTTTTACAGTCCTACATAAATCAGGGCTAGTCTTTTTAATGGATGATGCCTTTACTTGAGACTGAAGTCTAACCAGCTCTGCGTCTTTTCCCTCTATTTGAGAGTGGAATTTACCCAACTCACTCTCTTTTACCAACAAAGCAGACCTTAATTTGCAGACCTCCTCCTCTCTTTCATTTATGCATTGATACTGTTTATCCAATTGTTTGGTCATTGTCTGAAATTGTTGCTTTGTATCAGAACAATCTCTACAATGAACATTGGATGCTACCTCCTGCACACTAGCTTCAAATATACAGAGTAATTTGCCCCCATCAGGCATCGACCCTCGCCAGCCATCGACTACCTGGCCCCCAGCACAAAGCTTACTTATGTTTGAACAATAGAGGGAGTGGCCAGCATTCCCCGCCTCGTGGGAGTGTCTGCCAAGCTCGGCCCCCCATCCGGACTTACGAATTAGATGTATATTTCATAAAGGCCATAACTCTCACAATATGCATGCTATCAACTTGTAACCAAGAAATTCATGATCCCCATAAATTTCTTAGTTAAATGACACCAAATGTATATCATCCAGGGTCCAATACTTTGTGAATTGTCAAGCCCTGGACAATATATGTATGCCATGTTTGATATCAAATGAAAGGTCTAATAGTTCTGAATGAGAATCTCTCATTAATATAGTTATGAGTGACATGTTACAAGAGTTACAAGGCTTCCCAGAAATAGCAGCCAATTCCCAGTGTCCAATGTATATTGGCCGTCTGGAGTCCTCATTAGGAATTCAAGGCAAAACACCCCAGCAGTTTGAGGCAGCTTCCTGGCAGCTAGGTGTGATTAGGTGTCTATTGTTCTTATAGGCATGGCAGGATGTGGGACCACTATTTGAATGTTAATTAGGGACAGCGCCCTGTAACAGACTATGATCGAGAATTGCACCGTATGTGGAGAAGTTCGACAGTGGCCATTACAAAAACATTCCACCGGATCCATAAAAAGAGGAACTAGGCCTGCAGAGATTTGGCAGGTGTATTTTATTGGCCCCCTTCCGCGAGGGAGCAATGGACTGCGTTATTGTTGCACTGCAGTGGACACCTTCTCAGGACTTCTGCTCTTTTGCAAGGATGGACGAGTAAATCAAGCTTCAACCCTTCAGATGCTCCAGAAACTGACATTAGCCTATGGGGTTCCAAAAGAAGTTCAGAGCGATCAAGGGACGCACTTCACTGGAAGAACTGTTCAAGAATGGGCCAAAGATTCGGGGGTGTACTGGATGTGCCATGTCCCATACCATCCACAGGCAGCTGGTTTGATTGAAAGATACAATGGGTTGTTAAAGGAGCAGATACGAAAACTCACACCTACACACACACTGAGGGGGTGGGATCGTGTCCTTACACAGGCTGTAGTGTTAGTGAATTCTAGGCCAATAGCCAAAAGTACCCCCTATGAGAAGATGGTGGGAGCAGATCTGCAGGTTCTGGGTTTGGAGTGCAGACTCCAATACACAAATGAAGTTCCACAAAAGATAGGGCCCAATAGATTCATGGTCATGGCTTCACACGACATTGAAACTTTGACAGACTTGACGACAGTTGACACCTATTTGGGAATTAGGGGCAATTTAGCAGAAAAATTTGAGGTTGTTTTCGCCCTAGACCCTATTCTGGAAGAGGAAGGCTGGGAGGCCGACTGGTTAATTGATACTTCCCAGTCTGAGTGGATGGTGAAACTGTATAATCCCAAACCTTTAAAAATACATAGCAAGACTCCGCTTGGTAGCATTGGTGTATTTCCTATCCTTCCTATTGATGTTATCTGGGAGGATAGTAAATGGGTACAGGTTGGAGGCAAAGTGCTAGTTAGAGACCCAGGCAAAAGACCAGTAAAGGGTGAGATTGTAGCTGAAGGACCTGGATCTACTATTTTTGTACTTTTACAAGGAACAGATAATCCGCTTTGTTTTCCGCTCCACAGATTATCACCCATTTGAGAGGCCGTCCAGAAGACCACCCCTGAACGAGAGAAGATCAGAGCAAGAAGAAAGTACCCCTGCGAGCTTATAGATACATATGGACTGTTTTGATCAACAGACTTTACAATTTAGGTTTTGTGGTTTAGTGGGTATGCCATTTATTTCCACCAGATGCAAGGTTACAAACATTTTTACATAATATCAAGATCAACAGGGTGGATTGTAGTGCTACAGACACATTATGGGTTTGATCTGCTATAAATGTATAAATTGTTTGAGTTGGAATGTTACAAAATGGCTGAAGGCTGTTTCCAAGATGGCTGAAACCATGCGGCTTGTCTTCCTATGGGTATATGTGTTGATTTCCCATTGGTTAATAAGATAGCATTCACCCATTGGACAATTTTGGAGACATGTGATTGGTCAAGAGGGGCGGTCCTATGCCGGACAAAAGGAATTGCAAAGAGGACTCCTCTCTCTTCCCCCTCTCACACCCAAAACCGGAGACACATGATGGAACTGTTGCTGTTGTTTGGAAACTGAAGACCCAAGTGACCTTGGAATCGGAACCAGCTTAACTAAGATAAGTTTGTTGAACTATTGTTAAGCTACTGAATTGCATTTTTGTAACTATATTGGCTTTTATTGCATTATTTTCCTTTTTCTCAATAGAAACTATTGTTCTCGGAAACTAGTTAAACCTGTTTTTCCTTTGTCTGGGGTCTGTGTCTGATTGCTTGTGTAGTGATAGTTATCTGTGGATGCAATTATCCTCAAAACTCACTGTTTTTCAGTGAACTCTTAGACAAACAAGGCGTAATTGTTGATATATATATATATATGTATTTGAGCTCTTAAGTTGCTTTATATATTTGAGGGCTGCAGGTATACTTATATATTTTAGCCAGATTACGCCTAAGCAAGACAGTCTATCTACAGGCGCGCTAATTTCTGTAGGATGCTCAGATATTTAGGATAGTCCCATTTTCTTTCTATTTAGATTCTATTCTATAGTAGGTGTGTGATTTTGGAAATATACTGAGTAATAAATATTAAACTGCGAACGCAAAACCTTATTTGATTTTGCAGTAATAAACACTTTGAGGATACTCTGAAAACAAGGATAGGTTTAAACATCTGTCTTATCCTAAATATCTGAGCATCCTACAGAAATTAGCGCGCCTGTAGATAGACTGACAGCCACAGGCAGTTTGTCTGTTGTCTGCTAGGTCTATCACTTTTCTATTATTCTAAGTATGTCACACACCCCGCTTCAAGACATTCATTACATATGGGACATCCAATAGCAGTGTCCATAAAGGGCGGGGATCCAAAAAACAAGGCAACAAGGCACAAACTTAAACCACTGGAGCTTGCAAAACTTTGCGGCCAAAAACAGCATCCGCTGAGGCCCGAACATCAACCTTGTAAAACTTGGAAAAAGTGTGAACCGAAGACCAAGTAGCAGCCTTACAAACCTGCTCAACAGAAGCCTGGTGCTGGAAGGCCCAGGACGCCCAAACAGCACGAGTAGAATGAGCAGTAACACGAAAAGGGGGAACCTTCCCCTTGGCAGAATAGGCCCCAACAATGGCCTGGCGAATCCATTTACTAATGGAAGACTTGGCAGGAGCCAAACCCTTCCTAGGCCCAGAGGGCACCACAAAAAGGGCGTCAGTCCTACGAAAAGGAGAAGTAGCCACCAAATAGTACTTCACACAGCAAACCATATCCAAAGAATGCAAAACCCTCTCCTTGTCATTGCTGGGCTTAGGACACAAGGAGGGTAGAACAATTTTCTGATTAAGATGAAAGGCAGAGACCACCTTAGGAAGGAAACCTGGCTTGAAGTGGAAAACAACCTTGTCCTGATGCCTCTCAAAGTAAGGAGCCTTAATAGACAAGGCTGCCAACTCCAAAACACGCCGAACAGAAGTGATGGCCACCAGAAAAACAACCTTCTGAGTAAGCGTAGAAAGTGCAATATCCTGCAAAGGTTCAAAAGGAGGACCCTGCAAGGCAGACAAAACCAAATTCAAATCCCAAACTAGGAGCAAAGGCTTCCTAGGAGGCCGCACATGTGTAACCCCCTGGAAAAAGGTCTTAACCAGAGGATGAAGAGCAAAAGACTTTTGAAAGAAAACCGCCAGGGCAGAAACCTGCCCCTTCAGCGTACTAAGCTGCAAACCTTGGTCCAGACCATGTTTGTAGAAATTCCAAGACCCTAGGGATAGAAAACGCCCTGCAAGGCGAGGCCCTGACCTCACACCAGTCAATATAAGACCTCCAAGTCCCATAATAGATGGCAGAGGAAGACTGCTTTCTAGCCCTAACCAGAGTCTGAATGACAGCATCAGAGACCTTCCTCCCTCACGATGGAGGTTTCAGCAAAGCCAGCTTTGGAAAATTGGGGTAGAGCAGATCCGGCAGAAGGGGCAGGTCTAACTGATCCTCCGCCAACCTTACCACGCCTGCGAACCAAATCTGTCTTGGCCACCTTGGAGCCACCAGGATTGCTGACGCGCCCTCTAGGGCCAGCTTGCGCACCACTCTGTCCACCATGGGAAACGGAGGGAACAGGTACAGAAACCCCAGATCCCTCCAGTTCAGAGACATGGCATCCGCTGACAGAGCCAGCGGATCCCGCGAGAGAGACACAAATGCCGGAAGCTTGTGATTGTGACGAGAAGCAAAGAGGTCCACCTCCGGAGTCCCTCACCGGTGGCAAAGCGACCGAAACACCTCGGGACTGAGCGACCATTCCCCCCGGCGAGATGACCCCCTGCTCAGGGAGTCCGACTCCGTGTTCTCCACTCCTGAAATGTACACCGCCGAGATGCATGGGACATTGCTCTCTGCCCAAGCAAGGATCAAGGACACTTCCCTGAGGGCACGCCTGCTGCGAGTCCCTCCATGGTGATTGATGTAGGCGACCGCCGTCCGATTGTCCGACTGAACTTGAACCGGTAGGCCCCGCAACTGATGAGTCAAGTGAGCCAGAACCAACCTGATGGCTCTCAACTCCAGAACATTGATGGGATCGTGAGCCTCCAGAGGCCTCCACAGTCCCTGAAACTGAAGATCCTTCCAAAATCCCCCCCAACCTGACTGGCTGGCATCCGTGGTGACCGTCTCCCAACGAGAGGTCAGAAAGCATCTGCCCCTCGTCAGATTGCTTGGTTTTAGCCACCACCGAAGGGAACGCCGCACCCGGGGGGACATCAGAAAGGACTGATCCAATGACAGCGGGGACCGTCCCAGGCCGCCAAGAGATGGAGCTGGAGCGTCCTTGTGGGCAAAGGGAACAGCCTCGAACGACGCCACCATCAATCCCACCAGTCGCATCCCTAGCCAGATGGACGGGCGGGGAATGGATAGAAGACGCTGAGTCAATTCCTGAATCAGAAGAACCTTGGCCCGGGGGAGAAACACCCTGGCCTGAGAAGTATCCAGAGACATTCCCAGGAACTCCACCACCCTGAAGGGAGTGAGGCAGGACTTGGGATAGTTGATCACCCAACCGAAACTCTCCAGAGTGGACACCACATTCCTGGTATCCAGCTGCGCCTGACTGAGGGAAGACGCCATGATGAGAAGATCGTCCAGATAGGGCACGATGCGGATACCCCTGGCTCTGAGGATGGCCATCACTCCTGCCAACACCTTGGTAAAAACCCTTGGCGCAGAGGTAAGGCCAAACGGAAGAGCAACAAACTGAAAATGCTGATTGTCCACGACAAACCTGAGGAACCTCTGGTGTGCCAGAAATATTGGAATATGCAGGTAAGCATCCTTGATGTCTATGGACGTCATGTAGTCCCCCTGACGAAGTGAATGGATGGCTGAGCGCAGAGCTTCCATACGGAACTTCCGGGGACGGACGAACCTGTTGAGCAACTTCAGGTCCAGAATGAGACGAACGGAACAGTCCTTCTTGGGCACCATGAACAAATTGGAATAGAAGCCCAGGCCCCGGTCTGAGAGGGGCACCGGATAGATGACAGCCATGCCCACGAGACTTGCTACTGCTGCCCGAAGCCCCTGGGCGGCCAGAGGATCTGACGGCACCCGAGACCTGAAGAATCTGGGAGGGGGCCGGAACTTGAACTCCAGCTTGTAACCGGAAGACACCACTTCCTGAATCCACCTGTCCGAGACCTCTTGGACCCAGACCTGGGAGAAGAGTTGCAACCGTCCCCCCACCCGCAAGGGTGAGGGCGCCCCCTCATTGCTGAGCCGGCTTGGCAGCGGCTCTAGGCTTGGAGCCCCAACTGTGTCCTGGACGGGCCCGACCCCTGCCCCTAGGCCAGGAATCACCTCTGGACAAAGGGAAGGCTGAACCCCTGCCAACTCTAGCCCCACGAAAGGACTGAGAGAAGGAAGCAGGCCCCCCCGAAAGGGGCGACGTTGCTTCTTACGCTGAGGTAAGTTACCTTCCTTTGCCACCGAATCCAATTTTTCTCCAAAGAGCCGCAACCCCACAAAGGGAAGGGCCGTGAGCGACTTTTTGGACACAAAATCAGCCGCCCACTGGCGTAGCCAAACCGACCGGCGGATAGCCACAAGCAGGGCCGCAGCTCTGCTACACATCACCAAAGTGTCGTCCAGGGTGGACAGCACAAAGGACAAAAACAACTCACAGCGCTTAAGGTCGGCAAACTCCTCACTAGCCGGATCAAACCCGGAAGAGGTCAACAATCCTCTAATAACCGACCTGGCAGCTACCAATACAAGCGCAGAAGCACAAACCGGCCGCAAGGCCGATCCAACACTGGCAAAACCATGACAAGCCATCTGGTCAATGCGTTTATCCTCACCATCCTTGAGAGTAGTGCACTCCGGAGAATGGAGGACTGAGGAGCTGGACAACCCCAAAACAGGAGCATCCATCTCAGGGGGAGACGACCAGTGCTTCACCGCATCCGCCGGAAAGGGATATTTCTTGTCCCAACCCAGTGGGACACCCAGAAGCCGAGTCGGCCTCTCCCATTCCTTGAGAATTATACCATCAAAATGCTTTTGATAAGGAAATTCCAAGCGCGGCTTAGTCACTTCAAAGAACTTCCCCTTCAGCGGAGGAGCCGCCTCGGGGGGAGAAATAGCCAGGACCTCAAACATATGAGCCAGGACCCTAGCGGTATCCAAGGAATCACCCTGGCCCTGCTCGGTATCAGTGCCCACAAACTGCTGATCATCAGAGTCATCAGACTCCTCATACAACTCCCCTTCCTCTCGCGGGGAACAATCAGACCAATCCAGGGAGTCAAAATCCTCCCTATCAAAGGCCTGTGCAGCCGTATACAAATGTTTTCTCTTTGCCGTGACCTTTTTAGCAACGGCACTGGAAAACAATTTTTCAAGATTGGTCAACTAAATTTAACCGGGGACCCTAGGACCGGGAGAGCCCCCCTTTAATAGGATCAATGGTCCACCTGGAACACACAAAAAAAACACACACTCAGACTATGCTGCAATGTCCAATAAGGAGTTAATAATAGAAAATCTGATGGCCACAGGCCACTCACCCGACCTTCGCCCCACCTGACTACCGCACGCAGGCAGGAAGGAACCGTGGGGACACGAGGAGAGCAGGAGGAGGAGGGAGGGAGGGCCGGCGCGGTTCGCGCATTGCGCGTGGCCCCGCCCCTCCCCTCCCACGTGTCTCCCGGCCAGAAGCCGGGACCTAACAGCGCCCACAGGAGGGGGGGTGGGCCGTAGGCGCGCGCGCTAGCGCCCAACCCCGCCCCAAGGAGGATAAGCACCTCATGGGCGCCCACAGGCGCCATTACCACATGCCGGCGCTGCGGGGACCGCCGGCGCCGCAGCCCCAGCACCAGTCTGAACAACACACACTCAGTTATGCACCAAACACACACGTACACAAAATAAAGAATAAATCCCTAAGGGACCCGGCCCCCTCTAAGGGTATCCAGGAGAGGGGGAATCCAAGCCAGGGTAGGGCCAAGGGACGGGGTATCCCAAACCGGGATCACCAACCCGGATAGCCGCCTACCCCTTGCTATGGGGTCTCACGGCTCCTAAGCACCAGGGGTGCCAACTACCTTTGCCCGGACCAGCAGCCTAGGCTGGGAGGCAAGTAACTTAAAGAAAAGGGATCCGGGCAGAAATAGAAGAATAAAAAGTGTCCGGGAGTCATCCCGGCTACCTGCAAGGAGGAGACATCATCTTCTGACTTGCTCGCCGCTGCAGAGATGAAAGACTGGGGAATGAGTGGGAGGTCCCAGGTATTTATGGGCCGGGAGGGTCTTACCTTTTTTTTGTTATCTCTGCAAGATCGCCATCTAGAGGTCAGTATACCCACATGTAATGAATGTCTTGAAGCGGGGTGTGTGACATACTTAGAATAGTATAGATTAGTAAATAAAGCATGTAAGAAAGAAATACGCTAAAGCACAGATGTGGCCAAAGAAAGCAAAAAAAACCCTAAATGTTTTTTTTAAATATATAAAGTAAAAGAAAAGTAAATCAGAACAGGTAGGTGCTCTAATTAATGATAATGAGGAAAATGTCACTGGGGGTGAAGAGAAGGCGGAGCTGTTAAATGGATGCTTTAAATTTGTGTACACGAGAGGAGCAAGGAGCTAACACAGGAAATACCACTGATAGCAATAGCCCAAGTATAATACTCAACAAGCTAAACATGGATATCATCCAAGAAAAAACAAATAATTTAAAGGTGAATAAGGCTGCAGGACCAGATGAACTTCACCCAAGAGTTCTTCAAGAGCGCAGCTTAGCTATCTCATCACCCCTGTTCTTAAACTTTAAAGACTCACTAACTACTGGTATAGTGCCAAGAGATTGGTGCAAGGCAAATGCGTCGCCCATTTTTAAGGGTGCTAGGACTTTTCCAGGCAATTACAGACCTGTAAATTTAACATCCATTGTGGGAAAATTGCTTGAGGGTCTATTCAGGGACTACATACACGAATATGTAACTATGCATAATTTTTATAAGTGACAACAAGCATGGTTTTACTAAGGGCAAAAGCTGCCAGACTAACCTGACTGGCTTCTATGAGGAGGTGAGTAGAAGCCTGGACAGAGGGGTGGCTGTAGATATAGTTTTTCTGGATTTTGCAAAAGCATTTGACAAGGTCTCCCATAGACGATTATTGGGGAAATTGAGATCTTCAGGATTAGAAAATACAGTTTGTAACTGGATTGAAAACTGGCTGAACGATCACATGCAGCAAGTTGTGGTTATTGATACCTACTCTGAATGGTTTTCAGTTGTAAGCAGTGTACCCCAGGGTTCAGTGCTGGGCCCACTATTATTCAGCTTGATTATAAATGGAATTGCATTGTCTCTATTTTTGCAGAGGACACAAAGATATGTAGCACAGTGCAGTCTATTGAAGATATTCACAAGCTTTGAGCTGACTTGGACACTTTCAGTGTCTAAGCATCCCCTTGGCAAATGAAGTTCAATGTGGAGAAATGTAAAGTCATGCACTTGGGGGTCTAATAACTTGAAGGAACCATAAGTCCCCGGGGGTGTAAAACTGGGAGAAACACTTGTTAAGAAGGATCTGGGGAGACTGGTAGATCACAGGCTAAATAACAGCATGCAATGTCAAGCAGCTGCTTCCAAGGCCACCAAGATATAATCATACATTAGGAGAGGCAGGGAATCATGGCATAGGGATGTAATTTTGCCTCTTTACAAGGCACTGGTGCATCCTCACCTGGAATATGCTGTCCAGTTCTGGACACCTGTTTGTAGAAAGGACGCTCTGACTATAGAAAGAGTGCAGAGGAGGAATGAAGGATATATATAAATGAGCAATACAAAAAATATAGAGAAACACTATTTCAGGTAAAATCCTCTCTAAAGACAAGGGAGCACTCCCTTCAACTGGAAAAAAGAAATTCAGTCTCCGTATGCGACAATCATTTTTTACCATTAGAACTATAAATCTTTGGAATAGCCTCCCACAGACAGCTTCAAAAAAGGATTAGATGTTTATTTAGAAGAAAATAACATTAACAGTTACTATTAGCTGTTCTCCGTTAAAAAAAAAATACAATTCTGTGAAATACTCACCTGTAGAATTGGTATTATACGTATACAGTACGTCCTGCTCCAGATATAATACTTACACTTGGGTTATCCTCCGCCAGAGGGCGCTGTGCACATGCAAAAACAGGATCCTCCCGGCCCTTCATATACCCAAGGACCTCCCACAAATCCCCAGCATTGAAAAGCAGTGAACCACAAGCCGGGAGAATCCAACCACCAAAACAACTGGTAATGAAGGTAAGCATCCTTGATGTCTACTGACCTCATGAAGTCCCCTGGGCGCAATGAGCCAATGGCCGAGAGCAGAGTTTCCATGCGAAAATGCCTGTTCTTGACAAATTTGTTGAGGATTTTTAAATCCAGAATGGGCCTGACTGACCCATTCTTCTTGGGTACTGTGGAAAGGTTGGAGTAGAACCCCATGCCCCTGTCTCCAAAGGGGACCTTGCAAATGACCCCTAGATCCAGGAGACCCTGCACGGCCAGCAACAAGACCTGGGCTGAGGCAGGGTCTTAAGGGATTTGGGACCCAATGAACCTGGTGGGGGGCCGTACAGCAAATTCTATCTTGTAGCCGGAGGACACTACCTCCTGAATCCACCGGTCTGAGACGTGGCGCCGCCAGACGTGCTCGAAGTGCTGCAGACGTCCCCCCACCCTGACGGGCTTTGGGCTTGGGCCCCCAGGAAGAACCGGGATGGCGTCCTCTATTCCTGTGCCAGGAATCTGCGCAGGGCCCCGCGAAGGACACCCCTTTTCCCTGTTTAGCCCCGCGGTAGGGGATTGAAAGGGTGCCCTGGCCTCGAAAGGGCCGAATCTGCCGCCTGCGCTGGGGCAACTTGCCTCCTTTGGCGAAGAGGTCTAGACGGTCTCCAAACAGGCGTAGCCCCTTAAATGGAAGCCCAGTAAGGGCTTTCTTAGCGGCATTGTCAGCAGCCCACTGTCGCAACCAAACCGCGCGGCGTATAGTTCCCCCAAGGCAGAAGATCTGGCACACATCCTTATAGCATCGTCCGATGCAGACAGGATAAAGTTTACAAACACATCACAGTTAGAGTATTGACAGTATCAGAGGGCAACTCATCTGTGCCATCGAGTGCATTCCTGACCATGGCCCTGAGCGCTACCGCCGTAATGGCTAAGGCGCAAACCGGGCGCAAGGTCGCTCCCCCAAATGCAAAGGTCCTCAGAGTCCTGTAGCGTAGTAGTGTCAGGGGAGTGCATAATAGAGGTGTTAGACAACCCTAGAATAGGAGCATCGACCTCAGGGGGCGATGACCAGCACTTAACCAAGTCAGCCAGGAAGGGATACTTTCTATCCACACTCTTAGGGATCCGAGGCAGTCTGCTGGGATGTTCCTATTCTTTAAGCACGAGGCTATTGAAATGGTTTGCTAGGGAAATTCAAGACGAGCCTTAGCAATATGAAAAAGCTCACCCCTTTGCCTGGGAGCAGCAACAGGGGGAGAGATGGACAACACGTCAAATATCTGAGCCAGCAGTCTGTCAATATCATCCGAGGTCCAGTGCTTGGAACCAGACTCGTCATGACCCCTTGATTCCTCGTCATATGACCCCCGAGAACAGCTCCCCTTTGTCCGGGGGGTTGGCCGTAAGGCTGCAACAAGTCATCAGATTCCATAGGGAAAAGGGCAGAGTCAGGGGTTAAATGCTGCCTCTTAGCGGCGGCCTTACGCGCTAGCGAGCTAGCAAGCAATCTTTCAACACTGGCCAGTCTAGAAGCCATATCAGGATGAGAATCCCCGCTTGTATTGGTGGTTAAACTCAGGCTTGGGGGAGTAGGTGAAGTGAGGCGAGGTGCAGGCCCAGCCACTGAAGAGGTGGGAAGAACCGAT
Source organism: Gastrophryne carolinensis (assembly GCA_027917425.1). NCBI lineage: Eukaryota > Metazoa > Chordata > Amphibia > Anura > Microhylidae > Gastrophryne > Gastrophryne carolinensis. The sequence goes on from CM051239.1 coordinate 317,625,752, forward strand.
AACGCCTGCTGTGCACAAGGAACACAGACCCGTGCATTGTCACGGCTGCTAGGTAAGACCCCAGAAGCTACACATAGTCGGGCTTGTCCCGAAGGAACCCCGTTCACAATATCCTGGGACGCCTCCATATGGTGATTGTATCGGCACAATAGGCCAGTAGGGATTGACGCTGTAAGCTACCCTGGATGCCCCAATAACCCACGGGGAAGTGGGAGTACTTTTAATAGTCTCAACTGGGAGATACACCGGGCCGGGAGAAGCCACCGGAATTCACAGTCTGAAAGACATAAGAGGAACAGGAATGTCAGAGCCAATGTGTAATAAAGGTAAGATACAGGTAGTATAAGGATAATATAAGGTCGCCCGCGAGGGCACTTGCAGACAGCGGGGGGAGGGCGGTCTTCACCGCGCGCGAGCAAGAATGGCGCCAAACGATCCTCGAAGAGCGGGCTAGAGCTGATGGTGACACGGAGCGCGCCAAACCGTGCCGCGGAGCGCGTCAAGTCAGGGCCCCGCCACCCCCCCCCCCCCCGGAGAGCGCGAAGCTCCGAAAACACGAAGCCAATAGAGAAAAAACAGGGCAGTGACGCCTGAAGGAATGATCGAGTGGATTACCGCAGCAGAGCCACTACAGGCTAAGAAAAAGACCCCGCAGCATCAGCAAAGCCACCGCCGCCCGTGCTGTACAGCCATATAGAAAGGGCGCGGTGGCTACCAATACAAGTAAAAATACAACTCTGTGAAGTACTCACCTGTAGAGTTGATATTATACGCATACAGCACGTCCTGCTCCAGTAGTAGTAACAACATGTGGATAATCCTCCGCAGCCGTGCACTGCAGACATGTAGAAAACAAGCTCCTCCCGGCACTACATTTGTGGGACCTCCCACAAATCCCCAGCATTGAAAAGTAGTGAGAAAGAGAGGCCAGGAGAAACAACCACCCAAAACTGGCAAAAATATCAAAGATAACAATCACCAACAGGGGATCCAGAACAAGGTGAAAACAGGGTGGGGTGGAGCAGGATGTGCTGTATGCGTATAATACCAACTCTACAGGTGAGTACTTCACAGAGTTGTATTATTCTAAGCATACCGCAGGTCCTGCTCCAGTAGTAGTAATAACATGTGGGACATCCAATAGCAGTGTCCATAAAGAAGGGTGGGATCCCCAACAGAAGGCAACAGCAAGCAGTCTAAACTACTGCCGCCTGCAGAACCTTGCGGCCAAACACAGCGTCAGCTGAGGCCCTAACATCAACCTTGTAAAACTTTGTAAAGGTATGTACAGAAGACCAAGTAGCGGCCTTGCAAACTTGCTCCACAGAGGCCTGGTGCTGAAAAGCCCAAGAAGCCCCAACAGCTCTAGTAGAATGAGCAGTAAGACGAAAGGGGGGAGTCTTCCCCTTAGCAGTATAGGCTTGAACAACAGCCTGGCGAATCCATTTACTGATGGTAGACTTGGCGGGAGCCAAACCCTTCCTAGGCCCATGAGGCACAACGAAGAGAGCATCCGTCCTTCTAAAGGCCTGCGTGGTAACCAGGTAAGACTTGACACACCTGACCACATCCAAGGAATCCAAGGGTTACTAGGATTAGGGCACAAGGAAGGAAGTACGATATCTTGATTGAAATGAAATGCAGACACAACCTTAGGCAGGAAGTCTGGCTTGAAGCGAAACACCACCTTATCCCGGTATCTCTCAAAGTAGGGAGGCAGCCAACTCAGACACACGTCTGACTGAAGTGATGGCTACCAGAAAGACAACCTTGAGCGTGAGCACAGCTAGAGCGGCCTCATGGATAGGCTCAAAGGGAGCCCCCTGCAGGGCCGACAACACCAAGTTCAGATCCCAAACAGGAACCATAGGTTTCCGAGGGGGGCGCACATGAGTGACCCCCTGAAAGAAGGTCTTGATAAGAGAGTGATGGGCAAAGGTCTTCTGAAAGAAGATAGACATGGCCGAAACCTGGCCCTTCAAGGTACTAAGCTTAAGACCTAAGTCTAGACCATGTTGTAAGAACTCCAGCACTCTGGATACTAAGAATTCCTGGCAGGGAAGAGACCTGGATTCACACCAGTCAATGTAAGCACGCCATACTCTATAATAGATGGCAGCAGAAGTCTTCTTCCTGGCTTGCATCATAGTAGCCACAACAGATGCAGACAAACCCTTTTCCATCAAGATGGAGGTTTCAATAGCCAAGCCGTCAAAGCCAGCGTTAGTAAATCGGGATGGCGTAGAGACCCTTGAGTCAGAAGGTCTGGCCACCTTGGCAGATCGTACTGATCTACTGCCATTTGAACCACGTCCGTGAACCACACTCTTCTTTGCCACCTTGGGGCCACCAGAATCGTGGGTACCCCTTCCAGAGTGATCTTGCGCAGCACTCTGCCCAGAAGGGGAATTGGTGGAAACACATACAGGAGCCGAAACTCCTTCCAAGACACTGACAGGGCATCCGTGGCCAGAGCCAGAGGATCCTGAGACAGGGATACAAAGCTCGGTAGCTTGTGATTGTGACGTGACGCACAGTCACGACTGAAATACCCTGTCGCAGAAGGACCATTTCCCCTGACGGGACGACCCCCTGCTCAGAGCATCTGCTAGCAGATTCTCCGTCCCTGGAATGTAGACAGCCAATATGCATTGTACATTGGTCTCTGCCCAAGTTAGAATCAGAGACACCTCCTGGAGAGCACCCTTGCTCCGGGTTCCTCCCTGATGATTGATGTAGGCTACGGCCGTCCTGTTTCCCCCCCAGCCCGAAAGACTGGCATCCGTTGTGACCGTCTCCCAAGAGGGAGCCAGGAAGGATCTGCCCCTTGTCAAATTCCTGTGGTCCAACCACCACGCAAGGGATTGTATGACTGAGGGGGGAATCACCCAGCTGTCGTCCAGAGATGCTGGGTCTTTGTTCCATACTGACAGAAGGTGAAGCTGCAGGGCTCTCAAATGGAACTGGGCAAAGGGCACCGCCTCGAAGCTTGCCACCATCGAGCCGACCAACTGCATTCCCTGCCGGATTGAGGGATGAGGGTTCGCGAGCAGGGATCTCGCCTGGGTTGTCAGAGCTTCCACCTTCTGCGGAGGAAGGAATATCCTTGACTGAACCGAGTCCAGAATCATCCCCAGAAATGGGGTCACTGAAGAGGGGGAGAGAGAGGACTTTGGGTAATTGATCACCCAGCCGAAGGACTCCAGGGTGGACACCACCAACCGAATGTCCAGCTCTGCCTGCCGCAGAGACAGAGAGGTGATGAGAATATCGTCCAGAGAGACATCACCCCTGCCAGCACCTTGGTGAAGACCCTGGGGGCCAACGTAAGGCCGAATGGTAGGGCCACGAACTGATAATGCTGATCCAAAAGCGCAAATCTGAGGAACCTTTGGTGCCCTGAGAACACCGGCACGTGCAAGTAAGCGTCCTTGATGTCCACAGATGTCATGAAGTCCCCTGGACGCAGCGAGGCAATGGCCTAGCGCAGAGTCTCCATACGAAAATGCCTGCTTCTGACAAACTTGTTTAGGATTTTCAAATCCAGAATGGGTCTGACTGACCCGTCCTTTTTGGGTACCGTGAACAGGTTGGAATAAAACCCCATGCCCCTGTCTCTTAAGGGGACCTCGCAGATGACCCCGAGCTCCAGAAGGTCCTGCACAGCCAGCATCAAGACCCGAGCTGAGGCAGGATCCTGTGGGATCCGAGACCCAACGAACCTGGTAGGGGGCAGCACAGCAAATTCTATCTTGTAACCGGAGGAGACTACCTCCTGAATCCACCGGTCTGGGACAAGGCGTCTCCAGACATGCTCGAAGTGCTGTAGACGTCCCCCCACCCTGACAGGTGAGGGCGCCCCTTCATCCTTGGGGGGTCTTGGGGGGGGGGGGGGCTTTGGGCTTGGGCCCCCAGGAGGAGCCAGGACGGCATCCTCTGTTCTTGTTCCAGGGTTCTGAGCGAGACCCAGAGAAGGACACCCCTCTACCTTGCTTGGTCCCACGGTAGGGGGTAGAATGGGAGCTTGGACCACGAAAGGGCCGAATCTGACACTTGCGCTGGGGCAGCTTGCCACCCTTGGCAAAGATATCTAATCTTTCTCCAAACAGGCGCAGCCCCTTAAATGGAAGCCCCGTAAGGGCCTTCTTGGCGACGTTGTCAGCAGCCCACTGGCGTAACCAGATCGCGCGGCGTATGGCCACCACCAGAGCTGAAGATCTAGCGCTCAGCTTAATAGCATCGTCCGAGGGCAGGTCGTCCGCCCCTTCCAGGGCAGTCTTAACCACCGTCCTGAGCGCCACCGCCGTGATGGCTAAGGCGCACACCGGGCGGAGCGACGCTCCCCCAAATGCAAAGGCATGACATGCCAATTGATCAACTCGCCGATCCTCTAAATCCCGCAGCGTAGTAGTGTCCGGGGAGTGCATAATAGAGGTGTTGGACAGACTCAGAATTGGGGCATCGACCTCGGGCGGCGATGTCCAACACTTAACCAGATCGGCAGGAAATGGATACTTCTTATCCACAGCTTTAGGAATCCACTGGAGTTTGCTGGGATGTTCCCATTCTTTCAGCACTAGGTTATTAAAGTGAGTTTGTTCGGGAAACTCCAACCGCACCCTAGAGGTATGAAACAGATCGCCCCTTTGCCGAGGGGCCACGGGAGGGGGAGAGAGGGATAACACATCAAAGATCTGAGACAGCAGTCTGTCAACGTCGTCCTGGGACCAAAGGTCAGAACCAGACTCCTCCTGACTCCTGGACTCGTCCTCGTAGGATCCTGAGTCAGAGGGCAGTTCCCCTTCCTCTGATGGGGACTGAGCATAGGAAAGCAGTAATCATCAGATTCTACAGGGAGAATAGTAGCTTCAGGATTCAAATGACGCCTCTTGGCAGTAGCCTTGCGCGCCAAGGAGCCAGCAATAAAGCTTTCCACACTAGCCAATCTAGAGGCCAAATCAGCGTGAGAATCCCCACTAGTATTGGGGGTTATGCTCAAGCTTGGGGGAGTAGGGGAAATAAGGCGAGGTGCGGGCCCAGCCTCGGAAGAGGTGGGGAGACCGGCTAGCGCCTGTTGAGCACAAGGTACGCAGATCCGTGAATTGTCACCGCTGCTAGGTGAAACCCCACAAGCTGCACACAGACGGGCTTGTCCCAGGGGGACCCCGTTCGCGATGTCCTGGGATGCCTCCATATGGTGATTATTAAATTCAATATGCCAGTAGGGATTGACGCTTTAAGCAACCCTGGATGCCCCAATAGGAAGTGGGAGTAATTTCTGAAAAATGGTCTGGACCAGGCGCTACGTCGGGCCGTGGGGAAGCCACCGATGACCGCTGTCTGAAAGACACAAGGGGAACAGGGATGTCAGAGCCGAGCGTGAAGAAGCAAGCTAGGGAAAAGATCGCCCATGAGGGCACTTACAGTCTGCGAGGGGAGGACCATCTTCACCACGCGCATGCGAGAAGGAAATGGCGCCCAGCGAACCTCGAAGGGCGGGCCAGAGCGGGCGATGACGCGGAACGCACCAGACCGAACCACGCCTCCCCCCCGGAGAGCGCGAAGCTAGAAGGCACACAGCCAATCAGGAGAGAATGGTAGATACGTCAGCATCACTTCAGAGAAGAAGTCTGACGAAGTGAGTAAGGAGATTTGAAAAACGCCGTAGCTTCCCCAAACTGTGCTGCTGTATGCGCCTAGAGCACAGTAAAACACTGCGGTCAGTTGAAAAATAAACAAGTGAAGCGCGCTCTGACACCCAGTAGCGGTAAAGCGTCCATAGTGTACTTAGGGCAAGGAGTAGGCCATCAAACACACAGCCCCCCCCCCTCTTTTTCCCCCCACTAATGGGGGAAGCTGGGAAGGAAGGTGACCCGAATAGAGGGTTCACCGTTAGATGGGGCATGGGGGCACTAGTGCGGGAGGGGCATCCACTGAAGGCTCACCATTCGCCTTAACCGCCTACGCTATGGAGGGGGATTGCGGTGGGGACTAGCTCAGTAAGCACACTAGGTGCTGCCTACCTTCACCCGACCAACGCAGCCCAGGCTGGGAGGCATTAATTCACAATGAGGACGGGTGGAAATAGTCCCGCAGGGCCTCGGGCTGTCAAGTCCCGCTCGCCTGCGAGAGCGTGATACTTCATGTCTTCGCAGTTCCAGCACTGCAGAGAAATCTGGGGATTTGTGGGAGGTCCCTCGGTATATGTAGGGCCGGGAGGAGCTTGTTTTCTACATGTCTGCAGTGCACGGCGCTGGAGGCGGAGGATTACCCACATGTTATTACTACTACTGGAGCAGGACGTGCTGAATGCTTAGAATAAGCCCCGCTCACCTGCGAGAGAGTGATACTTCATGTCTTCGCAGTCAGCACTGCAGAGAAATCTGGGGATTTGTGGGAGGTCCCTGGGTATATGAAGGGTCGGGAGGAGCCTGTTTTTGCATGTCTGCAGTGCACAGCGCCCTCTGGCGAAGAATAACCCAAGTGTAAGTATTATATCTGGAGCAGGACGTACTGTATACTTAGAATAAAAAAAAACACACTAATATAAAAAATAACTTCCACCTCCAATACCCTTGCTTGGACATGTGTCTTTTTTCAACCGTATTAAGTATGTAACTATGTATCCTATTTGATGACCTTTCATAGCATATGCAGTCATCTGTGTACAGGGCAAAAAGAAGGGGTGAAAGTACAGAACATTGTGGGGCACCTTTACTGGGAACTCTTGTTCTGGAGGACAGAAAGCACCTAATCCAATCAGATTCCTGGATAAACATACATTAGTTCCAGTTTACTGATGAGGGTATTTTGGTCTAGTATTGAATGCAGAGTTATAGTCGATAAATATTCTCACATATGCACCAGGAATGCTCGAGTGCATACAAAAGAAACAAAGGAGGGGCGGCAGCCACTCAGACCATTTTAACACTAACCTGGGAGGTGCACGTTAGCAGGGCAATCAGGATACAAAAGTCTTAATGGAGCCACAGCACTCAACCCTGTTAGCTTGCAGACCAACCTAAAACCTGCAGATGTGTGTGATCAAGTCCTCTGTTTTTAACCAGATTTAGAGACAGATTTTAGGTTGGTCTGCAAGCTAACAGGGTTGAGTGCTATGGATCCTTTAAGACTCGAGTGCATACAAGTGCCACACATTTAACACACCCTCGGCAGCCCTGTTTGCTTTAGTCACCTGTTTCAAATGTGAGTGCATGAGTCCCTTAAATACCTTCAATACAATAATTGGTAAGAACGCTAGCGGTCTACAGTCTTTTTTTTTGCTGATGAATTTTTGGGAATAGGGACAATGGTTTACCTTTTCAGACATTCAGGGACCAACATCACTTTTCTGTCCCTAGATGCAACCCTGGCTGTCTTTAAATGAAGGTATACAATGGAGTCCACTGAAACTAGTGGTCCATGTGACTTGGATCTCCTTGCTTCAAAGAGTCATGTTAGTTGTTTCACACATCTTCAAGAATAAATCAGATGCTGGTGAAAGACTATCACATTTGTGAATTGTAGCCCACCTGTCATCTATGTACATTAGATAAACCAATGATTGGGCAAACTTCCTTTGAAAGCGTTTTGTGGCTTTCTATTTCTTGCTTGGACAGGTTTGTCACAATGGGCAACACTGGAGATCCTATGATGATGCAGTAAGTAACATGCTAGACACAGGATGCACATCATCTAGCATTCTCCAAATCAAAATAGGTAACTTTCTGGAGGAACATGTTTTGTTATCTGTTAAATTTTCAAGGTTTCCCTCCTGGTGAACTTTGTACAATGGTTTCCCAAAGCACTCTATCAGCTATCAGTGTATGGTGAGTGGGTAAAGGTAATCGTTTCTGATAAGGCATAGTGGTGTCTGTTTTCATATGCAGCCGTATAACTGACATTTGTCCTACACAGTAAATGAAGACTCTAAAACACAAATCTATGCAAAAATATTTTTTCTTCAAAATAAATACTTGTGTCCAACTTTTTGGTCTTATACCAGGTTTAAGACTTTTATTAAAACAAAAAAAAAAGGATATACATCACACAGCTTTTTAGAAAACTATCCACATCCAATACCAAGTCATTAATGAATTGCTATTTTGTTAAAAGAGAAAGAATAAGACCACCACAGATGGCATAAGAAAATAAAAACACTGCTCAAGTCACATCTGCTTATTCAACAGAGGAAAAACTTAACAGTGAAATATTTTTTACAAGGATGTTAAAAAGTGTAAACATAGTTTTGCACAAAAGATTCCCTAATAGGTTTTAGCCAATATTTAATTATGCATAGAATTAGAAAATATTTATAAAAAACTGTCAATATAAACATAATACATATTTACATACACATACATGACATATTTCCATCTGCAAAAGTTACTTTGTTTCACTCCTGCTTTTTTCAAGACATGATTCACTTCTGCTGTAAAAGAAAAAAGAAAAATAAGTGCATTCATTTTATTAATCACAACTGCCACTTAGAAACTTTAATCTGAGAATATCCCCAAAAAGCCCTGCATATGGGTCAAAAAAAGAAAAAGGCTTAAGGGAGACCTTTCTGCTTGCATCAATGAATAGGTAATCCCTACGTTTTTCGAAATGCCTTTGTCAAGGATGGCGTGTGTAACCTTGAGCTTTTGTGAATAGACCCATATCTGCTAAAAAAAAATCTGCTTCAATGTTCACTGTGGACACAGAGATAATACCCACTAGCCTGCACGACCCTCTGGCCTGCTTCTAGTCACTTGTATCTATTTTTATTAATTTAGTACTCAACTGCCTTTTTTACTGCCTCTTTACACAATGGCCTGCAGGATAGGAGCTGTGTCACTAGAGGAAAATCAATTTGAAAACCGTACTAAATTATCTTTTTGTTTTGTGTTGTATGACACAGCCTTTTCTAATTCTGTCTGTCGGCACTGTATGGTTGATAAAACGCAAAACATTTTTTTTTAAGGTCTCAAGGCCCAATCAAACACCTGATTAGTAGATTAGTAGTTGGCAAGAGGCATATAAAAAAAAAACAAAAAAAAAAACAAAAAAAAAAACTGAACCCTGCTCTTTTAAGAACCAGTCCATCCAGACTGCCCGTTTCAAAAGACCCCCTCCAGCCCTGCCACCCTTCCCTAGTGCTGAAGCAGAGCAGGGATGTGTGTTACATAAAAAACACACACTTACCTGGCCCGCAATCTAGTGCCATCATCTTGCTTCGACCATCCATATAGCATGGCCCCCTGCACAGGTAGGAGATGAGACAGCGCTATATGGATGGTATCAAGTAGTGCCCCTTGCTCTCACCGGCGCTAGATTGTGGTCCAGGTGTTTATGTAAGCCCTCCGCCCCGGTTCAGCAGTCTGGCAGGACTGGCACTTTAAGACAGCCCTGACTACAAGAGGCTAAGTAATTTTTTGACTGACCAAAACACAATTATCAGACCAACTAAAATGGTTTTAAATACTTGTGGTAAATTTTGGAAAAATATCTCTCCTTTTGAGACCTCAAGAGTTTTAATGGCCTCTTTGAAAACATGCACTTCTGTGATTCTCAACTGTAGATTTGTTTTCTCTCCTCATCCAGGCCGTCACAAATCAGATACAAATGGGTTAACTTCTAGACCGAAGAACGTGACTGCATGATAAAAAGGTGTGGGCTCCTCCTGGTCTACATATACTTTAGGCCCGACCATATCCTGTAATTAAATAGCTGTAGGATGCAGCCGTTCGGGAGGAAGGAAGTTCTCAAGTGAAAAAACCCTTGTTTAATTTAGAGAAGAGACCTGAATAAGTCATCCTTTATTAGGACAATTTAAAATTATATATATATATATATATATATATATATATATATATATATATATATATATTATCTATATGTATCTATCGATTCCTTGATTGCCTTAGTCATGGTTAAGCCAAAATAGTAGGTTACTACAGAGTGAAAGAGGAGAAAACAATTCTTTAGGTGAGAATCACAGAATTGCATTTTCGCTCATATTCCAATTCAAGGCGTCACAAATCAAATATGAATGGGATGTCCCATAGCAGTACCCGCATTTCACGGTGGCCTATAAGGGGAAGCCATACAAAAAAGCAGGTCTCAGCTGAAGAATTCACCATTGTCTGTAAATCCTTACGGCATCTGCTGAGGCCCTTATATCTACCTTGTAAAACTTTGTAAACGTGGGCACAGACGACCAGGTTGTGGCCTTGCAGCCTTGTTCTGCCAATGCTTGGTGTTGAAAAGCCCAAGAAGTGCCAAGCTCTAGTAGAATGGGCAGTGATATGGAAGGGAGGTTCCTCGCCTCTACAGTTGTAGGCCATCGACTGATGGTAGACTTGGCTGGGGAAAAAACCCTCAGGAATGATGAACTTGAGTAGTAGAAATATAAACGTTAGAGTTCTCACCACATCCAAGGAATGGGAAACTCTTTACTTATGGTGGGAGAGACAAGGAGACAAGGGTTACACCACCTCTTCAATATGAAAAGTGGAGATAATCTTGGGGCAGAAAATCCTGCTTAAAACTGGAAGACAGGCCTGTCCTTGTGAAAAAACAAAAAAAGAGAACTGATCGACAGAGCCGCTAACTCAAAGACATGCCAAACCGAGGTGTCAAAAATAGTGAGGCAATGGTCTGATAATAAGGCTCTTACTCTGACCTGAAGTAGAGAACTCTTCTCCTCCAGAACAAATACCTCAGCTTGCTGTGTATCTACAGTCAGTCCTAAGAAGGACCTTACCCTCGAAGGATGCAAGTGGGACTTGGTATAATTTATTACCGAACCAAAACTTTCCAAAGTGGCTACCACTGTCCAGGTGTCTTCCCTGGCTTCATGAAAAGATGGAGCCCTGATTAACAGATCATCCAGATAAGGGGTAATATGCATGCCCCTGCTTCTTAAGATGGCCATAAGCCCTGCTAGCACCTTTGTGAAAACCCGTGGAGCCATAGAAAGGACGAAGTGCAGGGCCACAAAATAAAAATGTGACAGTTTACCAAAAAACACAGTATCACTTGGATCCAAGCATCCGCCAAAAAGCTAAAGACCACCCCCACTAAACACGGCAGGGTGAGGGTGCCTCTTCATGTCTGGGTAGGCTTTGGGGGGGGTGGGGGGGGACACAGGCTTGCATCCAGAATAGGATGAACCACTATGACCTCGAAAGGGGTGGCAACTCGACTTTCAAAAGGAAAGATTAGGCCTTCTCTTCTGAGGGAGCCAGTAAATTTACATCCAGCAGCCTTTTTGACAATATCATCAAGCCGTTCCCCCAAAGAATGCCGCTGGGAAACCAATAAATCCGGACCTTTAGCATTAAGTCTTACAATATCGCCCATTGTTTGGTCCACTAGCTTATCCACTAGAAATGCTATCCCAGGTGGGAATGACCATCTTTCTGGGAAGACCAAAATCTGGATCGTCCACCTCTGGGAGGAAAGGACCATAGCTTAATTAAATCCTTAGGAAGAGGATACTTCAGACCCAATATCCAACACCCAGGATTTTCACTATCCTGGGTGTTGGTCCACTCCCCCCAGCCCTAAAATCTTACCTTTGTAGGCGACGGACAAGCGACGGATAAGCCGCCGCCGCCTCCCGTGTGTCCCTCTTACAGGGCGCGCGCCCGTGCCGGCCATTCACAAACGGCCGGCGCGGGAGCGCGCCCTGCTAGAGGGACGCGCGCGAGGCGGCGGCGGCTTATCAGTCGCCTAAAAGGTAAGATTTTAGGGGTTTTCTGGGGGGTTTCACCTCTCGGGACATCCCGATTTCAGATGCCCCGCGGGGAGGGAGCTGATCGGCCCGGGAATCTTATAGAATCCCGGGCCAATCAGGGGTGGGTGTTGGTCCTCTTTAAGAAAATAATAAGTCCTATCCTCTAAGGCAGTGGTCTCAAACCCTGTCCTCAATCCCCGCCAACAGATCATGTTTTGTGGATCTCCACATAGCCAGCGCTATAGCTCTGCTGCTGAATTACGCAACCTGTGCATCCATAGCTCTGCTGCTGCACTAACTACTAAACCCGTGCATCTGTGTGGAGATCTGCAAGACCTGGCCTGTTGGTGGGCCTTGAGGACCTTGACACCTTCTCCAAGGGCTTCTCCTTACTGGAAACCATTTTCCCCTCTGATTCCTCCTGAGACTCCAAGGCATTATAAAGATCCTCATTCTTGAATTCAAAAATACCATTTTGTGATTACTCACCCTTAAAATGGGTATTATAAGTCACACACCCCACTTCCACTATTCTTGACATATGGGGTTATGGTCCAGTAGAGGGCGAACTTCCGCAGAGATGAAAGCAAAAAAGAAGCCCCTCCCGGCCCATAAATACCTGGGACCTCCCACACATTCCCCAGTATATGACAGCAGTAAGGGGACCAGGAAGAACTAATAAAACATTCTTAACAATAAAAGGTTCACCATATAAAAGGATCCAGAATACTAAAGGGCGGGATGAAGCGGGGTGTGTGACACTTATAATACCCATTTTAAAGGTGAGTAATCACAAAATGGTATTATTCCAAGTATGTCACACACCCCGCTTCCACTATTCTTGACATATGGGACATCCAATGGCAGTGTCCGTCATGGGTGGGATCCAAATACAGCAAAAAATGCACAAATTTAAACCAATGCATCTTGCAGAACCTTGCAGCCAAAAACAGCATCCGCTGAGGCCCGCACATCAACCTTATAAAACTTTGAAAAACTATGAACGGAAGACCAAGTAGCAGCCTTACAAACTTGTTCAAGAGAAGCCTGGTGCTAAAAGGCCCAGGAAGCCCCAACAGCATGAGTAGAATGAGCAGTGATCTTAAAAGGAGGAACCCTCCCCTTAGCGGAATAGGCCCCAACAATGGCCTGATGTATCCATTTACTAATGGTAGACTTGGCTGGCGCCAAACCTTTCCTGGGCCCGGAGGGCACCAACGAACAAGGCGTCCCATCTTACGAAAAGGAGAAGTAGCGACCAAATAGCGACCAAATAGACCAACGAACCACATCCGAAGAGTGCAAAACCCTCTCCTTGTCATTGCTAGGCTTAGGACACAAGGAAGGGAGAACTACATCATGATTGAGATGGAAAGCAGAAACCACCTTAGGAAGGAAATCTGGTTTAAATCGAAAAACCACCAACCACCAACTGGTGTCTCTCAAAGAAAGGTGGCCTGAATAGACAGAGCCGCCAACTCAGAGACACGCCGAACAGAAGTAATAGCCACCAAAAAGGCCACAGAAAGTGCCACATCCTGCATCGGCTCAAAAGGAGGCCCCTGGAGGGCCGAGAGAACCAAATTTAGATCCCAAACGGGAACCAAAGGCTTTCTAGGGGGCCGAACATGAGTGACCCCTTGGAAAAAAAAATCTTGACCAGATGATGCAAAGCAAAAGACCTTTGAAAAAAGACAGCCAGGGCAGAAACCTGACCCTTCAAATTACTGAGCTGGAACCCCAGATCCAGACCATGTTGTAGAAACTCCAAAATCCTAGCAATCGAAAACACCCTGCAAGGCAAGGCCCTAGCCTCACACCAGTCAATATAGGACCGCCAAGTCCTATAGTAAATGGTAGAGGAAGACCTCTTCCTAGCTCTAATCAAGGTTTGAATAACCGCCTCAGACAAACCTTCCTCCCTCAGGATGAAGGTTTCAGCAGCCACGCCGTCAAAGCAAGCGTTTGTAAATTGGGGTAACGTAGTTGACCCTGAGAGATCAGATCCGGAAACAGTGGCAGCCTGTACTGATCTACCGCCAATATTACGACATCTGCGAACCAGACCTGTCTTGGCCACCTTGGGGCCACCAGAATTGCTGGTGCCCCTTCCAGAGCCAGCTTGCCCACTACCTTGCCTACCATGGAGAAGGGGGGAAACATGTACAGAAACCCCAGATCCCTCCATGCAAGGGACAAGGCATCCACTGCCAGGGCCAGAGGATCCTGAGACAGAGATACAAAGGTTGGGAGCTTGTGATTGTGCCGAGAGGCAAAGAGATCCACCTCCGGAGTCCACCACTTGTGACACAGGGCCCGAAATACCCTGCGGTTGAGAGACCATTCCCCTCGGCGAGAGAATCCCCTGCTCAGGGAGTCCGCCTCCGTGTTCTCCACTCCCGGAATGTACACCGCCGAGATGCAAGGAACATTGCTCTCTGTCCATGTCAGAATCAGAGAGACTTCCCTGGGTGCACTCCTGCTGCGAGTCCCTCCTTGGTGATTGATGTAAGCTACAGCAGTTTGATTGTTTGATCGAACCTGAACTGGTAGGCCCTGTAGGTGGAATGTCAGACGTGACTGTACCAAACGGATAGCTCTGAGCTCCAAGACATTGATGGGGTTGTGAGCCTCCTGAGGACCCCACAACCCCTGGAACTGATGATCCTTCCAGAAACCTCCCCAGCCCGACAGGCTGGCATCCGTGGTAACCGTCTCCCAACAAGGGGCCAGAAAGGATCTGCCCCTCATCAGATTGCTTGATTCCAGTCCCCACTGAAGGGACTGCCGAACCCTGGGAGACATCAGAAAAGACTGATCTAAGGACTGTGGACATCTGTCCCATTTCAGCAATAGATGAAGTTGAAGCGACCTCATGTGGAACTGAGCAAAGGGGACTGCTTCGAAGGAGGCCACCATCAAACCTACCAGAGTCATCCCTAGCCTGATAGAAGGGCGAGGATTGGTCAGGAGAACACGTATCAGATCCTGAACCCTCTGCACCTTTGGCTGAGGTAGGAACACTCTGGCCTGACTGGTATCCAGATTCATGCCCAGAAAGGAGATCTCCCTTGATGGGGAGAGAGAAGACTTGGGGTGGTTGATCACCCATTCCCAGTTTGGGAACTGTGAAGAGGTTGGAATAATTGCCCTGGCCTCTCTCTGAAAGAGGCACCGGGCATATGACCGCCATGTCCAGGAGATTCTTTCCAGCCAACAGGAGCCCCTGCGCCGCCCGAGGATCCGATGGCACCCGAGACCTTAGGAATCCTGGAGGAGGCCGGTACTCGAACTCCAGTTTGTACCCAGACGAGACCACTTCCAATATCCACTTGTCTGTGACCTCCTGGGCCCAGACCTGGAAAAAGAGCCGCAGCCTTCCCCCCACCCGCAAGGGTGAGGGCGCCTCCTCATTGTTGAGCTGGCTTGGCAGCGGGCTTGGGCCTGGAACCCCAGGTAGAGGCTGGACGGGCACGTCCTCTACCTCTGCTCCAGGAATCACCTCTAAAGCCAGAGTAGGCAAGACCTCTGCCCCCTCTGGCACCGCGAAAGGAAGGATTAAAGGAGCTTGCCCCCCGAAAGGAGCAACGCAGCTTCTTACGCTGAGGTAGCTTCCCACCCTTCACCACAGAATCCAATTTGTCTCCAAACAGCCGCGTTCCCAAAAAGGGCAAAGCTGTAAGTGACTTCTTGGCCGCAATGTCAGCAGCCCACTGGTGAAGCCAGACCGATCGGCGCATGGCCACCAACAGGGCCGAAGTTCTACTACACATGGTAATAGTGTCGTCCATAGCCGACAAAACAAAATTCATGAACAATTCACACCTCTTAAGGGCTGTGAATTCAACGCTGTCCGGGTTGAGCTGGGACCCATTTAACATGTCCCTGATCTCCGACCTGGTAGCCACAGCCACGAGTGCCGATGCACAGACAGGCCGCAAGGCAGAACCCCACGCTGGCAAAGGCATGACATGCCATCTGATCAATGCTCTTGTCCTTGCCATCCTTAAGGGTAGTGGCATCAGGAGTATGTACAACAGAGGTGTTGGACAATCCTAAGATGGGCGCATCCACCTCGGGAGGGGAAGACCAGCGCTTCACCGCGTCCACCGGAAAGGGATACTTTCTATCCCATCCCTGAGGAACACCGTGAAGGCGACTCTGCTTCTCCCATTCTTTAAGAATCATGCTGTCAAAATGATCCTGATTTGGAAACTCCAAGCGGGGCTTAGAGAACCCAAAGAATTCCCCCTTCTTCGGAGGGGCCTCAGAATCAAAGAATTGCAATTCCTCAGTCTCAGATTCCTCAAGCGGGGAATAATCAGCCCAATCAGGGGAGTCATAATCATCAAAAATACAATTCTGTGAAGTACTCACCTGTAGAATTGGTATTATACATATACAGTACGTCCTGCTCCAGATATAATACTTACACTTGGGGTTATCCTCCGCCAGAGGGCGCTGTGGCACTGCAGACATGCAAAAACAGGCTCCTCCCGGCCCTTCATATACCCAGGGACCTCCCACAAATCCCCAGCATTGAAAAGCAGTGAACCAGAAGCTGGGAGAAACCAACCACCAAAACAACTGGTAATGATAACAATAACAACAATCACCATACAGGCGATCCAGAATAGTGCAAAAAAACAGGGTGGGGTGGAGCAGGACGTACTGTATACATATAATACCAATTCTACAGGTGAGTACTTCACAGAATTGTATTATTCTAAGTATACAGTACGTCCAGCTCCAGATAGAAGGCTGGCTTTCTGGAGTCCACATGCCCGAAAATTCCAACATTTTATGCACTACCTAAGGTGCACAAAAATCTTATGGCACCTCCGGGACGCCCTATAGTATCGGGCATGGGGGCTCTTACAGAGAATGCAAGCCATTATATAGATCAGCATCTTCAGCCCCTGGTGGTGGGCTTACCATCATACGTCAAGGATACAGGACATATAGTCCGTATCCTTGACGGAATATGGGTGAGCCCTGGTGCATTCCTGGTGACTCTGGACGTGGAGGCCTTGTACTCTTAACGAGCTTGACATTGAAGAGCACAATCATAATCTCTTCCTGCTTTGGCTCCTCAATTTTGTCCTCTCCCACAACCTCTTCCTTTTTAAGAACACTCTCTACCACCAGGTGCAGGCACGGTGATGGGGACGACATGTGCCCCATCGTTCGCAAACCTGTACCTGGGTTGGTGGGAGAGGAGGTTGTGGGCAGAGGACCGGATGGCCAAGTACCTGTGCCATGTTTCGGCATGGCACAGGTACATTGATGACATCTTGGTCATCTGGGAGGGGCCGAAGCAGGAATTGGAAGATTTCATTACTCTTCTGAACCAAAACGACTTGAACCTTAAACTAACGTGTGAATATAATTCTAACAAGGTAACATTCTTGGACATCACAATTTTAAAGGATAGCGAGGGCCAGATTACAACTACATTATATCGAAAAGATACAGCGGCAAACACCATGTTGAGGGCCACAAGTTCCCATCCGCCACATCTCCTGAAAAGCATCCCATATGGCGAATACGTCAGGGCATGCCGCAACTGTAGTACCATGGAGTCCTTTCAGGCAGAGGCAAATCTAATTAGACAGAGATTATCTGCGAGAGGCTATAAACAAGGAACTTTGAAACAGGCGTTTCGAAGAGCAAAAAAGTTAGACCGACAAACCCTCCTCTATAAACCTAAAAAAGACAAGAGTCAGCAAGGCCCTGCATTAATAATGACGTATAATGACTCACACCAACAAATACGGCAAGTGTTAAAAAAAACACTGGCCGATTCTCTTAAATGACAGCCACCTAAGGACTTTCCTACCAAGGGAACCTAGAATATTCAGAAGACCAAAAAATATATGTGACCGTTTAGTGCATAGTCATTTTAACACTAATAGGAAGGAATCTTGTTGCAAACAGAAGGGGACATACAGTTGCGGGGGGTGTAACATGTGCCGGTACATTAGAACAGGTAATATAGTGACTGTACCGAATAAGGGGAATCATAGGACAAAACACTTTATAAACTGCTCAACCACCAATGTTATTTACATCTTAACATGTGGATGTGGATGCTACTACATTGGCAAGACAAATCGCCAACTTAGACGACGCATTTACGAACACGTCTATAGTATAAGAACGGGGAACCAAAAAACTCCAGTGGGCTG
The DNA here is from genome assembly GCA_027917425.1 of Gastrophryne carolinensis. Classification (NCBI taxonomy): domain Eukaryota; kingdom Metazoa; phylum Chordata; class Amphibia; order Anura; family Microhylidae; genus Gastrophryne; species Gastrophryne carolinensis. The sequence continues at coordinate 317,643,662 of CM051239.1, forward strand.
TCATTTTTCTATACATCATAATAAAGATCCTAGCTCACTCAAATTCCAGGGTTTAGATAGAGTGCATGACTCACAAAGGGGTGGAAATATTGCAAAGGTAACTTTGCAGGTTGAGGCGAGGTGGATCTACAAACTCGGGGCATCCCGATATCCGGGGACTAAATGACACACTGAGTTATGCCCCGTTTTTGTAGACCCACCCAATCTCAACAACGAGATTTTTAGAAATAATAGAAGGGACATTTGAAGTAATGAGTAGGAAATTGGAAGGATATTGCATTTGGAGTAGTGTTTGAGCAAGAACAAACTTCCAACTAATAAAATGATTGAGTGTGTTTTTTAGTCAAAAGATATGTAAACCCAGAGAAACCTGGACACTCACCTATATTGTAGGAGAGTATGGGAGCCACAGTAGTGGGGGGAGCTAGACTAGAGTCTAATTTATGTAGTAGTAGTTTTATAGACATTTCTCACGGTAAAAAAAAGGAGATTATTTGACTTTGGTATATAACATCATAGCATACCCTCTCTTCAATCTAATTACTTAAAGCAGTGTATTTGCTTATGTTTGAAATTATCCATGCAATACATATATGGAAGGTGTTGTAAAGTTTCTGCCTCCACTTGCTTTTTTCCAATACCAAATAGACAGCTAAACAAACAAGGGCTCCGAAAAGATGGAGGCATTTGCGCAGACATACTGTCTGCACCGCACACATAGGCTCAATGAGGAAGGGGCCGATGTGCAGGGATTAGGCGGCGTGTGACGTCATGGAAGCCGGCGTGACGCGGCGCCCCGGGGCCCGGAGTGCGCAGCTTAAAAGCGCCGCCTGGAGAGACGTCAGTGCGCCCCTAGACAGACAAGCATTGGAGATCCTGAAGGCCCGGGAGGGCTCACGTGCCACAGAAAATAGGGGCATATACCTGGCGTCTAAACGGCTTACTCATATGACAGCGCATGCTTAAAGGTACAGTGCGGTCTTCATTTGAAAGGGTTAGCCTTTACTACCTTGTAGTGGAAAGCAATGGATAGAGCATATGGCTAATTACGATGTTTGAACTTTTCAGTAATATAGAACTGGGGAGCAGCCTGAAGGACAGACAGCACCTAAAATCCTGCAGGGTCAACATAGAAATTAACCAGGTATTTCCATTGTATATATATAAACCAATTGGGAAGTATATAAGACCTGATATATACAGGCCAATATGCATATGATAATTCTTAGGGTAATTAAGTATTTTTAACCCCAAAGGACCAGAAAGCTCTAAACCTGCAATATAAGGGTGAATGAACCAGACTTCTCTGAGGTACAAGGAACACCAACATGATATATAGACTGAACAATCACATGATGTAAAATGATGAGGAAATCATAAAGAGCACCCAAAATTTCCTTAATTAGGTATATATGTACAAAGAATGAGATTGTTATGAGATTGTAAAAAAGATGGTGTTTGACAATATAAATGCTCTCATATAATGATAATTCCCCTTCTTTTAAATAAGGGCACGGAGGAAGCCAATATAAGAGGCGAAACATGTCTGCCCAATCAGGAAGGGATTATGAATCCAAATGATTACCGAGACAGCAGGGAGAAATGTATTGTATATACATCTGAAAAATGTGATTTATTCAATATAATGTAACAATGTGTTTTGAATATCATGTAAATAATCAATTGAGAGCTCAGAGAGTATGTAAATTTATGTATTTTAATGAATAATATATTAATAAATCAATTTTGAATATTAAATGGTGTGGTTCTGGTCAAAAGCGTATTTAGAATTTCTGGGAATTGCCTGAACCCAGACTTGGGACATCCAATAGCAGTGTCCATAACAGTAGGGTGGGATCCCCAACAAAAAAGGCAACGGCACGTAGCTTAAACTACAACCGCCTGCAAAACCTTGCGGCCAAAAGCAGCATCAGCCGAGGCCCGAACATCAACCTTGTAAAACTTTGAAAAGGTGTGAACAGAAGACCAAGTAGCGGCCTTGCAAACTTGTTCAACAGAGGCCTGGTGCTGAAAGGCCCAAGAGGCACCAATAGCACGAGTGAAATGAGCAGTAATACGGAAGGGAGGACTCTTCCCCTTAGCAGAATAGGCTTGTACCACAGCCCGACGGATCCACTTGCCGATAGTAGACTTGGCAGGAGCCCAGAAGGCACAACGAAGAGAGCATCAGTCTTCCTGAAAGCTGCAGTGACAACCAGGTAGTACTTCAAGCACCTGACCACATCCAAGGAGTGCAGAACCCTTTCCTTGTCATTACTAGGATTGGGGCACAAGGAAGGAAGAACAATGTCCTGATTCAAATGAAAGGCAGACACGACCTTAGGCAGAAAGTCCGGCTTAAAGCGGAACACCACCTTGTCCTGGTGTCTCTCATAGTATGGAGACTAAATGGATAGAGCAGCCAGCTCAGACACATGCCTAACCGAAGTTATGGGCACCAAAAAGACAACCTTGAGAGTAAGAACAACCAGAGCAGCATCTTGAATAGGCTCAAAGGGAGCACCCTGCAAGGCAGATAAAACCAAGTTTAAATCCCAAATGGGAACCACAGGTTTACGAGGGGGACGCGCATGAGTGACCCCCTGAAAGAAGGTCTTAACCAAATGATGATGAGCAAAGGTTTTCTGAAAGAAGACGGACAGAGCAGAAACCTGACCCTTCAGATTACTGAGTTTTAGACCTAACTCCAAACCATGCTGTAAGAACTCCAATACCCTGGGAACAGAGAACTCCCTACAGGGAAGAGACCTAGACTCACACCAGTCAATGTAGGTATGCCATACTCTTTAATAGATAGCAGCAGAAGTCTTCTTCCTAGCCTGCACCATAGTGCCCACCACAGAGGCAGACAAACCCTTCTCCATTAAGATGGAGGTCTCAGCAGCCAGGCCGTCAAAGCCAGCGTTTGTAAATTGGGATGGCGTAGGGAGCCCTGAGTTAGCAGGTCTGGCACCCCTGGCAGGTCGTACTGGTCTACTGCCATTTGAACCACGTCTGCGAACCACACTCTTCTTGGCCACCGGGGCGCCACTAGAATCACAGGCACCCCTTCCAGAGCAATCTTGCGCAGAACCCTGCTCAGCAGGGGGAATGGTGGAAACACATAAAGGAGCCAAAACTCCTTCCATGACATGGACACGGCATCCGTGGCCAAGGCCAGAGGGTCCTGAGACAGGGACACGAAGGCCGGGAGCTTGTGGTTGTGGCGGGACACAAACAGGTCCACATCCGGTAGACCCCAACGGTGACACAGGGACTGGAAAACCCTGTTGCAGAGGGACCTCTCCCCCTGACGGGACGTTCCCCTGCTCAGAGCATCTGCAAGCAGATTCTCCGCCCCCGGAATGTAAACAGCCGAAATGCATTGTACATTGGCCTCCGCCCATGTCAGAAGCTGAGACACCTCCCGGAGGGCACTCTTGCTCTGAGTCCCTCCCTGATGGTTGATGTAGGCAACCGCCGTCTTGTTGTCTGAGCGTACCTGGACCGACAGTCCCCTCAGGTTTTGGGTCAACCGCTCCAGTACCAACCGAACTGCTCGCAGTTCCAGACTGTTGATGGGTAAATGGGCCTCCCGAGGACCCCACGTCCCCTGGAAGCGCAGGGACCTCCAGAATCCCTCCCAACCTGACAGACTGGCATCCGTTGTGACCGTCTCCCAGGAAGGGGCCAGAAAGGATCTGCCCCCTGTCAAGTTCTCGAGGTCCAACCACCACGCAAGGGACCGTCTGACCGAGGGGGGAAGCACACAGACCCCGTCCAAGGACGCCGAGTTCTTGTCCCATACTGACAGAAGGTGAAGCTGCAGAGATCTCAAATGGAACTGAGCAAAGGGCACCGCCTCGAAGCTCGCCACCATCAGGCCCACCAGCTGCATTCCCTGCCTGATGGAGGGCTGTGGGCACAAGAGCAGGAACCTGGCCTGCGCAGTCAGAGCTTCCAACTTCTGTTGAGGAAGGAATATCCATGACTGAACCATATCCAGAATCATTCCCAGGAACGGGGTCACCGAGGATGGGGTCAGAGAGGACTTGGGGTAATTGATCACCCAGCCGAAGGTCTCCAGGGTGGACACTACCAGTTGGGTGTCTAACTCTGCCTGCCGCAGAGACCGAGAGGTGATGAGGATGTCGTCCAGGTAAGGCAGCACGCGTATGCCCCTTAGCCTTATCTGTGACATCACCCCTGCCAGCACCTTAGTGAACACCCTGGGAGCCGACGTGAGGCCGAATGGCAGAGCCACAAATTGGTAATGCTGATCTTTCAGTGCAAATCTGAGAAACCTTTGGTGTCCTGAAAACACCGGAACGTGAAGGTAAGCATCCTTGATGTCTACTGACATCATGAAGTCCCCTGGGCGCAATGAGCCAATGGCCGAGCGCAGAGTTTCCATGCGGAAATGCCTGTTCTTGACAAATTTGTTGAGGATTTTTAAATCCAGAATGGGCCTGACTGACCCACCCTTCTTGGGTACTGTAAAGAGATTGGAGTAGAACCCCTTGCCCCTGTCTCCAAAGGGGACCTTGCAAATGACTCCCAGACCCAGGAGACCCTGTACGGCCAGCAGCAAGACCTGGGCTGAGGCGGGGTCCTGAGGGATTCGGGACCCAATGAATCTGGTGGGGGGCCATACAGCAAATTCTATCTTGTATCCGGAGGACACTACCTCCTGAATCCACCGGTCTGAGACGTGGCGCCGCCAGACGTGCTCGAAGTGCTGTAGATGTCCCCCCACCCTGACGGGTGAGGGCGCCCCCTCATGCCTGTCTTGGGAGGGACTTTGGGCTTGGGCCCCCAGGAGGAACCGGGACGGCGACCTCTATTCCTGTGCCAGGAATCTGCGCGGGGCCCCGCGAAGGACACCCGTTTTCCCTGTTAAGCCCCGCGGTAGGGGTTTGAAAGGGTGCCCTGGCCTCGAAAAGGCCGAAACTGCCTCCTGCGCTGGGGCAACTTGCCTCCTTTGGCGAAGAGGTCTAGACGGTCTCCAAACAGATGTAGTCCTTTAAATGGAAGCCCAGTAAGAGCTTTCTTAGCGGCGTTGTCAGCCGCCCACTGTCGCAACCAAACCGTACGGCGAATAGCTACCGCCAAGGCAGAAGATCTGGCACACATCTTTATAGCATCGTCCGATGCAGACAGGATAAAGTTTCTGAACACGTCACAGTTAGATTATTGACAGTATCAGCGGGCAACTCATCTGTGCCGTCCAGTGCATTCCTAACCAAGGCCCTGAGCGCTACTGTCGTAATGGCTAAGGCGCAAACCGGGCGCAAGGTCGCTCCCCCAAATGCAAAGGCATGGCATGCCAATTGATCAAGACGCCGGTCCTCAGAGTCCCGTAGCGTAGTAGTGTCAGGGGAGTGCATAATAGAGGTGTTAGACAACCCTAGAACAGGAGCATCGACCTCTGGAGGCGATGACCAGCACTTAACCAAGTCAGCCGTGAAGGGATACTTTCTATCCACACTCTTAGGGATCCCAGGCAGTCTGCTGGGTTGTTCCCATTCCTTAAGCACGAGGCTATTGAAATGAGTCTGCTCGGAAAATTCAAGACGAGCCTTAGCAGTATGGAAGAGCTCGCCCCTTTGTCTGGGAGCAGCAACAGGGGGAGAGATGGACAAAACTTCAAATATCTGAGCCAGCAGTCTGTCAATATCAGATTCGTCATGACCCCTGGGCTCCTCATCATATGACCCAGAGTCAGAGAACAGCTCCCCTTCGTCCGAGGGGGGTTGGCCGTAAGGCTGCAACAAGTCATCAGATTCCAGAGGGAAAAGGGCAGAGTCAGGGGTTAAATACCGCCTCTTGGCGGTGGCCATACGCGCTAGCAAGCAATTTTTCAACACTGGCCAGTCTAGGAGCCATATCAGGATGAGAATCCCCACTTGGATTGGGGCTTAGACTCAGGTTGGGGGAATAGGTGAAGTGAGGTGAGGTGCAGGCCCAGCCACTGAAGAGGCGGGAAGAGCCGATAGCGCCTGCTGTGCACAAGGAACAGAGACCCGTGCATAGTCACCGCTGCTAGGTAAGACCCCCAAAAGCTACACACAGCCGGGCTTGTCCTGAAGGAACCCCGTTCACAATATCCTGAGACGCCTCCATATGGTGATTGCATTGGCACGATAGGCCCGTAGGGATTGACGCTATAAGCTACCCTGGATGCCCCAATAACACGCTGGGAAGTGGGAGTAATTTTTAATAGTCTCAACCGGGAGATACACCGGGCCGGGAGAAGCCACCGGAATCCACGGTCTGAAAGACATAAGAGGGACAGGAATGTCAGAACCAAGCGAGTAACTAGGTAAGATATTATTATAAGGATAAAATATGGTTGCCCGCAAGGGCACTTACAGACAGCAGGGGGAGGGCGGTCTTCACCACGCGCGCGCAAAAAAGGAATGGCGCCAAACGATCCTCGAAGGGCGGGCCAGAGCTGAAGGTGACGGAGCGCGTCAAATCGTGACGCGGGGCGCATCAAGTCAGGACCCCCCCCGGAGAGTGCGAAGCTCCGAAAGCGAGATGCAAATAGAGAAGAAGGGAACAGGGCCGTGACGAAGTCAAGACAAGCCCCTGAAGGATGATCGGTGTTACCGCAGCGGAGCCCCTACGGATTAGGAAAAAAAGGCGCCGCAGCATTAACAAAACCACCGCCGTCCGTGCAATAGAGAAAGGGCGCGGCGGCTACCAATAAGTAAAATACATAACGTGGCTCTGACATACATTCCCAGTCAAACACGACACCGAGGCCATAAGCGTGTAATAGGATACACTGAGGCCGCCATACTCACAACCCCCCCCCCTTTCTTTTCTCCCTGGCTAGAGGGGGAACGAGGGAGGGTGGCGACCCTGTACACAGGGTCCACCGCTACACGGGGCGTGGGACAATTAAGCGGGAGGGGCATCCCCAAAGGCTCACCATCAGCCTAAACCGCCTACCCTATGGTGGGGGACTGCGGTGGAGCATGGGCCGCAGGCTGTGATAGCCCCGCTCACCTGCGAGAGAATGATACTTCATGTCTTCGCAGTAAGCACTGCAGAGAAATCTGGGGGATTTGTGGGAGGTCCCTGGGTATATGAAGGGCCGGGAGGAGCCTGTTTTTGCATGTCTGCAGTGCCACAGCGCCCTCTGGCGGAGGATAACCCCAAGTGTAAGTATTATATCTGGAGCAGGACGTACTGTATACTTAGAATATCAATTACCGGCGTAGCAGGTGACAGATGCCTTTTCTTAGCAGTGGCCTTTCTGCCCACTGAGCTAGAAATAATTTTCTCGAGGTTGGCCAGCCTGGCACATACATCCGAGTGCGACTCCCCACTAATGACAGTGTCACTTGGGGTACGGATGATGCGGGGTGGGGTAGGAGAGGCGGGCGGCACTGATCCAGACGCCTGGGGTCCTGCCTGCCGCGTTATGGCCTGTTGCGCACATGGTATGCAAATAAGTACATTCTCCCCCGTAAGGGATACCCCACAACCCACACATAGCCGGGATTGTCCCAAGGGGAGCCCGAGCCCGGTATCTTGTGGAGCCTCCATATGGTGATTTTAAGGTAGTCGCAATGACCCGAAGAAATTACGCCGGTAAGCAACCCGGAATGCCCCTTAAGTCCCAAGTGGGAGGATTTATAAGTGTCCCAAATTTCTGCTAGGGACCCTAGGACCGGGAGAACCCCCTTTTAAGCAAGGCACAGGGAGTCCTCATGAAAGACACAATGAGTGGCCATAAGCACATGCACACACACCTATATATATATTATATATATATATATATATATACCATCATAAATCAAGGAAAAAGTGACAAAGGACTAGCGCTGTCCCCTGACAGAATGGGGCACATGGCTAAGTCAGGTACATAAAAAGGGGGGAACCCGGGAGGGCACTCACGTGCTTTGTACAATGGCTGCCAACGAGAAGGAGAGTGAGAAAGGGAAGAAGAAGGGGAGGGCCAGCGGGGATCGCGCGCCTGGCCCCACCCCACTACTCACACAACCAGCAGCGCGGTTCCCAGCAGTGGGCTGGGCTCGGCAATTGGCTCCACAACAGAAGGGGGGGCGGGCCGTGGCAATGCACGAGCGCCCGGCCCCGCCCCCTTAACACCGCAGCCTGAGGGGAAGAAGCTCCCCTCAGCAGAAGCAAAAAAATGGCGACCAGGCAGTAATGTGAAGCACCAAGCACACATACACACACACACATTTACACTTGAAAGAAAAAAGGAAAAGTCCGCCCCCCCCACTGGAGGGTTAACAGAGGGACCAGGAAGGGGGATAATCCCGTACCAAGCATGGTGTAAGGGATAGATATATATATATATATATATGCAATTAGGGACAGGGCATCCCAAACCCGGATTCCGCCTACCCCTTTATATGGGGTCTCACGGGCGAGCATGGCTCCCTAAACACCTATTAAGGGGATTCCTACCCTCGCCGGGCCTGCAGCCAAGGCTGGGAGGCTAATATTGGGCTTAATGTATAAAGGTCCGGGCAAAAAATGGCCGGGCGTAAGCCCGGCTTACCTGCAAGGAAGAGAAGCAGACATCTTCTGACTTGCTCGCCGTCCTGCAGAGAAGGAACTGGGGAATGTTTGGGAGGCCCCAGGTATTTATGGGCCGGGAGGGGCTTTTTTGCTTTCATCTCTGCAGAAGTTCGCCCTCTACTGGACCATAACCCCATATGTCAAGAATAGTGGAAGCGGGGTGTGTGACATACTTGGAATACAATGTTTCCTTTTCGTGGTCGCTTTAAGAGACCTGGGATTAAGAGGGTCCTCATGATACCCTGCTTTGGAGTGAAAACAATAACCTTACTGCCTGGCCAGCCTTTCAGATAATTTATGTGGAAGCTGGAAACAAGGTGCTGGAAGGACGGGCTCTGATTGAGATAGGACTCCAGAGGAGTCTGAACCATATTCCACAGAACGGAAAACTTCAGCAGAGGAAAGATGTCTCCTAAGCCTAGACAGAACTACAGTGCCGGTCCTACCCGGGAGTTCTGTAACAGCTGCAGCAGGCCCTTGGAGGAGAGGAAACCTCCTAAAAAGGTTTAACTGGAGACCGCAAAGGCGGCAGAGGTTGGTGGAGTAGGAGCAACAACCGGCAGAGATCAACCTCAGGCCACGAATAATGAAGTAGGTCTGTGTTGGGGAGAGCTACAGAAGGCTGCAGTGAGGATGCAGCCAAGGTGGCAACATGGTAATGTGACCTAAAGGGCAGAACGCCACAAGCTATTCCACTTCCAGAGTCTGGGGAACAGGCGCAGCAGCCACTAGCTTTCCTGTCTGCCCTCTGAGGACCCCGGAAGTGGGAACACGCTGGTATGCCCCTGACCCCGCTCTCTCAAGTGTCCGTGTTACCCAGAGCGAAAATATAAAAAAGCAAACAAGCGACCCTGGAGCTCGTCATCACATCAGCCCACTGCCATTCAGCCCAGCTGCACAGCCCCGGCACCAGCGCCAGGAGCCCAACTAATTCCCTAGCAAGGTCTTAGCAAAAAAGTAAAATGAGCCAGGGTAGTGGTGGGAGGAAATACCGCCTCTGGTCCATTCATCAGGCCACCAGGCATAGCCTGTGACTCAGTATCCCTTAGGAGGGGTGGTTGCCTGGCAAAATAGGTAACACCCTGCTGTGCATTATGCAATATGATAAAGTTATGTTAATTGAATAGCCTAACTTATTTTATTTGCTCTGGGTTGGCAAACCAGTGAGTACAATTACTGATGCTCAAAACTTTTGACCTACAAACCACTAGCTGATAGGAGGGAGGGGACATACACCCAGACCATCGACATTTAGATGCTGTTAGGCTCCAACATATTCCCTGCTACAAGCACTGAGCTGAGTCAAAAGGCCAATAGAACACTGCTGTTTGTGCATTTGGGACTGGCACTGGATCACATCTCCTATAGGTATCCATCTAAAGCTGGGAATACACAATACAATCAAATTGTATAACAAAGTACAAATGCAAATAGCTGTTGGTATTTACCTTTTCTCACTTGTATCTTTTTGTTTCTTTCCTTGCTCTTTTAGACGGGATGGGACAGTCATACGTATCACGTCTACCATTTAGATTTTTTGAGGTTATACCTGAAAAACATTTTTAAAGCATATGACACACTAAAAAGACAATTCTGTGAGTACTCACCTGTAAAATTGCTTTTACTATGCATGGCACGGCCTGCTTCAAGAAGTCCTTACGTATGGGATATTCCGCCACAAGGTGGCGCAGTGTACTGCAGAAGAGTTGTGGCTCCTCCCGGCCCCATATAAAAACAGGAATCACCATAGACCTCTCCAGTGTTGACAAGCAGTTATACAAGAAGCCGGGAGGTAATAAAGGTAAAAAAGGTAACACACCCCAACTAACTTGGAACAATCACCATAAAGAGGCAACCAAGAATAACGATAACAAGGGTGGGGTGAAGCAGGCCGTGCCATGCATAGTAAAAGCAATTCTACAGGTGAGTACTCACAGAATTGTCTTTTTCCTACTGCATGGCACGGCCTGCTTCAAGAAGTCCTTACGTATGGGACGTCCAACAGCAGTGTCCGTAAGGTAGGGTGGGATCTCCAAAAAGTAGCAGCAGGCAGTTCAAACCACCACCGCCTGAAGTACTTTGCGACCAAAGGCAGCATCAGCAGAGGCCTTAACAATACCATTTTGTGATTACTCACCTGTAAAATGGGTATTATAAGTATTTCACACACCCCCGCTTCCACTATTCATGACATATGGGTTATGGTCCAGTAGAGGGCGAACTTCTGCAGAGATGAAAGCAAAAAAGAAGCCCCTCCCGGTCCATAAATACCTGGGACCTCCCACACATTCCCCAGTATATGACAGCAGTAAGGGGACCAGGAAGAGCTAATAAAACATTCTTAACAATAAAAGGTTCACCATATAAAGGATCCAGAATACTAAAGGGCGGGATGAAGCGGGGTGTGTGACATACTTATAATACCCATTTTACAGGTGAGTAATCACAAAATGGTATTCCAAGTATGTCACACACCCCACTTCCACTATTCATGACATATGGGACATCCAATAGTGTCCGTCATGGGTGGGGATCCAAATACAGCAAAAAAAAATGCACCAATTTAAACCACTGCAGCTTGCAGAATCTTGCGGCCAAAAACAGCATCCGCTGAGGCCCACACATCAACCTTATTAAACTTTGAAAAAGTATGAACGGAAGACTAAGTAGCAGCCTTACAAACTTGTTCAACAGAAGCCTGGTGCTGAAAAGCCCAGGAAGCCCCAACAGCACGAGAAGAATGAGCAGTGATCTTAAAAGGAGGAACCCTCCCCTTAGCAGAATAGGCCCCAACAATGGCCTGGCGTATCCATTCACTAATGGTAGACTTGGCAGGCGCCAAACCTTTTCTGGGCCCGGAAGGCACCACGAACAAGGCGTCCGTCTTACAAAAAGGAGAAGTAGCAACCAAATAGTACTTCACACAACGAACCACATCCAAAGAGTGCAAAACACTCTCCTTGTCATTGCTAGGCTTAGGACACAAGGGAGAACTACATCCTGATTGAGATGGAAAGCAGAAACCACCTTAGGAAGGAAATCTGGTTTAAAACGAAAAACCACCTTGTCCTGGTGTCTCTCAAAGTAAGGGACCTGAATAGACAGAGCCGCCAACTCAGAGACACGCCGAACAGAGGTAATAGCCACCAAAAAGGCAACCTTTTGAGTGAGCACAGAAAGAGCCACATCCTTCATTGGTTCAAAGGGAGGCCCCTGGAGGGCCGAGAGAACCAAATTTAGGTCCCAAATGGGAACCAAAGACTTTCTAGGGGGCAGAACATGAGTGACCCCTTGGAAAAAAGTCTTCACCAGATGATGCAAAGCAAAAGACCTTTGAAAAAAGACAGCCAGGGCAGAAACCTGACCCTTCAAAGTACTGAGCTGGAACCCCAGATCCAGACCGTGATGTAGAAACTCCAAAATCCTAGGAATCGAAAACACCCTGCAAGGTAAGGCCCTAGCCTCACACCAGTCAATATAGGACCGCCAAGTCCTATAGTAAATGGTAGAGGAAGACCCCTTCCTAGCTCTAATCAAGGTTTGAATAACCGCCTCAGACAAACCTTCCTCCCTCAGGATGAAGGTTTCAGCAGCCACGCCGTCAAAGCAAGCGTTTGTAAATTGGGGTAACGTAGTTGACCCTGAGAGATCAGACCCGGAAACAGGGGCAGCCTGTACTGATCTACCGCCAATCTTACGACGTCTGCGAACCAAACCTGTCTTGGCCACCTTGGGGCCACCAGAATTGCTGGTGCCCCCTCTAGAGCCAGCTTGCGCACTACCTTGCCTACCATGGAGAAGGGGGGAAACAGGTAGAGAAACCCCAGATCCCTCCAGGCAAGGGACAAGGCATCCACTGCCAGGGCCAGAGGATCCTGAGACAGAGAGGGAGCTTGTGATTGTGCCGAGAGGCAAAGAGATCCACCTCCGGAGTCCCCCACTTGTGACACAGGGCCCGAAAAACCCTGCGGTTGAGAGACCATTCTCCTCGGCGAGAGAATCCCCTGCTCAGGGAGTCCGCCTCCGTGTTCTCCACTCCAGGAATGTACACTGCCCAGATGCTAGGAACATTGCTCTCCGCCCATGTCAGAATCAGAGAGACTTCCCTGAGGGCACTCCTGCTGCGAGTCCCTCCTAGGTGATTGATGTAAGCTACTGCAGTACAATTGTCTGATCAAATGTGAACCGGTAAACCCTGTAGGTGAAGTGTCAGACGCGACAGAACCAAGCGGATAGCTCTGAGCTCCAAGACATTGATGGGGGTGTGAGCCTCCTGAGGACCCCACAACCCCTGGAACTGACGATCCTTCCAGAAACCTCCCCATCATGGCATTCGTGGTAACCGTATCCCAACAAGGGGCCAGGAACGATCTGCCCCTCATCAGATTGCTTGATTCCAGCCACCACTGAAGGGACTGCCGAACCCTGGGAGACATCAGAAATGACTGATCCAAGGACCGTGGACATCTGTCCCATTTCAGCAATAGATGGAGTTGTAGTGACCTCATGTGGAATTGAGCAAAGGGGACTGCCTCGAAGGAGGCCACCATCAAATCTACCAGAGTCATCTCGAGCCGAATAGAAGGGCGAGGATTGGTCAGGAGAACACGTATCAGATCCTGAACCCTCTGCACCTTTGGCTGAGGTAGGAACACTCTGGCCTAACTGGTATCCAGATTCATGCCCAGAAAGGAAATCTCCCTTGATGGGGAGAGGGAAGACTTGGGGTGGTTGATCACCCATCCGAACCTCTCCAGCGTCGTCACCATCGTCCTGGTGTCCCGCTCCGCCTGGCAGAGGGAAGAAGCTGTAATGAGCAGGTCGTCCAGATATGGCACAAGCGAATACCTTGGGCTCTGAGCAGGGCCATAATGCCCGCCAGAACCTTGGTAAACACCCTCGGTGCCGAGGTCAGCCCGAATGGGAGGGCCACAAACTGAAAATGCTGATCTCCGACCACAAACCTGAGAAATCTCTGGTGTGCTGGGAAAATTGGTACATGAAGGTAAGCATCCTTGATGTCAATGGACGTCATGCAATCCCCCTGACGAAGGGAACCGATGGCTGAGCGCAGAGTCTCCATGCGGAACCTCTTGGTTCTGATGAACCTGTTGAGAAGCTTCAAATCCAGAATGGCTCTTATGGAGCCATCCCTTTTGGGAACCGTGAAAAGGTTGGAATAATAGCCCCGGCCTCTCTCTGAAAGAGGCACCGGGCATATGACCGCCATGTCCAGGAGGTTCTTTACAGCCGACAGGAGTCCCTGTGCCGCCCGAGGATCCGAAGACACCCGAGACCTTAGGAATCTGGGAGGAGGCCGGTACTCGAACTCCAGTTTGTACCCAGATGAGACCACTTTCAATATCCACTTGTCCGTGACCTCCTGGGCCCAGACCTGGAAGAATAGACGCAGCCATCCCCCCACCCATAAGGGTGAGGGCGCCTCCTCATTGCTGAGCTGGCTTGGCAGCGAGCTTGGGCTTGGAACCCCACGTAGAGGCTGGACGGGCACGTCCTCTACCTCTGTTCCAGGAACCCCCTCTGAAGCCAGAATAGGCAAGACCTCTGCCCCCTCTGGCGCCGTGAAAGGAAGGACTGAAGGAGCTTGCCCCCCAAAAGGAGCGACGCTGCTTCTAATGCTGAGGTAGCTTTCCACCTTTCGCCACAGAATCCAATTTGTCTCCAAACAGCCGCGTTCCCAGGAAGGGCAGAGCTGTAAGTGATTTCTTGGCCACAATGTCAGCCGCCCACTGGCGCAGCCAGACCGATTGGCGCATGGCCACCAACAGAGCCGAAGTTCTACTACACATGGTAATAGTGTCGTCAATAGCCGACAAAACTAAATTCATGAACAATTCACACCTCTTAAGGGCTGTGAATTCAACGCTGTCCGGGTTGAGCTGGGACCCATTTAACATGTCCCTGATCTCTGACCTGGTAGCCACAGCCACGAGTGCCGATGCACAGACAGGCCGCAAGGCTGAACCCACACTGGCAAAGGCATGGCAAGCCATCTGATCAATGCGCTTGTCCTCGCCATCCTTAAGGGTAGTGGCGTCAGGAGTATGTACAACAGAGGTGTTGGACAGTCCTAAGATGGGCGCATCCACCTCGGGAGGGGAAGACCAGCCCTTCACCGCGACCACCGGAAAGGGATACTTTCTATCCCATCCCTGAGGAACACCGTGAAGGCGACTCTGCTTCTCCCATTCTTTAAGAATCATGCTGTCAAAATGATCCTGATTTGGAAACTCCAGGGGGGCTTAGAGAACCCAAAGAATTCCTCCTTCTTCAGAGGGGCCTCCGCTGGTGGGGAAATAAGCAGAACCTCTGATAGATGGGTCAGGACCCTGGGAGTATCCACAGCATCCCCCAGCGCCTGCCCGGCATCAGAATCAAAGAACTGCAGTTCCTCAGTCTCAGATTCCTCAAATAATTCCCCCTCCTCGAGCAGGGAATAATCAGCCCAGTCAGGGGAGTCATAATCATCAAAATCAATTATCGGCGTAGCAGGTGACAGATGCCTTCTCTTAGCTGGGGCCTTTCTGCCCACTGAGCTAGAAATAATTTTCTCGAGGTTGGCCAGCCTAGCACATACATCCGAGTGCGACTCCCCACTAATGACAGTGTCACTTGGGGTACGGATGATGCAGGGAGGGGTAGGAGATGAGGCGGGAGGCACGGACCCAGACGCCTGGGATCCCGACTGCCGCATAATGGCCTGTTGCGCACATGGTATGCAAATTAGTACATTCTCCCCCGTAAGGGGTACCCCACAACCCACACATAGCCGGGATTGCCCCGAAGGGAGCCCAAGCCCGGTATCCTGTGGAGCCTCCATATGGTGATTTTAAGGTAGTCGCAATGACCAGAGGGAAGCAACCCGGGATGCCCCTTAAGTCCCGAGTGGGAGGATTTATAAGTGCCCCAAATTACAGCTAGGGACCCTAGGACCGGGAGAACCCCTTTTAAGCAAGGCACAGGGAGTCCTCCTGAAAGACACAAGATATGTGGCAATAAGCACATGCACACACACAGCAACAGCAAAATAAATACATGTCATAAGAAAAACAATAGCAGAGAGGCCAGCGCTGCTCCAAGCGGCGACTGATGCATATTGGCCAAGTATAGCAAGAAGAGGGGGGAGCCCAGCAGGGCACTCACCCACTGCAGAAAATGGCGTCCTATTCAGCCAGCAGCATCTGAGAGGGAGAAAGGAAGGGAGAAGAAGGGGCGGGCCAGCCCCCTTCCCTCCGAGTCCTGTAATGCAGTTCCCAGCAATGGGATGGGTCCTCAATGGCACCAACAGAAGGGGGTGGGCCGCGGCAACGCGAGCGCCCGGCCCCGCCCCCTCACAGAATCAGCCTGAGGGGAAGAAGCTCCCCAGATTGCAGGCAGAGCGCAACGTGAATCAAGCGCACAAGCACACTCACACACACACATATATAAAGTGAAAAATAGAATACCATCCCCCCCCCCGCTGGAGGGTAACAGAGGGGACCCGGAAGGGGGAGAATCCCTCACCAAAAGGGTGTAAGGGAATTAAATGAGGACAGGGTATCCCAAACCAGGACCACCAACCCGGATGCCGCCTACCCCCTTGTATGGGGTCTCACGGGGGAGCATGGCTCCCTAAACACCTAAACAGGATCTTTAGAAAAAAATTGCTAGAGCTGACACCTGTCCCTTGAGGGTACTAAGTTGAAGGCCCGAAATCAAACCATGTTGCAAAATTCCAGAATCCTGGGGATAGAAAACACCCGACAAGGAAGAGGCTTGGACTCACACCAGGCAATGTAAGCATGCCAGACCCTGTAGTAGATAAAGGACGAGGACTTCTTCCTAGCCCGAATCATAGTATCAACAACATAAGCAGGCAACCCCTTATCCATCAAGATGGAGGTTTC
Source organism: Gastrophryne carolinensis (assembly GCA_027917425.1). Taxonomy (NCBI): domain Eukaryota; kingdom Metazoa; phylum Chordata; class Amphibia; order Anura; family Microhylidae; genus Gastrophryne; species Gastrophryne carolinensis. Next base: position 317,660,128 of record CM051239.1, read on the forward strand.
AGCAGTCAAGCCGTTAAAGCCAGCGTTTGTAAATTGGGATGGTGCAGCTGTCCCTGAGTGAGAAGATCTGGATCCTTGGGCAAAGCGTACCCATCTACTGCCAACTGCTGACGTCTGCGAACCACACCCTCCTTGGCCAACAGGGGGCCACCAGGATGGCTGGTACCCCCTCCTGGGCTATCTTGCGTAGCACCCTGCCCAGTAGAGGAAATGGAGGGAACACATAGAGGAGCCGAAACTCCGACCAAGGCATTGCCAGCGCATCTGTGGCGAAAGCCAGAGTATCCTGTGACAGGGAGACAAATCTGGGAAGCTTGTGATTGTGGCGGGACACAAACAGGTCCACATCCGGCTGACCCCAGCGGTCACACAGGGAGTGAAATACCTAGTTGCTGAGGGACCATTCCCCCAGCAGAGACGTCCCCCTGCTCAGGGAGTCGGCCTCCTGGTTCTCCACCCCCGGAATGTAGACCACCGAGATGCAAGGGACATTCTCTTCCGCCCAAGACAGTATCAGGGACAGTTCCTTGAGGGCTCGCTTGCTCCAAGTCCCCCCCGATGATTGGCGTAGGCAACCGCCGTCTGGTTGTCCAAGTGGATCTGAACAGCCCGACCCCGAAGGTGTGTGGTCAGCTGAGAAAGAACCAACCTGATCGCCCGCAGTTCCAGGACATCGATGGGAGCATGGGCCTCCTGGGGGCCCCACCGACCCTGGAACTTCAGAGACTTCCAAAAGCCCACCCAACCAGTCAGACTGGCATCTGTGGTGACAGTCTCCCAGCACGGAGGCAGAAAGGTTCTGCCAACTAGAAGGTTCCTTGAGTCCAGCCACCACGAGAGGGACTGTCTGGCCAGAGGGAACAAAGCAAATTCCTGATCCAGGGACACAGGGTCCCGATCCCAAACTGACAAGAGGTGCAGCTGAAGAGGTCTCATGTGAAACTGAGCAAAGGGGACCACCTTGAAGCAGGGCACCATCAGGCCCACTAACTGCATCCCTTGCCGGATGCAGGGATGGGGACACAAGAGCAGAGCCCGTGCCTGCTTCTGAAGGCCCTCCACTTTCTGTTGAGGCAGGAACACCTTGACCTGATAGGTATCCAGAATCATGCCCAGAAAGGACCTCACCAAAGACGGAGACAGCGAAGACTTGGGAAAGTTGATCACCCAGCCGAAGGACCAACTGAGCATCCTTCTCGGCCTGATGAAGAGACTGAGCCACAATCAGAATGTCGTCCAGGTAAGGGAGGATGCGAATGCCCTGATTCTGCAGCAGAGCCATCAAGCCCACCAGCACCTTGGTGAACACCCGAGGCACCGAGGTGATACCGAAGGGTAAAGCCACAAACTGGTAATGCTGATCCTCTAGAGCGAACCTCAGAAATTTCTGATGACCTGCAAGGTTGGCACATGAAGATAGGCATCCTTGATGTCCACGGAGGTCATGAAGTCGCCCGGGCAAAGGGTACCGTCAGCCGAGCGTAGCGTCTCCATGCGAAAGTGCTTGAACAAAACTTGTTGAGACCCTTCAAGTCCAGGATGGGCCTCAAGGACCCGTCCTTTTTGGGGACCGTGAAAAGATTGGAGTAGAACCCCTGACCCCGTTCCTGGGAAGGCACCAGGCAGATGACTCCTGACTCCAACAGACGTTGAACCGCAAGGCGCAAACCCTGAGCTGACAGAGGGTTGTGAGGCATCCGGGATCTGAGGAATCTTGAGGGCGACCAGGCTGCAAACTATCTTGTAACCGGAGGACACCACCTCCTGAATCCACCGGTCTGAGACGCGGAGCCTCCAGACGTGAGCAAAGAGCCGAAGCCATCCCCCCACCCGGATGGGTGAGGGCGCCTCCTCATGCCTGAGGGGGCTTGGGAGAAGGTTTGGGCTTGGAACCCCATGAAAGACCGGAATGACCACGGAATCTGCCATGGCCCCAAGAATCTCTGCGGCTACCCGAGAAGAGGGAGCCACGAAAGGAGTGGAGGGAAGAGGAGGCAGCCTACCATCCTTGGCTAGAACATCCAGACGCTCAAAGAGCGGCAGCCCCGCAAAGGGAATCCCAGTGAAAGCCTTCTTAGCAGCATCGTCAGCAGCCCACTGACGCAACCAAACAGAGCGGCGCATAGCCACCAAAAGGGCAGAGGCCCTACCACTCAGCCGTACCGCATCATCCATGGCAGTAAGGACAAAGGCAACAAAATCAGAGCAAAGCAAGAGGGCCCTATAATCCTCCCTCCTCCTACCAGCCGTAGCGCCATCAAGGAGACGCTTGAGCTTTTTCTTAAGGGCAATAGCTGTAATGGCAGCAGCGCAGACTGGACGCAGCCCAGCCCCCACAAATGTAAAAGCATGGCAGGCCAGCTGATCCATACGCCGGTCTGCGCTGTCCCGCAGTGTAGTAGTGTCAGGGGAAGGCATGACCGAGGTGTTGGACAGCCCTAGAACGGGAGCGTCCACCTCAGGGGGACACGACCATCGCTTGACCAGGTCAGCAGGAAAGGGATACCTCTTATCCAACCCTTTGGGCACCGCGGGCAATCTACTAGGACAATCCCACTCCTTGAGCACCATATTAGTGAAATGGCCCTGCTCAGGGAACTCCAGGATGAAAGAGCTCACCCTGCTTCCTCTTAGCTACCTCGGGGGGGGGGGGGGGGGGGGGGCAATGTGCAAGATTTCAAAAATGTGGGACAACAGTCTATCAGTGTCATCAGGAGACCATGATTCCTCCCCAGATGCAGACCCAAGGTCACTGTCGTAACCCTCCTGCTGGTCCCCAGAGGAGTCCTGGAAAAGCTCCCCCTCCTCTAGGGAGTAACTGTCACCAAAAGCATCAATTCCCTCATACTCCTCAGCAAAGAGGGAGGGTGAGGGAGCCAGATGCCGCTTCTTGCCAGTGGCCTTACGTGGAACCGGCCTGGCAAGCTGCCTTTCAATGCTGGCCACACGAAGTGCCAGATCAGATTGTGACCCCCTGCTAGTATCTCCCTCACTGGGGGCTAAAGGCAGGCGCGGAGGGGTAGGCGATGCCGAAGGGGGCGCAGAGCTGGGGAGAAAAGCGGGCAGCCCAGCCTGGGCCGCAACGATACCCTGGGCGCACAGCACGCACACTGCGGCACTGTTACTCAAAGGGGGTGCCCCGCACATAGCACACAACCGGGATTGCCCCGAAGGACCCCCCGAGCACGCTATCCCCAGAAGCCTCCATATGGTGATTAACACAGGCGCAATAGGCTAGCACAGGGTAAGGGCTAACAAAAAGCCACCCGGGATGCCCCCACAAGGGATACCCCCAGACCAAGAAGGGGGAGATGGGGGGGGTAGAGCTGGGAGAAACCACAACCACAGTTGTCCCGCCTGGAGGACATAAGTAAAAAGCACATAAACATCCCGCAGCCCATGTCCCAAGGAAACAAAACCCCCAAAGGGGACTCACGGACCAAGTAGACCGAAGGATCACCAAGCCGCCAGACCACAGGAGGAAGCGACACAGGGAAAAATCACCATCGCAGCCCAGGGAAGAAGAGGGGCCCCAAACGTGCAGCAGACCGCGCGTGGACGGCACAATACGCGTCATCGCCCGGCCTCGCTTGAAGAGCGCAAAAACGGCGCTCACATGACTGCACCGGCGCCATTGCAATACAACAAAAAACGCCTTAAGTTATAAGTTATAGCGCCGCCCGCCGCGGAACGGGGTACAAAGCGCCAATGGCGGTGAAAAACAAGTTAAAACACAGTTAAAGCACTGGTCGCGACCACCCGCCCCCCCCCCTCGAACACACGTGGGGAGAGGGGGGGAGGAGAGCGAACAGGCAGCGGCGAGAGCCAGGCCAGGGAGGGGGCGGACCCCAGACACCAGAGAAACAGGGCACACAGTCCCCAAAACACTCACCCCCTCAGAAGCTATGACAGGAACTCCGCATCCCTAGTAGGCTCACCATAAAGCCTATGGCCGGCTACCCTGTGTGGTACAGGGTCTGTGGCTTGGAGCAGCGCTCCTTGAGCACCACAACCTGACCCAAGTGCTCCTCTACCTTCACCCGATCCGTCAGCCGAGGCTGGGAGGCACAGAGGGTCCGGAAACGGGTGGAAATAGACATGCAGGGCCGCAGGCTTGGTTGCCCCGCTCACCTGTGCAATATAAGAGCCATCTTCTATCTTCGCAGTGTCACTGCAGAGAAAACACTGGAGAGTTCTATGGTGATACCTGTTTTTATATGGGGCCCGGGAGGAGCCACAACTCTTCCGCAGTACACTGCGCCACCTTGTGGCGGAATATCCCATACGTAAGGACTTGTTGAAGCAGGCCGTGCCATGCAATAGGAAAATAGTATTTCAAAACCTGGGCATCTTTGGGGCTAATGTTAACATATACCTTTAACATAAGGGCAGCTAGTAAACAAGCTGTGCTGTAGGTTATTTCAGGTAGGTACATTCCCGAAATGCATCACCTGTCAGCTATTTATTTCATTGTCACTGGAGTTGGTGTGTCATCCTTACCATTTTAATTTTAATGGATCAAATTAAAACTATTTTTTAGCACACTGTGAGCTGGGAACCTCTTGCCCAGTTTCAGATGTAGGTTATTTATCTAGGCCACCCCAAGTATCTTACACCAAAGCCAATGGCAGAGCTGTAACATTCTATTTTCATATTAATTTTTAACCCGTTAACCGCCAGCCTACCTTGAGATTTTGTCACCCTTTGTTGCCAGACCATTTTGCACTATTTTGCGCTCCCCATGTTCAACTGTGATTTTTGAAGGGATTTCCCAGGAAATTGATATATTGTTTTTTTCAGCAGAGCCTGGGCTTTAACATGACATGTCTTGTTTGTCATTTTCTAAGTGTATTCTCATTTTTGGGTGAAAATTGTGCAAAAAAATACAAAAAACTATTTTTTACAATTGGTAGTGTTTTTTTGTAATAAAAAAATGTAAGTTTGTCAATAAAATCTTATTGCGTGTGAAACCCCAATTTCTCCCGGTTACAGCGGTACCACATATGTATAGGTAGACACCCTTTCCTGCCCAGGAGACTCCCCCAAAATGAAACAACGCTTTAGGAGATTTTGAGATAAAAATACAACTATGCTATGCAATATGCGCACCTTATAGTTTTTCAAGAAAAACAACCCTTTACATTTGAAATACCCCCAACAAACTATATATTCCCTATAAGTATACACCTCAGGCTTTCTAGGCGTACCAGGCTTGTTGACATGGATGCAGTTTTCTGGAAGTAATCCCTCAATGTATTCTTGGTTGCACAGGGTTTCCCTAAAAATTAATAAAAAAGCAGAATCAAAACCACATTTTCCTAAAAAAAAAAACTATATGCAAACCAGAAAAAAACTGAAAATCTGAAAAAGCAAAATGCCCGAACAGAACAATACCCAACATGCATAGGTTCTGTCAAGGAAAGAGTTGCCAAACACATCAAAGTAAAGCATGTGCGTAACGGCAATTTTACTTCAAAATTTCCGCTCTGCAGACAAAGTGAGCACCTTGTGCTTTTCTACCAAAGCAACCCATTACATTTGGAATATCCCCGATAACATATGTACTTTCAGGGAATATATGGTTTATGCTTTCTAAGCGTACCCAGCTTGCTGTAGTGGGCTCATCTTTCTGGAAGTAATATCTCAAAGAATTCTTAGGTTGCACAGGGTTTCACAAAAAAAATGTATAAAAAAGCAGAATAAAAAACACCTTTTCCTAAAATATCAATATGCAAATAAGAAAAAACAAGCTAAATCTGAAAGCGCAAAATCCAGCGAGCAGAACAATACCCAACATGCATAGGTACCTGTAACCTTTTAACTGCCAGCCTACTTGAGATTTTGTCACTCTCTGCTGACAGGATATTTTTCACCATTTTGCGTGATGTTTAGCTGATTTTTTGCAGAAATTTCCAAGAAAATGGCATATTTTCTTTTTGCGGCAGAGTTTAGGCTTTAACATGAAATGTTTTGTTTGTATTTTTTCAACTTTTTTAAAATATATTTGGGGGAGAAAAATAAGAAAAAAAATATTTTAAACCAAAAACGCACCATTACAGACTGTGTGGCATTCCCCTTTCCCATAGGCCGTGTGGGATGCCCCCATTCCATAGACAGTGTAGCATGCCCCCATCCCATTCCCTGTATACCCAGTGTGGCATCCCCCTCCCATTCCCTATATAGGCAGTGTGGCATACCCCCCCTCCCATTCCCATATAGGCAGTGTACACCCCATTATCATAAGCAGTGTGGCATTCCCCCCTCCTATTCTCCATATAGGCAGAGTGCCCCCCCATTCCCATTGGCTGTGTGGCATCCCCCTAACCCAATTGGTATAGGCTGTGTGGCATCCCCCCTCTCCCCCCATTTGTATAGGCTGTGTGGCATCCCCCCTCCCCCCATAGGCTGTGTGGCATCCCCCCTCTCCCCCCATTTGTATAGGCTGTGTGGCATCCCCCCTCCCCCCATAGGCTGTGTGGCATCCCCCCTCTACCCCCATTTGTATAGGCTATGTGGCATCCCCCCCAATTCCCATATGCTGTGTGGCATCCCCCTCTCCCCTCATAGGCTGTGTGGCATCCCCTCTCCCCCCATTTGTATAGGCTGTGTGGCATCCCCCTCTCCCCTCATAGGCTGTGTGGCATCCCCCTCTCCCCCCATAGGCTGTGTGGCATTCCCCCTCCCCCCCATTAGTATAGGCTGTGTGGCATCCCCCTCTCCCCCCATAGGCTGTGTGCATCCCCCTCTCCCCCCCATAGGCTGTGTGGCATCCCCCTCCCCCCAATTCCCATAGGCTGTGTGGCACCCCCCTTTCCCCCCAGTCGGCTTAAGTAAAAAAAAAAAAAAAATTAAACTCACCTCTCCACTGACACCGCTCCGCTGAGCGGCCGGCTCCGTGAATGGGGTGGGCGTGGCCTGCGCCGCGTCAGCACAGGCCACGCCCACCCCATTCACGGAGCTGGCCGTAAGAAGCAGCGGTGGGCTCTGTCCCGGCCCCGCTGCGATCGCTGTCTTTTACTTGGTGCAGGCCGCGCCCACCCGCTGCCCTTACCTGGGTGCTCGCATGTGCCCCAGGCGGAAGAAGCAGAAGATGGAGAAGCGGCGGGGGCGCTGTCTCTGGCCCCGCCGCTGTCATCGCTGCCGGTAAAAGACAGCGATCGCAGCGGCGGGGCCGGGACAGAGCCCCTCCTCTGGGCTCCCGCAGTGTAACAGGCAACGGGTGAGTTTTTTTTTTTATTTATTTATTTTTTATTTTTTTTTTTTACATTCGTCCGATAAGGCGCACAGACATTTTCCCCCCACTTTTGGGGAAAAATAAGTGCGTCTTATAGGGCGAAAATACGGTATATTTTTTAAATTGTCTCCTTTATTTTAACAAAAACATTTATTTTATTAAAGAAAACCATATTGCATGTGAAAGCCCCATTTCTCCTGATTACAATGATACCACATATGTATCGGTAGCCCCCGTTCCTGTCCAGGTGATCCCCTAAACTGAAAAGAGCACTTTATAACATTTACAAATAAAATACAACTACTATCCACATAATAAAGGGTTAAATAAAAAAAAATTGGGTGTGGGGTCCCCCTTCACAGGGAGGGGGGGACACCATTTCTTGGGGGAATTTTAAGGGTTTTTTTGGGAAGTAAAAAAACACACTTTTTAAAAATAACTTTATTAAAAAATAAATAATTTTTTTTAAATTTTTTTTTAATACCTCCCATCCATCCCTGTGTCCCACGCTGATCACTTAGGCTTCTGCTCTCCTGCTGCTGCTGGAAGCCTTTTATACCTACTGGGTTACAGATATCATAGGGTTAATTAAAAAAAAAAAATGACATAGGGAGGGGGACCCCATTTTGTTTTTTGGGATTTTTAAGGGTTAAAACCCATAAAAATCCCCCCAAAAATGGTGTGAGGTCCCCCCTACCCAGCATAACCAGGTTGTGACCAGCTATGGGGGCTTGTAGAACAGGGCGCAGGGGCCAGCTTTAGTGGCCCTGGCCCTGCCGGCTACAAGCCGTCATAGCCTAGGGCCACGGCTCTTCTGCCCCCCCCCCCCGGGCTTTGGGAAGGCAGGTAATTTGGGGGGCCAGGGGTTCATGGCACCGCTAGCCGCAGGTGACTTGCCAGACCCCCGAGCCTTGTGAACTGGTATAGGGGTCACATGGATCCCTTACCAGTTCACAAAGGGTTAAAAGTAAAAAAAACAGTGAAGAGGAGAGCCGGCGGGCACGAAGGTAAGCAACGGTCTTTTTTTTTTTTGCACGCAATCCCGGCGGCTGCTGAAATGGGGGGGCACCCTATTTTGGGCACTCCCCTGCAGCCAGAGGAGCCCCTCTGGCTGAAGAGGAGAACCGTCCGGATCGAACGAGGGGTCAGCTAAGTGACTTTTTTTTTTACTTTTTATGTTATTAGTGGGGAAAGTCAGGCATGTAAAATTTACGTGGCTGGCGGTTAACTGCAGGGGAGGCAGCCACGAAAATTTTACGAGGCTGGAGTTTAAAGGGTTAAAACCACATATGACCTTCTCCCACCTTTTTGTCCAAAACCAAAATGCAATAATTTCTTACTAGAAACAAACATTGAAGACCATGAAGAGAGCTGCTCACATGGGATTTTTAACCGTTAGGTATTGGAATTCCAACTGAATAGCATAGCATATAATTTATTTAGCTTAGAGCTAAAATAATGGTGAAAATATATTAACCTCCTTACTTGAATATGAGTTATTATGAAGGTTGATTCAGCATATTGTTTTTACGTTTTTTGTGAGTAAACCCATTTTCTCATGAAGTATATCCTTGGTGCAATTCAGCAACATTTTTAGCTGTGAATTATTTTTTAAACATTTGTACAGCTGAATATGAAGCTGAATTGCACCGGGGAAAAACTCCTAAGAAAAAGTGTTCAATCACAAAAAATACAATTCTGTGATTACTCACCTGTAGAATTGTTATTATGAGTATACAGTACATCCTGCTCCAGATAAGATTCTTTACTCTTGGGTATTACTCCGCCAGATGGCGCTGGACTGAAGAGACCGCAAAATTGCCTCCTCCCGGCCCCTGAAATACCTGGGGACCTCCCACAATCCCCAGCATTGAAAAGCAGTTAACGAGAAGCCTGGAGAATGATAACAAAACCAACTAGTAACTATAAAACAATGATAACAATCACCATACAGGGGATCCAAGGATAATGCAAACCAAGGGTGGGATGGAACCGGACGTACTGTATACTAATATCAATTCTACAGGTGTGTAATCACTATTATTCTTAGTATACAGTACGTCCTGCTCCAGATAAGATTCTTTACTCTTGGGACATCCAATAGCAGTATCCATAAAGTAGGGTGGGATCCCCCAAAGGTAACAACAGACAGGTCAGACCACTGCCGCCTGCAGAACATTGCGGCCAAAAGCATCAGCTGAGGCCCTAACATCAAGCTTGTAAAACTTTGAAAAGGTATGAACAAAAGACCAAGTAGCGGCCTTGCAAGCTTATTCAACAGAAGCCTGGTGCTGAAAAGCCCAAGAGGCACCAATAGCACGAGTGGAATGAGCAGTAAGGCGGAAGAGAGGATTCTTTCCCTTAGCAGAGTAGGCCTGAATCACAGCCTGACGGATCCATTTGCTGATAGTAGATTTAGCAGGAGCCAAACCCTTCCTAGGACCAGAAGGGACCACAAAAAGAGCATCAGTCTTTCTGAAACGTGCAGTAGCCACCAGATAGTACTTCAGACACCTAACCACATCCAAGGAATGCAAAACCCTCTCCTTAGCGTTACTAGGATTAGGGCACAAGGAAGGAAGAACAATTTCCTGATTTAGATGAAAGGCAGACACGACCTTAGGCAGAAAATCTGGCTTGAAGGGAAACACCACTTTGTCCTGGTGTCTCTCAAAGCAGGGGGGCTGAATGGAAAGCGCCGCCAACTCAGAAACACGCCTAACAGAAGTGATAGCCACCAAAAAGACAACCTTGAAAATAAGAATGGCCAGAGCAGCCTTCTGCACAGGTTCAAAGGGAGCACCCAGCAAGGCGGACAAGACCAAGTTCAAATCCCAAACAGGCAACATAGGCTTACATGGGGGACGCACATGAGTAACCCCCTGGAAAAAAGTCCTGATCAGAGAATACTGGGCAAAGGACCTCTGGAAGAAAACAGCCAGGGCAGAGACATGACCCTTCAGAGTACTAAGTTGGAGGACCAGCTCCAATCCATGCTGCAGGAACTCCAGGATCCTGGGAATAGAGAACACACGACAGGGAAAAGACCTAGACTCACACCAGTCAATGCAGACACGCCAAACTCTATAGTAAATGGAGGAAGAGGACTTCTTTCTAGCATTATTCATGGTATCAACAACAGAGGCAGACAGCCCCTTCTCCATCAAGATGGAGGATTCAGCAGCCAGGCCGTCAAAGACAGAGTTTGTAAATTGGGCTGGCATAAATGACCCTGAGTGAGCAGGTCTGGCACCCTGGGCAAAGCGTACTGATCTACTGCCAGCTGCACCATGTCTGCGAACCACACTCTTCTTGGCCACCTGGGAGCCACCAGGATAGCTGGCACCCCCTTCTGAGCTATCTTGCGCAGAACCCTACCCAACAGGGGGAATGGGGGAAAGACATACAGGAGCTGAAAGCCCTGCCATGACATTGCTAGAGCATCTGTTGCCAAGGCCAGAGGGTCCTGGGACAGGGAGACAAAGGCCGAGAGCTTGTGGTTGTGACGGGACGCAAACAGATCCACATCTGGTTGGCCCCAATGGTGACATAGAGAGTGAAACACCCTCTCGCAGAGGGACCATTCTCCCAGGCGAGAGCACCCCCTGCTCAGAGAGTCTGCCTGCAGATTCTCCACCCCCCGAATGTACACAGCAGAAATGCAGGGAACATTGTCCTCCGCCCAGGACAGGATCGGAGACACTTCCTTGAGGGCCCCCTTGCTCCGGGTCTCCCTCTGGTGATTGATGTAGGCAACCGCTGTCTGGTTGTCCGAGCGTACCTGAACAGGCCGGCCCCGAAGGTGCTGGGTCAAGTGAGCCAGCACCAACCTGATCGCCCTCAGTTCCAGAATATTGATGGGTGAGTGGGCCTCCCGAGGGCCCTACCGCCCTTGGAACTGTAGGGTCCTCCAGAAGCCCCCCCCAACCCGTCAGACTGGCATCCGTGGTGACCATCTCCCAGCAGGGGGCCAGAAAGGATCTGCCCGCCAACAGTTTCCTGGAGTCCAGCCACCACGAGAGGGACCGCCTGGCTAGGGGGGACAGAACAAGGATCTGGTCCAGGGACGCGGGATCCTTGTCCCATACTGACAAGAGGTGGAGTTGCAGAGGCCTCATGTGAAACTGTGCATAAGGAACTGCCTCGAAGCACGACACCATCAGGCCCACCAGCTGCATTCCCTGCCTGATGGAGGGATGAGGGCAAGAGAGCAGGGACTGAAACTGCACCAGTAGACTGTCCACCTTCTGCTGAGGAAGAAAAATCCTTGCCTGAACTGTATCCAGATTCATTCCCAGGAAGGGTGTCACCAAGGAGGGAGACAGGGAGGACTTGGGATGGTTGATCACCCAGCCAAATGACTCCAGTGTGGACACTACTTGCCGAGTATCCAGCTCTGCCTGTTGGAGGGACTGAGAAGTGATGAGAATGTCGTCCAAATAGGGCAGAACGCGAATGCCCTGAGACCTAAGCAGAGCCATCACTCCTGCCAGCACCTTGGTGAACACTATGGGAGCTGAAGTGAGACCGAAGGGCAATGCCACAAATTGGTTTTACTTATCCTCCAGAGTGAACCTGAGGAATCTTTGATGACCTGGAAAAAGAGGAATATGAAGGTAAGCATTTTTGATGTCTACAGAGGTCATGAAATCCCCTGGACACAGAGAACTGATAGAAGAGCGCAAAGTTTCCATGCGAAAGCGCCTGCACCTGACAAATTTGTTGAGAATCTTCAAGTCCAGGATGGGCCTGGCTGAGCCATCTCTTTTGGGCACGGAGAAAAGGTTGGAATAGAACCCCTTGCCCCTTTCTCGTAAGGGGACCTGACAGATGACCCCCAGCTCCAGAAGGCTTTGCACCGCCAGAATTAGAGCCTGAGCTGACATGCGGCCCTTAGGCATCCGGGATCTGATGAATCTTGGGGGCAGCCAGGCAGCAAACTCTATCTTGTAATCAGAGGACACTACCTCCTGAATCCACCGGTCTGAGACATGACGCCTCCAGACGTGAGCAAAATGCTGAAGCCGTCCCCCCACCCGGATGGGTGAGGGCGCCCCTTCATGCCTGAGGGGGCTTGGGAGAAGACGTAGGCTTGGAGCCCCAGGATGAGCCAAGGGCGTCCACGTCCTCTGCTCCTTCCCCAGAAATCTCCTCGGGCCCCGGTAAGGGAGACCCCCCTCTCCTGTCTGGCTCCACGGTAGGGGGAAGAAAAGGAGCCCTGGCCCTGAAAGGGCCGAGACTGCCGCCTACGCTGGGGTAACCTGTCTCCCTTAGCAAACAGGTCCAGGCGGTCCCCAAACAGGCGTAGTCCTTTGAAGGGAAAACCAGTGAGAGCTTTCTTGGCAGTGTTGTCAGCTGCCCACTGGTGCAGCCAAACCGAGCGGCATATAGCCACCACCAGGGCAGAGGCTCTGCCACACATCCTAATGGTATCATCCAAGGCAGAGAGGACATAAGTCACAAAAACCTCACAACGAGAGAGTGCATTAAACTCCTCAATAGACCCATCATCAGGAGCACCCTCTAAGAGACTTCTAAGCAGGGTCCTAATAGCCACAGCTGAAATGGCACAGACCGGGCGCAGCGCCGTCCCTACACAGGCAAAAGCATGGGACACCAGCTGATCAATACGCCGGTCCTCACTATCCCGCAGCGTAGTAGAGTCAGGGGAATGCATGACAGAGGTGGTAGATAACCCTAGGACCGGGGCATCCACCTCTGGAGGGGATGACCAACGCTTCACCACATCAGCAGGAAAGGGATACCTCTTATCCCAACTCTTAGGGACTCCGGGGAGCCGGCTGGGATTCCTTGAGCACGAGGTTATTAAAGTGGGCTTGCTCAGGAAACTCTAAACGTGGCTTAGCAGTATGAAACAATTCCCCCTGCTGCCTGGGGGCCGCAAGCGGGGGAGAGATAGTACATCATAAATCTGAGCCAACAGCCTCATCAGTATCATCTAGGGGCCCAGGGATCAGAGCCAGAATCATCATGACCCCTGGGCCTCTCATCAGATGACTCCGAGTCATAGAATAACTCCCCTTCTTCCAAGGGGGTAAAACCAGACAGTTCCAAGAACTCATCAGCCTCCATAGGGAAAAGAGAGACATCAGGCGTCAAGCGCCACTTATTAGCAGAGGCCTTACGCGCCAAGGTATTAGCAAGCAACTTCTCAACACTAGTCAGTCTAGCAGATACATCAGGCTGAGAATCCCCACTGGTATGCAACTCACTAGGAGTCAAATTTAAGCTTGGGGGAGTAGGTGAAGCCATACGTGGCGCAGGCCCAGCTACTGGTAAACCAGGCTGCAGCGCAAGCACCTGCTGGGCACAAGGTATACAGACCCGCACATTGTCAGCACTAGTAGGGGACACCCCACAAGCTACACACAGCCGGGCTTGTCCCGAAGGAACCCCGAGCACATTATCCAGAGACGCCTCCATATGGTGATTATAGCGGAACAATAGGCCGATAGGGATTCACGCTATAAAAGCAACCCGGGATGCGCCAATAGCCCGCTAGGGAAGTGGGAGTAATTTACACACCAGGCCTCACAAGTTTAATAACTAAAAGAGGGAGAAGGGCCGGGAGAAACCAAAAGAATTCGACCCTCCTGAAAGACATAAGCGAAAAGAGCCCCACAAGTGACATGTATAATGACAAAGGGTAAATAAAGCCGCCCGCGAGGGCACTCACGGACCGCGGTAGGTAGATGCCAGGCACGCAGAAGCCGAATACGGAGAAAAATGGCGCCGGGTATACCTCAAGGGGCGGGCCGCGGAGACAGTGACGCGGAACGCGCCATCTGCGGGCCCCGGCCCCCGAAGAGTGTGTAGCAGCAAACGTGACGAGCAGCCAATCACAGCGCATCAGCGCCTGAGGTAATGCCGCCGCCAACCGCGAAACACAGGGGAAGCGTGCACGGTGTCATTTTCAAAAACGCAACCAGTGCAACCAAGTCAGCGCGGAGACCGACACCAACAATAAGCACATAATAAAGTGAAGCACCAAGGCATACACATACAACCCCCCCCCCCCCTGAGAGCTACAAGGGAGAGCAAGGGAGGGCGGTGTCCACTTAACAAAGGACCCACCGACAGACAGGGGCAATACTGCGGGAGGGGCATCCCATAGAGGCTCACCATATGCCTACACCGCCTACCCTTTGGTGGGGGATTGCGGTGGAGCGCTCCTAAGCACCTGACAGCGGTGCTGCCTACCATCACCCGGACCAGCGCAGTCAAGGCTGGGAGGCACATTAATAATGGAACGGGTGGGAATAGTCCTACAGGGCTGCAGGCTAATAGCCCCGCTCACCTGGGGGAAGAGAGCCATCTTCTTGTCCTTCGCAGTCCAGACTGCAGAGAAATTCTGGGGATTTGTGGGAGGTCCCGGGTATTTGAGAGGCCGGGAGGAGCCAATTTTGCGGTCTCTGCAGTCCAGCGCCCTCTGGCAGAGTAATACCCAAGAGTAATGATTCTTATCTGGAGCAGGACGTACTGTATACTAAGAATATAGATAATACAGCATTGCACAATGGTTCGAAGAGAGGACCCTGAAGAGCAGAAAGTACTAAATTCAAGTCCCACACCGGTAATACTGACTTACGCGGTGGCCGGACATGGGTGACTCTCTAGAAAAAGGTCTTGATCAACCTATGGTTGGCAATGGATCACTGGAAAAAGACGGCTAAGGCCGAGACCTGACCCCTGAGGGTGTTCAGCTGGAGACCCAAGTCTAAGCCGTGTTGCAAAATCTCCAGAATCTTAGAAATAGAAAAAGTGCAGCAAGGGAGACTCTTGGTCTCGCACCAAGTAATATAAGCATGCCAAACTATGTAGTATATCATGGAAGAAGACTTCTTCCGTGCCTGAATCATGGTATGCACAACCGTGGACGACAGCCCCTTTTCCGTCAGGATTGAGGTTTCAATAGCCAGTCCGTCAAAGCCAGCGTCCGTAAATTGGGGTGCCGCAGCGACCCCTGCATGAGAAGCCCTGGGTCGACGGGCATGATGTAGCGATCTACTGACATCTGAACTATGTTCGCAAACCAACTCCTTCTTGGCCAGCAAGGAGCCACCTGGATGGTTGGTACCCCTTCCTGGGCTATCTTGCGCAGCACTCTGCCCAGGGAATGAATAAAGAAACTTGAACTCCGTCCAGGGAATCGCCAGAGTATCTGTGGCAATGGCCAGAGGATCTCCAATGAGGGAGACGAACCCTGGAAGTTTGTGATTGTGACGCAAACAGATCCACGTCCGGCTGACCCCAGCGGAGACACGGAGCATGAAAGGTCTTGCTGCAGAGAGGACATTCCCCCAGGCGAGAGGCGCTCCTGCTCAGCGAGTCTGCCACCAGATTTTCTACCCCGGGAATGTAGACCGCCGAGATACAGGGAACATTCTCCTCTGCCCAAGACAGAATCTGGGTTACCTCCTTTAGAGCTCCCTTGCTCCGAGTCCCCCCCTGGTGATTGATGTATGCGACAGCTGTCCGATTGTCCGAGCAAACTTGGATTGCACGACCCCTTAAATGGGAAGTCAAGGGTAGAAGCACCGACCGGATCGCTCTCAGCTCCAGGAGATTGATGGATAAGCGGTTCTCCTGCGGACCCCACTGACCCTGGATCTTCTGTGTCTGCCAAACGCCTCCCCAGCCTGTCAGACTGCCGTGGTAACTATCTCCCAATGGGGAGTCAGAACAGACTTGCCCACCAGCAGGTTCCAGGAGTCCAACCACCACAAGAGGGACTGCCTGGCCAGGGGGGACAGCGAAAATTCCTGTTCCAGAGACTCCTGCATCCAATTCCAGCCAGTCGGCAGGTTCAATTGAAGGGGTCTCATGTAAAATTGGGCAAAGGGCACTGCCTCGAAGCATGATACCATTAAGCCCACCAATCTCATCCCCAGACGAATTGATGGCCGCTGACAAGACAGCAAGGCCTGCACCTGCATCTGGAGACCCAAAACCTTCTGCTGTGGCAGAAAAACCTTGACCTGAGCAGTGTCCATCGTCATTCGCAGGAAGGATCTCACTGTTGAGGGATAAATGACTTTGCGTAATTGACTACCCAGCCGAAGGCCTCCAGGGTTGACAGCACCGTCCGAGTATCTCTCTCGGCCTGCTAAAGAGACTGGGCCGCAGGAGGCCCCGCTCTGCTGCCATCAACTGAGAGAGTGTCAAAACGATCTTCTGCAGCCAAGACTGCAAGATGAACAACTGGGGAATGATAGAGGGACACCTGTCTTTATAGGGGGCCGGGAGGAGCTACATCTTTTGATCTTGCAGTCGAGCGCCCCCTGGTGGCGGAATACCACGTCATCACTGGGATGACCTGGACTGGATATAGGGAAAACAGTTTTCTGTTAATCATGCGCCTATTTTTTTTGCTTTTTTTTTCTTTTATTCTATTGCACTATTAAGTACGGACCTATATTTATTGGCATTTAGAAATACATTCCTAATAATGATTCTCTTGAAGCTCTAGACCAGTGTACCCCAGCCCTCTCCTCGAGAGCCACCAAAAGGCCTTGTTTTACAGATCACCACATAGATGCACAGGTGAAGTAATTAGTGCTCACAAAGACACAAAACATGAGCTGCTGGTGGCTTACGAGGAGAGGGTTGGGGGAACAATGATCCAGACAAACCTAGTTTATAGAGATTGTATGACTGCTGATGCTAATCCATACATGTAAAATCAAAGGTACATAACCTATTGTCTGATAGTGTAACTAACATTAGGGTGTTGAGAGTGAATTATTCTCATGTAATCTGATCCTAAATGCTGCTTGGCGTGTATGAGCCAGCGGACCATTGGAAGTGGATTGTATCTGATCATTTTGACGGCAGGCTCCAGGAGTACCCCTCATAATATGTGTGGGTGATGAGTCTGTTCAGATCGTCCGTGCCCTGCTTGTGGAGAGAGGTGTTAAGTTCATCAAAACACCATATTATGTATCATGTACAAAACACCACACGAGGCAGCATAAAGATCACATATAAGGGACGTAATGATACATTGGGGTCTAGAAAGAAGAATCAGATACTATGTCAAAAAAGTGCAAAGATAACAAAAAGAGGACTGCGGTGTGTTGCCAAACAGCTAAATATCAACAATAGCCCAATAGTGGCTTCAAATTGCTACAAAACACCATTTTGAAACCAAATGGGCCCAATGCCCTGGGGGCCCTTGTGGCAAGTGACTGAGCCACTGGGTTTTAGGATAGAGAGTGAAGTGAATTGGACCTTGCAGCATATGCATACCCACACTACCAGATCCACAAAAAAATCTCAACAGCCAGAGGGGCCTATAACAGAAATGGCTGCTCTACCCCTCAAGTTTTAAAAGGCCAAAACAGCAGGACCTAAGACCTAAGTTAATGTCCGCTTTTATTAGTAATTTATTTTGAAAGAGCCTTTCTTATGTTCGCAAATATGTGGTACATGGAGGCAGTTTTCACTACCTGTATTGCGTTGCTATAAGCAACAGCATACAAAGAACTACAAGAATAGAGGAGCCCTGTGCACACAGAGTAACGCCACTATGGATGCTGCCAAGGTGAGCAAGAAGAGCTCTGTGTGTAAAAGGCCGAATATAACAAAACCAGGGAGTTTGACACAGGCTCAAAAGTCAGGATGCCTCATGGGGGGAGGGGGTGCTTTCACCCCGCTCTGGAATCATTTAAGACTAATGGGCCGATGCAGTGGGATCTGGTCCCCTCAAAGGTGACCGGGGTAGACCAAGAGCAAGAGTGCTGGGAGGGGGAGGAGGGTGTCTGTAAGGGTCCTTCCTGTTCTGTAGGCTTGTATATGTGTGCTGACAGAATCAACCTTCTCTTAAAGCGGATCTTCACTCTGAATAAGAGTCTATCTTATATGTTTCCCACACCCTGTACATACAGATTGCTCACATTAAAAATCATCCTACCTGCATCTACTGCATGTTATGAGCCTTTAAACATCCAAGATGGCGGCTTATGGAAGCCGCCATCTTATCAGGCAGCCTGCAAACAGGAAGTGCCTCCTGACTGTGCTGCTCTGCATTCTGGGACTGCTATAACCCGCCCCCTGTACCTTATCCCACTCTCCTCTCCTCAGTAAGTGTGATGCTTCTGAGTCAAGATGGCGGCGCCCGTATCCTAAATTCCTGAACAGAGTTGCAGACCAGTGGGTGAAAGAATAATAAGTTAGTGACTAAAAACGTAAAATATATTAATTTTAGATGCTGGGGAACCTTTTGTTTAAGAGTTTGGGCTTTTCATTAAATCACGCTGAAGGTCCGGTTTAAGTGATGCTGTCCAATGGACATGTGTATCTTTCGGAGCCAGGGTGCATTATGTAGGTAAGAGGCCTTTGAAGATCAAAGGAAAACCTAAGTAGTATTGTAGAACACTAAGCAAAACTGAATATGGTTAATAGTCAAGGTTATATTCCATGGAAGTACACAAACTCCTAATAGGTGCCTTATGACAGATGATTGGTTCAGCAAGGGGGCTCGGATGGCTCCAGGAGAGCCCCCGGAATAGCCCCCCCCCCCCTGCTTCGGCAGCAGCAGCTGCTAACTGTAAAAAAAAAATAAAATAAAAATGACACTCACTTACCTGCGTGTGCGCTGGCTCCCGCTGTCCCTCCTCTTCACCTGGGGGGCCTCCGATCCCCCCCCAGGACTTACCGATCTTCAGGAGAGAGCACGGGAGGCTCTCTCCCCTCTGCTCCTCCGATGGCGGCCGCTAACGACGTCATCCCGGCCCCGATCACTGGCTTCAGCTCTCTCAGCTGTCAGATACCGGTGATCGGTGCCCGGGGAAGGAGGTGGCAACCGATCTCCTGCCTCCCCCTTCTCTGGATGCCGATCACCGGCATCTGTCAGCACAGCGGCGAGGGACAAGAGCTTACAATTGGAGGTAAGTACAGTAAAAACATTTTTTTTTTTTTAAATAAAATACTTTTGTGTGGTGTTTTTTTTTTTTTGAACAGTTAACCCTTTGTGAGCTGGTAAGGGGTCCATGAGACCCCTTATACCAGTTCACAAGGCTCTGGGTCTGGCAAGTCACCTGCGGCTAGTGGGTGACTTGCCATTAACCCCCATTACCTGCCTCCCCAACGGCCGGGGGGGGGGGCAGAAGGGCCCGGGCCACTTAGTGGCTATGTGGGCTAGTAGCTTGCAGGGCCAGGGGCCACCAACGCTGGCCCCTGCACCCTGTTTTACAAGCCCCCATAGCTGGCCTGGGTCGGTAATGCTGGGTAGGGGGGACCCTACGTCATTTTTTGGGGGGATTTTTAAGGGTCTTTAACCCTTAAAATTCCCCCAAAAAATGGGGTCTCCCCCTGGGAGGGGGGAACCTATGTAAATTTTTTTTAAATTAACCGCTTATGTCCTGTTACACAGCAGGTATAAAATGCTTCCAGCATTTTTTACATTTAAAGTGGACCAACACCCAGGATTTTGACTATCCTATGCCCCGCTCTGTGAAACCCCCCCGATCGCCCACAATAACTCATCTCACCCCGATCCTATGGTGCATGCGCGGCCGCTCGTCCAATCAGTGCGCTCAGAGCAGCTGAGTTATGGACGTCTAAGAGACGTCTATGCTCAGCCACTCTGAGCGTGCTGGAGACCGCATCCCCCACTTCCCTCTAACAGGGAGCGTGCCCGCGCCAGCCATTCATAAATAGCCAGCACGTGCCCGGGCCCTGCTAAAGGGATAGGGGGATGCGGCCCGTGCATGCGCCGTAGGACCGGGATTCAGGTAAGTGGTAGCGGGTGTTCTGGGGGGTTTTACACAGGGGGGAGGGAATAGAACGTTCTGGGAATCTTATAGATTCCCGGGCCGATCAGCCCTGGGTGTTGGTCCACTTTAACCCATTGTGAACTTGTAAGGAGTCCATGAAACCCCTATACCAGTTCACAAGGCTGGGGGGCTGTCAAGTCACCTGCGGCTAGCGGGTGACTTGCCATTAACCCCGGCCCCCCTAGTACCTGCCTCCCCGAGGCAGAAGGGCCCGGGCTGATTTAGGCGGTGCGGGCTTGTACTTGGCAGGGCGGGGGGCCACCAAAGCTGGTCCCTGCGCCCTGTTCTACAAGCCCTGCATAGCTGATCCCTGGGCTGGTTATGCTGGGTGGGGGGGACCCCATGTCATTTTTATGGGAATTAGGTTTTATTTGAAATAAAGGAGACAATTTTCTAAAAATATATTTTTTTTATTTTGTTTAATTTATTCAAAAATATTTTAAAAAACAGTAAAAAAAATTACAAACAAGACATTTCATGTTAGAACCTAAACTCTGCCGCAAAAATAAAATATATAATTTTCCTGGAAATACCTGCAAAAATCACAATTAAGCATAGCGCAAAATGGTTAAAAATGACCTGTCAAGAGAGGGTGACAAAATCTCAAGTAGGCTGGCAGTTAAAAGGGTTAAAAGTACCTATGCATGTTTGGTATCGTTCTGCTTGGGGGACCTTGCGCTTTTAGATTTAGCTTGTTTGTCTTGTTTGCATATTGATATTTTAGGAAAACTCATTTTTTTTATTCTGCTTTATTATAAATTTTTTAAGGGAACCCTGTGCGACCAAAGAATTCTTTGATGGATTACTTTCAGAAAGATGGGCTCACTACAACATGCTGGGTACGCTTAGAAAGCTTATCATGTGTACTTTCAAGGAATGTATGGTTTGTGGGGGTATTCCATATGTAAAGGGTTGTTTTGGTAGAAAAAGCGCAAGGTGCGCACTTTGTCTGCAGAGCTGAAATTTTCAAGCAAAATTACCATTGTGCACATGCTTTACTTTTTGGTGTTTGGCAACTCTTCTTTTGACAGTAGCTATGCATGTTGGGTATCGTTCGGTTCGGGGGATGTTGCTTTTTCAGATTAACTTGTTTTTTCTTGTTTGCATATTTTTTTTTTAGGAAAATGTGGCTTTGATCCTGCTTTTTTTATCCATTTTTAGGGAAGCTCTGTGTAACCAAAGAATACATTGAGGGAGAACTTCCAGAAAACTGTGGCAACATCAACAAGCCTGGTACGCCTAGAAAGCTTGAAGTGTGTATTTCCAGAGAATATATAGTTTGTGGGGGGTATTTCAAATGTAAAGGGTTGTTTTTATTAAAAAACTGCAAGGTGCACATAGCGCTTAGCATAGCTGTATTTGATCTAAAATTCTCTTAAAGTGCTGTTTCAGTTTGGGGGAATCTCCTGGGCAGGAAAGGGTGTCTACCAATACATATGTGGTACCGTTGTAACCGGGAGAAATTGGGATTTCACAAGCAATAAGATTTTATTGACAAACTTTATTACAAAAAAACACTACAAATTGTAAAAAAATATATTTTTTTCACATATTTCACCCCAAAATACAATTCTGTGAAATACTCACCTGTAGAATTGATATTATTTGTATACAGTACGTCCTGCTCCAGATATAATACTTACACTTCGGGTTATCCTCCGCCAGATGGCGCTGCACTGCAGAGACATGCAAAAACAGGCTCCTCCCGGCCCTTCAAATACCCAGGAACCTCCCACAAATCCCCAGCATTGAAAAGCAGTGAACAAGAAGCCGGGAGAATTAAACCACCCAGAACAACTGGTAATGATAACAATCACCATACAGGGGATCCAGAATAATGCAAAAACCAGGGTGGGGTGGAGCAGGACGTACTGTATACAAATAATATCAATTCTACAGGTGAGTATTTCACAGAATTGTATTTTTCTTAGTATACAGTACGTCCTGCTCCAGATATAATACTTACACTTGGGACATCCAATAGCAGTGTCCATAAAGTAGGGCGGGATCCCCCAACAAAAGGTGACATCAGGCAGTTGAAACCACTGCCGCCTGCAAAACCTTGCGGCCAAAAACAGCATCAGCTGAGGCCCTAACATCAACCTTGTAAAACTTCGAAAAGGTATGAACAGAAGACCAAGTAGCGGCCTTGCAAACTTGTTCAACAGAAGCCTGGTGCTGGAAGGCCCAAGAGGCACCAATAGCACGAGTAGAATGAGTAGTAAGATGGAAGGGGGGGACTCTTCCCCTTAGCAGAATAGGCCTGAATCACAGCCTGACGAATCCATTTGCTAATAGTAGACTTGGCCGGAGCCAAACCCTTTCTAGGACCAGAAGGGACCACAAAAAGAGCATCAGTCTTCCTGAAGGCCGCAGTGACTACCAGGTAATACTTCAGACACCTGACCACATCCAAAGAATGCAGAACCCTTTCCTTAGCGTTGCTAGGATTAGGACACAATGAAGGAAGAACAATATCTTGATTCAAATGAAAAGCAGACACCACCTTTGGCAGAAAATCTGGCTTAAAGCGGAACACCACCTTGTCCTGGTGTCTCTCGTAGTATGGGGGCTGAATAGACAGAGCCGCCAGCTCAGACACACGCCTGACCGAAGTGATAGCCACCAGAAAAACAACTTTGAGGGTAAGTACAGCCAGAGCAGCATCCTGAATAGGCTCAAAGGGAGCACCCTGCAAGGCAGACAAAACCAGGTTCAAGTCCCAAACAGGGACCGTAGGCTTACGTGGGGGACGCACGTGAGTGACCCCCTGAAAGAAGGTCTTAACCAAGGGATGCTGAGCAAAAGACTTCTGAAAGAAGACAGACAGGGCAGAAACCTGACCCTTCAGAGTACTGAGTTTTAAACCCAACTCCAATCCATGTTGTAAAAACTCCAGAATCCTAGGGATTAAGAACTCCCTGCAGGGAAGAGACCTAGACTCACACCAGTCTATGTAGGAACACCATACCCTATAATAGATGGCAGAAGAAGTTTTCTTCCTAGCCTGTACCATGGTATCCACCACTGAGGCAGACAAGCCTTTCTCCATCAAGATGGAGGTTTCAGCAGCCAGGCCGTCAAAGCCAGAGTTTGTAAACTGGGATGGCGTAAGGAGCCCTGAGTGAGCAGATCTGGCGCCTCTGGCGGGACATACTGGTCTACTGCCATTTGTACCACGTCTGCGAACCGCACCCTTCTTGGCCACCTTGGGGCCACCAGAATAACCGGCACCCTTTCCAGGGCAATCTTGCGCAGAACCCTGCCCAGCAGGGGGAACTGGGGAAAGACATACAGGAGCCGAAATTTCTTCCATGACATTGACAGAGCATCCGTGGCCAAGGCGAGAGGATCCTGAGACAGGGAGACAAAGGCCGGGAGCTTGTGATTGTGACGGGATGCAAACAGATCCACATCCGGTAGGCCCCACCGGTAACACAGGGACTGGAATACCCTGTTGCAGAGGAACCACTCCCCCTGACGGGAAGTCCCCCTGCTCAGAGAGTCTGCTAGAAGATTCTCTACCCCTGGGATATAAACAGCCGAAATGCATTGAACATTGGCCTCCGCCCATGTCAGAATCCGCGACACTTCCTGGAGGGCACCCTTGCTCCGGATCCCTCCCTGATGGTTGATGTAGGCACCCGCCGTCCTGTTGTCAGAGCGCACCTGAACAGACAGTCCCTGCAGCTGCTCCAGAACCAACCTGACCGCCTGTAGTTCCAGAATGTTGATGCTCAGGGACTTCCAGAATCCCAGGAGGGGGCTAGAAAGGACCTGCCCTTTAGCAAGTTCTTGTGGTCTAGCCACCACGAGAGGGACCTTCTGACCAATGGGGGAAACACACAAACCCCGTCCAAGGACGTGGGGTCCTTGTCCCATACTGAGAGGAGGTGAAGCTGCAGAGGCCTCGAATGGAACTGAGCAAAGGGCACCGCCTCAAAGCTCGCCACCATCAGCCATTGCCACTGGATTCGACCGTCTGAAAGACATAATGGGAATAGGGATGTCAGAGCCATGCGCAGTAAGCAAGAATTATGAAAATCGCCCGCGAGGGCACTTACAGCCCGAGGGAGGAGGAGGACCGTTACCACGCGCGCGCGCGACAAGCATCTAAATGGCGCCAAGCGAACCTCGAAGGGTGGGCCAGAGACGCGCCAAGCCAGGTCCTCGCCCCCCTGAAGAGCGCGAAGCTATGAGGCAGTAGTCAACGCAGAGAAAACACGAGTGTATGACACACTTAGAAAAAAAGAGAGGTTTGCCAATGAAGGCGACGCCGATAGACAATAAAAGGCAAACAGCGTGGCTCTGACACCAGGTGTATAAGTCAAGGACAATACTAAGGCCATAACGTGTAACTCAAAACACTATGATCACCACACACACACACCCCCCCCCCCCTTTCTTTCCCCCTGAGCTACGGGGGGGGAACGAGGGAGGATGGCGACCCTTTGAACATGGTCCACCGCTACACGGGGTATGGGGCAATAATGCGGGAGGGGCATCCACTAGAGGCTCACCATCAGCCTAAACCGCCTACCCTTTGGTCGGGGACTGCGGTGGAGCATGGCTCCATGAGCACGCGTGGTGCTGCCTACCTTCACCCGACCAGCGCAGCCCAGGCTGGGAGGCACATCACGAAGAGGACGGGTGGGAGTAGTCCAACAGGGACGCAGGCTTTAATAGCCCCGCTCACCTGCGAGAGAGTGATACTTCATGTCTTCGCAGTCAGCACTGCAGAGAAATCTGGGGATTTGTGGGAGGTCCCTGGGTATTTGAAGGGCCGGGAGGAGCCTGTTTTTGCATATCTCTGCAGTGCAGCACCATCTGGCGGAGGATAACCCCAAGTGTAAGTATTATATCTGGAGCAGGACCTACTGTATACTAAGAATATTAAGAATACACTTGACAAATGACAAACAAGACATTTGATGTTAAAGCCCAGACTATGCTGAAAAAAACAATATATCATTTTCCTGGGAAATCCCTGGAAATCCCTTCAAAAATCACAATTGAACATGGGGAGCGCAAAATAGTGCAAAATGGTCTGGCAACAGAGTGTGACAAAAACTCCAGGAAGGCTGGCAGCGAAAGGGTTAATGCATTTTACTGTGGTGCCAAACTTACAGGATTAATGTAAAAGATGAGATAAAAAGATGAAGTTACCTAGCTTTTTTTCAATTTCCTTTAAACAACTCTCTTGTTGGTTCAGCTCCTTTTTCTTTTGTTTCATATCTGGCGAGTTAATTTCTTCAATATGTTTCTTAAGATCTTTATCCACAGTATGTGATCTCTTCATTGCTAAACAATATTGCTGTAACATATCTATATAGATATATGAAAAATACAATTCTGTGAGTACTCACCTGTAGAATTGGTATTATGAGTATACAGCACGTCCTGTTCCAGAATATTCCTTACACATAGGTTATACATCCACAAGATGGCACTGGACTGCAGAAAAAAACTTGAGCCACTCCCGGCCCCTTAAAGAGCCAGGAACCTTCCACCAATTCCCAGTGTTGACAAGCAGTTATACAAGAAGCCGGGAGAATAATAAACACAAAATGAACAATCACCATACAGAGGCAACCAAGAATAAAGATAACCAGGGCGGGATGGAACAGGACGTGCTGTATACTCATAATACCAATTCTACAGGTGAGTAGTCACAGAATTGTATTATTCCAAGTATACAGCACGTCCTGTTCCATAATATTTCTTACACATGGGACATTAAATAGCAGTGTCCGTAAGGTAGGGTGGGATCCGCAAAAGCAACAGCTTTAAACCACTGCCGCCTGCAGAACTTTGAGGCCAAAAGCAGCATCAGCTGAGGCCCTAACATCAACCTTGTAAAACTTAGAAAAGGTATGAACAGAAGACCAAGTAGCAGCCTTGCAAACTTGTTCAACAGAAGCTTGGTGCTGAAAAGCCCAAGAAGCACCAATAGCACGAGTAGAATGAGCAGTAAGGCGGAAGGGAGGCTCCTTCCCCTTAGCAGAATAGGCTTGTACCACAGCCTGACGTATCCACTTACTGATGGTGGATTCAGTAGCTACCAAATAAAACTTCAAAGTCCTAACCACATCCAGAGAATGTAAGACCCTCTCCTTAGGGTTACTAGGATTAGGACACAGAGAAGGCAAGACAATGTCCTGATTGAGGTGAAATGCAGACACAACCTTAGGCAGAAAATCTGGCTTAAACCGAAACACCACTTTGTCCTCGTGTCTCTCAAAATAAGGAGGTTTGATGGAAAGCGCCACCAACTCAGAAACACGCCTAACATATATACGATAGCCACCAAAAATGCTACCTTAAGCGTCAAAATGGACAAAGGAGCCTTACGCAGAGGCTCAAAAGGAGGACCCTGCATAGCGGGTAAGAAAGTCTCCCAGCAAGGGGACAGGAAGGTCATGCCCACCAAGAGGTTCCTTGAGTCCAGCCACCACGAAAGAGACCGCCTGACCAGAGGGGACAGAACAAACACCTGATCCAGGGACCCGATCCCATACTGACAAAAGGTGTAGCTGAAGAGGTCTCATGTGAAACTGAGCATGGGGTACTGCCTCGAAGCAAGACACCATCAGTCCCACCAGCTGCATCCACGGCCGGATGGAGGGATGAGGACAAGACAGCAGGAACTGGGCCTGAGCTTGAAGACTCTCCACCTTCTGCTGAGGGAGAAAAACCTTGACCTGAGATGTATCCAGAGTCATGCCCAGAAAGGACCTCACCAGTGACGGGGACAGGGAAGACTTGGGATGGTTGATTACCCAGCCGAAGGACTCCACCATCTGGGTATCCAGCTCGGCCTGATGGAAGGACTGAGATGTGATGAGAATGTCGTCCAAGTAAGGAAGGATGCGAATGCCCTGAGATCTCAGCAGAGCCACCCCGCCCGCCAGCACCTTGGTGAATACCCTGGGAGCCGAGGTGATACCGAAAGGCAAGGCCACAAATTGGTATTACTGATCCTCCAGAGCGAACCTGAGGAATTTCTGATGACCTGGAAAGATTGGTACGTGAAGGTAAGCGTCCTTGATGTCTACAGAAGTCATGAAATCGCCCGGGCGCAGTGAATTGACTGCTGAGCGCAGAAAATACTTGAATCTGACAAACTTGTTCAGACGCTTTAAATCCAGGATGGGCCTGAGGGACCCGTCCGTTTTGGGGACCGTGAAGAGATTGGAATAGAAGCCTCTGCCCCGTTCCCAGAAAGGCACAGGGCAGAGGACCCCCAACTCCAGAAGGTTTTGGACAGCAAGGCACAAACCCCGAGCTGACAGAGGGTTTCGAGCCATCCGAGATCTGATGAATCTTGGGGGCAGCCAGGCTGCAAACTATCTTGTAACCGGAGGAAACCACCTCCTGGATCCACCTGTCTGCTACACGTCGCCTCCAGAGGTGAGCAAAGGGCCGAAGCCGCCCCCCCCCCGGATGTGTGAGGGCGACTCTTGCCCCTGCCCCAATAGTCTCCACGTGCTCCAGCAAAGGAAACTCCTCGACCAGCCCTGGGAGCCCGAAAGGAGGGAAAAGAGGCACCAGGCCCCCGAAAGGGCCGAGACGGCCTCCTGCGTTGAGGTAACCTACCGCCCCTGGAAAACAAGTCCAAGCGTTCACCAAAGAGGCGCAACCCCAAAAGAGGAAACCAGTGAGAGCCTTTTTAGCAGCATTATCAGCTACCCACTGACACAGCCAGACAGAGCGGCGTATAGCCACCAAAAGGCCAGATGTCCTTCCACACATTCTAATGACATCATCGATGGCAGAGAGGATATATGCAACAAATTCATAGCAAAGCAGGAGAGATCTATATATAGACCTCCCACATCATCAGAGGCCCCATCTAAGAGACATTTAAGCAGGCCTTTAAAGGCAATAGCCATAATGGCAGAGGCATAAACCGGGCGCAGCGCAGTCCCCCACACAGACAAAAGCATGACTGGACAGCTGGTCCAAGCGCCAGTCCTCACCATCCCGCAGGGTAGTAGTGTCAGGAGAATGCATGACAGATGTATTTGACAACCCTAGAACGGGCGCGTCCACCTCGGGAGGACAAGAACAACATTTAATCACATCAGCAGCAAAGGGATACCTCTTGTCCCAACTCTTGGGCACCCCAGGTAGCTTACTAGGCCGTTCCCATTCCTTGAGCACTAGATTATTAAAGGGAGTCTGCTCAGGGAACTCCAAGCGTGGCTTAACCGTATCAAAAAGCTCACAGTGCTGCTGCGGAGCCACTGCAGGAGGAGAAATACAAAGCACTTCAAATATGTGACACAACAACCTGTCAGTATCATCTGAGGACCATGGGTCTTCTCCAAAGGGAGACTTGGTACCACCATAGATCTTAGGTTGTTCCTCAGAGGATTCTGAATCAGAAAACAATTCCCCCTCCTCGAGGGGGTAAGGGCCAGAAAATGAGTAAGGTCCCTCATCCTCTACAGGAAAGAGGGAAGCAGCGGGAGATAAATGCCGCTTCTTTGCAGAAGCCTTACGCGGGGCTGACCCAGCAATATGTTTTTCAATGCTGGCCACCCGTGCAGCCAAATAATATTGAGAGTCCCCGCTAGTATGCCCCTCACTGGGGGTCAGATGTAAGCGTGGGGGGGTAGGCGAAGCCAAAAAAGGCGCAGCACCAGGGCCCGCGTCAGACAGCCCAGACTGCAGCGCAAGTACCTGCTGGGCACAGTTTACACATACCCTGACATCGGCACTCACAGGGGAAACCCCAAACGCAACACACAGCCGGGCTTGTCCGGAAGGAACCCCAGGCACATTATTCCCCAGAAGCCTCTATATGGTGATTTGAGTGGCACAACAGGCCAGTATAGGGTTAAGGCTAGTTATAGCATTATATTTAGGATGCCCTAAAAAACCCGCTAGGGAGGTGGGAGATTACCAAAGGGAAGAGGGCCGGGAAAAACCACAGTGACGTTTATCCCACCTGAAAGACATAAAAAGACATTCCCATAAGCATTTACAAGTGAGAAGCAAAAATAACCCCCCCCCCCCCGCAGGGACACTCACGGACCGCACTGGTAAAGGAGCAGCAGCGCACGCAGCATGAGTGAAAGAAGAAGAGAAGTGGCGCCCGCACAGACCTCGAGGGGCGGGCCGCGGAGATGTGACGCCAAAAACGTCATCCGCAGAGCCCCCCGAAGTGCACTAATCGCGCCCCACTTGATCTCGCTGTCCAATGACGGCGCAGCAGCAGCAGCGTATTGAAGAAAAAAAACACAGCACACAATAATAAAGTGACCAACCGCCGCACCCCCCCCCCCTCCCGGAGTGCTCCCCAGGGATAGAGCGAGGCAAGGGAGAGTAGCAGCGGCGGAAGCCAAGGTTAAAAAAATACCATTTTGTGATTACTCACCTGTAAAATGGGTATTATAAGTATGACACACACCCCGCTTCCAACATTAATGAGATAAGGGTTATGTCCAGCAGAGGGCGAACTTTTGCAGAGATGAATAGAGAAAAAGGAAGCCCCTCCCGGTCCATAAATACCTGGGACCTCCCACACATTCCCCAGTATAGGAAAGCAGTAAGGGGAACCAAAACAAGGTTCACCCTATAGAGGATCCAGAATACAATAAGGGCGGGATGAAGCGGGGTGTGGGACATACTTATAATACCCATTTTGCAGGTGAGTAATCACAAAATGGTATTATTCCAAGTATGTCACACACCCCGCTTCCAACATTAATGACATATGGGACATCCAATAGCAGTGTCCAACAAGGGTGGGGATCCCAAAAGGCAACAATGCACAAATTTAAACCACTGCAGCTTGCAGAACCTTGCGGCCAAAAACAGCATCCGCTGAAGCCCGCACATCAACCTTATAAAACTTGGAAAAATGATGAACAGAAGACCAAGTAGCAGCCTTACAAACTTGTCCAACAGAGGCCTGGAGCTGAAAAGCACAGGAAGCACCAATAGCACGTGTAGAATGAGCAGTGATCTGAAAAGGAGGAACCCTCCCCTTTGCAGTATAGGCCCCAACAATGGCCTGACGTATCCATTACTAATGGTAGACCTGGGGTGCCCGCCAAACCCTTCCTGGGCCCGGAGGGCACCACGAACAAGGTGTCCGTCCTACGAAAGTAGCCACCAAATAGTACTTCACACAACGAAACACATCCAAAGAGTGCAAGACCCTCTCCTTGTCATTGCTAAGCTTAGGACACAAGGAAAGGAGAAACCTCCTAATTGAGATGAAAGATGAAAACCACCTTAGGAAGGAAATCTGACTTAAAGCAAAAGACCACCTTGTCCTGGTGTCTTTCAAAGTAAAGGGCCGGAATGGACAGATCCGCCAACTCAGAGACACGTCCCAAAAAGGCAACCCTTTGTGTGAGCACAGAAAGTGCAACATCCTGCACCGGCTCAAAAGGAGGCCCCTGGAGGGCCAACAGAACCAAATTCAAATCCCAAACAGGCAACAAGGCTTTCGAGGGGGCCGCACATGAATGACCCCTGGAAAAAGGTCTTAACCAAAGGATGAAGAGCAAAGGACCTATGAAAGAAGACCGCCAGGGCAGAGACCTGCCCTTTCAAGGTACAAAGCTGGAACCCCAGGTCCAGACCGTGTTGAAGAAAATCCAAAATCCTAGGGATCGAAAACACCCTGCAAGGCAAGGCCCTAGCCTCACACCAATCAATATAGGACAGCCAAGTCCTGTAGTAGATGTTAGAGGAAGATCTCTTCCTAGCTCTAACAAGTGTCTAAATCACCGCATCAGACAAACCTTCCCCCTTTAGAATGGAGGTTTCAGCAGCCACGCCGTCAAAGCCAGCATTTGTAAATTGGGGCAACGAAGTTGACCTTGAGTGATCAGATCCGGAAACAGGGGCAACCTGAACTAATCTACCGCCAGCCGTACAACGTCTGCAAACCACACCTGTCTTGGCCACCTTTGGGCCATCAGAATTGCTGGCGCACCCTCTAGAGCCAGCTTGCGCAGCACCTTGCCTACCATGGAGAAGGAGGTAAACAGGTACAGAAACCCCAGATCCCTCCAGGCAAGAGACATGGCGTCCACTGCCAGGGCCAGAGGATCCTGAGACAGACACACAAATGCAGGAAGCTTGTGATTGTGACGTGAGGCAAAGAGACCCACCTCCGGAATCCTCCACTTGAGACAGAGGTACCGGGATACCTTATGGTTGAGCGACCATTCCCCTTGGCGAGAGGATCCCCTGCTCAGGGAGTCCGCCTCCATGTTTCCACTCCCGGAATGTACACTGCTGAGATGCATGCGACATTGCTCTCCGCCCATGCAAGAATCAGAGAAACTTCCCAGAGGGCACTCCTGCTGCGAGTCCCTCCTTGGTGATTGATGTAAGCGACCGCAGTCCGATTTTCTGATCGAACCTGAACCGGTAAACCCTGGAGGGGATGCGTTAAGTGTGACAGTACCAACCGAATGGCTCACAGCTCCAAGACATTGATGGGGGTGTGTGCCTCCAGAGGACCCCACAGCCCCTGGAACTGATGTTCCTTCCAGAAACCCCCCCAGCCCGACAGGCTGGCATCCATGGTGACCGTCTCCCAACAAGGGGTCAGAAAAGACCTGCCCCTCAGAAGATTCCTTGGTTCCAGCCACCACGGAAGAGACTGCTGAACCAGAGGAGACATCAGAAACGACTGAACCAATGACAGCAGGTATCTGTCCCAAGCCCAGAAGATGGAGCTGGAGCGATCTCATGTGAAAATGAGCAAAGGGAACTGCCTTGAATGAAGCCACCATCAATCCCACCAGCCTCATCCCTAGCCGGATATACGGCCGCGGGTTTGGACAAAAGAAGACGGATCAGGTCCAGAACCATCTGCACCCTTGACAAAGACAAGAACACCCTGGTATGAATGGTATCTAGATTCATGCCCAGAAATGAAAACTCCCTTGAAGGGGAGAGAGAGGACTTGGGGTGGTTGATCACCCATCCAAACCTCTCCAGCGTAGTCACCACCGTCCTGGTGTCTAGCTCCGCCTATCAGAGAGAGATGCCGTAACGAGAAGGTCGTCCAAAAACGGCACAATGCGAATGCCCTGGGCTCTGATAAGGGCCATTATACCCTCCAGCACCTTGGTGAACACCCTAGGTGCCGAGGTCAGCCCGAACGGGAGGGCCACAAACTGAAAAATGCTAATCTCCCACCATCAACCTAAGAAATCTAAAACATGGCTTCCCACACGCATGTGTGTGTCCTCCTTGCGCAGTGAGACTGCTAATCTTGTCCTGTTCCACTCAGGACTCTGGTGTGCTGGAAAGATCGGCACATGAAGGTAAGCATTCTTGATGTCTATGGACGTCATGAAGTCCCCCTGACGAAGAGAATTAATGGCTGAGCACAAAGTCTCCATGCGGAACTTCTTGGTTCTGATGAACCTGTTGAGAAGCTTCAAATCCAGAATGGGTCTTATGGATCCATCCTTTTTGGGCACAGCGAAAAAGGTTGGAATAATAGCCCCGGCCTCCCCCAGAGAGAGGCACCGGGCATATGACTTCCATGTCCAGAATATTTTGCACTGCCAACCGGAGCCCCTGCGCAGCTCGGGGGTCCGAGGGGACCTGTGATCTGAGGAATCTAGGAGGATGCCGGTACTCGAACTCCAGTTTGTACCCGGAAGAGACCACTTCCAAGGCCCAGTTGTCTGTGACCTCCCAGGTCCAGCCCTGGGTGAAGTGCCGCAGCCGTCCCCCCACCCGCAAGGGTGAGAGCGCCCCCTCATTGCTGAGCTGGCTTGGCCGCGGGCTTGGAACCCCAGGCAGGTCCAGGACGGCCGCGTCCTCTGCCTCTGCCCCAAGAGTCACCTCTGAAAGTAGAGCAGGCAGCTCCTCTGCCTGCTCTGGCACCGTGAAAGGAAGGATTAAAGGAGCCTGCCCCCCGAAAGGAGCGACACTGCCTCTTGCATTGTGGTAGCTTTCCTCCTTTCGCTACCGAATCCAATTTATCTCCAAACAGCCGCATACCCCGGAAGAGTAGCCCTGTAAGTGACTTCTTAGCTGCAGTGTCAGCCACCCACTGGCGCAGCCAGACTGATCGGCGAATAGCCACCAGCAATGCCGAGGTTCTGCTACACATACCTATTGTGTCATCCAAGGCAGATAAGACAAAGGTCATGAACAATTCACACCGTGTAAGCGCTGCCAATTCATCACTGGCCGGGTTAAGCTGGGAACCACTCAACAGGCCCCTAATCACAGACCTGGTGGCCACAGCAATGAGCGCTGAAGCACAAACAGGCCGCAAGGCCGAACCTACGCTGGCAAAGGCATGACATGCCATTTGATCAATACGTCGGTCCTCGCCATCCTTTAGCGTGGTGACGTCTGGAGAGTTCACAACAGATGTGTTGGACAATCCCAGAACGGGCGCATAGCCTTCAGGAAGGGATGACCAGCGCTTCAGCGCGTCCACCGGAAAGGGATACTTTCTATCCCATCCCTGAGGAACACTGGGAAGCCAGCTAGGCCTTTCCCATTCTATAAGAATCAGATTGTCAAAGTGCTTTTGATTATATGACAATATATATACACACACACATAATGCATGCTTTATGGATAACATTGCGTTAAAACAGTAGTCCCCGGTGCTATAACGGGGTACAAGGCATAATTAAAGGCACGAAAAACCCCGCAGGGCACTCACAGCCCAGGAAATGGTGACGGCACACCGAGGCAGAAGACGGGAGGAGGAAAAAGGGCGGGCCAGCGCGGATCGTGCGCCGTGCCTGGCTCCGCCCCCTTCCCAATCAGCCCAAGCAACGCGGATCCCAGCCAACAGCTGGGCGCCGCAATAGGCGCCATAGACAGGGGGGCGCCCCCTGCTCAAACAGAAGAGAGGGGGAGCAGCTCTCCCCGCCACAATGGCGTCCCACGAGCGCCCAACGCCGCATCCTGGGCAGCCTCGGCAGTACAAGCACACACACACACACTAATAAAGTAAAAGACAGAGACAAAACAAAAAAACGGGACCAGCCGGCCCCGACCCCCCCCCCACCTGAGGGGAACAGGGTGTCACGGAAAAAAGAGGGGGATCCCATACTAACCAGAAGTGAAGGGAGGGATAACGGGACGGGGCATCCCAAACCAGGGGCACCATCCTGGTAAACCTCCTACCCCTTGATATGGGGGTCTCACGGTGGAGCATGGCTCCTAAATTACACCTACTCGGTTGCAGCCTACCCTCATCCGGACCTGCAGCCAAGGCTGGGAGGCATAGGAGTTTAAATTTAATCCGGTCCGGGCAGGAATAGGGCAATAAATTGCCGGGTGTGACCCCGGCTTACCTGTAAGGAAGGAGATAGCCATCTTCTGACTTGCTCGCCGTCTGCAGAGACGATTACCGGGGAATGTGTGTGAGGTCCCAGGTATTTATGGACCAGGAGGGGCTTCCTTTTTTTCTAGTCATCTCTGCAAAAGTTCGCCCTCTACTGGACATAACCCATATGTCATTAATGTTGGATTAAAACAAAACCAAAAACCTGGAATTCACACCTGGGCACTCCATTCAAAATGATTGAAAATTTATTAAAGCGCAATCATTAAAAAACACATAAAACACACATCCAACAAGGGTTAAAAACAAACCAAACCTGGATAAATAATCAATTAATATTCCAAATAACAATTAATAATATATATACAGATCTAGTAATGAGTCATTACTAGATCTGTATATATATTATTAATTGTTATTTGGAATATTAATTGATTATTTATCCAGGTTTGGTTTGTTTTTAACCCTTGTTGGACGTGTGTTTTATGTGTTTTTTAATGATTGCGCTTTAATAAATTTTCAATCATTTTGAATGGAGTGCCCAGGTGTGAATTCCAGGTTTTTGGTTTTGTTTTAATGCATAGTAGTTATGGAATTTATGGAGCACCCATTGTTCAATACATTTTTGTGTAGTGCCCTCACACCAGTTGTGTTACACTCATTAATGTTGGAAGCGGGGTGTGTGACATACTTGGAATATAGGTGAAGAAGGAGGGGGGGGGATTGGGTAAGGAAGACCCAGAGTGCAGGAAGGGGCATCCCACAAGGCTCACCATAAGCCTATACCGTCTGCCCATGTCAGTGCAGGGATTGCGGTAGGAGCAGCGCTCCTCAGCACCTGACCCTGGTGCTGTCCTACCTTCACCCTAACCAGTCAGCCGAGGCTGGGAGGCAGTGGGTCCGGAAACGGGTGGGAATAGTCCTGCAAGGCAGCAGGCGGATGAGCCCTGCTCACCTTCACAGTATAGAGAGCCATCCTCTATCTTCACAGTCCAGACTGCAGATAAGAACTGGGGAATTGGTGGGAGGTTCCTGGCTATTTAAGCGGCCGGGAGTGGGCACAAGTTTTTTTCTGCAGTCCAGCGCCATCTTGTGGATGTATAACCCACGTGTAAGGAATATTCTGGAACAGGACGTGCTGTATACTTGGAAAAAAATGAGGACTGTTAATACAATAAAAATCTGCTTTAAAGAGGACCAGCATTCTAAAATGACAAACTGGTCCTCTGAAACTGGTTTTGGGGCATGTGGGTGCTGGATGCCACACAATGCACACTGGCTGGGGAAGCCTGTTTCCAATCCCCATTAATCACCTACTTCCACATTCCCCTGGAACTTACAGCCCCACATGACTGCTGGAAGCCAGTGAAGTCCGTGGGATGGGTTTAAAGTGCATTGTGCACACCTGGCTGTCAACAGCAATGGTCGCCTCAGTCACATGATCCAGTGACCGAAACAAGGGATTGCAGAAATAGGCGAATGTAGGGGCTGGGGATCTGGCTTTCCCGCCAGTATGTGGTACAGGCCCACCCAGCAATTGCATGTTCCCCAGCTACCAGTCCCAGGGGACCAAAAGCCATTTTTGACGGTTGGTCTACTTCAGAACATATTTATTGACATCAGCTTTAAAAACTAAAACAAAACAGAAAAAAAAAAAAAAAAAGGTTTTACATGGGAGCTTGTTCTATGCAAATATTATTCTCCTTCAGGGAGGAAGACTTTTGTCAGAAGAGATTTTAAAATTCATTCCCAGAAATTAGATGAACTTAAAGCGGTCCTTCACTCTGAATAGGAGTCTTATGTTTCCCACACCCTGTACATACAGATTGCACACATTAAAAATCATCCAACCTGCATCTACTGCAAGTTATGAGCCTTTAAACATCCAAGATGGCGGCTCATGGAACATCAGGCAGCCTGCAAACAGGAAGTGCCTTCTGACTGTGCTGCTCTGCATTCTGGGATTGCTGACCTTTTCCTGACCCCAGCTCTGCTCTGTCTGAGCAAAGCACAGCTATAACCTGCCCTCCTGTACTTTATTCCACTCTCCTCTCCTCAGTAAGTGTGATGCTTCTGAGTCAAGATGTCGGCGCCTGCATCCTAAAGTCCTGAACAGAGTTGTAGCCCAGTGGGGAAAAGAATAATAAGTAACTAAAAACTTTAAATAGAGTCAAGGAGGATATCTAATGATGTAAAGTGGAAGTCCACTGTTGAGGAACCCCCCTGGCGCTGAGACAGGACAGGGGGGTTACAAAGAAAAAAAAACAACTCATACCTCGCCCCCAATCCAGCAAAGTTGTCCTGGGGCTGGATGCCGCCATCTTGAGCAGAAAGCACAGAGCATCTTTGCCCCTCACTTGAATGGGCAGGCGGGAGCGTGCACATAGTTTGTGCCTTCTGTGTGGTAGCCGCACAGGCCCAGCAGAACAGCGCTGGACCTCGTGTGAGCCGAGGCTTTTTTTTTCTTTGTGACCAGCCCCTGTCCTGTCTCTAGAGGGAATGGGAGTTACCCAGATACAGTACTTCTGCTTTAAAAACCATCCAAATCATTTCTGAGATACTGAGACTTTTTTAACCCCCCCCCCCCCATCCACTTATTTCAAGATGTAGTTACAGTGCTAAAATAAAATAGTTGCAACCAGATATTTTGAGTGCAAAATTGCTACTACTGATGACTATGCAATGTCCCATGTTTAAAATCTTAAATATAAATAAAATAGAAATATACATACCAATTTCATAAGAAAGTATGTCACATTCTTTTGGTGCTGGAGCACCAAACACTATTCCTCCAAGGTTTTCTACAGGTGGACATTTATTCTGCAAGCCACCAAACTTTCCATTGTTACGTATTCGGTCTCCAGTTCTTGTCAGTAGGGTTGGACAATATGCAAACTTCACCAACTGTGTGGAGTAATATTTGAAATTCAAGTTAACCATTTGATGACTGTTGGTGGTTAGCCTCTTAAAGTGGACCATCACCCTCCCGTGATCGGCCCGGGAATCTATAAGATTCTTGGGCCGATCACCTCCCTCCCCGCGGGACATGCGAGATCGGGATGTCCCGCGGGGTGAAACCCCCCCAAACGGCCCAAATCCCCTTACCTTGTCTTCGGCGGCGGCGGAGCCGCTTGTCCGTTGCTGTCAGATCGCTTGTCCGTCCGCGCTGGGAGCGTGTGGGGGGGAGCAGTGCTGCTCCCCCCCACACGATTGGAGGGGGGTGTTTCCAGGATTGGGGGGGATTCAGTCACCTTTCATGTTTTACAGGTACACTGCCTGTTATGGGGTGATTCTGCATACTGCCTGTTATGGGGTGACTGGAAGGGGATTCTGCACACTGCAAAAGGTTGCGGAAGAGTATTTTAGCACACCATTTGGTTGAGAATATTTTCTCATTTTTTTCTTCTAAACCCTGTGTCTCTCTTATGGTCTGGAGAGTTTCATTGGGCTTAAAAATGGTAATCACAAAACACTGCAGATTTTCAGCTTGATGCATAAGTTTAGCTGTGACTAACAGGTGCCATTAATGTAGCATTTAAAAAAACAGAGCAGGGCCCTGAATAGGTTCATACGCTCACGCATAAATTACATGTATTTTTTTTGGTGAAGTTCATTTAGATAAGAAATAAGAGATAAGAAATATATATATCACAATATTAACGCAGAAGCTTTTTTTTGTAACCCGCCTGCCCTGTCTCCAGGGGAGGAAGATACAGGGCACCATTTGTAGATTTGTATTATGGGCCCTGGTAGCTCCAGTACAGACAAGGTAAACATATTAAAGTTAGGTTCTGTTCTCATAAAACACCCAGTACTTGCAATTCTAGACATAACTTCAGTTTCAGAACCTAATTACTCAGAAGGTTTCTTTGTAGAGCAGAATCTTTGTGCCTAATATATTAAAGAATATAGTGGGTCTAGCAGTAATAGCTTATTGTGGGTAAAAGCACAGATATATAAAAGCTCAGCATAACTCCCATAGAGTACTTGGGAAATTGCACTGAGCAGGGCATCACCCAGCTTGTGACAATGAAACAGCAAAGTGCTTGGTAGTGTGTGTTTTATCGCTCATAGATATGCTACATCAGTTCGGTCACTGAAGAAATTTGTTACAGAAAAAATATTGGCTTTACTGGTACTAAAACATGGCGACCAGCAAAATTATTGGGATTCCGTGACAATCATGCCAGATACTTGTTTGGCCACTGCAGACAAAAAAATAAAAGACTCAACAAAGCATTAGGATGAGCTTTTTCTACTTCCACATCCAAGGTGTAATAAAAACTCTCTAATATTTGTTAAGCAAATATACTGCACATACATGTTAAAACTACTAAAAGATAAAATTAGAATTACCTGTTTCCTGTATTCATTAGCAAGTTCAAGATTATCCAAAAGAATAACATCTCCTAAAAGCATCCCAAAAACTAAAAAAGAAAAACAATTAGGTATTTTAATGTGAATAAAAATCTAATACACAAGGCAAAAATCAATAAGTCAAATAAAAATTTAAGTTAGAATACCTTTTTGGCATTGTTCTTTGCTCTCTGGAAACACCAAGAGATCTCTAGCATACACAGGATTTCCCATTGCATTGAAGAGTTTCTTTCCATTAGAAATGTGTGGCAAAGGCCTTGAAAATGAATCATATCAACATTGCAAATTATTTCAATTGTTGAACCCAACAGACACCCAATGGACACACAGAGGACATTCAAAAGATTATGTGCATTTTAAAAGCAGTCAAGTGATGTTGGAGCGAAATGTGGCAGTGGCAAGGGGGTATCCAGATGTCTGGGGAACATTGTCCTTAATGCCCAGCAAACCCCGGTTCACATACTTTAACCAACATCCACTGGTAAAATGCAGCCACATGACTGGCCGCTGGTGGTCATGTGGGTCCAGAGTCTTATCCATCCAGTGGTCAAGGTATATAAAACTGAGGTTTGGGGGGGGGGGGGGGTAATGTGTGGGGCTCCAATAACCTGGATGCCCACCTGCCACTGTCACATTGCGCTCAAACACCCATTTTCTCAAGATTCGGTGTTGACAACTTTAAGCTGTGCACTACAACTGAATGGGCAGTATCTTTTTCTAAAAAGAAAACCTTGCATTGAGCATATTCACTAGTGGGATGTCCAAAAGCAGTACACAAAACTAGGGAGGGAAACCCCCAATTAGCTTACTGGTAATGGCAGTTCCGGTAGTCCTCCAGGACGGCTAGCTGAGTAGCTCCTCCCACCTAAAAGGGGAAAAAAACTGGACATCGTTAAATACCATGCACCTTCCTCCCAGACCTCAGTGGTTTAACCGAGGAATCCTAGGAAAAACAAATATTAAATATATTATTAAAAAACTAAATACTTAGCCTGGACAGGATGTAGGACGCCATCCTGGAGGACTAGCGAGGATAAACGAGTAATACAAAATACCGTCCTACCTCATGGTGGGAAAATAACCTGTAGAATCTTCCTGACGAATTCCTGTTTCTTGTCAGAAGAAAGATCCACCGCAATGTATGCGGGAAGCCCAAGTGGCTGCTCTGCAAATCACCTCCAGTCCAACTAGCCCATGAAGCAGAAAACACTTGGAGTGTGCCTGCAGGGATTTTGGGGCCTGCACACCGGAACCCCCATAGACTAACTGAATGGCTCCCCTAATCCATCTGGCAATGTAGGCTTTAGAAGCTTGCAACTCTCTATTCTTTCCTGTAAAACGGAAGCAACAACTGGTCTGATCTCCTCCAAACTGCGATCCAAATATGTCAAAATATATCCAACAGGGGGGCGTGGCTTGACATGGCGGCGTGAGGGTCGGTGTTCAGGGAGCTCCGCACCTACCTTCTTCTGGTGAGCGACACAGCGGACGGGACAGAAGATTAAGGAGATGCCCAGGCGAAGGAAGCAGAAGGGATCAGCCCGGAGGGGCAGAGACCGAGCCATCGCCTCCTTCTTCAGACAGGGAGAAGGAGAGGCCGGGATATCGGAGGGCCCCAAGATGGCGGAGCACGCGAGGGCCGAGCAAGAGGGTGGAAGACGGCAGACCGTGAGCCCTCTGAAGAGCGGACCGACGGCGGCGGACGCCTGTCACACTGAGGCGGAGGAGGCGGGACGAGCGGCCCCGGAGCGTCGGGCGGAGGTGGAGGAGGGGAGCCGGCAACACACCGTTCGGGCGCTGGTCCACAGTGCCCCGGAGTATCGCAAGATGGCGGAGCGCGAGGAAGAAGGCGGAAGACAGCGGGCGGTGAGTCCCCTGATGTGCGGGCTGGCGGCGGTGACGGGATCCCGTGGTGCTGAGTCGGAGGAGGTGGGGCGGGCCGCCCCGGAGTATCAGACGGAGTCGGGGGCGACGAGGATGACGAGCCATCAGCGCTCCATTCAGGCGCTGGAACTCTGCGTGCCGGACTGGCCGGAGGGAACAACCGGTGGGCTCAGGGGCGCATCAGTGGAGGGGAGCACTCAGGCCACAGCAGCACAGCTCACACCCCAGACATTAAGGGGGGGGGGACCCCAAAACTGGAGAGTGGCCCGATCCCCACAACAAGATGAGAAGCTGCAGGGCTTGGAGGAGAGCGCGGCTGGCCCTATTCCCCCAGAGCAGAAGATGTGTACACCTCCCCACAGAGAACCGGACTGGGCAGGAGGGATACCGGCCGGGTCTGGTCCCTCAAACCTGGGGATGAACACGAGGGGGCCACAAACAGATTCCCCCACTGATCTCCCAGCGCACTCACCCCAGACAAGGAGGGGGGAGAAGCCCCAGAGCGAGAGAGGGACTCAGATAGCACAGCTACAGTTCGACGCCTCGCAAGATCCTGGGGAGAACATATTAAGCCTCATTCCCCCAGACCAGGAGAAAACCCCACCTCCCTCACTGGACACCTCCCCGGCCCGGGGAGGACTCGACACGTTGGGGGGAGGGGCCCGGGAGTCCCCCAGCTACAGCACCTTCTCAGGTACCCCGACTCCCCCTGCAGCCCGCGATGCGGGGGGCTCTGTGGCAGCCCCACTCCGTCCCTGCCACGTATGGAGCGAGATATGGGGGCACGCAGATCCTGGCCCGCTGAAGGACCTCCGAGGCAAGACGCAGGTCATAGAGACACATCGGGAGACCGGCTGCTAAGCTACCCGACGTGGGCGACTACATGCCCGACACCCCCACACACCATGCCTCGGAGGGAATGCGAGGATTGGGGGG
The DNA here is from genome assembly GCA_027917425.1 of Gastrophryne carolinensis. Lineage (NCBI taxonomy): Eukaryota > Metazoa > Chordata > Amphibia > Anura > Microhylidae > Gastrophryne > Gastrophryne carolinensis. The sequence goes on from CM051239.1 coordinate 317,701,652, forward strand.
TAACCCCAGGGCCCAGCAGGGGGCCATCCGTCCCGCTAGATATGATATCTCAGTCTGTTGCAGAAGCGGTCCGAGTCAATATCAGTGAGGCCCTAAGGGGTCTTCCTACCCGAAGGGACTTCGACGGCTATGTCTCCAGAATGGAGGGGACTATCAAGCGCGAGCTGGCGACCTTGCAGGGAGCCGTGGCTGACGTCACCCAGAGGCTGGATGGCATGGAAACCGCACACAGATCCCTATCAACAAGAATGACGGCTCTGGAGCAGCAACAAGAAATCAACAAGAGACTTTTTTCTGAGCTTTATTTAGCGCATGATGATGCCGAAAACAGAAGCAGAAGAAATAACCTTCGGCTGAGGGGTGTACCAGAATCAATAGGACCACAAGGCCTGCAGCAAACCGTCGTTTCTATCTTCAACACGCTTCTCGGGCAGCCAAGCGAAAACATCATTGAGTTGGATCGGGTGCATAGGGCACTCGGCCCCCCTCCTCAAGAAGGAGACAGACCCAGAGACATCATCTGCAGGGTCCACTTCTTCAAAATAAAAGAGGAGATCTTAAAAAAGGCCTGGGAAAAAGGTCCCATCGCCTGCCAGGGAGCACAAGTCATCATCCTGCAGGATCTCTCGCGCAGGACATTGCACATGCGCAGGATCCTGAAGCCGGTGTTGGAGACTATTCAACGACAGGGGGCTGCATACAGATGGGGCCACCCCTTTCAGCTTATTGTCCGAAAGAATGGTAACCTTTTTACACTCAAAACCCCGAGCCAGTTGCCGGATCTTTTTCATTTCTTGGAGTCCGAGGCGATCGATGTACCGGACTGGACAGCACCGGATCTGGCTATATACGCCAGACAGTTGCCGAGACGCCCAGGAGGGGGTCCTCGGGATGGGCGAAGAGGAAGAAGAGGTCGTAGACTGTAAGGCCTGGGACCTCCCAGTCCTGCCGGGCTTGGTACCGGGCATGGCTTTTGGCTTGCTGACTGACCACAGACTGGGGGCCTCTGTTTGCCCCCCTTGATTGGTTGTTTCCAGTGTTACATCAAAACGAGCGCTCCTTATGGGAGGCCCGAAACGTGATGGTTCCACGACCTCCTGTGGAAAGCGCGCTGGCCGGGTCCCCGACGGGGGGCGAGCCGGTGAGCGGTATAAAGGTTGCGTGGTTAGAGTTTGGCTTCGCCGCCTGGTTATCCCTTGTTATGGTTAAAGTTTGAATTACATCTGTTATAATTGTGTCCCCTTAAGAATTATCCCGTGGCTATGCAGTGAGCAATCATCAGGGTGTGGATCCCGTACGCCAACTGCAGATTTGGTCTTCCTCACCCCCAAGGAATCTGGCGTGCGCCCCTCTGAGGGGATTCATGGACCCCCTCAGACGGGAAAGCGAGGTTCCTTAACCGAGGGGTTTGGGTTATATACCCACCTCTCTGAAACAAAAGGCACCGTTGACGGTGCTCGCTTAGAGGCGTAGCACCAATACCTTACTGAGTTTGTTCTCCCCCATACCCCTACCCCTTGCCCCCGCCCCTTTGTCTGGTTCTCCATAGTGTTTTATACCCCACCCCTCCCTTGCCTCGATTAGGGTTCTTTCTGGGAACGGATGGGAGATGGGCTCCATAAAGGTTGTGTCTTTAAATGCTAGGGGTCAAGATAGCATTTGTGCAGGAGACCCACTTTAAAAAGTCTGCGGTTCCGCGTTTGGCTAGCAGGGACTTCCCCCAGGTATTCACCAGCTGCACAGATGAGGGGAAGAAAAAAAAGGGTGTCGCAATTCTACTAGCTAGAGACCTCCATTTTTCTACCTTAGAGGAGTGGAGCGATGAGTGGGGTAGAGTGGTAATGATCAAAGGCTTACTGGGCCTTGGAAATATACTCTGGCCTCGTTCTACGCCCCCAACCAGGGCCAACTTAAATTCCTGAACAAGGCCCTGGACAAGTTGGAAAAGTTTGCAGAGGGGGAGGTGATCCTGGGAGGAGATTTTAATCTAGCTATGGAACCCATCTTGGACTCCTCAATGGGCAAATCCGCACTGTCCCAGTCAAGCGTTAGAGCTCTGCGGAAAAAATTACATTGTATGCGGCTGGAGGATGCCTGGCGAGTGACCAATCCCAAGGTGAGGGATTACTCCTACTTCTCCAAGGTTCATGGGACATACACCAGAATCGATTACCTATGGGTATCGCATAGCCTGTTGGGTGTTGTGGAGGGGGGAGGCATCTCTCCGGCTTCTTTCTCGGACCATTCTCCGGATGCTGTGGTCACGAAGGAGGTCGGAGAAAGCATTAAAGCATACTTTAGGGAGAATGATAACGGTGAGGTGTCACCTTTGACACTGTGGGAAGCTCACAAGAGCGTGATCAGGGGTATACTGATCAACCACGCATCCAGACTGAAGAGGGAGAGGGAGTCCCAACTGATGAAACTTTTGGAAAGGGTTCAGGGTCTGGAGTTGTCCCACAAACGATCTGAAGCAGCACGAGTACTCGGCAAACTGACACAGGCAAGAGAAGCCCTAAATGCATTACTCCTGAATAAAGCTAAATTTGCTATTAAAAAATGCAAACGCACATATTACGAATTTGGGAATAAGAGCAGCTCACTATTGGCCCGAGCGCTGCGGAAGCACCGCGCCCAAAATTTTATTGCAGAAATCTTTGACGGGTCCCAACGGAAACAGCACGCCTCTGAACAGATTGCAGAATCTTTCAGATCATACTACGCTAAATTATACAACCTGTCGCCAGACATGACGACCAGCACCCCAAGAAAACGGATCCCAGTGCTAATGAAAGAGCTCGAGGTTTATGGAAGGCTCTCCTTCTTCAAAATAAACTTCAATAAGTCGGAAGCCTTAAATGTTACGCTCCCGACGGACATTTGCAGGACCCTGCCGCAATCTTTTCCGTTTAAGTGGGCAAAAACCTCCATAACATACTTGGGATCCCAGCTGCAGAGCCAACTCCCGCTCATTTACGCCTTGAACTTTTCGCCCCTTGTGCGAGGGATTAAGGCGGACCTAGAGAGGTGGGACCTGCCCACCTTCTCATGGATGGGCAGAGTCAACATTATCAAGATGTCGGTGCTGCCCCGACTGCTGTTCCTTTTTCAGTCCCTTCCAATTCAACTCCCTGGACACTTCTTTAGAGACCTGAACCAGGCATTTAGGAGGTTTGTCTGGCATAAAAGGCTGGCCAGGTTAAGATACCAGATCCTGTGTAGCCCCAGACACCGGGGGGGAATGGCGCTACCCGACATCAAGCTGTACTGGACCGCCTCCCACCTACAGAGGGTTTGTGAGTGGCAGTTATGCTATAATACCAAACGTTGGGTCCGTATGGAGAGAGCGGGGGCGCCCGTTCCCCTCGATGTTGTCCCATGGAATAAAGATATCCCTCTGGCAGATGTTAAGGGGCACCCCATGATATCTGCGACATTGAACATCTTCAAGAAGCATAGAGACCAGGAGGAGATATCGCCCTGGCCAACCCCCATGACGTCTCTCCTGCATAACCCCACACTCCCGATAGGCTGCTCTGGGGCCACGCTCAAGGGATGGGGTGGCCTGACTTCTCTGAGGAGTGGTGATCTAATAACCGCAAATGGATGGTCCACTCTGGGTGAACTGAGGGCCAGGTGGCCTGCGGGGGATCTCGACCCGTGGAACCTACTATACTTTCAATCGTACCTATCTCGCATAGGCTTTAAAAGAGAAAACTGCAGAAACCCCACGGCATTTGAGAAGATTTGTTTGGGAGCACTAGAACGCTCACACCTCATCTCCAACGTTTTGGTGGGAAGCCGATTTAGGCCGACCCCTCTCCGATAAGTAAAGGGAGAAGGTGGCGACACTCGCACAAAAATCCTCAGTTGCCACTAAGGTTCAGGAGTTGAACTATAAACTGTTAACGAGATGGTACTACACGCCTGATAGAATCAGCAGAATGTTCACAGGGTCGGATGACCGGTGCTGGAGGTGTGGCAGGGAAAGAGGGACTTTGTTCCATATTTTCTGGGGCTGCCCTAAAATTCAATCATACTGGGGAAAGGTCATACCAGTAATTGAGAAGATTGCGGATTTTCAGACTAAAAGCGACCCCGCAGTCATACTCTTACACTTAGTGGATCGCCCAATTGGGAAGTATAAGAGATCTTTAGTGGTCCACCTCTTAAATGCAGCTAAACAGGTGATCCCGGGACTGTGGAAACAGAGGAGAGCCCCGTCGGTGAGGGACTGGTTGAGGGAAGTGTCCTCCATCAGGGAAATGGAGGACATGACCCTGTCCCTCCGCGACAGGGACGAGCAGTTCAGGAGCGCTTGGCTGCCCTGGTTGATCTTTCAGGAGTCGGAGGAGTACAGAACCCTATGGAACAGTGAGCCAGTAAGTGGGTGATGATCTTGAATCACCTACACGGGCGGACAGGGGCACCTGTGAGGATCTGGACACACTCCGGGCTCTGAGGCGGCAACGAGCGACCCCCCCACCTGGGGGACTACCCTTCCCCGTTCTCGGAAATACCCTACCCCATTCACCCCCCTCCCCATATACGCTAAGTCACCGCTTTGAATCTAGTTACCTACGAAGTACATTACCACAAGCATCCTGGGGGGAAAATGAAGGGAGAGCACTCAGGAATAATATTGGGACGGATTCGAGGGGAAGTAACCCCTGCATAGTCCCATACACCCCCCCCCTAATGTTACAGGATACTATGACTTTATATGCCATGAGCTACTGTTTTACTTGCAGTGATATTTGTTCTGTATGGAAAATGTACCCAGTGAGCTACGGACAGCCTCACTTTCCTTATGTGTTTACCTATGTTGTACCCCACTTTACTTTGTAAAATGAAAATAAAGAATATTAAAAAAAATATATATATATATCCAACAGATGCATCTTTTCTCGATCCTTAAGGTCCTCTGGCTTGAGACCTGGTAGACAGACCTCCCGAGATCTGTGGAATTCCAAAGAAATCTTCGGCAGATAAAGCGGATCAGGTCTAATGGTGAGATGATCCAGAAAAAGAGATACTTGCACATCTGTAATCCTTCTGGCCCAAGTAATGGCTAATATAAAAGCCACCTCGAGCGTCAGAAATGTAATTGCTGCCCCCTTTAGGGGCTCGAAGGATGGTAATGGGTAATGGAAGCACGAAGGAATAGTACCAGAGTGGGAAGGCTTTAGAATCTATTGGTCTCCTAGAGAAACAAAAAACCTTTCAATCAGGTCCTCCTGTATAAGCCTACAGTCTAGAAATACAGATAGAGCTGCCACCTGTAACTTTAAATTACTGATTTACATCTTGGCAGGCACTATTCAGGACCATGCAGTCAAATTGAGGCTCTGAACCCAAGGGTGAAACAACATGATCTGATACATACATCAGGTCTGGGGTCGGAAAAAATCTTAGCAGCAGGGAGAACCAGAGTCTCCTGGGTTACCACTGGCAATCAGGATCACTTTCGCCTGTTCTAATCTGATCTTCCTTATGACCAGAGAGAGGATCTGGAATGGAGGAAAGGCATGGCAAAGATCGAACACCGCCCAATTCTGACACAGTGCCTTAGGGAGACATTTGGCTGGATTTGAATGCAAGAGGTCAGGGAGATGACCTTTTCGATTTTCAGCAGAGAAAGAAAGGTCCTTTCTAGGGAGCGGTTGATCAGATACCCTAGATCAGTAGTCCTCAAACTTCCTCCTCAAGGGCCGAGACAGGCCAGGTTTTGCAGCTTCCTTATGCTGATGCACAGATGTAATAATTAGGGCTATAGCTCTGTCTGAGCACCAGTTAATTCACCTGTGGAGAGCTGCAAAACCTGGCCTGTCTCGGCCCTTGAGGAGGAAGTTTGAGGACTACTGCCCTAGATAAATGAAGGAAGTCTGGGGAGACAGACTCTGCTTTTCCTTGTTTATGATCCACCCCAGATCAGAAAGGAGGACCAATGTTCTTTTCATATTGTTCTTCAAAACTTCCTTTGGACGGGGCAAAGAGAAAATTGTCCAGGTATGCCACAATGCCGATCTGATTCAGTCTCAGATATGCCATTGACTTCTCTTGGTAATCTTGTTAAAGATCCGAGGTGCGAATGAAAGCCAAAAGGGCATTGTTGTGAAATGCCAATGGTAGATTGCTCCATCTATCTTTACCGCAAATCTCAGAAACTTTCTCTGAGCAGGAAAAATAGGGACATGCAGATAGGTATCCCTGGTAAAGATTGATTTCATGTGGAATTTCTCGTTTCTGTTCCCCGGGTAGAACGGCTTTAGATTCAGAATTACCAGTTATTTCCCCCAGGGCTTTTGGACCAAAAAATACATGGGAGTAAAACCCTGTGTTTCAGATGCCACGGAACTTCCTCTATACCCGCTTTGACTGCTTTGGATATAAGGAGCAGGGCGTCATTGGTAACCCCAGTCCTGGCCTTGTCCACCCAGAGTTCTAGAATTCTGCTAAGACACTCTGCAGCAAGAAAGGGCCTAAACTGCAAGGAGTCAGGGTCCCAGGCCTGTTAAACAAAATATCTGATCTTTTGTCTTAATGATCTCTAAGGGAGCCCATGTCCTCAAAGGAGAGATCTAATTTACGAGATACCTGTGCCAAAGGAACATTTACCTTAAGGAATTTAGCCCAAATCTCCATCTCCGATTCCCCAGAAGGAAATCTACACTTGAGTGGCTTGGTAAGGAAGAATCGGGACTCCGGATTCTTCCATAATCGACCAATGATGTCCTTTAGAGACTATCGAAACAGAAAACGGGCCCCTTCTTTTGAACAAACCTTGGTAAAGGAAATCCTGGATGGAGAGGGGCTTAAGCTCTGCTTAAATCTTAAGGAAGGATAAAATGCCCCTTATTAGGTTGGGTGTATCCTTCTGGGAGGAAAGTCCAGCCTCTGAACCAGTACCACCTGGACCATACGGTTCTTATAAAAGTGCATGATGGAGAGTTACTTTGAAGGACTGATACCTTCACCTGAGAGTTGTCCCTGGCTACCTCCTCCAAGAACCTCCATAGAAGCTTGAAGAACCCCTCTGGAAGCGCAGACTGACAATTTAGACATAATCTGGGCAGAACTGCTTTACTATCATTAGGCTCTTTCTGGGCTTCTTGGACCCCTTAGTCTCTCTGGAATCCTTTTTAGATTCCCTCGTGAGTTTTGAATCCTTGGACTTGGATTCCTTAGCCTGAAAGGGAAAGAGGAATGGCATTTAGGCGTGGAGAGAAAAAAAGGGAATACTTTTCTAAGGGTCCCAAAAGCGGTTTGGGGGGGGGGGGGGGTGTAGACCCCATCCAGCTGGGTAGTGTCATCTCCTCCCATGCTGCACTGAACCACGGGCAGACTTCCGACCGGTGTTAGGCTGGTAAGAATGAGTCGCTCTCGCTGCCACCTGCTGCCCCACAAAGTTCCTGGAAACCACTGCTAGTCTCCACGGGTGCAGGAGCCCATTCTATTGCTCCCTGAGGGGGCAGGGGCTGCAATTCCGGATCCTGCGCCCCCTAGCCAGGAAGTGCCACTGCTGATATGCGCACATGCACCCGCTGACAAGGGCTCACCCTGTGCCCGAGTGCGGCCGAGACTTGGAGCACTGGACAAGCTGGAACCAGCTGAAGCGAGAGCTCACCTTGCCCCGAAGATATGCCCTATACTTACCTGATCTAAGCCCAGCACCAGGTTCTGGGTCCTACTGTGGAGCAAGAATGGGCCTAAACTATTTTGAAATTCAACTTGTTAATTTCCTTTAGGCTTTGATACATTTGAAACATTAGCGTGTGACAATAAATCTGGAAAACTTTAGGTGTTCTAAAAAAGAAAATTCTGTGAGTACCTGTAGAATTAATTTGTCTTCCATTATTACTTCAGGACATCAGAAGAATTCGGAGACGAATGGGTTAACCTTTCCCAAAGGGCGTGGACGGCAAGAACAAAGGCGTGTCTCCACCTCCCGGTCCTATATCCTCATGGCTGACTTGCTCCACTTCAGTGGTTAAATTAAACCAGAACCGGCCGCCCCGGAGGCATACCTATATATCCTGTTGGAAACAAAAGGCTGGAGACAAAAGACTCCTCTCTCCGTTGAATTTTTTTTTTCCCTTCACAATCTTTTTATTGAAAGACTCAATACAAGACAATCTTACAACTGTGCTATAACACATTACGGTGTATCGTATAACCAGTTGCACAATAAATGCCAATCCAAGTCAGCGTTTTTTCTTTTTGTTTTTGTTTACAACTACAATACAAATAATAAAAACGTTACATAACATAAATCACGAACCAACAAGACAAGACAAACATCAAATCACATAGGGAAAGGTAAAAGGGGGGGATAACAAGGGGGGTGAAAATAGGGAAAGGAAGGGTCAAGGGAAATTAAAAGGAGAGGGGAAAAAGGGAGGGGAGCTACTGTTCAACCCACCCAAAACCATAATTATCCAAAATGCTCTATCACCATTCCAGGTAACCTCCCAACCTTAACTACTAACGCTGTTGTGCACAGTACTTCTGCCATGGATCCCAGACCAAATCATACCGCTCCTTTTGGGAGTTGACTATAGCCGTCAACTGTTCATTTACCATTATGTTAGACATTCTGGCCACCACCTCCTTCCATAATAGCCGCGGAGCCTTCCATTTAGCTGCTATCGTGAGCCTGACCGCTACCAAAAGGTGCTTGGTCAAGAGCCACTCATCTCTGGAAAGAGCATTCTGCTTCAAGGATAACAACACTTCCATCGGTGCTCGGGGTACACACTCTCTCCACAACCCGGGATAACACTGAATATGCTCTCTGCCAGAGCGGTCTGACCCTCGGGCAAGCCCACCATACATGGAGATAATCCCCCACCTCCCCACAACCCCTAAAACACATAGGGGAGTGGGAGGCAGAGCATCTATGGAGCCTAGCCGGAGTATAGTACCATCTCAGTACCAATTTAAAGGCATTCTCTGTTGCCAGCACATTAAGCGAGGTGGGGCGCACTGCATTCCAAATCCTCTTCCAAGCCTCATCATCAATTGTCACCCCAAGCTCTGCCTCCCATTTCGCCATATACCCATGTCTGGGAGGGTCCACCTGATTAACTAAAGCCCCATAAATGTACGAGATTACTCCAGTAGCAAATGGGTGCTGATAACACATCTGTTCCAATTTCGTCTGTCGGAATGGTTGAGAGCCCCTTCTCAGATTGCTTCTAATAAAATGGGAAAGCTGCAAGAACCTAAAAATTTCAACTGGTGGAATCTGCTTTGCTGCTCTGAGGTCCTCGAATTACTAGGCATCCAAGACATGGTAACCTAGCAGACAGGGAGGGTCTGATATCCTGAAGTAATAATGGAAGAGAAATGCATTCTACAGGTGAGTACTCACAGAATTTTCTTTTCTTTTCCATTTCCACTTCAGGCCATCAGAGGAATTCAGAGACGAATAGAACCTCCAAAGGCAGTACCCTTAATTCGGGTGGGATCCCCAAAAAACCTTATTCCTTTCAGGAATAAGACATTCCAAAAACCCTTTTTCCTTTCAGGAATAAGACATTCCAAAAACCCTTTTTCCTTTCAGGAATAAGACATTCCAAAAAACCCTTATTCCTTTCAGGAATAAGACATTCCAAAAAACCCTTATTCCTTTCAGGAATAAGACATTCCAAAAAACCCTTATTCCTTTCAGGAATAAGACATTCCAAAAAACCCTTATTCCTTTCAGGAATAAGACAATCCAAAAAACCCTTATTCCTTTCACGAATAAGACATTCCAAAAAAACCCTTATTCCTTTCAGGAATAAGACATTCCAAAAAATACAATTCTGTGATTACTCACCTGTAGAATTGGTATTATGAGTATACAGTACATCCTGCTCCAAATCTAATACTTACACTTGGGATATACTCCGCCAGATGGCACTGGACTGCAGAGACATCGAAAATAGGCTCCTCCCAGCCCCTTAATTACCCAGGGACCTCCCACAAATCCCCAGCATTGAAAAGCCGGGAGAATTAAACAATCCAAACTATCAACTATAACAATGATAATCACCATACAGGGGATCCAAGAAAATGCAAACCAAGGGTGGGTTGGAGCAGGACGTACTGTATACTCATAATACCAATTCTACAGGTGAGTAATCACAGAATTGCAATATACTTAGTATACAGTACGCCCTGCTCCAAATCTAACACTTACACTTGGGACATCCAATAGCAGTGTCCATAAAGTAGGGTGGGATCCCCAATAAAAATCAGCAGCAGACAGTTTAAACCACTGCCGCCTGCAGAACCTTTCGGCCAAAAGCAGCATCAACTGAGGCCCTAAAATCAACCTTGTAAAACTTTGAAAAGGTATGAGCAGAAGACCAAGTAGCGGCCTTGCAAACTTGTTCAACAGAAGCCTGGTGCTGAAAAGCCCAAGAGGCACCAATAGCACGAGTGGAATGAGCAGTAAGGTGGAAGGGGGGATTCTTCCCCTTAGCAGAGTAGGCCTGAATCACAGCCTGACGGATCCACTTGCTGATAGTAGACTTGGCAGGAGCCAAACCTTTCTTAGGACCAGAAGGGACCACAAAAAGAGCATCAGTTTTCTTGAAAGGTGCAGTAGCCACCAGATAGTACTTCAGACACCTAACCACATTCAAAGAGTGCAAAACCCTCTCCTTAGCATTGCTAGGATTAGGGCACAAAGAAGGAAGAACAATATCCTGATTCAAATGAAAGACAGACACGACCTTAGACAGAAAGTCAGGTTTGAAACTAAACACCACCTTGTCCTACTGTCTCTCATAGTAGGGGGGCTGAATGAAAAGCGCCGCCAACTCAGACACACGCCTGACAGAAGTGATAGCCACCAGAAATACAACCTTGTGCGTAAGAATGGCCAAGGCAGCAACCTGCACAGGTTCAAAGGGAGCACCCTGCAAGGCTGACAGAACCAAGTTCAGATCCCAAACAGGCACCATAGGCTTACGTGGGGGACACACATGAGTGACCCCCTGGAAAAAAGTCCTGATCAGAGGGTGCTGAGCAAAGGACTTCTGGAAGAAAATAGCCAGGGCAGAAACCTGACCCTTCAGAGTACTGAGTTGGAGCCCCATCTCCAACCCATGCTGCAGGAACTCCAGAATCCTGGGAATAGAGAACACACGACAGGGAAGAGACTTAGACTCACACCAGTCAATGTAGGCGTGCCAAACCCTGTAATAAATGGAAGAAGAAGACTTCTTCCTAGCTTTAATCAAAGTATCCACAACCGAGGAAGACAGCCCCTTCTCCATCAAGATGGAGGTTTCAGCAGCCATGCCGTCAAAGCCAGAGTTTGTAAATTGGGATGGCGTAGTGAGCCCTGAGTGAGCAGATCTGGCACCAAGGGCAGAGCGTACTGATCTACTGCCAGCTGTACCACGTCTGCGAACCATACTCTTCTTGGCCACCTGGGGGCCACCAGAATTGCTGGCACCCCTTCCAGAGCAATCTTGAGCATTACCCTGCCCAGCAGGGGGATTAGAAGGAAGACATACAGGAACTGAAAGTCCTGCCATGACATTGCTAGCGCATCCGAGGTTAAGGCCAGAGGATCCCGGGACCGAGAGACAAAAGCTGGGAGCTTGTGATTGTGGTGGGACGCAAACAGATCCACATATGGTTGGTCCCAACGGTGACACAGAGATTGAAACACCCTGCTGCATAGGGACCATTCTCCCTGGCAAGAGGTCCCCCTGCTCAGAGAGTCCGCCAGGCGATTTTCCACCCCTGGGATGTACACAGCTGATATGCAGGGGACATTGGCCTCCGCCCAAGTCAGGATCAGAGACGCTTCCTGGAGGGCCCCCTTGCTCCGGGTCCCTCCCTGATGATTGATGTAGGCAACTGCCGTTTGGTTGTCCGAGCGCACCTGAACATGCAGGCCCCGAAGGTGAGTAGTCAAATGAGCCAGAACTAGCCTGATCGCCCGCAGTTCCAAGACATTGATAGGTGTGTGGGCCTCCTGAGGGCCCCACCTCCCCTGGAACCGCAGGGACTTCCAGAAACCCCCCCAACCTGACAGACTGGCATCCGTGGTGACCGTCTCCCAGGAAGGGGCAAGAAAGGATCTGCCCCCCAACAGGTTCCTTGAGTCCATTCACCACGAGAGGGACCTCCTGACCAGGGGGGAGAGCACACAGACCCTGTCCAGGGACGCTGGGTCCTTGTCCCATACTGACAATAGGTGAAGCTGCAGAGGCCTCAAGTGGAACTGAGCATAAGGGACCGCTTCGAAGCACGCCACCATCAGGCCCACCAGCTGCATTCCCTGCCTGATGGAGGGATGGGGACAAGCTAGGAGGGACTGAGCCTGTGCAATCAGACTGTCCACCTTCTGTTGAGAAAGGAAGATCCTTGCCTGAACTGTATCCAGATTCATTCCTAGGAATGGAGTTACCAAGGAAGGGGACAGTGAGGACTTGGGGTGGTTGATCATCCATCCAAATGACTCCAGAGTGGACACCACCCAGCTGAGTATCCAACTCTGCCTGATGTAGAGACTGGGAAGTGATGAGAATGTCGTCCAGACTACAGGCTCCTCCCGGCCCCTCAAATACCCAGGGACCTCCCACAAATCCCCAGCATTGAAAAGCAGTGAACAAGAAGCCGGGAGAATTTAACCACCAACTGGTAACTATAAAAATGATAACAATCACCATACAGGGGATCCAGAATAATGCAAAAACCAGGGTGGGGTGGAGCAGGACGTACAGTATACTTATAATATCAATTCTACAGGTGAGTATTTCACAGAATTGTATTATTCTTAGTATACAGTACGTCCTGCTCCAGATAGATTACTTACACTTGGGACATCCAATAGCAGTGTCCATAAACAGGGTGGGATCCCCAACAAAAGGTAACAGCAGACAGTTTAAATCACTGCCGCCTGCAAAACCTTGCGGCCAAAAACAGCATCAGCTGAGGCCCTAACATCAACCTTGTAAAACTTTGAAAAGGTATGAACAGAAGACCAAGTAACGGCCTTGCAAACTTGTTCAACAGAAGCCTGGTGCTGGAAGGCCCAAGAGGCACCAATAGCCCGAGTAGAATTAGCAGTAAGGCGGAAGGGAGGATTCTTCCCCTTAGCAGAATAGGCCTGAATCACAGCCTGACGAATCCATTTGCTAATAGTAGACTTGGCAGGAGCCAAACCCTTCCTAGGACCAGAAGGGACCACAAAAAGAGCATCAGTCTTCTTAAAGGCCGCAGTGACTACCAGGTAATACTTCAGACACCTGACCACATCCAAGGAATGCAGAACCCTTTCCTTAGCGTTGCTAGGATTAGGACACAATGAAGGAAGAACAATATCTTGATTCAAATGAAAGGCAGACACCACCTTAGGCAGAAAGTCTGGCTTAAAGCGGAACACCACCTTGTTCTGGTGTCTCTCATAGTATGGGGGCTGAATAGACAGAGCCGCCAGCTCAGACACACACCTGACCGAAATAACAGCCACCAGAAAGACAACCTTGAGGGTAAGTACAGCCAGAGCAGCATCCTGAATAGGCTCAAAGGGAGCACCCTGCAAGGCAGACAAAACCAAGTTCAAATCCCAAACAGGGACCATAGGTTTACGTGGGGGACGCACATGAGTGACCCCCTGAAAGAAGGTCTTAACCACGGGATGCTGAGCAAAAGACTTCTGAAAGAAGACAGACAGTGCAGAAACCTGACCCTTCAGAGTACTGAGTTTTAGACCCAACTCCAACCCATGTTGTAAAAACTCCAGAACCCTAGGGACTAAGAACTCCCTACAGGGAAGAGATCTAGACTCACACCAATCAATGTAGGTATGCCATACCCTATAATAGATGGAAGAAGAAGTGTTCTTCCTAGCCTTCACCATGGTCTCAACCACCGAGGCAGACAAGCCTTTCTCCATCAAGATGGAGGTTTCAGCAGCCAGGCCGTCAAAGCCAAAGTTTGTAAATTGGGATGGCGTAAGGGGCCCTGAGTGAGCAGATCTGGCGCCCCTGGCAGGATGTACTGGTCTACTGCCATTTGTACCACGTCTGCGAACCACACTCTTCTTGGCCACCTGGGGGCCACCAGAATCACTGGCACCCCTTCCAGAGCAATCTTGCGCAGGACCCTGCCCAGCAGGGGGAATGGAGGAAAGACATACAGGAGCATGTCCATGACATGGACAGAGCATCCGTGGCCAAGGCCAGAGGATCCTGAGACAGGGAGACAAAGGCCGGGAGCTTGTGATTGTGACGGGATGCGAACAGATCCACATCCGGTAAACCCCAACGGTGACACAGGGACTGGAATACCCTGTTGCAGAGGGACCACTCCCCCTGATGGGAAGTCCCCCTGCTCAGAGTCTGCCAGTAGATTCTCTGCCCCCGGGATTTACACAGCCGAAATTCGAGGTGACCGTCTCCCAGGAGGGGGCCAGAAAGGACCTGCCCCCTAGCAAGTTCCTGTGGTCCAGCCACCACGAAAGGGACCGCCTGACCAAAGGGGGAAGCACACAGACCCCGTCCAAGGACGTTGGGTCCTTGTCCCATACTGACAGAAGGTGAAGTTGCAGAGGCCTCAAATGGAATGGAAGGGCACCGCCTCGAAGCACGCCACCATCAGACCCACCAGCTGCATTCCCTGCCTGAGGGAGGGCTGGGGGCACGAGAGCAGGAAGCTCACCTGCGCAGTTAGAGCTTCCACCTTCTGTTGAGGAAGGAATATCCTTGACTGAACCATATCCAGAATCATTCCCAGGAATGGGGTCACTGAAGAAGGGGACAGAGAGGACTTGGGGTGATTGATCACCCAGTCGAAGGACTCCAAGGTGGACACCACCAGCTGAGTGTTCAACTCTGCCTGCTGTAGAGACCGAGAGGTGATGAGAATGTCATCCAGGTAGGGCAGCACGCGTATGCCCCTTGACCTTATCAGAGACATCACCCCCGCCAGCACCTTGGTGAATACTCTGGGAGCTGAAGTGAGGCCAAATGGCAAGGCCACAAATTGGTAATGTTGATCTTCCAACGCGAATCTGAAAAACCTTTGGTGTCCCAGGAACACAGGGATGTGAAGGTAAGCATCTTTGATGTCCACAGACGTCATAAAATCCCCTGGGCGCAGAGAGCCGATGGCCGAGCGCAGAGTTTCCATGCGAAAGCGCCTGTTCTTGACAAACTTGTTGAGGTCTTTAAATCCAGAATGGGCCTGACAGACCCATCTTTCTTGGGCACTGTGAAAAGGTTGGAATAGAACCCCTTGCCCCTTTCTCTTAAGGGGACCCTGCAAATGACCCCCAGATCCAGAAGTCCTTGCACAGCCTGCATCAAGACCTGAGCTGAGACGGGGTCCTGGGGGATCCGGGACCTGATGAATCTTGTGGGGGGCCGCACAGCAAACTATCTTGTAACCAGAGGACACTACCTCCTGAATCCACCAGTCTGAGACGTGGCGCCTCCAGACATGCGCAAAGTGCTGTAGCCGTCCCCCCACCCTGATGGGCGAAGCCGCCCCATCATGCCTGAGGGGTCTTGGGAGGGGCTTTGGGCTTGGACCCCCAGGAGGAGCCAGGGCACCATCCTCTGCTCCTATGCAAGGAATCTGCACGAGCCCCCGCGAAGGACACCCCTTTTTCCTGCTTAGCACCTCGGTAGGGGAGTGAAAGGGGGCCCTGGCCCCGAAAGGGCCGAGACTGCCGCCTGCGCTGGGGTAACTTACCTCCTTTAGCAAAGAGGTCTAGACGGTCCCCAAACAGGCGTAGCCCCTTAAATGGAAGCCCAGTAAGGGCTTTCTTAGCAGCATTGTCAGCAGCCCACTGGCGCAGCCACACCGCGTGGCGTATAGCTACCGCCAAGGCAGAAGATCTGGCACCCATCCAAATGGCATCATCCGATGCAGACAGGATAAAGTTTACAAACACATCACAGTTAGACAGTGCATTAACCGTATCAGGTGGCAATTCATCTGGGCCTCCAAGTACATTTCTGACCAGGGCCCTGAGCGCCACAGAAGTAATGGCCAAGGCGCAAACCGGGCGCAGTGCCGCCCCCACAAATGCAAAGGCATGGCATGCCAATTGGTCAATGCGCCGGTCCTCAGAATCCCGCAGCGTAGTAGTGTCGGGGGAGTGCATAATAGAGGTGTTAGACAGCCCTAGAATAGGAGCATCGACCTCGGGGGGCGATGACCAGCACTTGACCATATCTGTCCAAACTCTTAGGTATCCTGGGAAGTCTACTGGGATGTTCCCACTCCTTAAGCACGAGGTTATTGAAATGGGTTTGCTCAAGAAATTCCAATCCAGCCTTAGCAGTATGAAAGAGCTCACCCCTTTGCCTGGGAGCCGCAACAGGGGGAGAGATGGACAAAACCTCAAAAATCTGAACCAGCAGCCTGTCCGTATCATCCGGGGTCCAGGGGTCAGAGCCAGAATCGTCATGAACCCTGGGCCTCTCGTCAGATGACCCTGAGTCAGAGAACAGCTCCCCTTCGTCCAAGGGGGTATAGCCATATAGATGCAACAACTCGTGAGACTCCTTAGGGAAAAGAGTGGCATCAGGGGTTAAGTGACGCTTTTTAGCGGTGGCCTTACGCGCTAAGGTATTAGCAATCAATTTTTCAACACTGGCCAGTCTAGCAGCCACATCAGGATGAGAATCCCCGCTTGTATTGGGGGTTAGACTCAGGCTTGGGGGAGTAGGTGAAGTGAGGCGAGGTGCAGGCCCAGCCACCGGAGGGGCGGGTTGCACCATTAGCGACTGCTGTGCGCAAGGAACACAGACCCGTGCATTGTCACCGCTGATAGGGGAGACCCCACAAGCTAAACATATCCGGGCTTGTCCCGAAGGAACCCCGGTCACATTATTCTGGGATGCCTCCATATGGTGATTAATAGGCACAATAGGCCAGTAGGGATTGACGCTGTAAGATACCGTGGATGCCCCAATGACCCGCAGGGAAGTGGGAGTAATTATACTAGGCCCAACTGACAATTACACCGGGCTGGGAGAAGCCACTGGATTCACCCGTCTGAAAGACAAATGAGAATAAGGGGCGTCAGAACCATGCACAGTAAGCAATGAGCATAAAGATCGCCCGCGAGGGCACTTACAGACCGCGGAAGGGGGGACCGTTACACACGCACGCACGCACGCGCGACTACACATCAAAATGGCGCCAAGCGAACCTCGAAGGGCGGAGCGCACCAAGCCAGGCCCCCCCCTCGAAGAGCGCGAAGCTCTAAGACAGCAGCCAATGATAACGCCGCAGCGTCTGAGGCGACGCCGCCGTCCGGCGTGGGCATCTGAAGGAGGGAAAAGCCGCACGCGGCGGCTGCCATGTAATAGTAAAAACAGACAAGTCAGCGCGGCGGCTGACACCACATATCTAGTCGTACACGTAATCACTATACGCACTGACGCACCCAGCCTTCTTTCCCCCCCGAAGGCTACGGGGAGAATGAGGGAGGATGGCGGCCCTTTATACAGGACCCACCGCTACACGGGGTATGTGGCAATAATGCGGGAGGGGCATCCATAAAAGCTCATCATCAGCCTATACCGCCTACCCTTTGGTGGGGGACTGCGGTGGAGCGACGCTCCATAAGCACACACGGTGCCGCCTACCTTCACCCGACCTGCGCAGCCCAGGCTGGGAGGCACATCACATGAAGGACGGGTGGGAATAGTCCAACAGGGCCGCAGGCTAATAGCCCCGCTCACCTGCGAGAGAGTGATATTTCATGTCTTCGCAGTAAGCACTGCAGAGAAATCCGGGGATTTGTGGGAGGTCCCTGGGTATTTGAGGGGGCCGGGAGGAGCCCGTTTTACATGTCTCTGCAGTGCAGCGCCATCTGGCGGAGGATAACCCAAGTGTAAGTAATTTATCTGGAGCAGGACGAACTGAATACTAAGAATAACATCACAACTGGAGAGTGCATTAAACACCTCACAAGGCAAATCATCAGGGGCACTATCAAGCATATTTCTGATAAGGGTTCTAGTGGCCACAGCAGTAATGGCAGAGGCACAGACTGGGCGCAGCGCAGTCCCCGCACGCAAAGGTGTGGGATGCCAGCTGGTCAATGCGCCGGCCCTCAGCATCCCGCAGGGTAGTAGAGTCAGGGGAATGCATAACAGAGGTGTTAGATAACCCTAGGATCGGGGCATCTACCTCGAGGGGGAATGACCAACATTTAACCACCTCAGCAGGAAAGGGATACTTCCTATCCCAACTTTTTGGAACCCCAGGAAGTTTACTGGGGCGCTCCCATTCCTTGAGCACAAGGTTATGGAAATGTGCCTGCTCGGGAAATTCCAAACGTGATTTTGAAAAAGCTCCCCTCTTTGCCTGGGAGCCTCAACAGGGAGAGAGATGGACAGAACCTCAAAAATCTGGGTCAATAATCTGTCCGTGTCATCCGGGGCCCAGGGGTCAGAGCCAGAATCGTCATGACCCCTTGGTCTCTCATCAGATGAGCCTGAAACAGAAAAGAGCTCCCCTTCATCAGACGGGGTATAGCCACAAAGATTCCAAAACTCCTCAGTTCCCATAGGGAAAACAGTGACATTAGGCGTCAAGTGCCGCTTCTTAGCAGGAGCCTTACGCACCAAGGACTTAGCAATCTACTGCTTAACAGTAGCCAGTCTAGAAGACGACACAGGCTGAGAATCCCCGCTAGTATGCAACTCAGTAGGAGTGAGGTTTAAGCTTGGGGGAGTAGGCGAAGTGAAGCGAGGTGCATCCACTGGCAGGCCAGATTGCTAAGCAAGCACCTGTTCAGCACAGGGTACACAGACCCGCACCTTGTCAGCATGAGGCTGCCCACACGCTACACACAGTCGATCTTGGCCCGAAGGGACCCCGGTCACATTATCCTGGGATGCCTCCATATGGTGATTATAGTGGCGCTATATGCCGATAGGGAATAATGCTATATAGCAACCCCCGATGCCCCAATAACCCGCTAGGGAAGTGGGAGCATTACTTTTACAAAGCCTACAAGTTATATACTAATACAGGGTCGGGAGAAGCCAAAAGGGTTTGTCCCTCCTGAAAGACATAAGCAGACAAGACCTGTAAGCACACAGTAACAAAATTGAAAGATATAAAGCCGCCCGCGAGGGCACTTACGGACCGCGGTAGGTAGGGGTCCGTCGCGCATGGGCCAACCAAGCAGGATGAAGATGCCGTTGGTATACCTCGAGGGGCAGGCCGGTATCAACGATGACGCGGAGCGGGCCATAGACGGGACCCGCCCCCCCGAAGAGCGCGAAGCCAGAACGTGCAAGCAGCCAATGATGGCGCACCAGCGACTGAGGTAATGCCGCCGCCAAGCGCGGAACCAAGTCAGCGCATGGCGGCGGTGGCTGCAATTTTAAAAAGACAGTAAAAGACAAGTCAGCGCGGTGGCTGACACAAGACTAAACAGAATGGAAAAAGAGTGTAAAACACAGAATGCATAGCATACATATTTACACCCCCCCTCTTTTCCCCCGAAGGCTACAAGGAGGATGAGGGAGGACAGCGGCCACTTAAACAGGGCCCACCGATGGGCAGGGGCAAGGGGGCACTAGTGCGGGAGGGGCATCCCATAGAGGCTCACCATAAGCCTGAACCGCCTACCCTTTGGTGGGGGATTGCGGTGGAGCAGCGCTCCTAAGCACCTAACAGCGGTGCTGCCTACCTTCACCCGACCAGAGCAGCCAAGGCTGGGAGGCATATTACTAGTGGAACAGGTGGGAATAGTCCTACAGGGCCGCGGGCTAATAGCCCCGCTCACCTGGGAGTAGAGAGCTATTTCTTGTCTTTCGCAGTCAGACTGCAGAGAAATTCTGGGGATTTGTGGGAGGTCCCTGGGTATTTGAGGGGCCGGGGGGAGCCTATTTTCGATGTCTCTGCAGTCCAGCGCCATCTGGCGGAGTATATCCCAAGTGTAAGTATTAGATTTGGAGCAGGACATACTGTATACTAAGAAGAAACCTTATTCCTTTGAGGAATAAGACATTCCAAAAAACCCTAATTCCTTCCAGAAATAAGACATTCCAAAAAAACCTATTCCTTTCAGGAATAAGACATTCCAAAAAAATCTATTCCTTTCAGGAATAAGACATTTCAAAACCAACTAATTACTACTGTATGTAATTCCTTCCTACAAAAGGCTCTACCTTATATAATTTGGTAAATGTATGAACTGAAGTAGCGCATACTTGTTCTACTGAAGCTTGATGCTAAAAAGCCCAAGATTCTCCAATAGCTCTTGTCGAATGAGCAGTAGTCCTAAAGGGAGAATCCTTCCCCTTAGGCAGTGGTAAGAGCCTATATCCCTATCCAATCTATCGTCTGATGGTAGACTTAAATGGTGGAAGACCTTTCCGTGGACCTTCAGGTATGACAAATCAGGAGTTCGACCTACGGAAAGAACTCACTAGAAAGATCTTTCAGTACATACAGCGAATGAAGAATCCTTTACCGGATGCTGTAGTAGGACAAAAGGAAGGCAAATTTACCTCTCCATTAAGATGGAAACCATAAAATACCACATAGGCACAAGAAAACCTTTCACAAATGGGCACAGCACAAAATATATAGTAAAAATCCACAGGTGGTGGCGGAAGGCGTGAGGTTATTTGTTTTGCACCAGCCCTCAGATGATATACAGATTTCCATAGGGGAAGTATCTCATATACTTTTTGTTCATTTATTTGACCTAAGTTGTGTTGTTTTTTCATGTTGCTTCCCAAATATAATTACTTTAGTAGTATTATTTATAAAATATGTGAGAAATATTAGGTATAGGTGGATAGTATTTTACTCAATCATAGTTTTGTAGGATCACAAAGTGGAGTTATATTTAGCTTGATTACTGGTATTGCACTTTTCAGCATTTGCACTTTATATTAGGAGAGCTCAGCTGCTCTCATTAATTTGTTTCAATGTAGCTTATTGCACATGGTTGGATATATATATCCCTTTCGCTGCCAGCCTACCTGGAGTTTTTGTCACCCTTGGTGCCAGACCATTTTGCACTATTTTGGGCTCCCCATGTTCAAATGTGATTTTTGAAGGGATTTCCCAGGAAAATTATATATTGTTTTTTTCAGCAGAGTCTGAGCTTTAACATGAAATGTCTTGTTTGTCATTTTTAGGTGTATTCTCAATATTTTTTGGTGAAATGTGTGCAGAAAAATAAAAAAAATCTATTTTTTACAATTTGTAGTGTTTTTTTGTAATAAAAAATGTAAGTTTGTCAATAAAATCTTATTGCGTGTGAAATCCCAATTTCTCCCGATCACAGCGGTACCACATATGTATAGGTAGACACCCTTTCCAGCCCAGGAGACTCCCCCAAACTGAAACAGAGCTTTAGGGGATTTTCAGAAAACATACAACTGTGATATGCGCTATGCGCACCTTGCAATTTTTCCAGAAAAACAACCCTTTACATTTGAAACTCAGGCTTTCTATTTGTACCAGGCTTGTTGACATGGGTGCAGTTTTCTGGAAGTAATCCCTCAATGTATTCTTTGGTTGCAAAGAGTTTCCCTAAAAAAAGGATAAAAAAGCAGAATCAAAGCCACATTTTCCTAAAAAATCTATATACAAACAAGAAAAAACAAGTATAATCTGAAAAAGCCACATCTCCCGAACAGAACGATACCCAACATGCATAGGTTCTGTCAAGGGAAGAGTTGCCAAACACCCCAAAGTAAAGCATGTGCGTAACGGTAATTTTACTTGAAATTTTCAGCTCTGCAGACAAACTTGCGATTTTTCAACCAAAACAACCCTTTACATTTGGAATATCCCCCATAAATCATATATTCCCTGAAAGTACACGTTAAGCTTTCTAAGCGTACCCAGCTTGTTGTAGTGGGCTCATCTTTCTGGAGTTGATCCCTCAAAGAATTCTTTGGTTGCGCAGGGTTTCCCTAAAAAATGTATAAAAAAGCTGAATAAAAAACACCTTTTCCTAAAATATAAATATGCGAACAAGAAAAAAACAAGCTAAGTCTGAAAGCGCAAGGTCCCCCCGAACAGAATACCCAACATGCAGAGGTACTATTAACCCTTTTAATTGCCAGCCTACTTGAGATTTTGTCAGCCTCTGTTGACAGGTCATTTTTCCCCATTTTGCACCATGTTTTGTGACATTTTTGCTGGAATTTTCAGGAAAATTATATATATATTTTTTGCAGCAGAGTTTAGGCTTTAACATGAAATGTCTTGTTTGTAAATTTTATTTATTATTCATTTTATTTATTAAGTAAAAAAAAAAAAAAAAAAATAAAATTTTTTTTTTTTTTTTTAGAAAATTGCCTCCTTTATTTTAAATAAAAAATGTATTTTATTAGGGAAAACCATATTGCATGTGAAAGCCCCATTTCTACCGATTAGAACGGTACCACATATTTATCGGTAACCCCCTGTTCCTGCCCAGGAGACCCCCCTAACTGAAACAAGTAATTTGGCCCTGCAGGCTACATGCCCGCATAGCCCGTGGGCCCGGGCTCTTCTGCCCCCCCCCCCTGGGCTTTGGGGAGGCAGGTAATGGGGGTTCTGGGGGTTAATGGCAAGTCACCCGCTAGTCGCAGGTGACTTGCCACCCCCCCAGCCTTGTGAACTGGTATAGGGGTCATGGACCCCTTACCAGTTCACAAGGGGTTAAATGTAAAAAAAAACACAGACACACAAAGAGAAAAAATTATTTATTTATTTATTTTTTTTTTAATACTTACCTCCCATCCATCCTGGAACACTTTGTCCCTCGGCGATCACTGGCTTCTGCTCACTTGCTAGAAGCCTTTTATAGCTGCTGGATGACAGAACACAAAAGGGTTAATTAAAAAAAATGACATAGGGTCCCCCCTCCCAGGGAGGGGGACCCCATTTTTTTTGGAATTTTAAGGGTTAAAAACCCTTAAAAAAAAAAAAAAAAAAAAAAAAAAATTACCGTAGGGTCCCCCCTACCCAGCATTACCGACCCGGGCCAGCTATGGGGGGGAGTTTAGGCTTTAACATGAAATGTCTTGTTTGTAAATTTTATTTATTATTCATTTTATTTATTAAGTAAAAAAAAAAAAAAAAAAATTTTTTTTTTTTTTTTTTTTAGAAAATTGCCTCCTTTATTAGGGAAAACCATATTGCATGTGAAAGCCCCATTTCTACCGATTAGAACGGTACCACATATTTATCGGTAACCCCCTGTTCCTGCCCAGGAGACCCCCCTAACTGAAACAAGTAATTTTTTACATTTACAAATAAAATACAACTACCATCCACACTAAAAGGGTTAAATCGAGAAAAAAAATAACATAGGGTCCCCCTTACCCAAAGTAACCAGCCCGGGACCAGCTATGCAGGGCTTGTAGGAACAGGGCGCAGGGGCCAGCTTTTGTGGCCCCTGGCCCTGCAGGCTACATGCCCGCATAGCCCGTGGGCCCGGGCTCTTCTGCCCCCCCCCCCCTGGGCTTTGGGGAGGCAGGTAATGGGGGTTCTGGGGGTTAATGGCAAGTCACCCGCTAGTCGCAGGTGACTTGCCACCCCCCCAGCCTTGTGAACTGGTATAGGGGTCATGGATCCCTTACCAGTTCACAAGGGGTTAAATGTAAAAAAAAACACAGACACACAAAGAGAAAAAATTATTTTATTATTATTATTATTATTTTTTTTTTTAATACTTACCTCCCATCCATCCTGGAGCACTTTGTCCCTCGGCGATCACTGGCTTCTGCTCACTTGCTAGAAGCCTTTTATAGCTGCTGGATGACAGAACACAAAAGGGTTAATTAAAAAAAAAATGACATAGGGTCCCCCCTCCCAGGGAGGGGGACCCCATTTTTTTTTGGAATTTTAAGGGTTAAAAACCCTTAAAAATAAAAAAAAAAAAATGACGTAGGGTCCCCCCTACCCAGCATTACCGACCCGGGCCAGCTATAGGGGCTTGTAGAACAGGGCGCAGGGGCCAGCGTTGGTGGCCCCTGGCACTGCAGGCTACTAGCCCACATAGCCACTAAGTGGCCCGGGCCCTTCTGCCCCACCCTGGCCGTTGGGGAGGCAGGTAATGGGGGGCTGGGGGTTAATGGCAAGTCACCCGCTAGCCGCAGGTGACTTGCCAGACCCAGAGCCTTGTGAGCTGGTATAAGGGGTCTCATGGACCCCTTACCAGCTCACAAAGGGTTAACTGTGAAAAAAAGACACAACACAGTTAATAAAAGTATTTTATTAAAAAAAAAAAAAAAAATTTTTTTTTACTGTACTTACCTTTGATTGTAAGCTCCTTTGTCCCTCGCCGCTCTGCTGACAGATGCCGGTGATCGGCATCCAGAGAAGGGGAGGCAGGAGATCACAGGATCTCCTGCCATCTCCTTCACCGGCACCGATCACCGGCATCTGTCAGCTGAGAGAGCTGAAGCCGTAGATCGGGGCTGGGATGACGTCATTAGCCCCGCCCCCAAGCTTAGCGGCCGCCATCGAGAAGGAGAGAGCCTTCCGGGCTCTCCCCTGAAGATCGGTAAGTCCTGGGGGGGGATCGGAGCCCCCCCAAGGTTAAGAGGAAGGACAGCGGGAGCCAGCGCACACGCAGGTAAGTGAATGTCATTTTTTTTTTTTTTTTTTTACAGTTAGCAGCTGCTGCTGCAGAAGTGGGGGGGGGGGGGGGGGGCGGCCTATTCCGGTGGCTCTCCTGGAGCCATCCGACCCCCCACGGGGGATCGGATGGCACCAAATTAAAGAGGAGACCCGGCCGGATCCAACGATGGGTCAGGTGAGTATTTTTGATTTTTATTTTTTTTACTAGCAGGGGGGAAAGTCAAGCACGTAGATTCTACGTGCTTGGCACTTAAGTGGAGTGGAAGCGAGCACGTAGAAACTACATGCTTGGCACTGAAAGGGATATATATAGAGTTGAATTTATAGTCACATTTATATTTATTGTATCTTTTCTGTATTGGATAGGAGTAGTATCTAGGATATGTGTAACATTATGAATTTAGTTTTGTTTTTGATGTGAGATTCCCAGTATGGAGGTGATGAAGTATCTGATTTATTTTTATCAGAGCAATAGGGCTACCTATTGGTGCAATTGTTTTTAATATTGTCTATATTTGTTTTTTATGTAGTAGTCTCACTAAAATAAAGATTTATATTTTTACTATAAATTTTGTGCTGTGCCCATTTGTGAAAGGTTTTCTTGTGCCTATGTGGTAGTTCATAGTTATTGGTGTGGCACAGACCTAGGAGCACACACATGATTTTGATTTAGGCTGTGCCTGCTGCTCTCTTTTTTGGAATCTTAGATGAAAACCACTTCAGGAAGAACATCCTGTTTAAAGCAGAAGACGGCCTTGTCCTTATATAACACTAACTGACATAACTGATAAGCTGCTAATTCAGAAACCCTCCTTAATGAGGTTATTGCCACTAAAAATGATAACCTTAAGAGTCAATAAACTTAATGACACATCTGCCAATAATTCAAAAGAAGGGCCCTGAAGAGCTGATAAAACTAAGTTCAGGTCCCAAACCAGCAGAAGTGGCTTAAGAAGAGGCCGCACATGAGCGACTCCCTATACAAAAGTTTTATTCTCAGCAATGGGTTTCTGAAAAAAGATAAAGCAGAGATCTGTCCCTTTAAATTACTCAATTGAAAAACCTTCATCAAGACCCTTCTGCAAAAAATCCAATATTCTGGGAACAGAAAAAATTCTACCAGCGAACCCTTTGGATTTGCACGAAGCGATAAATGCTTTCCAGACTTTATAGTAGATCATTGATAAAGACTTCTTCCTGGCCTGAATCATAGTCTGGATGACCCTGGGAGAAAACCCCCTTTCTGCCAAGATAAAAGATTCAATAGCCAGGCCGTCCAAGCCAGAACTTGTGAATTGGGATGCCTTAGAGGCCCCTGTGTGAGAAGATCTGGATCGTCAGGTAACATCCACGAGTTGCCCTCTGACATCCTTTCTATGTCTGAGAACCAGTTTCTCCTTGGCCACAGAGGAGCCACCAGAATGGTTGGAACTCCCTTGTGAGCTAACCTTTTTTTGTACTCGAGCCAGGAGTGGAATCGGAGGCATAAAGAAGCTTGAATGCTGACCACTGAAGAGCCAGGGCATCTGTTGCTATTGTTAGAGGATCCCTGGACCGGGACACAAACTTCGGACCTTCTGACTGTGTTGTGATGCAAAGACTCCCTTAAAGTCTACATCTCCCTACAGCATGCATAGGGATCGAAAAAACCCTCTGACTAAGAGACCATTCCCTCTGATGCAGGACCACTCTCTGAGATGATCAGCCTGCAAGTTGTCTACTCCTGGTATGTGTAGAGCCAGAATACATGGAACCTGTTTCTCGGCTCAAAGTAAAATCCAGCTCATTTCCATGGGGGCTTTACTACTTCTAGTGCCCCCCATGGCGATTGATATACACCACCGCGTCCGATTGTCTGAATCCGGACGGGATGCCTCTTCAGTTGGTATGTCCAATGTCTGAGACACAATAGAATAGCTCTCAGTTCCAGGATATTTATTGAGAGTCTGCTCTCCTTCGGACTCCACTGTCCCTGGATCGTTTGTGACTCCATGACACCCCCCCAACCAGATAGACTGGCATCCGTGGCAATGATCTTCCACTGTACTGGAAGAAAAGATTTGCTGAAGGGGCTGAAGACTCAACCACCAGGCTAGAGACTGCCTTGTTGACTGTGTCATGCAAAGAAGAGTGTTCCAGAGTCTGTGGGTCTCGATCCCAGATTGTGAGAAATTCCATCTGCAGGGGTTCTGTGAACAGTGCAAAAGGTACTGTCTCAAAGCAAGTTACCATCAGGCCCAACAGACAAATTCCTTGACGAATCGTCGGGTGAGGGCAAGACAAGAGACCCTGTACCTGAAGTAAAAGTCCCTTTTGTTCTGGAAGAACACTTTTACCTGAGATGTGTCTAAAGACATTCCCAGAAAAGAATAACCCTTGAAGGTATATGATCGGATATTTGACTTAAAGCGGTCCTTCACTCTGAATAATAAGACTATCTTATGTGTTTCCCACACCCAGTACATACAGATTGCTCACATTAAAAATCATCCTACCTGCATCTACTGCAAGTTATGAGCTTTTAAACATCCAAGATGGCGGCTCATGGAACATCAGGCAGCCTGCAAGTGCCTTCTGACTGTGCTGCTCTGCATTCTGGGATTGCTGACCTTTTCCTGACCACAGCTC
Organism: Gastrophryne carolinensis; assembly: GCA_027917425.1. Lineage (NCBI taxonomy): Eukaryota > Metazoa > Chordata > Amphibia > Anura > Microhylidae > Gastrophryne > Gastrophryne carolinensis. The sequence continues at coordinate 317,728,856 of CM051239.1, forward strand.
TGCTCTGTCTGAGCAAAGCACAGCTATAACCCGCCCCCCTGTACTTTATCCCTCTCCTCTTCTCAGTAAATGTAATGCTTCTGAGTCAAGATGGCTACGCCCGTATCCTAAAATCCTGAACAGAGTTGCAGCCCAGTGGGGGAAAGAATAATAAGTGACGAAAAACTTAAAATATATTAATTTTAGATGCTGGGGAATCGTTTTATAAGGGTTTGGGCTTTTCAATAAATCATGGTGAAGGTCCGGTTTAAGAAGAATTCAACTGGATAGTCCGTTATCCAGTGCCGAGTGTGTATCCTTCTGGGCCCCCTGACATGATGGGGCCCATATCAACAGATTCTAAGTAAGGGATTATATGTATACCCTCACTTCTTAGAGAAAACATGAGACCTGCCAACACCTTGGTAAACACCCTTGGTGCTGATGATAGACCGAAGGGTAACGCCACAAACTGAAGATGTAGGCCACCTACAGCAATGTAGGTATACATCCTTATATATACACTGTGGTTATAAAAACTCCCGGCAGGAGTAACATCACTGTGGATCAAACAACCCCAATCTCTAAAAAGGCGAGATACCACAGATGTCAAGGCTTCTGCTTTCTTCGGAATTAGGGATACCCCTGACCAAGAGAATCTCTGAGGAGGTCTGGCTCCTAATTAGATCTTATAACCTGGAGGATACAACTTCCTGTATTCAATTATCTGTTACATGAAGCCTCCAAATATGAGCAAAATGCAGAAGCTTTCCCCCACCTGCATAAGCGGGGGCGTCCCTTTATGCCCGAGCAGGCTTTGAAGGGGGTCTGGCTTTATTCTGCCAGACACCTGTTGCTTTAATTTGGAACTTTGTCTTATTCCAAAAACCTCTTTGGTATCTCGAAGAGGCCGAACCTCTAGCCGGACTCCAAAGGATTAGAGGACCTGTGGAAAGCAGTATTAGATTTTGGCTTCTGTGGCAGATTAGATGATTTACCACTAATGGCATGCTTTACCATGTCAAACAAGTACTCCCCAAACAGACGCCCCACCTTAAAGGGGAGTCCCGTCAGATTCTTTTTAGAGGCCATGTCAGCTGGCCATTGCTTAAAGTGGACCAACACCCAGGATTTTGACTATCCTGGGTCTTGGTCCACTTCGGTGGGGCACCCCCGATCGGGGTGCCCCGCTGTGTGAAACCCCCCCGAACCCCCCGAACAACTCACCTCTCCCCGCTCCCAGCGCCGACGTACAAGGTAAGATCTTGAACGTCTAAGCGGCGGCGGCCGCCGCCGCCTCCCTCGCGTCACTTTGAACGCGCGCGCCCCCGCGCCGGCCATTCGCAGACGGCCGGCGCGGAGGCGCGCACGCCTACAGGGGCGCGAGGGAGGCGGCGGCGGCCGGCCGCCGCCGAAGATAAGGTAGGTGAGTTGGGGTGTTTGGGGGGGGTTTCACCCCGCGGGACATCCCGATCTCGGATGTCCCGCGGGGTGGGGGGTGATCGGCCCGGGAATCTTATAGATTCCCGGGCCGATCACCCGTGGGTGTTGGTCCACTTTAAGCCATAAATCATGCTTTAAGGCTTCCACCAGGGCCAGGCCTCTGGCACTTAACCAGATCAAATGCTCCATAGCCAGAATCCCATACCTGTTCAAACTGGTTTTGATCAACTGGGAGCATGACTTCCGTGAACCACCCATACAAGTCTTAGAAATCAACCCCCTGCTCCCCAAAAATGCTATGGATGTAGCACAGGCCAGCCACAAGGTCGATCTCATAATAAAATAAGCATGACATGCCACCTGACCCACGTGTTTTTCCGCTGGATCCTTTGGAGAAGGATGACATAACCAAAAACCTTAAAAAACCTGCCACCAGAGTGTTCACCACAGGAGAGTGAGACCATAATTCAATCTGATCTGGAGGAAAGGGATACATAGTATCCAGTACTTTAGGAATGGTCAGAAGACAACCTGACTTCTGCCATTCCCTATTGATCAGATTAGAATAATGCGTATGCTCCGCAACATCAAACCATCCATCCATCCATCTTCTCCTTAACTGAGCACCCCCTTGTGTAGAGCACTCTGAATCTGAGTTCCTACAGGATGACTCCTCCCAAACGGATAACATCTTGGGAGACTATGGCAGCCACAATAGCCTCTTCAACTCATAGGAAAAAATCTTTTCTTTAAAACCTTTTTAGTAGCCGATACTTCTTAATGACTCTCTACAGGTTTAGGACCACTTGAGGGCTGCCGACATAGTTGAAAGACTCAGAGGGAGACTATGGCAGCCACAATATCCTCTTCAAAAACTCAGAGGAATTTTTTTTTTCAAAAAACCTTCTTAGTATCCGGTTTAGGTCGGCTTGAAGGCTGCCAAGGGAGTTTTAAGTCTCAGAGGGCATCGGTAATAGAGGTCAGAGCCCCTTCAGGGAGGAGACAAACTGTCCTTATCCACTACTACCGTAGCATAACCCTGCATATCCCTGCACACCGTGCTATCCTCGTTCAGTGCCTGTTTGCATACTGGACATAGGGTGAATCTAACTGTTAAAGACGAGATCCGATTACCCCAGATGCTTCCGCCATGGTGATTAATACTGAGCGCTGAGCAGCTAAGAAGAAGCAGAGATGATGGCTGTGCTAGCTACTTTGCCAAGCCGAAAATCTTTTCATGGCTGCGGCCCAGAAAACGATCCTTGCTCACTGCCGCCTTAGTTGAATTTTACAACCAGTAAAACACAATTAACACATGGGAAAGAGCAATAAAAGATAGAAAATAATTCCCTTGGTCACCCCCAATCAGGCTCACCAGACAAAAAAAAAACCTGTGGCGGAATTCTCAGCCATGAGTGTCACTTTTTTTTTTTAAAAAGAGGTGACACCCCACAGCGCCCCAAGACCCTGACGCTTATCTTACCATTCTGATCCGAATGCAGCTTAGCTGCGGAGGAAAAGTGGGTCCATTCAGATCAGAGGGGTATACGGACCCACGAACAGTCAGGTTTCCAATACTCCCGTTTCCAAGGCATAATTCCTTTAAAAACAAAAAGTAAATGGGAGAGGAGTTCAGATACACCCTTGCAGTGCAGTTCCACTGCAAGAAAGAAAACTGAAGTGGAGCAAGTCAGCCAGGAGGATATAGGCTCGGGAGGTGGAGACACGCCTTTGTTCTTGCAGTCCACGCCCATCGGGAAAGGTTAACCCATTCTTCTGATGGCCTGAAGTAAAATGGAAGAGAAAAGATGGCTGTTGATTACCACCTTGCCACCCTTGCTAGGCAAGGCCATTTACAATAAACAAAAACCAAAAAAGAATGATGCGGAAAAAACTGTAGTCCTCTGAAAAAGGACAAGGAAGTCTTATATACTCTATAGAGATGGTTTCTGCTCTTTAAAGTAAAATAGAAACTGTGCTGTTATCCACATGTAGATCAAGGAAACAAACTATGTCCAGGGCAAGTATATTTTCAACAAAAATTAAGCTCCTGCTAAGAATAAAAAAATGAATGTGCATAGCTGGCACGGCACATATTTCTTCAGTTCTTAGCAGTGCATTCACAGATATGTGTAATGTTTAAGAAAATATTTACCTTTCCCACACTGGTAGATTTTTTTGATAAATTGAATCCATTGGAAGGACCTGTTGACGGCCTTGAGTTTCATTGTAAATTCGACGAGCTTCATCTGTGGTTTCGGTCACCACACAGTCCATATCACCTGCCATGTGCCATGAAATTACTCTTGCGGCTTCATCATTTTCAATATAAGCCAAATGAGCAATCTAAAAGTTAGAGATCAGAGATGGATTTTAATATTGCTTAGGTATCAAAGTGCTGCAATGCAAAAAATCAATCCAACAACCAATACATTTTCACAACATATTCTTCATTTTGACTTTTTAAGGTATATTTCTAGAAGTGATGTAAAAAATGTCAAAATCCTTCACCTAAAGTCTTTTGAGTGCCATCTTGGTATATAAACCCTGGTCTCCACCAAGAGAAATATAACTTTATATCATGCAGTACAATTCAGAGGTGGCTCTTTATTGCTCTCGAACAGTGCTTCACAACACAGTCCTCAAATATCCTTACCAGGCCATGTTTTGTGAATCTCCACACAGGCAGCTCTGTAGTACTGATAAAGAAAAAACTACTTCAAATGTGTCTTGTGTGGAGATATGCAAAACCTAACCAGTTAGTGGTACTTGAGGACAGGATTAAAAAAAAACACTGCTCTAGAAGAATAGTCACTGTATCACTGTGATACATGCCCAAGACCTCATCCTGGGGACAACCCATACAAACATTAAAGCCAGTCCCTGAAAGAAATAGAGCAATGCAATAGAGGCAGCAAGGTTCTATACAGGTCATAAAGGTTGAACAAAGAGGATGTCCCTTGGTTGTACTCCCCTTGAGAAAGAACCAAGTACAGTTAGTAGTGTGTGCTGCTGCCAATACAAGATAATGCTTGCTATACATGACAGTATATATACACTGTAGGTGGTTCTATACCCCACCTCTCTCTTTTGTTTAGACAAATACATAAATGTTGTTCTCATATGGGCAAACCTCCTATTTATTATACAAGTGGGACCTTGAATTTAAGCGGACCAACAGTCAAAAAATACAATTCTGTGATTACTCACCTGTAGAATTGGTATTATACGTATACAGCACATCCTGCTCCAGAGATAATTCCTTACGTTTGGGTAATACATCCACAAGATGGCTGGACTGCAGAGACAGCAAAAAAGTGGCTCCTCCCCGCCCCTTATATTCCAGGGACCTCCCACAAATTTCCCAGTATTGACAAGCAGTTAGCAAGAAGCCGGGAGACTAATAACCATAATCAAACAATTTTAACCATGATAAACAATTACCATACAGAGGTACTAAGAATAATGATAACAAGGGCGGGGTAGAGCAGGACGTGCTGTATAGGTATAATACCAATTCTACAGGTGAGTAATCACAGAATTGTATTATTCTAAGTATACAGCACGTCCTGCTCCAGAGATAATTTCTTACGTTTGGGACATCCAATAGCAGTGTCCGTAAGGTAGGGTGGGATCCCCCAAAAGCAGCATCAGCTGAAGCCCGAACATCAACCTTGTAAAACTTAGAAAAAGTATGAACAGAAGACCAAGTAGCGGCCTTGCAAACTTGTTCAACAGAAGCTTGGTGCTGAAAGGCCCAAGAGGCACCGATAGCACGAGTGAAATGAGCAGTAAGGCGGAAGGGAGGATTCTTCCCTTTAGCAGCATAAGCCTGAATCATAGCCTGACGGATCCACTTGCTGATGGTAGACTTAGCTGGAGCCAGACCCTTCTTAGGACCAGAAGGGACCACAAAAAGAGCATTAGTCTTCCTGAAGGGTTCAGTAGCCACCAAATAGAACTTCAGGTTCCTGACCACATCCAAGCAATGTAGAGCCCTCTCCTTAGGGTTACTAGGATTAGGGCACAGAGAAGGCAGAACAATGTCCTGATTGAGATGAAAAGCAGACATGACTTTAGGCAGAACATCTGGTTTAAAACGAAACACCACCTTGTCCTGGTGTCTCTCAAAGTAAGGGGGCTGAACGGAAAGCACTGCCAACTCAAAAACACGCCTAACAGAAGTGATAGCCACCAAAAAGACTACCTTAAGAGTAAGAATGGACAAAGCAGCCTCATGCACATGCTCAAAGGAGACCCCTGCAAGGCAGATAGGACCAAGTTCAAGTCCCAGAGTGGTAACATAGGCTTACGTGGGGGGCGCACATGAGTAGCCCCCTGGAAAAAAGTCTTGACCAGATGATGCTGAGCAAAAGATCTCTGGAAGAAAACAGCCAAGGCAGAAACATGACCTTTCAGAGTGCCGAGTTGAAGCCCCAGATCCAAACCATGTTGGAGAAATTCCAGAATCCTAGGAATAGAAAACACATGACAGGGAAGAGATTTAGCCTCACAACAGTCAATGTAGGTACATCAGTAGATGGAAGAAGAGGACTTTTTCCTAGCCCTGATCATGGTGTTAACAACAGAGGCAGGCAGCCCCTTTTCCATTAAGATAGAGGTTTCAGCAGCCAGAGTTTGTAAATTGGGGTAGCGTAGCCGCACCTGAGTGAGCAGGTCTGGATCCTTGGGCAGGGCGTACTGATCTACCGCCAGCTGCACGATGTCTGCGAACCCCACCCTTCTAGGCCAACGGGGGGCCACCAGGATTGCTGGCACCCCTTCCCGAGCTATCTTTCGCAGAACCCTGCCCAATAGGGGAAAAGGGGGAAAGACATACAGTAGCTGAAAACCCTGCCAGGGCATTGTCAGAGCATCCATGGCTAAGGCCAGAGGGTTCTGGGACAGAGACACAAATACTGGAAGCTTGTGATTGTGACGGGACGCAAAGAGAATCACATCTGGCTGACCACAACGGTGACACAGAGAGCGAAACACTCTGTCGCTGAGGGACCATTCCCCCAGGCGAGAACTCCCCCTGCTCAGAGAGTCTGCCTCCAGATTCTCCACCCCCGAAATATACACGGCTGAGATGCAGGGAACATTGTCCTCTGCCCAGGACAGGATCAGAGACACTTCCTTGAGGGCCCCCATGCTCCGGGTCCCTCCCTGATGATTGATGTAGGCAACCGCCGTCTGGTTGTCCGAGCGTACCTGAACAGCTTGACCCCCGAAGGTGCGGGGTCAAGCGGGCTAGAACCAACCTGATCGCCCTCAGTTCCAGAATGTTGATAGGGGTGTGGGCCTCCTGAGGGCCCCACTGCCCCTGGAATGTTAGGGATCTCCAGAAGCCCCCCCAACCTGTCAGACTGACATCCGTGGTGACTGTATCCCAGCAAGGGGCCAGAAAGGATCTGCCCACCAACAGGTTACTTGAGTCCAGCCACCACGAAAGGAAATGCCTGGCTAGGGGGGACAGAACCAAAACCTGATTCAGGGACACAGGGTCCCTGTCCCATACAGACAAGAGGTGGAGTTGAAGAGGCCTCATGTGAAACGGAGCATAAGGAACCGCCTCGAAGCAGGACACCATCAGGCCCACCAGCTGCATTCCCTGCCTGAATGAAGGAGGAGGGCAGGACAGAAGGAGCCGAGCTTGCAGACTGTCCACCTTCTGCTGAGGAAGAAAAATCCTGGCCTGAGTTGTATCCAGATTCATGCCCAGAAATGGCTTCACCAAAGAGGGAGGAAGGGAAGATTTGGAGTGGTTTATCACCCAGCCGAATGACTCCAGTGTGGACACTACCCGCAGAGTATCCAGCTCTGCCTGTTGGAAGGACGGAGAAGTGATAAGAATGTCGTCCAAATAGGGAAGAATGCGAATGCCCTGAGCTCTCAGCAGAGCCATAATGCCTGCCAGCACCTTGGTGAATACCCTGGGAACCGAAGTGAGACCAAAGGGCAATGCAACAAACTGGTAATGCTGATCCTCCAGAGCGAACCTGAGGAATCTCTGATGACCTGGAAAGACTGGAATATGGAGGTAAGCATCCTTGATGTCCACAGAGGTCATGAAGTCCCCTGGGCGTAGTGAACTTACAGCTGAGTCTCCATGCGAAAACGCCTGGATCTGACAAATTTGATGAGAAGCTTTAAGTCCAGGATGGGTCTGACAGACCCATCTCTTTTGGGAACGGTGAAAAGGTTGGAATAATAGCCCTTGCCCCTTTCCCTTAAGGGCACCTGGCAGATGACCCCCAGCTCCAGTTGCATACATAAGCTATATAAAAAATAAGTCAGCCCGCAGGGGCACTTATGGACCACGGTAGGTAGACGCCAGCCACGCAGCACGAGGAGAGCAAAATGACAGTGATGTGGAACGCGCCATCCGCAAGGCCCGCCCCCCCGAAGAGCGCGAAGGCGCACACGTGACCATGCCAACCAATGATGTCGCAGCAGCGCCTGAGGTAAAGTCGCCGCTGACCACGGAACGCTGTACAAGCGCGCATGGCGGCGCCATATTTAAAAAAAGCAACCAGTGCAACCAACACACGTGGCGACACAAGCCAAAGCATACAACGGTATACAAAACAAGGAGTGAAGAATACACATACACCACCCCCCACCCCCGAGAAATACCAGGGAGAGCAGCAGCCAACCTAACAGGAGCCCACCGATGGACAGGGGGCGAGGGGCATCCCATAAGGCCCACCATGGGCCTATACCGCCAACCCTTTGGTGGGGGATTCCGGTCGGAGCAGCGCTCCTTAAAGTGGACCAACACCGAGAGGTGATCGGCCCTGGAAATCTATAAGATTCCCGGGCCGATCACCTCCCACCCCGCGGGACATCCGAGATCGGGATGTCCCGCGGGGTGAAACCCCCCCAAAAAACCCCAAACACCTTACCTGATCTTCGGCGGCGGCCGGCCGCCGCCGCCTCCCTCGCGCCCCTGTAGGCGTGCTCGCGCCCGCGCCGGCCGTCTGCGAATGGCCGGCGGGGGCGCGCGCGCGCCGAAAGTGACGCGAGGGAGGCGGCGGCAGCCGCTTGGACGTTCCTGATCCCCGCCTGGACGTTGGCGGGGATTGGACCGTCCAGTCACGTGGGAGCGGGGACAGGTAAGATTTTGGGGCTTTCTGGGGGGTTTCACACAGCGGGGCACCCCCGATCGGGGTGCCCCGCCGAAGTGGACCAAAACCCAGGATAGTCAAAATCCTGGGTGTTGGTCCACTTTAAGCACCTGACAGCGGTGCTGCCTACCGTCACCCGACCAGTGCAGCCAAAGCTGAGAGGCAGAAAAAAAGGCACGGGTGGGAATAGTCCTACAGGGCCACAGGCTAATAGCCCCGCTCACCTGCGAGTAGAGAGAGAGAGCCATCTTCTTGCCTTCGCAGCGCAGACTGCAGAGAAGAACTGGGAAATTTGTGGGAGGCCCCTGGAATATAAGGGGCCGGGAGGAGCCACTTTTTTGCTGTCTCTGCAGTCCAGCGCCATCTTGTGTGTATTACCCAAACTCAAGGAATTATCTCTGGAGCAGGACGTGCTGTACACTTAGAATATGACTTATACCAGAGCAATTCAACAAACAGTGCTCATATGCATCCTTCCTCCGACCAATTTAGATTGCTGCACTAAAAAAGTAATTTACCTTTTTCCAACTCTTGTGTTAGAAATTTTAAATACAAGATGGCGGCTCATGCATTTGCAGGCCACCTGCAAACAGGAAGTCAGGCTTCAAAGGGTGCATACCAAAGCTGGAGAAAGATACCTTACCTCTAGCATGCTGGCTTCAACTGCAGTGTCATCAAAGAAACTGTAAATTAGGGCGCTTAAAGGGATTGTCCAGGCAAAAAAACACAATTTGCTCTGGTGTTTTAAAACATATCGATACTGGAGATCAAGCACCCTGTTGCCCTGCGCTAGTCTTAAATCTCTGTCTCTTCCCAAAAGGAGTAACACTCCTTTCTTAATGAAGGATCCTATGTCTGATGAGCACTGGATGTAATTGGGTTGGGTGCACCGCCACTACCGAAGTACTATAACCAAGATGTGCTCACTGAAATAAACTGTATAGACAAAAAACAGAGTGGACATGCATATAAGCACACCTATCTCTGAAAGAAGGAGCACCACCACTAAGTAAAAAAATATTTATAAAAAAATAGTTTTTATTGTAGATGTGATACAAAAAAGCTAAAAACACATAAACCACAAACAATTAAAAACAACCGATCCTGACCAATATTAACCTATAATTGATGCCCCAATGGGTATATCCAATTGATTAATACCCCAAGGCAATATGGCCCATCATTTGTCACCCTCAAATAAATATTTTGTGCCGGCACAAAACAGCTAATCAATATCCTACATGTAATAGCTACATATGACAAAATAAAGTGCTAAGTGCATATAAATGACTAAGCATGTATCAAAATCCTATTAACACCCAACTAATAATACAACATGAAACCAACCACACACAATACGTGATAAACAAAACATGTAAAAATATCAACCTATCAAAAAATGATATACACATCAATATTGCCCAAATAAATAATTATAACCACATATCCTTGTCCTAAATATTGCACAAACCTCATCCAGTAGTCTTAAGTGTGAACCATGTGAAACAAACAGAATAAATATACAGTAGCAATGCCCTTGAAGCGGAATGGGAGCCGCGTGCGTGGGTGGATTATACCGACCTTGACCCTATGTTTGTATACCCCGGGTGGCCCTGCTATTGTGAGATTTGTTGTTTTGTCTGTCGGCACTTGCTACTGTATATTTATTCTGTTTGTTTCACATGGTTCACACTTAAGACTACTGGATGAGGTTTGTGCAATATTTAGGACAAGGATATGTAGTTATAATTATTTATTTGGGCAATATTGATGTGTATATAATTTTTTGATAGGTTGATATATTCTCAGTGTGCCACACACCCTGCTTCCCCTTTCATTCTTACGATCGGGTTACTCCACCAGCAGGTGGCGACATTGCAGGGAGAAGTCTGGAAAAATAGTCCCTTCTGGCCTACATATACCTGGGACCTCCCACTTAACACCAGTTTTTTCTCTCTGCATGAAGCGACAAGACAGAAGAAAGAAGTCTCCTGCTTGCAGGTAGCCGGGGTCAAACCCGGCATCCCCTTTTGGTCTATTTCTGCCCAGTTCTATTGTGTTGTTTATGCCTAGTTAAATGGAAGCCTCCCAGCCTAGGCTTCTGGCTGGGCAAAGGTAGATGGCACTTTAGGTGCCTAGGAGCTTATCTCCTCCGCTCAACCCCAGAGACAGGTGTGCTGAAGCCGGTGGGGGAAGAGGTCCAGTGCGGCTTGAGCTGTAGAGGTAAACGGTCCCCACCATCGCGCATGTGGGCCCGTCCTTGTACTTTGTTATTGCCTGCCATGTATAGCGTTTTTTCCTTGTATGGGTCAAATGCCTGTTTTTGGGTATGTGTGTGTGTATGTGTGGTTATATATATATATATATATATATATATATATATATATTTATGCAGGTATATACTCACTCTCTGGCTTTGCCTTGAAATAGCATGTGTCATGTATATTTTATTCATGATGTTTACACTATTCATATATGTTTGCCTTGTTGGTTATGTATGAATGTGGTGCATACTGGTTGGGGGACGACTGACTGTGGGGACTGACTGTGGTCTCTTTTCCCCCACAGATTCTGGGATCCCCTCACTGCAGTGGCTCTCCCGGTCTGTTATACCTGGCTAGTCTAAGTCTCTAAATTGGGATTTTCCTAGGCTTAAAGAAAAAAAAAAAATCCTCCCACTTCCGGGACTTTAATTACAAAGGGGCATCCCGGGTTGCTTAATGCGTAAAACCCTGGGTTGTTGCGAATACCACAAATTCACCATATGGAGGCTTAAAACTTTACCGGAAATGGCTCTTCGGGGCTATTCCGGCTGTGTGGGGGTTGTGGGGCTCCGCTCCCAGGCGATGATGTCATATTAGGTGTTCCATGTGCAAGGCAGAACATTGCACGCCAGTCCGTTGCTCCGGTTTCTGGCTCCTCGCAACTTCCGTCATCTCCTATCCCCCCCAACCTGTTCCGGACCCCGTGTGACATTGTCAAAAATGGGGATTCGCATTCCGGGGTTCATGCGCGGTTAGCCAACCTCGAGAAAATAATTTCCGCTTCAGTGGCTCAGAAGGCTACGGCAAAGCGGAAGCACCTTTCTCCGGCAGTGCCTGCTTCGGAGGGTGAGGTACCTGAATTTTTGGATTGGTCCGATTGTCCCCCTGATGAGGAGGGGGAACTCCTTGAGGAGTCGGATGAGCCTGCAGACCAGCTATTGTTTGACACTGCTGGTGATCAGGCTGTGGGGGTGTCCATTGACACTCCTTCCATTTTGGCTCAAATGTTTAAAGTTTTGGCCTTGGATCCGCCTGCGGTGTCCCTCTGCCAAAAAGTGAGTTGTTTGACGTACCCCAGCCGCGTTTGGTGTTTCCCAGGCAACAGCACTTTGAGAGGGTTGTCCTTAAGGAATGGGAACAACCCGCGCACCTGGTTGGAACTCCTCCTAATTGGGATAAGCGTTATCCCTTTCAGGAGGACTAGGTGAAGCTTTGGTCGGTGCCCCCCCGCCCCCCCCCCCCCCCCCCCCGACATCGATACCCCTGTGTTAGGGCTGACTGGCTCGGCTGCGTTGCACTTTTCTGACACCACTACCATTAAGGATGGTGAGGATCGTCGGATTGATCAATTGGCTCGCCATGGTTTTATCAGTGCCGGGTCGACACTACGGCCAATTTGTGCTTCGGCGCTTCTTCTGCTGGCAGTTAGATCCATTATTAGGGGTCTGCACGCAGATCTTGATCCCGCTTGTGATATGTTTAGTTCTCTCAAGCAGTGTGAGTCGTTTGTTTCTTTTGTCCTGACCGCCCAGGACGATGCTCTTGCGACGAGTAGCAGGACAGCGGCATTGCTGGTGGCTATTCGTCGGTCTATATGGCTGCGCCAGTGGACAGCGGACCTTAACTCTAAAAGGGCGCTTACAGCGCTACCTTTCTTAGGTTTACGCCTTTTTGGCGAGAAATTGGATGCTGTTACCAAGGATGGTAAGTTGCCTCAATTCAAGAAGCCTCGTCGCTCCTTTCGGGGTGCGAGTTCCTTTAGTCCCTCCTTTCGAGGAGCCAGAGCGGGCAGAGGGGCTTCCCTTCCCGTTACCGGGGGTGTAGGTTGGTCCCGGGGAAGAGGTCGTGGCCGTCCCGGTCAGTCCTGGGGCGCCAAGCCCAAACCTACTGCTAGGCCCGCTCAGCAATGAGGGGCTGCCCTCACCCGTGCGGGTGGGGGGACGATTGCGACACTTCTCCCTGGTTTAAGGCCGCGAGATTCCGGACACATGGATCTGGGAGGGGGTGTCGCCCAGTTACAAACCGGAGTTCGAGTCTCGCCCTCCTTCACGGTTTTTTCCTGGAAATGGCGGGCATCCAGCCGGTGCCGCGCTTAGAGGTGGGCCTCGGTTTTTGCTCCATTCTCTTCGCAGCCCCCAAGAAGGACGGGTTGGCTTGCCCCGTCCTGCATCTGAAGTTTTTCAACCATCCCAGGTCCTCCCTTGCTCAGGCCAGGGTGGTGTCCTTTCTGGGAATGCGGTCGGATTCCGGTCAACAAAGGGTGTTTCTCACTCAGTCCAAAATTTGTCTGATTCAGGAGTTGGCTTGGGTCCTTCTTTCCAACCCTCGGCCGTCTGTTCTGGAGCTGAGAGCCTTCCGTCTGGTTCTTGCTCTTTTGTCTCATCAGGGTCTGGGCCTTCTGGTTCAGCTTTGCTCGGACAATCAAACAGCGGTTGCTTACATCAGTCATCAGGGAGGGACTTGCAGTCTGGGTGCCCTCAGAGTGGTGTCCCTGATCCTGACCTGGGCGAAGGCACATGTTCCTTGTCTCTCGGCAGTCTGCAGTCCGCTCCGGTGGGGCACACCGGAGGTGGTCCTGTTTCCCTTTCGTCAAAATTGCAGGCTCCCGATCTTTGTGTCGCTCTCCCAGGACCCTCTGGCTCTGGCGGCGGAGGCCATATCCCTGAGCTGGGGGGACCTGGGGTTTCTGTACCTGTTTCCTCCGATACCCATGCTAGGCTGGGTGGTACGGAAGCTGGTTCTGGAAAGGGTGCCCGCCATTCTCGTGGCCCCAAGATGGCCAAGACGAGTATGTTGCGCAGACATCGTTTGGCTGACAGTGAATCAGCTCATTCTGCCTCTTCGGCCTGATCTGCTCCATTTACCAACGCTGGGTTTGACGGCTTGGCTGCTGAGACCTCCATCTTGAAGGAGGAGGGTCTGTCTGACTCAGTTATTAAAACTCTGATCGGTGCCCGAAAGAGGTCTTCTTCTATCACCTACTATAGGACTTGGAAAGCCTATATCGCTTGGTGTAAGGTTAGATCTTTGCCTTGTAGGGTCTTTTCGGTCTCCAGGATTCTGGAGTTTTTACAATCAGGGCTGGACTCTGGACTCTGAAAGGGCAGGTTTCTGCCTTATCTATCTTTTTTCAGAAGCGTTTTGCGCTTCATCCTTTAGTTAAAACTTTTTTCCAGGGGGTTACGCATGTGCGGCCTCCCAGGAAACCATTACTCCCTGTTTGGGACTTGAATTTGGTTCTTTCTGCTCTTCAGGCTCCTCCCTTTGAGCCTTTGCAAGATATTGCTTTGTCTACCCTGACTCAGAAGATTGTCTTCTTGGTAGCTATCACTTCAGTTCGGCGTGTCTCGGAGTTGGCGGCCTTGTCTATTCAGGCGCCCTACTTTGAGAGGCATCAGGACAAAGTGGTCTGTCGGTTCAAACTGGACTTTCTTCCTAAGGTTGTTTCTGCTTTTCATTTGAATCAGGATATTGTTCTTCCCTCCCTGTGTCCTAAGCCTAAGAATGACAAGGAGAGGGTTTTGCATTGTTTGGATGTAGTACGCTGTGTTATGTACTATTTGATTATTACTTCTCCTTTTCGTAAAACTGATGCCTTTTTTGTTGTGCCCTGTGGGCCTAGGAAGGGTTTGGCGCCGGCCAAATCTTCCATTAGCAAATGGAACGTCAGGCCATTATTGCGGCCTATTCTGCTAAGGGGAAAGTTCCCCCTTTTCGTATCACTGCTCATTCTACTCGCGCCGTTGGGGCGTCCTGGGCTTTTCAGCACCAAGCTTCTGTTGAACAAGTTTGTAAGTCCGCTACTTGGTCTTCTGTTCATACTTTTTCTAAGTTTTACAAGGTTGATGTGCGGGCCTCAGCGGATGCTGTGTTTGGCCACAAAGTTCTGCGGACTGCAGTCATTTAAGTTATGCTTCACTTTGCCTTCGGATACCCATCCCTTGTGGACACTGCTTTTGGATGTCCCAATCGTAAGAATTAAAGGGGAAGCGGGGTGTGTGGCACACTGAGAATAATACCATTTTGTGAGTACTCACCTGAAAAATGGATATTGTCAGTGTGCCACACACCCCGCTTCACCCGCCCTTTTTGGTATGCTGGATCCTTTATATGGTGAAGCTATTCTTTATTTTGAGGTTACCGTTGGATTTCCTGGTACCTTGTCTTTCTGCTTTTTAAATCACTGGTGTTAAGTGGGAGGTCCCAGGTATATGTAGGCCGGAAGGGGCTCGTTTTCAAGACTTCACCTGCTGGTGGAGTAACCCTATCGTAAGAATTAAAGGGGAAGCGGGGTGTGTGGCACACTGACAATATCCATTTTTCAGGTGAGTACTCACAAAATGGTATTTTTTACATGTTTTGTTTATCACGTATTGTGTGTGGTTGGTTTCATGTTGTATTATTAGTTGGGTGTTAATAGGATTTTGATACATGCTTAGTCATTTATATGCACTTAGCACTTTATTTTGTCATATGTAGCTATTACATGTAGGATATGGATTAGCTGTTTTGTGCCGGCACAAAATATTTATTTGAGGGTGACAAATGATGGGACATATTGCCTTGGGGTATTAATCAATTGGATATACCCATTGGGGCATCAATAATAGGTTAATATTGGTCAGGATCGGTTGTTTTTAATTGTTTGTGGTTTATGTGTTTTTAGCTTCTTTTGGTATCACATCTACAATAAAAACTATTTTTTTATAAATATTTTTTAACTTAGTGATGGTGCTCCTTCTTTCAGAAATAGGTGTGCTTATATGCATGTCCACTCTATTTTTTGTCTGATGAGCCCTGGATGCCGTAATTCTAGTTCTCCTGTATAGGTATGTTTGAAGACACCAGACGACAAAAAGTATGTACAGAATGTTTTTGCCTGGACAATGACTTTAAAAGTGCCATTGGGAAGATTCCTTGGCGCATCCACTGCCATACCGACCATGTATGCATACCAAGCCCTTCTTGGTCAGTGTGGGGCTACTAGAATGATTTAAATGGTCTCCAACTGAATCTTGAAAGACACCCAACGCATCAGAAAAAGTAGAAGAAAAGAGAACTACTTCCAAAACGTGAACAGAGTGTGTCCGTCTTAAAGGTCAGACGATTTTCTTAGCCAAATGTACAAAAGGTGTTTCATCTGGAGTAAACCGCTTGCAAAAAAGTTGGCAGACCACCAGAGCTGGACCCCCCCCTACTGCAGTGGCAACTTTTACCAGACAGTATGGCATCACACTGTACATCAAAGCATCAAAGGAACATGAGCTGCAAAGAGTCCTGTTGCAGCCATTTCTGCCCACTGAATAACTTTTTGGCCCCTTGCCATTGAGGAGTTTCTTCTTGCGCCCCCTTGACAGGGTGACCATGCAAAGTTGGGGGCCCATGGGACAAGGCCAAGAGAATGGCCTTGATAGAGAAAGCGTTGATAGAGAAGATATTTTGCTTTGGTGACCAGCATCCCTGGAGTCTTTCAGACAATCTTAAGCAACTTGAACAAATTTGAGCGCCCCCCCCCCCAATATATACTTGAAAACTTTAAGGCAAAATACTGACCTTTCCTAAGACACCATTGCCCTTTGGAACAGAGGTGAGTAAGCATTTTCTTCTAGGCTTTTTTAGCAAATTATCCCTTAGTGCAATCTTCTGCTTTATACGGTCAAGGATTTGGTCTGTCTGCAAAGCAAAACAGTGTTCATTGGCCTAGCTAATATAAATGTAAAAATCAAATCTTCAAAGTAAATCAAAATCAAATTATTACCTGGTTTAACCCGGTAACATCCAATTTTCTTTTTCGAAGTTCATTTTTTAACAAAGTTTCCTTTTGCTTGGCTTCTTCAGCCTGAGCTAAAATAACACAGAACTATTAATAACCACATATATCTTCATTAAATACTAGTAAACTATGTCTGCAATTTGTGGAGACTACCCAAGCATAATGGAACAAATACCGGTTAGACTGAGTTTGCATATTATTATTTGCAAGTGCCAACATGGGCAGAAACAAAGAACCAGTTAAACCAACTACCAGAGATAAAAATGAGACTACACTCGACACAAAACCTCTGTTGATAAAGAAACACCATAATGCCACCAGTATCTTTGTAAAATCCTTGTGAAAAAGGCTGAGGTAATGGTGAGACCACCAAGCAAATCTCATGAATCCCTGGTGCCCTGGATGTTCACAGATGCTATGAATTCACTTTAATCTAAAGGAGCACCACAGCTGGTAAGGACCCCCCCCCCCCCCCAAGGGCATCCTGAACTGGGTTACCACGCTGTGGGAAATCCCCGAGTGCCCAGTAAACTCACCTTTCCCCTGAGGCCCCGGCGCAAGTGCAGCCATCACCACTTACCTCCCTTCTTGGCTGTTCGCTGCCACGCCTCCCACAACTGAATGGGGAGCCGAGTGATGCCACGTGCCCCTCGCAAGTGCTGCTGCTGTGACTGTGCCGTGGGCTCAAGGAGAGGTGAGCTTGCTCGGCGAACAGCTGGGTTTCACACAGCAGGGCACACCAAACCGGCATGCTCCGGGGAAGGGACCAAAAGGTACTGATTTAAAAGGAATCAATTAGCATTAAAGGGACATTCCCAGCAAAGTGTTAGATTCATTTTCAGCTGCTCTCCTCATGCTGGTCGTCAGGGGCTGCATCTTTCATCCAGCCTGTTTTATATTTCTCAATAACTCCCTTCTGCAAAGCCTCCTTAGCAGCAGATAAATATATATAAAACATGCATCCCCTGACAGCAAGCATGGTGCAAACAGAAAAAGTAGCAGCTATTGAGTCTCTTAAAAATCCATAATTACAATGGTGTTATGCGATTCATGCTGGAGCACCTTTAGTCACAAATGACCATTTCCTCGGCAAACGTCACAAGCACCCATTGCAGTATGGAAAATGTAGGAGCCCAGGTGCCAAGAACTACAGCATCTCCAGTGCAAAGTGTTTTTTAGGCACTCACACGGACATTGGTGCAGAGGGCAACGAGAGCGCTTGCAGAAGCTGTGACAGGAAGTAAACAACATGCAAGTTATTCTGTTACTACTTTCCAAATGTACATTATTTAACAAAGTTTACACGTATATAGCACATAGTTTTATTTGTTTTTAAAGGGCTTGCGCCATTTTACACATGCCTTGGTAGTGCTGGAACGTCTAACTTACTACCAGTCAATGAATGTTTAATAAGCATATCAGTCGATTTTCAATCAGGTCAAAACAGGGATACTTTTTATTTTTTATATATACAATGTTTACTGTATTACCTATACGTGTGTATATACATACACACATTCATACATACACCCCCCTCCCAAATTCCAGAGGCCCACTGGAAACATGTAACATACAGAAAAGCTGCAGAGAAAAATGGAAAGGCAAAGCAATTTTATGTACAAAGCTCCTAACTCAATCACTAGATACTTAAACTGTAATATGCAGGGTAGAGTTCCACCTAAATAATATGAGCTTAGCTATACACTCCCTGAAATTCCAACTGTCCAGCACCACATGCCTACCCGACCTGTTCTCTCGCAGGCTTCAACCCCATGTCAGCATCATTGTTGTGTGCACCCAGGGCAAATGCAAAGGGGAACTGAGTAGTAATCACAGGTAACATTTACCTATTACCTTGCTGAAAAAGGATGCTTGCTGTACAAATGTGCACCTCATAAGCTTTGCAAGAGTTTTAGTCAGTTCAGGTGTGCAAGGGACTTCTCTTTTGCAAATGTGTTTCTAAGGATTTTTAATATTATACAATTTCAGGATACATCTCCTTTCATTTGAAGTAGGCTAAACTACTAATGTACTACTTTGCTAAAAATACCGGCAACAGTATTTTTACTTTTATTCACCACCACGCATCCGAGTATGTGATTATATAACTAAGCATATACTCCAATACTAATTTACCCACATAGTTTGTTTTGGTTTCCAAGCCTTGCGTCAGTTTTGTAGTTCGCATTAAATTTCACTTAAAGTCGTACTTTAGTTAAAAGAAAAAAAAATAAAATTCTGTGAAATACTCACCTGTAGAATTGATATTATTTGTATACAGTATGTCCTGCTCCAGATATAGTACTTACACTTGGGTTATCCTCCGCCAGATGGCGCTGCACTGCAGAGACATGCAAAACAGGCTCCTCCCGGCCCCTCAAATACCCGGGGACCTCCCACAAATCCCCAGCATTGAAAAGCAGTGAACAAGAAGCCGGGAGAATTAACCACCGAAACTGGTAACTATAACAATGGTTACAATCACCATACAGGGGATCCATAAAAATGCAAAAACCAGGGTGGGGTGGAGCAGGACGTACTGTATACAAATAATATCAATTCTACAGGTGAGTATTTCACAGAATTGTATTATTCTTAGTATACAGTACGTCCTGCTCCAGATATATTACTTACACTTGGGACATCCAATAGCAGTGTCCATAAAGTAGGGTGCGATCCCCAACAAAAAAGGCAACAGCAGACAGTTAAAACCACTGTCACCTGCATAACCATGCGGCCAAGACAGCATGAGCTGAGGACCAAACATCAACCTTGTAAAACTTTGAAAAAGTTATGAACAGAAGACCAAACAGCGGCCTAGCAAACCAGTTCAACAGAAGCCTGGTGCTGAAAAGCCCAAGAGGCACCAAAAGCACAAGTAAAATAAGAAGCAAAGCGAAAAGGAAGATTCTTCCCCTTGTGGAATAGGCCTGAGTAACAGCCTGATGAATCTAATAATAACCAGGGCCAAAGCCGCCCAACTCCCCGAGAGCAGACGAGTGCATACCACTGATATGCAGGGAACATTGTCCTCCACCCAGATTAGTATCATAGACACTTCCTGGAGGACCCTCCTATCCAAAAGACTCCCAATGGACACCACCAGCCGAGTATACAACTTAGCCTGACGCAGAGACTGGGAAGTGAGAAGGACGTCCAGGTAGGTCTCGCGCGGACGCCCCTTGGTCTCATCAGAGACATCACCCTCGTCAGCACCATGGTGTGCACTCTGGGACCTGAAGTGAGGCCAGATAACAAGGCCCCAATTAGCAGTGTTGGACTTCCAACATGAACCTGAAGAGCCTCGGTGTCCAGAAGACACAGGGATGTGAACATAAGCATCTTTAAGCTCCACGGATGGCAAGAAGCCCCCTGGGCGCAAGGTGCTGATGGCCCATCTCAGAGTTTCCATGCAGAAAACTGCCTGTAATTGGAGAATTGCCGAGAACCTGTGAATCCAGAATGGGCCAGACTGACCCATCCTTTTGGGGGACTGTGGAAAGGTTGGTGTAGCGGCCCCTGCCTCTGCCTGTTAAGGACAATCTGCAAGTGACCCTCAGACCCCGCAGGCCTTGCATGGCCTGTGCCAGCACCTGAACAGCGGCAGGGACCAGGAGTACCCGGGACCTGATAATCTTGGGGAAGGCCGCGCAGCAAACTCTATCTTGTATCCGGAGGACACTACCTCCTGAATCCACCAGTATGAGGCGTAATGCCTCCTGACAAGAGCAAAGTGCCGCAGCCATCCCCTCACCCAGACGGGCGAGGGCGCCCCATCATGCATGAGGGGGTTTGGTGGAAGATTTAGGCTTTGTCTGCTGCTCCCGGGGCAGGAGTCTGCGCGAGCCCCCACGAAGGACACCCCTGGTTCTTGTTTAACACTATGGTAGGGGGGAGGAGGGGTGCCTCTGCCCCGAGGGGGCCGAGACGGCCGCCTGCGTTGGGGTGACTTACCCTTTTTACCAAACAGGTCTAGACGGGCCCCAAACAAGCGTAGCCCTCTGAAGGGAAGCCCAGTAAGAGTCTTTTTAGTAGCATCGTCAGCACCCCACTGTCGCAGCCAAACCAAGCGACGTATAGCCACCGCAAGGGCAGAAGTTCTTGCACACATTCTGATGGTGTCATCCAACGCTAACAGGATAAATTTTACAAACACATCAAAGCTGGAGAGTGCATTAAACACATCCCAGGGGAGATCATCAGAGTGATGATCAAGCATCTTTCTGATGAGGGTTCTAGCGGCAACTGCAGTAATAGCCGCGGCACAGGCACAGCGCCGTCCCTGCACAAGAAAAGGCGTGGGAGGCCAGCAGATCAATGCGCCGGTCCTCCGCATACCGAAAGGTATTATAAGTAGGGGCTGCAATAAAGGGGGGGTTAGGAACCCCTATGATCGGGGCATCCACCACGAGGGGGGGGGGGGGGGGGGGGGGAGATGACCAGCAATTAACCACCTCAGGGGGAAAAGGGTATTTCCTATCCCAGTCCCCTGGGACCCCTGGAAGTTTACTGGGGCATTCCCATTCCTTGAGAACAAGAGCATGGAAATGAGCCTGCTCTAGGAATTCCAAACGTGCTGTTGCTGTATGGAAACGCTCCCCTCTCGGCTTGGGAGCCTCACCAGGGAGAGAGATAGACAGAACCTTAAAGACCTTAATCAACAAATCGTCAGTGTCACACTGGACCCAGTATTCAGGTCCAGAATCATCATGACTCCTCGGCCTCTCATCAGATGAGCCTGAGTCAGAGAATAGCTCTCCTTCATCAGAAGGGGTATAGTCACACGGAGTAGTAAACTCCTCAGTTCCCATAGGAAAAACAGTAACATGAGGCATCAAGTGCCGCTTCTTACCAGGGCCCTTGCGCTCTGCCAATCTCACTATAATCTGTTCAGCCGTAGGCAGTCTGGAAGACGCAACAGGTTGCAAATCCCCACTTGTATGCGACTCAGCAGAAGTGAGATTTAAGCATGGGGAAATAGGTGAATTGAAGCGAGGTGCAGCCACTGGCAGACCTGATTGCAGAGCCAGTGCTTGCTCGGCACAGGGTCCGCAGACCCGTGCCCTGTCAGCATCAGCATGGGGTTGTCCACACGCTATACACAGCCGGTCTTGTCCCAGAGGGACCCCGGTCACATAATTCTGAGATGCCTCCATATGGTGATTATTTTGGCACAATATGCCAGCAGGGATTTACGCTATAGGCAACCCTGGGTGCCCCAAAGACCCGCTAGGGAAGTGGGAGAATTTTACAAGGCCGGGAGAAGCCAATGGTGTTCACCAGTCTGAAAGACACAATGAGAAGAGAATGGTGTCAGAACCGAAAACACTACAATGAGTATAAGCTGCCCGAGAGGGCACTTACAGTACCACGGTAAGCAGGAACGCCCCACGCGTCGCGCACGAACAGACAAAATGGCGCCATGTACCTCGAAGGGCGGGCCAAAGCGTACCAAGTCGCGGAGCGAGCCAAACCAGACCCCGCCCTCCCGAAGAGCGCGAAGTCCAACATCAGCCAATGAGGACACAGAGGTGTCTGAGGTAACGCTGCCGCCGCGGAACCTTCAACGAAGGAAAAAAACGCGCACGGCGGCGGCAGTCATACGAGTAAAATACATAAAAAGGGCGCGGCGGCTGACACCATATCTATAAGAGTCCAAAGACAGACAAAGGCCATATACGTGCAAAGATCCTATACAGACCACACAGGCACACCCTCCCCCTTTCCTTCCCCCCCGACTACGGGGGGAACGAGGGAGGATGGGGGCCCTTGGTACAGGGCCCACCGCTACACGAGGCAAGGGGCAGTAATGCGGGAGGGGCATCCCATAGAGGCTCACCATCAGCCTACACCGCCTACCTGGTGGGGGACTGCGGAGGAGCAGCGCTCCATAAGCACGCGTGGTGCTGCCTACCTTCACCCGACCAGCGCAGCCCAGGCTGGGAGGCACATCACAGCGAGGACGGGTGGGAATAGTCCAACAGGGCCGCAGGCTTTAGTAGCCCCGCTCACCTGCGAGAAAGTGATACTTCATGTCTTCGCAGTCGGCACTGCAGAGAAATCTGGGGATTTGTGGGAGGTCCCCGGGTATTTGAGGGGCCGGGAGGAGCCTGTTTTGCATGTCTCTGCAGTGCAGCACCATCTGGCGGAGGATAACCCAAGTGTAAGTAGTATATCTGGAGCAGGACGTACTGTATACTAAGAATAAGACTATACTCACCTTTCATTTAGTGCAGGTGCAGTGTAAAGACACCTACCGGATTGTCTGCTGTCAGTTACGCGCCAGGTGCCCCTCCTTCAACGCTCGATAGCGCTGTGCAGAAAGGAACTACGGCGCGTCCCGTCCACTTGTCACAGGAACTATGACACGTCCCTCTCCATTGAAGTGAATGGAGAGGGGTGTGCCATAGCTCCTGTGACAAGAAGGTGTGGCGCGCTGTTGTCCCCTTCTGCACAGCGCTGAAGGATGGAGTGGTGCCTAGTGCGAGACAGCAGGAGATCCGGTAAGCGTCTTTACACCAGAAGCGATAGCCTGCGCAGGTTAAAAGGGGAGTATAGCGCTTTTTTGCCTAAAGTAGGACTGTAAATTTTACAGAAAAGCTAGATTAACTCACTTTTCATCTCTTTGATGAGCTGATTAGTTGCATCAAATAAGCTTCTGTACGCCTTCACAGACTCTGTCAGCTCGTCTTTTTCTTTAGTAAGCTGTGCCATTTCCTGCTTTTTTCTAAAATCTGATAAAATATGAGAAAGTTAATATAATCTTTGGGAGTATTGAGGAGTTAAAAAAAACAAAAATGATTGTGAAATAAAAGTAGTACATAAAGTTACCGGGGAACATTAATTTACAATGCATTTTGTATTAAAATGAAAGTTTTGCAGAGACTATTAGAGCCCTAACAACTAATTAGAAGTAAAAAATTGTGATGTTAGTGTTTTTAATGAATCATTGTATGAATTCTCCTCCGAAGTATCTGGTTAGCAGCTACTCCAGCTTCAGAAAAGAAAAACAGCAAAAAATACCATTTTGTGAGTACTCACCTGTAAAATGGGTATTATAAGTATGTCACACACCCCACTTCAATCATTGATTATTACACTTGGGTAATACCTACCGCTAGGTGGCAGTCTTGCAGAGAAGTCCAGAAAAAGACAAGCCCCTCCCGGTCTATACATACCTGGTACCTCCTAACAAATCCCCAGTATTCAAACAGCAGTAAGACAAGGTACCAGGAACAAACAACGGTAACCCTGAACTGTAAATAAAAAGCTTCACCATATAAAGAACCAGGATACCAAAAAGGGCGGGTGAAGTGGGGTGTGTGACATACTTATAATACCCATTTTACAGGTGAGTACTCACAAAATGGTATTATTCTAAGTATGTCACACACCCCACTTCAATCATTGATTATTACACTTGGGACATCCAACAGCAGTGTCCAGAAAAAGGGCGGGTATCCAACCAGGCAATAATGCAGAAACTCAAACCACTGCAGCCTGCAGAACCTTGCGGCCAAAAACAGCATCCGCTGAGGCCCGCACATCAACCTTATAAAACTTAGAAAAAGTATGAACCGAAGACCAAGTCGCAGCCTTACAAACTTGTTCAACAGAAGCCTGGTGCTGAAAAGCCCAGGACGCACCAACCGCACGAGTAGAATGAGCAGTAACACGAAAAGGGGGATCCTTCCCTTTGGCAGAATAGGCTCCAACAATCGCCTGACGAATCCATTTGCTAATGGAAGATTTAGCCGGAGCCAAGCCCTTCCTAGGCCCACAGGGCACCACGAAGAAGGCATCAGTCTTACGAAAAGAAGACGTAGTACGTAGATAGTACTTGACACAACGTACAACATCCAAGCAGTGCAACGCACTCTCCTTGACATTCTTAGGCTTAGGACACAAAGAAGGAAGAACAATGTCCTGGTTAAGATGAAAAGCAGAGACCACTTTAGGGAGAAAGTCTGACTTGAAGCGAAAAACCACTTTGTCCTGATGTTCCTCAAAATAAGGAGCCTGAATCGACAAGGCTGCCAACTCCGAAACACGCCGAACCGAAGTGATGGCCACCAGAAAGACAACCTTCTGAGTCAGAGTGGACAGAGCAATATCCCGCAAAGGCTCAAAGGGAGGAGCCTGAAGAGCAGAGAGAACCAAATTCAAATCCCAAACAGGGAGCAACGGCTTCCTGGGAGGCCGCAGATGTGAAACCCCCTGGAAAAAAGTCTTGACCAAAGAATGGCTAGCAAAAGACCTCTGAAAAAAGATAGACAAAGCAGAAACCTGCCCCTTCAAAGTACTCAGCTGAAGACCAGAGTCCAGCCCTGATTGAAGAAATTCCAAAATCCTAGAAATAGAAATGACCCGGCAAGGCAAAGACCTAGCCTCACACCAATCAATATAAGATCTCCAAGCCCTATAATAGATGGAAGAGGAGGATCTCTTCCTGGCACTAATAAGAGTCCGAATGACCGAATCCGAAAGACCCTCCTCCTTTAAGATGGAGGTCTCAGCAGCCAAGCCGTCAAAGCCAGCGTTTGTAAACTGGGGTAACACAGTTGGCCCTGAGTGAGAAGATCCGGCCGAAGAGGCAGATCGAACTGATCCACCGCCAGACGAACGATGTCTGCGAACCACACCCGCCTTGGCCACCTTGGAGCCACGAGAATGGCGGGAACTCCTTCCAGAACCAACTTTCGCAGCACCCTGCCTAGCATGGGAATCGGAGGAAACAGATAAAGAAACCCCAGGTCCCTCCAGCTCAGGGCCATGGCATCCGCCGCCAGAGCCAGAGGATCCTGAGACAGTGACACGAATGTCGGAAGCTTGTGATTGTGACGAGAGGCAAACAGATCCACCTCCGGCGTCCCCCACCGAAGACACATCGACCGAAACACCTGTGGATGGAGAGACCATTCCCCCCGGCGGGGCGAACACCGGCTCAGAAAGTCCGTGTTTTCCACTCCTGGAATGTAAACTGCCGAGATGCAAGGGACATGAGTCTCTGCCCAAACTAGAATCAGAGACACCTCTCTGTGGGCACCCAGGCTGCGAGTCCCTCCTTGGTGATTGATGTAAGCAACCGCCGTCTGATTGTCCGATCGAACCTGAACCGGCAGGCCCTGTAAATGATGCGTCAAGTGAGACAGAACCAACCTGATGGCTCGCAACTCCAGAACATTGATGGGTAAGTGGGCTTCCTGAGGGTCCCACTGCCCCTGAAACTGAAGATCCTTCCAGAAACCTCCCCATCCTGACAAACTGGCATCCGTGGTGACAGTTTCCCAAAGCGGGGTCAGAAACGACCTGCCCTTCAGAAGATTGTCCGAGACCAACCACCACAGAAGGGACTGCCGAACCCGAGGGGACATCCGGAAGGACCGATCCAACGACCGCGGTCGCCGGTCCCAAGACGCCAAAAGATGAAGCTGAAGCGTCCTCGTGTGAAACTGCGCGAAGGGAACTGCCTCGAACGAGGCCACCATCAACCCCACCAGTCTCATCCCTAACCGAATGGACGGGCGAGGATTTGAAAGAAGAAGCTGAGCCAATTCCTGAATCAAAAGAACCTTGGCCTGAGGGAGAAACACTCTGTGCTGGCAAGAGTCCAACGACATCCCCAGAAAGGTCACCACCCTGGCCGGAACCAGAGAGGACTTGGGGTAATTGATCACCCAGCCGAACCTCTCCAGCATAGACACCACCATGCTGGTGTCCCCTTCCGCTTGACTGAAGGAAGGCGCCATGATGAGAAGATCGTGCAGGTAAGGCACAATGCGAATTCCCTGAGCTCTGAGCAGGGCCATCACTCCCGCCAACACCTTGGTGAACACTCTCGGAGCAGAGGTGAGGCCGAATGGAAGAGCTACAAACTGAAAATGCCGATCCTCCACCACAAAGCGAAGGAACCTCTGATGAGCTGGAAAGATCGGAATGTGAAGGTAAGCATCCTTGATGTCTATGGACGTCATAAAGTCCCCCTGCCGAAGCGAACCGGTCGCAGACCGCAGGGTTTCCATGCGGAACTTCCGGGGACGAATAAACCTGTTGAGAAACTTCAAATCCAGGATCGGACGGAACGACCCATCCTTTTTGGGTACAGTGAAGAGATTGGAATAATACCCGCGCCCCACCTCCGAAGGAGGGACCGGGCAGACGACTGCCAATTCCAGAAGATTCCTTACCGCCGCCAGGAGCCCCTGCGCGGCCAAAGGATCCGAAGGTACCCGAGACCTGAAAAACCTTGGAGGAGGGCGGGACTCGAACTCCAGCTTGTAACCGGCCGACACCACCTCCCGGATCCACCTGTCCGAGACCTCCTGGTCCCATACCCGGGAGAAGAGTCGCAACCGCCCCCCCCCCACCCGTACGGGTGAGGGCGCCCCCTCATTGCTGAGCGGGCTTGGCCGCAGGCTTGGGCTTGGCGCCCCAGACGTGAACGGGACGGCCACGGATTCTACCCCTATTCCAACTGGCGCCCCTGGAGGCCGAGAAGCCCGCACCCCTGCTGGCTCCCCGAAAGGACGGATTGAAAGAGGCCGCCCCCCGAAAGGAACGGCGAAATTTCTTGCGCTGAGGCAACTTGCCTCCTTTGGCAACAGAATCCAGCTTTTCACCGAAAAGCCTCAAACCCAGAAAGGGAAGAACCGTGAGCGATCTTTTAGAATTAAAATCAGCCGTCCACTGTCTCAGCCACGCTGAGCAACGAATAGCCACCAACAGAGCGTAGCCCTGCCACACATCAACATGGCATCCTCCTGAGCGGCCAGAATAAACGACAAAAAGGATTCACAACGCTTAAGAACAAGAAACTCATCAACGGTAGGATCAAGATCCACACATAAATCCCTGACAATAGACCTAACCGCCAAAGTCAAAAGAGCCGAAGCACAAACAGGCCCCGGCTACCTGCAAGCAGGAGACTTCTTTCTTCTGTCTTGTCGCCACCTTGCAGAGAATAACACTGGGGATTTGTTAGGAGGTACCAGGTATGTATAGACCGGGAGGGGCTTGTCTTTTTCTGGACTTCTGTGCAAGACTGCCACCTAGCGGTAGGTATTACCCAAGTGTAATAATCAATGATTGAAGTGGGGGGTGTGACATACTTAGAATATACAATTCTGTGAAATACTCACCTGTAGAATTGGTATTATACGCATACAGCACGTCCTGCTCCAGATGTAGTAATTACATGTGGGTAATCCTCCGCCGTCGTGCACTGCAGACATGTAGAAAACAAGCTCCTCCCGGCCCTACATATACCGAAGGACCTCCCACAAATCCCCAGCATTGAAAAGCAGTGAGAATGAGAAGCAAGGAGAAACCAACCACCCAAAACTGGCAATAACAACAATGATAACAATCACCAAACAGGGGATCCAGAACAAAGTGAAACCAGGGTGGGGTGGAGCAGGACATGCTGTATGCGTATAATACCAATTCTACAGGTGAGTATTTCACAGAATTGTATTATTCTAAGCATACCGCACGTCCTGCTCCAGATGTAGTAATTACATGTGGGACATCCAATAGCAGTGTCTGTAAAGTAGGGTGGGATCCCCAACAGAAAAGGCAACAGCAAGCAGTTAAAACTACTGCCGCCTGCAAAACCTTGCAGCCAAACACAGCGTCAGCTGAGGCCCTAACATCAACCTTGTAAAACTTTGTAAAGGTATGAACAGAAGACCAAGTAGCGGCCTTGCAAACTTGTTCCACCGAGGCCTGGTGCTGAAAAGCCCAAGAAGCCACAACAGCTCGAGTAGAATGAGCAGTAAGACGAAAGGGGGAGACTTCCCCTTAGTAGTATAGGCTTGAACCACAGCCTGACGAATCCATTTACTGATAGTAGACTTGGCGGGAGCCAAACCCTTCCTAGGCCCGTGAGGCACAACGAAGAGAGCATCCGTCTTCCTGAAAGCCTTAGTGATAACCAGGTAATACTTGACACACCTAACCACATCCAGGGAATGCAAAACCCATTCCTTAGGGTTACTAGGATTAGGGCACAAGGAAGGAAGTACAATATCTTGATTCAAATGAAATGCAGACACAACCTTAGGCAGAAAGTCTGGCTTGAAGCGAAACACCACCTTATCCTGGTGTCTCTCATAGTAGGGAGGCTGAATAGAGCCGCCAACTCAGATACACATCTAACAGAAGTGATAGCTACAATGGAATACAACCTTGAGCGTGAGAACAGCGAGAGCAGCCTCCCGATTAGGCTCAAAAGGAGCACCCTGCAGGGCCGATAAAACAAAGATTAAATCCCAAACAGGAACCATAGGTTTCCGAGGAGGCCGCACATGAGTGACCCCTTGAAAAAGTCTTGATAAGAGGGTGCTGGGCAAAGGTCTTCTGAAAGCTGGCCCTTCAGGGTACTAAGCTTAAGACCTAAGTCTAGACCATGTTGTAAGAACTCCAGCACCCTGGAGACTAAGAATTCCCGGCAGGGAAGAGACCTGGATTCACACCAGTCAATGTAAGAACGCCAAACTCTATAGTAGATAGCAGAAGAAGTCTTTTTCCTGGCTTGCACCATAGTAGCCACTACAGATGCAGACAAACCCTTTTCCATCAGGATGGAGGTTTCAATAGCCAAGCCGTCAAAGCCAGAGTTAGTAAATTGGGATGGCGCAGAGACCCCTGAGTTAGAAGGTCTGGCAACCTTGGCAGATCGTACTGATCTACTGCCATTTGAACCACGTCTGCGAACCACACTCTTCTTGGCCACCTTGGGGCCACCAGAATCACGGGTACCCCTTCCAGAGCAATCTTGCGCAGAACTCTGCCCAGAAGGGGAATTGGTGGAAACACATACAGGTGCCGAAACTCCCTCCAAGACATTGACAGGGCATCCGTGGCCAGAGCCAGAGGATCCTGAGACAGAGATACAAAGCTCGGGAGCTTGTGATTGTGACGGGACGCAAACAGATCCACGTCTGGCACTCCCCAACGGAGACACAGGGCTTGAAAAACCCTGTTACAGAGGGACCATTCCCCCTGACGAGACGATCCCCTGCTCAGAGCATCTGCCAGCAGGTTCTCAGCGCCCGGAATGTAGACAGCCGAGATGCATTGGACATTGGCTTCTGCCCATGTTAGAATCAGAGACACTTCCTGGAGAGCTCCCTTGCTCCGGGTCCCTCCCTGATGATTGATGTAGGCAACCGCCGTTCTGTTGTCTGAGCGTACCTGAACTGCCAGACCCTTCAGGTGCTGGGTCAATTGTTCCAGCACCAATCTGACCACCCTGAGTTCCAGGACATTGATGGGTAGATGGGCCTCCTGAGGGCCCCACCTCCCCTGGAAGCGCAGGGACTTCCAGAATCCCCCCCAGCCCGACAGACTGGCATCCGTTGTGACCGTCTCCCAGGAGGGAGCCAGGAAGGATCTGCCCCTTGTCAAGTTCCTGTGGTCCAGCCACCACGCAAGGGATTGCCTGACCGAGGGGGGGGGGGGGGGGAGCACCCAGATCTCATCCAAGGACGCTGGGTCCTTGTTCCAGACTGACAGAAGGTGAAGCTGCAGAGTTCTCAAATGGAACTGGGCAAAGGGCACCGCCTCGAAGCTTGCCACCATTGAGCCCATCAACTGCATTCCCTGCCGGATGGAGGGATGAGGGCTCGAAAGCAGGGACCTCGCCTGCGTTGTCAGAGCTTCCACCTTCTGCGGAGGGAAGGAATATCCTTGACCGAACTGTATCCAGAATCATCCCCAGGAACGGCGTCACTAAGGAGGGGGACAGAGAGGACTTTGGGTAATTGATCACCCAGCCCAATTACTCCAGGGTGGACACTACTAACAGAGTGTCCAGCTCTGCTTGCCGCAGAGACCGAGAGGTGATGAGTATATCGTCCAGGTAGGGCAAAACTCGTATGCCCCTTAGTCTTAACAGTGACATCACCCCTGCCAGCACCTTGGTGAACACCCTGGGAGCCGACGTAAGGCCGAATGGCAGGGCCACGAACTGGTAATACTGATCCAGCAGCGCAAATCTGAGAAACCTTTGATGTCCTGGAAACACCGGATTGTGCAGGTAAGCGTCCTTGATGTCCACAGATGTCATGAAGTCCCCTGGGCGTAATGAGGCAATGGCCGAGCGCAGAGTTTCCATACGGAAATGTTTGTTTCTGACAAATCTGTTTAGGATTTTTAAATCCAGAATGGGTCTGACTGACCCGTCCTTCTTGGGCACTGTGAAAAGGTTGGAATAGAACCCCATGCCCTTGTCTCTTAAGTGGACCTTGCAAATGACCCCTAGATCTAGAAGGTCCTGCACAGCCAGCATCAAGACCCGAGCTGAGGCAGGGTCCTTTGGGATCCGGGACCCGACGAACCTGGTAGGGGCCGTGCAGCAAACTATCTTATAACCGGAGGACACCTGAATCCTCCTCCTGAATCCACCGGTCTGAGACGTGGCGTCTCCAGACATGCTCGAAGTGCTGTAGACGTCCCCCCACCCTGACGGGCGAGGGCGCTCCTTCATGCCTGGGGAGTCTTGGGAGGGGCTTTGGGCTTGGGCCCCCAGGAGGAACTGGGACGGCGTCCTCTGTTCTTGTTCCAGGAATCTGCGCGAGACCCAGCGAAGGACACTCCTCTACCTTGCTTAGCCCCACGGTAGGGGGTCGAGTGGGAGCTTGGGCCACGAAAGGGCCGAATCTGACGCTTGCGCTGAGGTAACTTGCCACCCTTGGCAAAAATATCTAACCTTTCTCCAAACAGGCGCAGCCCCTTAAATGGAAGCCCCGTAAGGGCCTTCTTAGCGACGTTATCAGCGGCCCACTGGCGCAACCAGACCGCTCGGCGTATGGCTACCAGAGCAGAAGATCTAGCGCTCAGCTTAATAGCATCGTCCGATGCGGATAGGATATAGTTCACGAAAGTCTCACAGGTGGCCAGAGCATTGGCAGCATCAGAAGGCAAGTCATCCGCCCCTTCAAGAGCAGTCTTAACCACCGTCCTGAGCGCCACCGCCATAATGGCTAAGGCGCAAACTGGGCGGAGCGACGCTCCCCCAAATGCAAAGGCATGACATGCCAGTTGGTCAACTTGCCGATCTTCCAAATCCCGCAGCGTAGTAGTGTCGGGGGAGTGCATAATAGAGGTGTTGGACAGACTTAGGATTGGGGCATCGACCTCGGGTGGCGATGTCCAA
Source organism: Gastrophryne carolinensis (assembly GCA_027917425.1). Taxonomy (NCBI): domain Eukaryota; kingdom Metazoa; phylum Chordata; class Amphibia; order Anura; family Microhylidae; genus Gastrophryne; species Gastrophryne carolinensis. Next base: position 317,760,602 of record CM051239.1, read on the forward strand.
CACTTGACCAGGTCGGCAGGAAAGGGATATTTCTTATCCACAGCTTTAGGAACCCCATGGAGTTTGCTGGGATGTTCCCATTTTTTCAGCACAAGGCTATTGAAATGAGTTTGTTCGGGAAACTCCAACCGCGCCCTAGCGGTGTGAAACAGATCACCCCTTTGCCGGGGAGCCGCGGCAGGGGGAGAGAGGGATAACACATCAAAGATCTGGGTCAGCAGTCTATCAATGTCGTCCGAGGACCAATGATCAGAACCAGACTCTTCCTGTCCCCTGAACTCGTCGTCGTATGACCCTGAGTCAGAGAACAGTTCCCCTTCCTCTGAGGGGGAATGTGCATAGGAAAGCAATAAATCATCAGATTCTATAGGAAGTATAGTAGATTCAGGATTCAAATGACGCCTCTTGGCAGTGGCCTTGCGCGCCAAGGAGCCAGCAAGTAAGTTTTCCACACTAGCCAGTCTAATGGCCAAATCAGTATGAGAATCCCCACTAGTATTGGGGGTTAGGCTCAGGCTTGGGGGAGTAGGGGAAGCAAGGCGAGGTGCGGGCCCAGCCTCGGAAGAGGTGGGAATACCGGCTAGCACCTGCTGAGCACAAGGGACACAGACCCGTGCATTGTCACCGCTGCTAGGCAAGACCCCACAAGCTACACACAGACGGGCTTGTCCCAAAGGAACCTCGTTCACAATATCCTGAGATGCCTCCATATGGTGATTATTATATACAATATGCCAGTAAGGATTGACGCTATAAAGCAACCCTGGATGCCCCAATGACCCGCTGGGAAGTGGGAGTGATTTTTTAAAAATCTGGACCGGGCGCTACACCGGGCCGGGAGAAGCCACCGAGGTTCACGGTCTGAAAGACACAAAGGGAACAGGGATGTCAGAGCCAAGCGAGGAGAAGCAAAAGCTAAAGAAAGGTCGCCCATGAGGGCACTTACAGAACAGCGAGGGGAGGACCATCTTCACCACGCGCACGTGAGAAAGAAATGGCGCCAAGCGTACCTCGAAGGGCGGGCCAGATCGGGAGATGACGCGGAACGCGGCAAACCAAACCACGCCCCCCCCGGAGAGCGTGCAGCTCGAAGGCGCGCAGCCAATCAGAAAAACAGTAGCTATGCAACTGACAACCACTCTAGAAAATCACCTCAGAGCGAAAACTGACAGGGTGAATACGGGAATAAAACGCCGTAGCGCCCACGAACAGAGCCGCTGTCCGCGACAAGTAAAAAACAATAAGGCTCTGCGGCTAACTTAAACATAAGTGTGAAGCGCAGCTCTGACACTCGGTAACCGTTAAAGGCTATAAGTCTCTAGTGTAATTAGGGCAAGGTTAGGCCAACGTACACCCCCCCCCCCTCTTTTTCCCCCCACTAACGGGGGGATCTAGGGAGGAAGGTGACCCAAAAATCGGGGTTCACCGTTACACGGGCGTGGGGGCACTGATGCGGGAGGGGCATCCACTGAAGGCTCACCATTTGCCTTAACCGCCTACCCTATGGTGGGGGATTGCGGTGGAGTCTAGCTCCGTAAGCACACTAGGTGCTGCCTACCTTCACCCGACCAACGCAGCCCAGGCTGGGAGGCATATTCTTCACAAAGAGGACGGGTGGAAATAGTCCCGCAGGGCCTCGGGCTGTAAAGCCCCGCTCGCCTGCGAGAGCGTGATACTTCATGTCTTCGCAGTTCCAGCACTGCAGAGAAATCTGGGGATTTGTGGGAGGTCCTTCGGTATATGTAGGGCTGGGAGGAGCTTGTTTTCTACATGTCTGCAGTGCACGGCGCCGGAGGCAGAGGATTACCCACATGTAATTACTACATCTGTAGCAGGACGTGCTGTATGCTTAGAATAATGATTGATTAGAAACACAGCCATAAACATAAAATAAGAAGTACGCACACTTGGTTAAGCCTTTGCCTGTACAGTCCCTTTAATCCCCCAGGGCTTGATCTTCTGAAAGGCATAAAAAACTCTGCAGCATAAAATATATTATTGTGCTGCTACACCGTTAATATTTCATTATTATGTATGGTATCTACATAGTCAATTCCTGTATTGCTGCTTCTGTGGACATTTCTATAGTCAGTTATGCTGCCACCTTTGGACGTTTTGTGTATTGTACATGTATGTCAGAGTTTTGACTCATTTCCCTTTGACTAAACCACTCCCATCTTCTCCAGTGAGCATTTCCTGTTTCATTATTCATCGTCTTTCCGTCTTATGAGACACACGTTAACCTGCATGCTACTCTGATCAAAGCATCATCTTTTGACCGCCGCATGATACTGAAATCCATTCATTTTGCTGTATCCCACTGTTGTGATGGACTGAATAAATTGGCTTTGTGGATGAACACAGTATTGGTGAGTTCAGCTATCTGATAAGGATCGTCTCACGGTGATTCTATCTAACTTACACGGGCAACAAAGAGCTCTTACAAGGGAAAGAATCGCTATTACAACCTTCTGAGTCAGAATAGTCAAAAGATGTGTAGAATTCCTACAGCCTGTTGTGTATATGTGTGTGTGCCTAAACTGCAATCAAACTCAGTGCCATCCGCCATCTTGTGAAAGCACATGTCGCATAAGCTTACTGCACTTCATGTGGAAACTGCTTCTCTACATTGAACTGTTATCTCACCTGTTTAAGCTGCTGCTCATCTTCTTAAAGAGACAGTACCATTTGTTGCAAAACTTATAAAAAAACGTCTAGACCAGGCTCCGATCACTTGTTTATGAAAGAACCAATGCAGAAACAGCATGCCTCCGAACCGGCAGACGCGCAGGGAGCAGATTCTGCAGATATTACCGAGCAGAGCGTAAGACCCAAACGTACAATAAAACTGACACAGAAAGTCATGGAAAATTATGAAGCCACTAAAATTGACTTCTCCATTAATCTATCAGACCTCTGGGACAGAACCTCACACTGCATGTCAGTTCTGTCACGTTTTAATAACCAACCAGCTGAACTGAGACTCTATAAATCACCTACATGCTGCATATGAACGTTACCAGCGGCTGTCTGCAAAGTACTCTGCCTTTTTGCAGGACTCTAATACAAGGGATTCTTCAGCAGAACGGACAAGGATCGAGACACTGAACCAACAAAGGGACCTCGCAGTGAAAAGGCAGAACTCCGCTTTACTCAACTGGAGGAGATCAGATCTCACAAATCCACATCAAGCAAGCGCACTGCACTCTCTTCTAGATCCTCAGGCTCCAGGGGCTCAACGTTAAGCGACAAGCTAATAGAGGCCTGCGCTGAATCAAAAAAGGCAGAAAGATCCTTCGCCAAAAAGGAAGCAGCGATAGAAGCACGCAAGGCAGCTCTCCAAGCGCAAATCGCTGCTCAACAAGCAGAAGCAGACTTCCAAATAAAGATTCTACAAATGGAAGGGGAGGAAGCAGCTTCCCTGGCAAGGCTGAAAGTCCTTGACCAAGCAATAGGACAAAGTACTAATTCAGACTGTCCGATCCCAGCAGAACTGGAAGATCCAGTTGAACGCACTAGTGACCACGTACTAAAGCATAACGTTTGCAAGGATACAGAGTCATTTCCTGTACCCCCAACTAACGACACTGTTCTGACTCTCAACACGGAGACCTCTCAACTCCATATGCCCGAGCCTCTTCAAGTCTTCAACGCAAGTGCATCGATGCAGCAAACCACATCAGCTCCTGCCAACAATAACGTGACTTCTAGCGGCAAGAAAAAATTCAAGCCACTGCCAGCACAAATCTTAGAGACTAAACCACGGTTAAACGCTCATGCAACATCATTCTACCCTGGAAGACCTCACCCTACAGCACCAGAAAACTTTCACACCCAAGGGGTTCCACAAGTTATTTTGGCACCACAGAGTGAGAGATTAGACTTGAATGACTTCACCAGATATATGATACGTCGTGAGCTCATTAACACTAGCCTCTCAAGGTTTGACAATTGTGCAGAGAGCTACAGAGCCTGGAAATCAACCTTCAAGGCTGCTATTGCTGACCTCAATCTTACTACTAAAGAAGAACTTGATTTGCTCATAAAGTGGCTGGGACAAGAGTCCGCAGATCGTGTTGAGAGACTGATAACTACACGTTGACCACCCAGATGCAGGTCTTGTTGCTGCATGGGCAAGACTCGAGAAAACCTACGGTAGTTCTAAAGCCATAGAAAGTGCTCTATTCAAAAGACTGCAAACCTTCCCAAAATTGGGAAACAAAGACTATCGCAAGCTCCAAGATCTAAGTCACCTCCTCATGGAACAAGAGTTTGCAAAGACAGACCCATGTCTACCTGGACTAAGCTTCCTGGACACCGCTCCTGGTGTCAACCCAGTGGTATCTAAATTGCCATACAACTTGCAAGAGAAATGGGCACAACAAGGATCAAGGTACAAAAGAGACAATAACGTATCCTTTCCTCCATTCTCATTCCTTTGGCGATCAAGCCTGGATGAGAAACGATCCCAGCTTCAGTGAAACCAACTTGCCTGCTGTATCATCAACAAGGTATGATAATGCACTACCTAAACGTAGAGTCTTTAACCCTTTGAGTGCCAGCCTACCTAGATTTTTTGTCACACTCTGTTGCCCGACGACTTTTCACGTTTTTGCGCTACACGTGTGCAACCTTGATTTTTGAAGGGATTTCCATGAAAATTATATATTGTTTTTCTCAGCAGAGTCTGGGCTTCAACATGAAATGTCTTGTTTGGCATTTTTTTTAGTGTATTCTCAATACATTTGGGTGAAATATGTGCAAAAAAATGAAAAAAAAACCTATTGTTTACAATTTGTAGTGTGTTTTCTGTAATAAAAAATGTACCGTATTTTTCGCCCTATAAGACGCACTTATTTTTCCCCAAAAGTGGGGGGAAAATGTCTGTGCGCCTTATCGGGCGAATGTAAAAAAACAAAAATTTAAAAAACAATAAAAAAAAAAAAAACTCACCCGGCGCTCCCGCGTTGTCTGCCACACTGCGAGAGGCCAGAGGAGCGGCGGGGGCTCTGTCCCGGTCCCACCGCTGCGATCGCTGTCTTTTCAGGCAGCGATGACAGCGGCAGGGCCAGAGACAGAGCCCCTGCCGCTCCTCCATCTGCTGCCTCTTCCGGGCTCAGAGCACACGCGAGCACGAAGGCCCGGTGCAGGCCACGCCCACCCGCTGCCCAGACCTTTGTGCTCGCATGTGCCCAGGAACAGCAGATGGAGGAGCGGCAGGGGCTCTGTCTCTGGCCCCGCTGCTGTCATCGCTGCCTGAAAAGACAGCGATCGCAGCGGCGGGGTCGGGACAGAGCCAGCTTGTGAATGGGGTGGGCATGGCCTGCGCCGACGCTGCGGTGCAGGCCACGCCCACCCCATTCACTGAGCCGGCCGCTCGGCGCAGCGGTGTCAGCGGACAGGTGAGTTTAACTTTTTTTTTATATATACATGGCGCCTGCCTATACTAATGGGCGGAGGGGGGCGGGAATGGGGGGAGAGGGGCCACACAGCCTATTCTAATGGGGGGGAGAGGGGCCACACAGCCTATACTAATGGGGGAGGGGGATGCCACACAGCCTATACTAATGGGGGGAGGGGGATGCCACACAGCCTATGGGAATGGGGAGAAGGGGATGCCACACAACCTATACTAATGGGGGAGGGGGATGCCACACAGCCTATACTAATGGGGGAGGCCACACAGCCTATACTAATGGGGGAGGGGGATGCCACACAGCCTATACTAATGGGGGGAGGGGGATGCCACACAGCCTATACTAATGGGGGGAGGGGGATGCCACACAGCCTATGGGAATGGGGAGAAGGGGATGCCACACAGCCTATACTAATGGGGGGAGGGGGATGCCACACAACCTATGGGAATGGGGGGAGGGGGATGCCACACAGCCTATGGGAATGGGGAGAGGGGGATGCCACACAGCCTATGGGAATGGGGAGAGGGGGATGCCACACAGCCTATGGGAATGGTGAGAGGGGATGCCACACAGCCTATGGGAATGGGGGGAGGGGGATGCCACACAGCCTATAAGAATGGGGGGAGGGGGATGCCACACAGCCTATGGGAATGGGGAGAGAGGGATGCCACATAGCCTATACTAATGGGGGGAGAGGGATGCCACACAGCCTATACTAATGGGGGGAGGGGGATGCCACACAGCCTATACTAATGGGGGGAGGGGGATGCCACACAGCCTATACTAATGGGGGGAGGGGGATGCCACACAGCCAATGGGAATGGGGGGAGAGGTGGATGCCACACAGCCTATGGGAATGGGGGAGAGGGATGCCACACAGCCTATACTAATGGGGGGAGAGGGGGATGCCACACAGCCAATGGGTATATGGGGAATGGGAGGGGGGGATGCCACACTGGGTATACAGGGAATGGGATGGCGGCATGCTACACTGTCTATGGAATGGGGGCATCCCACACGGCCTATGGGAATGGGATAGGGGAATGCCACACTGTCTGTAATGGTGCGTTTTTGGTTTAAAATATTTTTTTTCTTATTTTCTTTCCCCAAATCCTAGGTGCGTCTTATGGGCAGGTGCGTCTTATAGGGCGAAAAATACGGTAAGTTTGTTAATAAAATATTATTGCGTGTGAAAGCCCTATTTCTCCCGGTTACAATGGTACCACATATGTATAGGTATACCCCCTTTCCTGAAACAGCAGTTTAGGAGATTCCAGATAGGATACAACTATGCAATATGATTGCATAGTTGTAAGGGGTTAATAAAAAAAAAAAAAAAATGACATAGGGTCCCCCCTCCCGGGGGGGGAGGAAGGGGGACCTCATTTCTTTTTTGGAATTCTAAGGGTTAACAACCCTTAAAATCCCCCCCCCCAAAAAATGACATAGGGTCCCCCTTACCCAGCATTACCGACCCGGACCAGCTATGGGGGCTTGTAGAACAGGGCGCAGGGGCCAGCGTTGGTGGCCTCTTGCCCTGCAGGCTACTAGCCCCCATAGCCACGTGGCCCGGGCCCTTCTGCCCCCCCCCTGGCCGTTGGGGAGGCAGGTAATGTTGGGCTAGGGGTTTTGGCAAGCCACCCGCTTGCCGTAGGTGACTTGCCATACCCAGAGCCTTGTGAACTGGTATAAGGGGTCTCATGGACCCCGGCCGGCCGAAGAGGATGGTGAGGGTCCGTTTCTGGGCCCTCACAAGCAGCGTGGAAAGCCCAGGGGGGGGGGGATCAGAGCCCCCCCGGGTGAAGAGAAGACCCGGGGAGAGCGATCGCGCTGCGAGGTGAGTAAATGTCATTTACTGTTTTTTTTTTTTTTTTTTTACAGATGTCGGCGCCGGCGGGGGGGGGGGGGGGGGGGGCTATTCCGGGCCCCCTCCTGAAGATCAGAGGCCTAGAGGATTGTACAGAATCACTGGCCCTTTCAAATGAGGGGTAAGTTAAGTCTGTATGTTTTTTACTTTTTGTTTTATGGGCCTCTAAATTCAGCTACATGACTCTCACGTAGCTGGCACTTAACGGTTGGAGAGGCAGCTACGTGAGAGTCTAGGGCAAAGACTTTACATGAGCGCAGGGAGATTCTCCAGAAACTTGGAATATGCTTCAAGTGCTGTACTTCATATACCCATCTCGCTAAAGACTGTAAGGCTGTTATCAAGTGTACAGAATGTGGTAGCGACAGACATGTTACATCCTAGTCCACTTCCTGACAACCCACAGCAGCTACCTACCTCCATCCCTACCTAAGCTCATGGCAGGGAGCAACAAGGCCCTTTTCCAGCGAAGGATAATGTTTCCTCTTCATGCACAGAAGTCTGTGGAGAGGGCTTGGATCACAAATGCTGTGCCAAGGTTTGCCTAGTCCTAGGCCTATCCCGAGAAGGCCGTCAGGATGTATGCCATAATAGATGAACAGAGCAACAGATCCCTGGTGAAGCCCAAATTCTTTGATGTCTTCGGCATAGAGGGTCATGCCACACCGTATACTCTCAGAACCTGCCCTGGTCGTATAGAGACCTTTGGCAGAAGAGTCGACAGGTTCATGGTCTCTCATATCAAGGAGGGGGAGGGCATACTCCTACCAACCTTAGTCGAGTGTGACCAGATACCAGACAAAAGGGAGGAAATTCCTACTCCGGAAGAACACAAGGTATGCTATCTGAGGCTAACCTCAGGCTACACAAGATTGCTTCAAATAGTGTTGCTGTTATGAAAGCCTTTCGACCTAAACCTGGGGATGGACATGCCACCTGTACAGAGAAGTCTAGGCCTACTAAGCGTAGTGCGCTATCAGTGGTGAACAGTCTATACGATCCACTGGGATTTGTGGCTCCCATCACCATACAAGGGAAATCCTTGCTTAGGCAGTTCTCAGAGACGATTAAAGATTGGGAAGCTCCGCTTCCAACAGACAAGCTTTCAAAGTGAGAGTCCTGAAGAAAATCTCTACATGCCTTAAGTGAAATCTGTATACCGCACTGCTACACTTCCCTCGTTGCCCTCGTTGCAAGTCAGAGGAGGGAGCTGCACATCTTTTCAGAAGTATCTACCAAGACCATAGCAGCTGTTGCCTACCTCAAGGTAAGAGACTCCTCCAATCAAACTCACATAGGGTTTCTCTTTGGGAAAGCTAAGTTAGCACCTAAACCCGAGCACACAATTCCTAGGCTTGAACTTTTTGGAACTGTGGAAATTGCTGATTTCATAATGCGTGAGCTAGACATTCAGATAGATGACACCAAATTCTACAAAGGCAGCAAGGTTGTCCTGGGCTACATATACAACCAGACTAAACATTTCTATGTGTATGTAAGTAACCGTGTAGAAAGAATCAGGAAATCATCTAGGCCTGAACAATGGCATTATGTCCCATCTGAAATTAATCCTGCAGATCATGCCACCAGACCAGTGTCTGCAAGTGCTTTTGCTAATTCTTCTTGGATAACAGGTCCTGAATTCCTGCTGGATTATCCAGACAAGACCACAATTGATGTCTTCAGTCTTCTAGAACCTGACAAAGATCCAGAGATTCGTCCAGCTTGTACGCACCATCGCAAGGTTAGTCCACATTGCACGCTGCTTCCACACAAAGCCCACTGATCTTCAATGTCAAGGTTGGCACATGTGTCAAAAACTTCTTTCTGCAAACAACATTGCTGAAGGTGAAATGACCATAATGTGCATTGTACAAAGGGAAGTCTTTGGGTCAGAAATCAAATGTATCCTTGACAAGAGGAACATTCCAAAAAATAGTTCCATTGCTAACCTGAACCCATTCATTGTCAATGATGGCATGTTAAGAGTTGGTGGACGCTTAAACAAGGCCGAGCTAGGAGGACAAGAGCGAAATCCTCTCATCATACCTGCTCACCACCACTCTCCTCATACAGCACTACCACGAAGGGGTTAAGCACCAAGGTAGACACTTCACAGGGGGTGCCATAAGAGCTGCAGGCCTTTGGATTATAGGAGCAAAGAGACAAATTGCAGCCACACTACACAGCTGTGTTCACTGCCGTAAACTAAGAGGTAAACATCAGCTACAGCAAATGTCAGGTTTGCCAACTGACAGGTTGAGTACTGACCCGCCGTTCACTCATGTCGGTCTAGATGTTTTTGGACCATGGACAGTAACAGATTGCAGAACTAGAGATGGCCAAGCAAACAGCAAAAGATGGGCAGTGCTGTTCACTTGCAGGAGTGTGCGTGCCGTACACATTGAAGTAATAGAGTTTATGGATGCCTCAAGTTTCATCAATGCCTTTAGACGATTTCTTGCAATCAGAGGACCAGTCAAAACCCTAAGATCCGACTGTGGAACTAATTTCGTTGGTGCCTGTCGAGAGTTACAGCTCAACTCTTGGTCAATCCAAGATTTTAGCTGAAAAGGGGTGTACATGGATATTCAATTCTCCTCATTCTTCCCACATGGGCGGCTCTTGGGAGAGAATGATAGGCATCACATGTAAAATACTTGACTCTATGCTTATGGATTCGAATTCCGCAGGACTTACCCACGAGATTCTAACAACCTTCCTAGCAGAAGCATCTGCCATAATCAACTCAAGATCACTTGTTCCAGTGTCTACAGACTCAGAGAACCCGACTATCCTTACTCCAGCTACTCTGCTTACCCAGAAGCTTGGAACTGTTCCTGTTCCACCTGGAAACTTTAAATCAGGAAATCTGAGCTATGATCAGTGGAAGCGAGTACAACACCTTCCGTTGGAAGATGGAGTATCTTTCTACTCTACAAGGTCGCAGGAAATGGCAACGTATGAACCCTAACATACAAGTTGGAGATCTCGATCTGCTCAAGGACCAACAAGCTGAGTGGATCGAATGGCCTGTGGGACTTATTATAAAGAGCGTTCCTAGTGATGATGGTAAGGTCCGCAAAGTGGAAGTGAAGGTTGCAAGACAAGGGACTGTAAAGACCTTCCTCAGACCTATCACGGAACTTATTTTGCTCTTGCCCTTTGGAGAATGAACCTTCTTGCGTAGACTGCTGGATCCCACCTACTACTTCAATAAAAGAAGTTACACTTGAAGTCTTACATTATGGTTGTTGCATTATTGCATGTTCTCTTTATGCTTTTCAGGTTTTCAAGATTCCAAGCAAATTGCACTGTTATTTATTTGCATTGCATAACTACCGCTATGGTTTAAATAGTGACATTTTTCAATACCAGACGGGGAGTGTGCTGTTACACAGTTAATATTTCATTATTATGTATGGTATCTACATAGTTAATTCCTGTATTGCTGCTTCTATGGACATTTCTATAGTCCGTTTTTCTGCCACCTTTTGATGTTTTGTGTATTGCACATGTATGCCAGAATTTTGACTCATTTACCTTTGTCTAACCCACTCCCATCTTCTCCAGTGAGCATTTCTTGTTTCATTATTCATTGTCTTTCTGCCTTATGAGACACATGTTAACCTGCATGCTACTCTGATCAAAGCATCATCTTTTGACCACCGCATGATACTGAAATCCATTCATTTTGCTGTATCCCACTGTTGTGATGGACTGAATAAAATAGGCTTTGTGGCTGAACACAGTATTGGTGAGTTCAGCTATCTGAGAAGGATCATCTCACAGTGATTTTATCTAACTTACATGGGCAGCACAGAGCTCTTACAAGGGAAAGAATCGCTATTACAACCTTCTGAGTCAGAATAAAAAAAAATCCTGCTTAAAACTTAAGACTGTCTTGTCCTTATGCAACACTGAATGAGGAGACTTAACAGATAAAGCTGCTCATTCAGAAACTTACTGTACCGAGGTAATTGCTAGTAGTAATTTTAGATGCTGGGGAATAGTTTACGTTTTTAGTCACTTATATTTTCCCCCACAGGGCTGCAACTCTGTTCAGGACTCTAGGATACGGGCACTGGCATCTTGACTCAGAAGCATCACACATACTGAGGAGAGGAGAGCGGGATAAAGTACAGGAGGTGGGGTTATAGCTGTGCTTTGCACAGACAGAGCAGAGCTGGGGTCAGGGAAAGGACAGCAATCCCAGAATGCAGAGCAATACAGTCAGAAGACACTTCCTGTTTGCAGGCTGCCTGATGCTCCATGAGCCGCCATCTTGGATGCTTAAAGGCTCATAACATGCAGTAGATGTAGGTAGGATGATTTTTAATGTGAGCAATCTGTATGTACAGGGTGTGGGAAACATATAAGATATGCTCTTATCCAGGGTGAAGGTCCACTTTAAATGTCATCAACCCTGGCCATGCTTCTGCCAGTGGTTCAAAAGGAGGACCCTGAAGGGCAGACAAAATTGAATCAAGTGCCAAACAGGCAGAAGAGGCTTACGGGGAGAACTCACCTGTGTGACCCCCTGTGAAAAGTCCTAATAAGCCTATTCTCTGTAATGGGTTTCTGAAGAAAATAGATAAGGCAGATGTCTGTCCTTAATTGAAGACCTTCCCTTAAGACCTCTTTGTAAAAATTCCAGAATTCTGGAGACAGAAACCTTCTACAGGCAAAACCTCTAAATTCACATTGAGCAATAATACTCGAAAGACTAAATAAATCTTTGATGAGGTCTGCTTTTGGGCCTGAATCATAGTCTGGATGACAGAGAGGACCCTTTCTGCCATGTACTCGACCCAGGAGTGGAATTGGAGGGCACGCATAGAGAAGCTTGAATGCTTGACCAAGAAAGTCAGTGCAACCGTTGCTATTGCTGGACAGGGATATAAATTTTGGAACCATCCGATTCCTGTAACCCCCCAGCGAATGCAAAGGGACTAAAAATACCATTTTGTGAGTACTCACCTGAAAAATGGATATTGTTGGTGTGCCACACACCCCGCTTCACTTCTAAATATTCATCACTTAATGGGTTAATCCACCGCCAGGTGGCGTAGTGCAGAGAAGAAGTCTTGTAACGAGCCCCCTTCCGGCCTATATATACCTGGTACCTCCCTTCAATCACCAGTATATTAAAAAGCAGAAAGACAAGGTACCAGTATTCCACCGGTAACCTCAAAAATCAATTTTGATATAAATAAAAAAGGCTTCACCATATAAAGACTTCGGTAATACCGAAAAGGGTGGGGGTGAAGTGGGGTGTGTGGCACACCAACAATATCCATTTTTCAGGTGAGTACTCACAAAATGGTATTATTCTTGGTGTGCCACACACCCCGCTTCACTTCTAAATATTCATCACTTAATGGGACATCCAAAAGCAGTGTCCACAAGGGAAGGGCATCTAAAGGCCAGGTGAAGCATAACTTAAATGACTGCAGTCTGCAGAACTTTGCGGCCAAAAACAGCATCCGCTGAGGCCCGCACATCAACTTTGTAAAACTTAGAAAAAGTGTGAACAGAAGACCAAGTGGCGGCCTTACAAACCTGTTCAACAGAAGCTTGGTGCTGAAAAGCCCAAGACGCCCCAACGGCGCGAGTAGAATGAGCAGTGATACGAAAAGGGGGAACTCTTCCCTTAGCAGAATAGGCCGCAGTAACGGCCTGACGTATCCACTTGCTAATGGCAGATTTGGCTGGTGCCAAACCCTTCTTAGGCCCATGGGGCACAACAAAAAAGGAATCCGTCCTACGAAAAGGAGACGTGATAATCTAGTACTTAACACAGCGTACTACATCTAAACAATGCAAAACCCTCTCTTTGTCATTCTTAGGATTAGGACACAAGGAGGGAAGAACAATATCTTGGTTCAAATGAAAAGCAGAAACAACCTTAGGAAGAAAGTCTGGCTTGAACCGAAAGACCACTTTATCCTGATGCCTCTCAAAGTAAGGCGCCTGGATAGACAAGGCCGCCAACTCCGAGACACGCCGGACCGAAGTGATCGCTACCAAGAAGACAATCTTCTGAGTCAGGGTAGACAAAGCAATATCTTGCAAAGGCTCAAAAGGAGGAGCCTGAAGAGCAGAAAGAACCAAATTCAAATCCCAAACAGGGAGTAATGGTTTCCTGGGAGGCCGCACATGCGTAACCCCCTGGAAAAAAGTTTTAACTAAAGGTTTAAGCGCAACACGCTTCTGAAAAAAGATAGATAAGGCAGAGACCTGCCCTTTCAATGTACTTAGCTGGAGACCAGAGTCCAGCCCTGATTGTAAAAATTCCAGAATCCTGGAGACCGAAAAGACCCTACAAGGAAAAGATCTTATCTCACACCAAGCAATATAGGCTTTCCAAGTCCTATAGTAGGTGATGGAAGAAGACCTCTTCCGGGCACTGATCAGAGTCTTAATGACAGAATCAGAAAGACCCTCCTCCTTCAGGATGGAGGTTTCAGCAGCCAGGCCGTCAAAGCCAGCGCTGGTAAATTGGGGTAACACAATTGACCCTGAGTGAGCAGATCGGGCCGAAGAGGCAGAACGAACTGGTCCACTGCCAGCCGAACGATGTCTGCGAACCTCACTCTTCTTGGCCACCCTGGGGCCACGAGAACGGCGTACACCTTTTCCAGAGCCAACTTCTGAAGAACCCTGCCCAGCATGGGCATCGGAGGAAACAGGTAAAGAAATCCCAGAACTCCCCAGTTCAGGGACATGGCGTCCACTGCCAGAGCCAGAGGATCCTGGGAGAGCGACACGAAGTTCGGGAGCCTGTGATAGTGACGAGGGGCCAACAGGTCCACCTCCAGGGTCCCCCATTGGAGACACAGTGAGCGAACCACCCGAGGATGGAGAGCCCATTCTTCCAGACGGGGAGAGCCCTTGCTCAACCGGTCCGCTACCTGTTTCTTCACCTCTGGAATGTAAACCGCCGAGAGACAAGGAACATGGAACACTGCCCAGGTCCGGATCAGGGACACTTCTCTGAGAGTACTCAGACTGCGAGTCCTTCCCTGAAGACCGACGTAAGCAACCGCTGTTTGATTGTCTGAACACATCTGGACCGGAAGGCCCAGAACGTGCTGAGTCAGGAGAGCAAGCACCTGACAGATGGTTCTCAGTTTCAGAATATTGATGGGTAAGTGGGGCTTTTGAGGTCCCCACTGCCCCTGAAACTGCAGCTCCTTCCAGAATCTGCCCCATCCCGACAGACTGGCGTCCGTGGTGACAATTTTCCAAAGGGGGCTCAGGAAAGGCCTGCCCTACACAAGATTGGTCGAGACCAACCACCACAGGAGGGACTGCCGTACACGGGAGGACAACTGGAAGGACTGATCCAGCGACTGAGGTTGCTGGCCCCAAAACGCTAACAGAAAAAGCTGAAGCGTTCTCGTGTGAATTTGGGCAAAAGGAAGAAACACTCTGTGTTGATGAGAGTTCAGGCCGGGATGAACCGACCCATCTCTCTTGGGGACTACGAAAAGATTGGAGTAGAAAACGAGGCCCATCTCTAAGCGCGGCCCCGGCCGGATGACCGTTATCTCTAACAGATCCCTTACCGACGCCAGGAGCCCCTGCGTAGCCAAAGGAACGATGGGCACCCGAGACCGAACGAACCGTGAAGGAGGGTGAGACTCGAATTCCAGGTGGTAACTCGCCGACACTACCTCCTGGATCCATCTGCCTGGAACCACTTGGTTCCAAACCTGGGAGAAGTGTCGCAATAGTCCCCCCACCCGCACGGGTGAGAGCAGCCCCTCATTGCTGAGTGAGCTTATCAGCAGGTTTGGGCTTGGTGCCCCAGGACTGAGTGAGCCGGCCACGGCCCCTCCCCCGAGTCCAACCTGCACCTCTGGTAGCGGGAAAGGAAGCACCCCTGCCCGCTATGAATCCTCGAAAGGAGGGCCTACCGGAACCTGCCCCCCCAAAGGGGACACGAGGCCTCTTGCGTTGTGGCATCTTACCACCCTTTGCGACTGAATCAATTTTCTCCCCGGACGCAACCCCAAAAAGGGGAGAGCTGTAAGCACCCTTTTAGAAGCTGCGTCCGCTGACCACTGACGCAGCCATACTGACCTGCGAATAGCCACCAGCATAGCCGCTGCCTTGCTACTCATAGCCAGCGCATCGTCCTGAGCAGCCAGGACATAAGACACAAAAGATTCACACTGTTTAAGCGCAGTGAACTGTTTGCAAGCGGGATTAAGATCCTCATATAGCCCCTGAATTAAGGACTTAATTGCCAATAGAAGAAGGGCTGAAGCACATACCGGGCGCAACGCTGACCCGGAATAAATAAAACCATGGTGAGCGTATTGGTCAATCCGACGATCTTCCCCATCCTTAGGGACAGTGGTCTCAGCAGACTGTACCATAGCCGTGCTGGAGAGCCCTAGTACAGGGGTATCGACGTCAGGAGGGACAGACCAAAGCTTCACCAATTCTGGTGGAAAAGGATAACGCTTTTCCCAACTGGAAGGAATTCCAGATAACCGCGTGGGATGTTTCCATTCCTTAAGAACCACCCTCTCAAAGTGGTGTTGTCTGGGAAAAACCAAACGCGGCTGAGGCTCCTTAAACAACTGACCCTTTGGCAGGGCGGCCGCCTCAGGCGTATCTAAACTGAAAATATTAAACATTTGAGCCAGAATGGAGGGGGTGTCAAAAACAACCCCCTCTGACCAATCGCCAATCACATCAGCCACAAGCTGACCTGCAGACTCATCTGACTCCGACGGGAATTCATCCTCGTCCGGGGATCCATCGGACCATTCCACAGGTTTACATAGCTCGTCCTGTGGAGCCGAAGGTACCGGAGTCAGGTGCCTCCGTTTTGCAGCGGCCTTTAACGCTGCTTTAACGGGCACTACTTTCCGGGGGCTGGGCTGTGCCGCCTCCTCGGAATGCGAATCCCCACTTTTGACAGTGTCATGCGGGGTCCGGAACAGGGAGGGAGAGGTAGGAGATGATGAAGGATGCGATGGGCCCGCAGCCGAAGCAACGGACTGGCGCGCAATAGTCTGTTTTGCACAAGGGATGCAAATAAAGACATCATCAGCTGGGAGTGGAACCCCACAACCTACGCACCCCCCGATTGGCTCAGCAGAACCGTTTCCGGAATTTACGGAAGCCTCCATATGGTGATTTATGGTATTTGCAATACTTGGGACTTTTAAGGCATAAGCCAACCCGGGATGCCCCTTTATTAGTAATGTCCCGGAAGGGAGGCCATAAGCAGGGATCCCGGGATCTGTAAGGAAAAAGAAACCCCAATCAGATCCACACATGTGTATAAGAATCATACAGGCATGGCACCAAAGTGCCTTTAAATATGAGTAAAATCATGCCCCCTTAATAAAATGTGACTCCCCACCATATCCAACTACAAAAAGATATGTACTCCCCATATAACGGCCCCAACGGGTGGGGCTGCTTACCTGGCCCAGCGAAGGCAGCAGCCGGAGAGCAGGACTGCAGCCAGCAGCCACAGCACAGAAAACTAAGTGCGGCCGCGCGCCCACGCGACCTCCTCCCTTTGAAGGGAAGTAAACGCTGGGCCCGCCGCAAAACGCTGCATGGCGTCGGCGCCGCGCCCCCGATGCCGCGTCACCAGGACCCGCCCCCCCACGCCAATCAGTACAGCCATTCAGCTGAAGATTACTCCAGATGGGCCACTACACGTACGCCCAGGCAGCGGAGGGGGGAGGATAGTAATAAAAACCGCCTAGCGCAGCCTAAAAGAGCACATGAAAAGCCAGCGGGGAAGGGGGGAGGGGGGCCACTAAAGCAACAGTCTGCTAAAAAGCGGCCAGCCACCTCCCAGTGCAGTCTGCCATTCAAGCAGACCTAAACCGAATGTATACACATGCTGAATAACACTGAATGCATAACATGAACACACACACACATGTTGAAATAAAGTGATACAAGTGAAACACACATACTTAAAGCACACCCTCACACCCCCCCCCCCCCTCCATAGTGAAGGGAGAAGGGACCGTAACGGGAGAGAAAGGGGCTACGGGGACCCTCGGGACAGGGGCATCCCATTTCCGGATCACCATGCCGGAAAGCCGCATTGCCCCACGCATGAGGTCGAGCGGTAGGAGATAAGCTCCTAGGCACTTAAAGTGCCATCTACCATTTGCCCGGTGAGCAGCCTAGGCTGGGAGGCTTCCATTCCACCATAAAGGTATACAAACTCAAACCGGGCAGAAATAGACCAAAAGGGGGGTGGCGGGGTAAGAATACCCCGGCCTACCTGTAAGCAGGAGACTTCCATCTTCTGACTTGTCAGCAAGCAGAGAGAAAAATACTGGTGATTGAAGGGAGGTACCAGGTATATATAGGCCGGAAGGGGGCTCGTTACAAGACTTCCTCTCTGCACTACGTCACCTGGCGGTGGATTAACCCATTAAGTGATGAATATTTAGAAGTGAAGCGGGGTGTGTGGCACACCAAGAATAATTCCTCTGAGAGACTTGATGCAAAACTGTTCCGCTCAGATGATCGGCCGGCAAGTCGTCCACTCCTGGTATGTGGATCGCGAAGATGCACGGAACATGCTTCTCAGCCCAGAATAAGATCCTGTTCTCCTGCTTTTGGTGTCCCTCTGGTGGTTGATGTATGCCACAGCCGTCTGTTTGAATCTTGGTGGGATGACCCCTCAGATTGGGAGTCTAGTGTTCGAGAGACAATATAATCACTCTTAATTCTAGGATCTTTATCTGAAAAATAGCTCTCCACCAATCCCCCTACAGTCCCTGGATAGTTTGTGACCCCATGGCACCCCTAACATGTTAGACTGGCATCCTGGGTGACAATCTTCCATTGTACCAGAAGAAAAGATTTGTTCATCTGAAGAACTGAGAATTCAGGTTGAGGACTGCCTTGTTGAAAGTGGAAAAGTAGTGAACCAGGGATTCTGAAGTCCAATCCCAGATCGAGAGCAATTCCTTCTGCAGGGGCCTGTGCGAAACTGTGCAAAAAAGGCACTGCCTCGAATCAAAACAACATCAGTCCCAATAGACGCGTTCCTAGATGAACGTCGGGTGAAGCAAGGACCAGAGATCCTGTAACCAGACCTCAAGTGTAATTCTTTTCTGTTCTTCAAGGAATACCTTAGCCTGAGTTGTGACATGTCATTCCCATGAAGATTAACTCTAGAAGGTATGATATGCGACTTTGGATGGTTCCAGTCAAACCCTTCTAATGAGTAATACAGTCTGTGTATCCTTCAGAGCTACCTGAAAAGTGCCCTGATCCAATGAACCTGTTGAGGCCCTCTTGATCAAATATTGGACGCATAGAACTGTCCTTCTTGGGAATTAAAAATAAATCTGTAGGTGGGCTACAGCAGAGCTCGAGGCTTCCGCTTCACCTGATCTTGGGATACCCTTGACCAAGGAACCTCCGAGGAGGTTCGATCTTGTACCCTAAGCAAACCTTTTCCTGTAACCAAGGTCTGTTACATGGTGCCTCCAACTGGGAGCAAAATGTAGAAGGCGCCCCCGCACGAGTTGCTCGGGAACAACCGTCTCTGTGCATCTCCCTTCTGGGACCCTGGAAGCTGATATTTAAATCCTCTAAGATGGAACTAATCAGACCTTCCATCTGTATAGAGGCCTCCCTATTGAAAGAAGTTCCTCCTCAACCTGAGGAACTCCTGAAGCATATCTATCCTACTCAGAATTAGAGGAACTAAATGCCTCCTCTTTTTAAACCTTCCTTGGGGGCCGACTGAACTAAATGGCCCTTTATGGAGGCCAGCCCTACCCCACTGGACCCATTACTCAAGTGAGGCTGGGCTACCAAAAGAGCTTGAGTGATTAAAGTGGAGCAACACCCTCCCATGATCGGCCCGGGAATCTATAAGATTCCCGGACCGATCAGACCCCTGACTGCGGGGCACCCCGAGCTGTGTGAAACCCCCCAGAAACCCCTAAATCCCTACCTTATCCTCGATCCAGCGGCGCCCGCTGCCGCCTCCCACGCGTCCCTCTAGCAGGACGCGCACCTGCGCCGGCCGTTTGTGAATGGACCACTAAAACTTCACTTTTATCATGTCCCCAAAAAAGAAGACGATGAAAAAAAATAAATAAAAACACAAATAGGCTTTGGTTTAATAAAGACTATTTCACTGTGCAATCCTGAGACATGCTCGCAAATGCATAATGAAATCAAGGCTGTAATGTCTACTGACACATATTGTACATGACAGATATAAAGCCAGGTGTGCAATCCTAAGAACATTTGGACCAAACTAATCATACGTAATAGGCAGCCCAATCCAAGCCTTGTTTTGCTCTGCAGCTTTAGAAGATAACCTCAATAAAATAACAGGAGTGCACAGTCACAAAGCAAATGGATCCGTAGTGGGCAAGTAAAAAAACACAGTAGAAGTCAGGAGTGGCAGTAAACCTGATCCTTGATTGAGAATACACTCAACAATTCAAACATTCAAAAAATTATAACCACTGTTGTAAATAATTACCATCGTAAAACATAAAGGGAAGCTCAAATGGTGTTATGTTCCCTGGTGCTGGTACTGTTGGGTCTAGCTGAAGATAGAAATTAACTCTATATTCAGTGCCGTCTCTGCCAGGGCTGTTTTCAGCAAGAATAAGATCCTGAAATATATAAAAAAAAACACAAAATTACAAACAATATTTTATAAAAACTCTCCCTACTGTCTCTGCCTGGCCAGTCAGTTAAAACTGGGATATGTGTTGCCTCCAATAGAGTGTTGCTCTATCCCTTTAGGGTGTGTAACCACAAAAGAACACACACCAGCAACAACCAGCAATGGAATTGTAACAAGCAGTGAATGAAGGAGGTGTGCCAGTGTCAACGTGGCTTTATGTTGTACTTGTTGAAATGATGTACAGCTGCACAGATGTAAAGAAACCATAAGGTTAAAGTAGATAATTCTTGATAGCCTACATCAGGGGTAACCCACTATATGAACCCCCCTCTCACCCAGGGGTTGCAACAAAACTTATTTCTGCCCTGGCTCTTACAACAATGCTAAAATTACAAAACATTGGCGGCCCCATACGCAGCATCACTAAGTTGAGGTGCACTCCAGTACCCATCAATTCACATAGGCTGGGGCGGGATGCTGAGCACTGCGTCTAAACAGAGCTGTACGCTGGGCATTAATATGCATAGCATATGGCACTGATTGAATGAGAGCCCACTCATGCACAATAGGACTGAGGGAAAGGTACGTTTTAAGGGGGGGTGGGTTTACATAGCGGGGCATTCCAAATTGGTATGCCCCTGGGGAAAAGAACAAAACCCAAGATAATGAAAATCTACTTTAAAAAGGGTAACTTACTAAGACCCAGAGAATTAACACATGCCCACCCACTATTCAGGTGATGGACCCAAGGTGTAAATGCAAACATTTTGTTCATCGCAAATAGACTATTTTCGTGCCTGGAAAACAAAGGCAAGCTTCGGGTTGTTAGGATAACATCTAAAGCCATATAAGCGTTAAGCAGGTTCCACTGTGCCCTTGAGCAATCTACAGTACCATCCCAACTTGGAACCAACAATCCAGAAGTACGAGGAGAAAAGGAGAAAATCTCCTGAATGTGAGTTCTATCCCTACAAATAAAGGAATCCATAACCACGTCAAGAGGATGTATGTAAAGATCTGCAGAGTGACAGAGCTCTGAAGCTTGAGGAGGAAAGGGCCAACATGCCAAAACAAGTGTTAGAGAAAAACTGACCTTGCAGAATCCTGCCCAGAGAGAGGGCAACTTCCCAAGTTTAGAAAGGGTAATTTTCTAGAACCCAGAGAACTAATATCTGCCTACCCACAATTCAGGGCACCCACCCCAGCCTATCTGAATGGCTATAGCATGCCTTAGCTACAGGGAAGCCTGAGGGATGCGGCTGCCGGCAAACAGCGCCACCAGGAAAGGCAAGTCTACCTGCCCACAGAGTGGGTGGGGCATCTCAATTTTGGATGTCCCAGGGGCAGGCTAGCAGGTGACCCTGGAGTCTCTTAGATTTCAGGGAGGCACCTCAAGGTTACATAGTTACATAGTTAATACGGTTGAAAAAAGACATATGTCCATCAAGTTCAACCAAGGGTGTTGGGGTAGGGGAAGTTTTTTTTATTTTATAGGGGAAGCTATTTATTTTATTTTTTGTTTTTATTTTTTTTACTGATAACCGCTAACCGTAACTGTTAATGTTATTTTCTTCTCAATAAGCATCTAATCCTTTTTTGAAGCGGTCAGCGGTTGATGCTGTGACAAGCTTCTGTGGGAGGCTATTCCATAGATTTATAGTTCTTATGGTAAAAAAAGGATTGTCGCCTCTGGAGACTAAATTTCTTGTTTTCCAATCGAAGGCAGTGCCCCCTTGTCCTTAGACAGGATTTTACATGAAATAGTGTTCCCCCATATTTTTTGTATGGGCCATTTATATATTTATACAAGTTAATCATGTCCCCCCTCAATCGCCTCCTCTCAAGACTAAACAGATTTAATTCTCGTAATCTTTCCTCATAACGAAGATCTTTCATTCACTTTATTAGTTTGGTGGCTCTCCTATGCACCCTTTCCATAGTCAGAGCGTCCTTTCTATGAATGGGTGCCCAGAACTGGACGGCATATTCCAGGTGAGGACGCACCAGTGCCTTGTAAAGAGGCAAAATTACATCTCTATCCCGTGATTCCATGCCTCTTTAATGCATGATAGTATCTTGGTGGCCTTGGAAGCAGCTGCTTGGCATTGCATGCTGTTATTTAGTCTGATCTACCAGTACCCCCAGATCCTTCTCAACAAGTGACTCTCCCAAGGACATATGTGGCCTTCAGGTTGTTAGACCCCAAGTGCATGACTTTACATTTTTCCACATTGAACTTCATTTGCCAAGTGGATGCCCAGACACTCAATGTGTCCAAGTCAGCCCGAAGCTTGTGAACATCTTCCATAGACTGCACTGTGCTACATATCTTTGTGTCATCTGCAAAAAATACAACTCTGTGAAGTACTCACCTGTATAGTTGGTATTATATGCAGACAGCACGTCCTGCTCCAGACATAGTCCTTACATGTGGGTATACCCCCGCCTTCAGCGCCGTGCACTGCAGAACATAAAGAAAACAAGCTCTCCCCGGCCCTACATATACCGTAGGACCTCCCACAAATCCCCAGCATTTAAAAGCAGTGAAAAAGAGAGGCCAGGAGAAACAACCACCCAAAACTGGCAAAAAAATATCAAGTATAACAATCACCAAACAAGGGATCCAGAACAAAGTGAAACCAGGGTGGGGTGGAGCAGGATGTGCTGTCTGCGTATAATACCAACTCTACAGGTGAGTACTTCACAGAGTTGTATTATTCTAAGCAGACAGCACGTCCTGCTCCAGACATAGTCCTTACATGTGTGACATCCAATAGCAGTGTCCGTAAGAAGGGTGGGATCCCCAACAGAAGGCAACAGTAAGCCGTTTAAACTACTATGGCCTGCAAAACCTTGCGGCCAAGCGCAGCGTCAGCTGAGGCCTTAACATCAACCTTGTAAAACTTTGTAAAGGTGTGAACCGAAGACCAAGTAGCGACCTTGCACACTTGCTCCACAGAGGCCTGGTGCTGAAAAGCCCAAGAAGCCCCAACAGCTCTAGTAGAATGAGCAGTAAGACGAAAGGGGGGGGGGGGGGGGGGGGGGGAGTCTTCCCCTTAGTAGTATAGGCTTGAACCACAGCCTGCCAAATCTATTTACTGATGGTAGACTTGGCGGGAGCCAAACCCTTCCTAGGCCCGTGAGACACAACAAAGAGAGCATCCGTCTTCCTAAAAGCCTGAGTGGTAACCAGGTAAGACTTGACACACCTAACCACATCTAGGGAATGCAAAACTCTCTCCTTAGGGTTACTAGGATTAGGGCACAAGGAAGGAAGACCAATATCTTGATTTAAATGAAAAGCAGACACAACCTTAGGCAGAAAGTCTGGCTTGAAGCGAAACACCACCTTATCCCTGTGTCTCTCAAAGTAGGGAGGCTGAATAGACAAGGCAGCCAACTCAGACACACGTCTCACCGAGGTAATGGCTACCAGAAAGACCACCTTGAGCGTGAGAACAGCCAGAGCTGCTTCATGAATAGGGAGGACCCTGCAGGGCCGACAAAACCAAAATTCAGACCCCAAACAGGAACCATAGGTTTCCGAGGGGGGCGCACATGAGTGACCCCCTGAAAGAAGGTCTTGATAAGAGAGTGCTGGGCAAAGGTCCTCTGAAAGAAGATAGACAGGGCCGAAACCTGGCCCTTCAAGGTACTAAGCTTCAGACCTAAGTCTAGACCATGTTGTAGAAATTCCAGCACCCTCGAGACTAAGAATTCCCGGCAGGGAAGAGACCTGGATTCACACCAGTCATACCCTATAATATATAGCAGAAGAGGTCTTCTTCCTGGCCTGGACCACGGTAGCCACTACAGAAGCGGACAAACCCTTTTCCTTTAGAATGGTGGTCTCAATAGCCAAGCCGTCAAAGCCAGAGTTAGTAAATTGGGATGGTGTAGAGACCCCTGAGTTAGGAGGTCTGGAATCCTTGGTAGATCGTACTGATCTACTGCCATTTGAACCATGTCTGCGAACCACACTCCTCCTGGCCACCTTGGGGCCACCAGAATCGCGGGTACCCCTTCCAGAGCGATCTTGCGTAGCACTCTGGGGGAATCGGTGGAAACGCATGCAGGAGCCGAAACTCCTTCCAAGACATTGACAGGGCATCCGTGGCCAGAGCCAGAGGATCCTGAGACAGGGATACAAAGCTCGGGAGCTTGTGATTTTGACGGGACGCAAACAGATCCACGTCTGGGACACCCCAACGGTGACACAGGGACTGAAATAACGAGTTGGAGAGGGACCACTCCCCCTGACGGGACAGCCCCCTGCTCAGGGCATCTGCACCCAGATCTTGTCCAGGGACGCTGGGTCCTTGTTCCAAACTGACAGAAGGTGAAGCTGCAGAGTTCTCAAATGGAATTGTGCAAAGGGCACCGCCTCGAAGCTTGCCACCATCGAGCCCACCAACTGCATTCCCTGCCTGATGGAGGGATGAGGGCTCGAGAGCAGGGACCTCGCCTGCGTTGTCAGAGCTTCCACCTTCTGTGGAGGAAGGAATATCCTTGACTGAACTGAATCCAGAATCATCCCCAGAAACGGGGTCACTAAGGAGGGGGACAGAGAGGACTTTGGGTAATTGATCACCCAGTCGAAGGACTCCAGGGTGGTCACCACCAACCGCGTGTCCAGCTCTGCCTGCTGCGGGGACTGGGATGAGATGAGTATATCGTCCAGGTAGGGCAACACTCGTATGCCTTTTAGTCTCAACAGCGACATTACTCCTGCCAGCACCTTGGTGAATACCCTGGGGGCCGACGTAAGTCCGAATGGCAGAGCCACAAACTGGTAATGCTGATCCAACAGCGCAAATCTGAGAAACCTTTGATGCCCTGGGAACACTGGAATGTGCAGGTAAGCGTCCTTGATATCCACAGATGCCATGAAGTCCCCTGGACGCAGCGAGGCAATGGCCGAGCACAGAGTTTCCATTCGAAAATGCCTGTTTCTGACAAATCTGTTTAAGATTTTTAAATCCAGAATGGGTCTGACTGACCCGTCCTTTTTGGGCACCGTGAACAGGTTGGAATAAAACCCCATGCCCCTGTCTTCTAAGGGGACCTTGCAAATGACCCCGAGGTCTAGAAGGTCCTGCACCGCTAGCATCAAGACTTGAGCTGAGGCAGGATCCTGTGGGATTCGGGACCCGACGAACCTGGTAGGGGGCAGTACAGCAAACTATCTTGTAACCGGAGGACACTACCTCCTGAATCCACCGATCTGGGACGTGGCGTCTCCAGACATGCTGAAAATGCTGTAGGTGTCCCCCCACCCTGACGGGCGAGGGTGCCCCTTCATGCCTGGGGGGTCTTGGAAGGAGCTTTGGCCCCCAGGAAGAACTGGGGCGGCGTCCTCTGTTCTTGTTCCAGGAATCTGTGTGAGCTCCGGCGAAGGACACCCCTCTTTCCTGTTTAGCCCCACGATAGGGGGTCGAGTGGGAGCTTGGGCCACGAAAGGGCCGAGTCAGACGCTTGTGCTGGGGCAGCTTGCCCCCTTTAGCAAAGATATCTAACCTTTCTCCAAACAGGCGCAGCCCTTTGAAAGGAAGCCCCGTAAGAGCTTTCTTGGCGACATTGTCAGCTGCCCACTGTCGTAACCAGACCGTACGGCAAATGGCTACCACCAGAGCAAAGGATCTAGCACTCAGCTTAATAGCATTGTCCGATGCAGACAGGATATAATTGATAAAAGTCTCACAGGTAACCAAAGCATTGGCGGCATCAGATGGCAAGTCATCCGTCCCTTCAAGAGCAGTCTTAACCACAGTCCTGAGCGCCACCGCCGTGATAGCCAAGGCGCAAACCGGGGGCGGAGCGAAGCTCCCCCAAATGCAAAGGCATGACATGCCAGTTGATCAACCCGCCGATCCTCCAGATCCCGCAGCATAGTAGTGTCAGGGGAGTGCATAATAGAGGTATTGGACAGACCAAGGATCGGGGCATCGACTTTGGGCGGCGAAGTCCAACACTTGATCAGGTCGGCAGGGAATGGATATTTTCTTATCCACAGTCTTAGGAACCCCCTGGAGTTTGCTGGGGTGTTCCCACTCCTTTAAGACGAGATTATTAAAATGAGTTTGTTCTGGAAACTCCAACCGCACCTTAGCGGTATGGAACAGGTCACCTCTTTGCCGAGGAGCAGCAGGCGGGGGAGAGAGGGATAACACATCAAAGATCTGGGTCAGCAATCTATCAACGTCATCCTGGGACCAAAGATCAGAGCCAGATTCATCCTGACTCCTGGACTCATCGTCGTAGGACCCCGAGTCAGAAAACAGTTCCCCTTCCTCTGAGGGGGAGTGTGCATAAGACAAATGTAAATCATCAGAGTCTACAGGAAGAATAGTGGCTTCAGGATTCAAGTGGCGCTTTTTAGTGGTAGCCTTACGCGCCAAGGAGCCAGCGACCAAACTTTCCACGCTAGCCAGTCTAGCGGCCAAATCAGCATGAGAGTCCCCGCTAGTATTGGGGGTTAGACTCAGGCTTGGGGGAGTAGGAGAAACAAGGCGAGGCGCGGGCCCAGCCTCGGAAGCCTGCTGGGCACAAGGGACGCAGACCCGTGCAATGTCACCACTGCTAGGTGTGACCCCACAAGCTACACAGAGACGGGCTTGTCCCGAAGGAACCCCGTTTGCGATATCCTGAGATGCTTCCATATGGTGATTATTATATTCAATATGCCAGTAGGGATTGATGCTGTAAAGCAACTCTGGATGCCCCATTGACCCGCTGGGAAGTGGGAGTTATTTGTTAAAATGTTCTGGACCAGGCTCTACGCCGGGCCGGGAGAAGCCACCGAGGTCCGCGGGCTGAAAGACACAAGGGGAACAGGGATGTCAGAGCCAAGCGCGAAGAAGACAAAGCTAGGAAAGTGGTCGCCCATGAGGGCACTTACAGAACAGCGAGGGGAGGACGGTCTTCACCATGCGCATGTGAGAAGGAAATGGCGCCAAGCGAACCTCGAAGGGCGGGCCAGAGCGGACGATGACGCGGAGCACGCCAAACCGAACCACGCCCCCCCTCCGGAGAGCGCGAAGCTCGAAGGCGCGCAACCAATCAGAAACGACATATATTGTCAGGGAGACATCACCTCAGAGAGATCTGACAGGGTGAATACAGTGATAGAACGCAAAGCGTCAACAGAATAGAAACTGAAGCATGCGCCGAGTAATGCATGAAGGCACTGACTCCAAGGACCAATAAGACAATGGTTAACTAGTGTGATTAGGGCAAGGATTAGCCGTCGTACACACGACCCCCCCCCCCCTCTTGTTTCCCCCGTTAACGGGGAAAACTAGGGAGGAAGGTGATCCAATATATTGGGTTCACCGCTACGCCGGGCGAGGGGCACTAGTGCGGGAGGGGCATCCAATAGAAGGCTCACCATACGCCTTAACCGCCTACCCTATAGAGGGGGATTGCGGTGGAGTCTAGCTCCTTAAGCACACTAGGTGCTGCCTACCTTCACCCGACCCGACGCAGCCCAGGCTGGGAGGCATTAGTTCACAACGAGGACGGGTGGAAATAGTCCCGCAGGTCCTCGGGCTGTACAGCCCCGCTCGCCTGCGAGAGCGTGATACTTCATGTCTTCGCAGTTCAAGCACTGCAGAGAAATCTGGGGATTTGTGGGAGGTCCTCCGGTATATGTAGGGAAAGGAGGAGCATGTTTTCTTCATGTTCTGCAGTGCACGGCGCTGAAGGCGGAGGTATACCCACATGTAAGGACTATGTCTGGAGCAGGACGTGCTGTCTGCTTAGAATATAGAGACAGTGCTTTTAATTCAATCTTCTATTTCGTTTATAAACAAATTGAATAATAGTGGGCCCAGCACTGAACCCTGGGGTACACCGCTTACAACTGGTAACCATTCAGAGTAGGTATCATTAACCACAACTCTCTGCACACGATCCTTCAGCCAGTTTTCAATCCAGTTACAAACTGTGTTTTCTAATCCTGAAGATCTCAATTTCCCCAATAAGCGTCTATGGGGGACAGTGTCAAATGCATTTGCAAAATCCAGAAAATGCAATTCTGTGAGTACTCACCTGTAGAATTGTTTGCTTCAAGAAGTCCTTACGTATGGGATATTCCGCCACAAGGTGGCGCAGTGCACTGCAGAAGAGTTGTGGCTCCTCCCGGTACCCTATAAAAACAGGATCACCAATAGACCTCTCCAGACAAGCAGTTATACAAGAAGCCGGGAGATAATAAAGGTAAAAAAGATAAAAAAGGTAAGAACCCCAACTAACTTGGAACAATCACCATAAAGAGGCAACCAAGAATAACGATAACAAGGGTGGGGTGAAGCAGGCCGTGCCATGCATAGTAAAAACAATTCTACAGTACTCACAGAATTGTATTTTTCCTATTGCATGTCACGGCCTGCTTCAACAAGTCCTTACGTATGGGACATCCAACAGTAGTGTCCGTAAGGTAGGGTGGGATCCCCAAAAAGTAGCAGCAGGCAGTTCAAACCACCACCACCTGAAGCACCTTGCGACCAAAGGCAGCATCAGCTGAGGCCTTAACATCAACCTTGTAAAACATGGAAAAGGTGTGAACAGAAGACCAAGTCGCAGCCTTACAAACTTGTTCAACTGAAGCTTGGTGCTGAAAAGCCCAAGAAGCACCAATAGCATGAGTGGAATGAGCAGTAACTTTAAAAGAAGGAACCGTTCCCCTGGCAGAATAGGCCTGCTCCACCGCCTGACGGATCCACTTGCTGATAGTAGATTTAGCCGGAGGCAAACCCTTCCTACTTGGAGTTATTTGATATTGGAAGATACATGTGCTAGTTGTGGCCGTTATGACCAGCATATTAGGCAATATGGATTCTACCCCCTTATCAGACTCAGAGGCTGTTTGGGTGGAAACACTGGATGAAATATTTACTGTCACACAACAAACACCAATTTCAACTGAACTGCAAAATCTTTTTAAAGAATATGAAAAACTTCGACGCAAAGAGTCAAAGTTATGGTGGGATCGCTCCTCACTTCAGAAATACCTTGACCACAATATGATTCCCAGGGGATTACGGATTAAGAAAATACCCTCATCAGCATTTGATGAGGAATTCAAACAGGCCTGGTATACAATTCTCAATGAGGCATCTATAAAATTAATCAAACTCCTAATTGATCAGGAGGAAAAAACCTTGGAGGAGGTCAAGAAACTCCATACAGAGATTAGGAAAAACATAGAAGAGCATAAAGAGAAGGACATTTATGTGAAATTGAAACAAATGGATGGCAACCTACAGAAATTGCAGAGGCAAATAATAGAAGTTAAAAAAAGTAAGTTTCAGAGGGATGTTCATGACTACCAGAACAACCAGGTGTATACTTGGCATGTGGAGAGACATCAAAGGAGACCTAGATCCATATTAAGGAACAACTCTAAACGTCGCAAGAACAAGTCCGTATCATTCTGGGACAGCGACACCCAAAGCTCCTATGAGTCAAATAATGAGTCAATTAATTCCACAGAGGTTTCGGATGTTGATACAGATAGTTTTTTAGGAGCACAGAGTCAACAGAGAAAAGGAGGAATGAAAAAATCAGATCCAAGAAACATAGGGCAGGGAGGAAGCACAGAAAAAGGGAGAGTGTATCAGTTACGGGGGAAACACCCCAAACAATAAGAAGTACAGTGCTGAACCTGTCGTCATATGTGTTGAAACCTGCCCACCTTAGAGTTTTAGAAAAAGGGTTATCGTTTTCTCCATCTCATGATATGAACATTTTTGATACTATTGTTGACTTAACCCTTTGAGTGCCGGCCTACCGAGATTTTTTTGTCACAATCTGTTGCCAGACGACTTTTCACGTTTTTGCACTACACGTGTGCAACCTTGATTTTTGAAGGGATTTCCAGGGATTTCGATGAAAATTATATATTGTTTTTTTCAGCAGAGTCTGGGCTTCAACATGAAATGTCTTGTTTGGCCCTTTTTTAGTGTATTCTCAATACTTTTGGGTGAAATATGTGCAAAAAAATGAAAAAAAACTATTTTTTACAATTTGTAGTGTTTTTTTCGTAATAAAAAATGTAAGTTTGTTAATAAAATATTATTGCATGTGAAAGCCCTATTTCTCCCGGTTACAATGGTACCACATATGTATAGGTATACCCCCTTTCCTGAAACAGCAGTTTAGGAGATTCCAGATAGGATACAACTATGCAATATGATTGCATAGTTGTAAGGGGTTAATAAAAAAAAAAAAAATGACATAGGGTTCCCCCTCCCAGGGAAGGGGGGACCTCATTTCTTTTTTGGAATTCTAAGGGTTAAAAACCCTTAAAATCCCCCCCCCCCCCCCCAAAAAAAATACCATTTTGTGAGTACTCACCTGAAAAATGGATATTGTTGGTGTGCCACACATCCCGCGTGAAGCGGGGTGTGTGGCACACCAACAATATCCATTTTTCAGGTGAGTACTCACAAAATGGTATTATTCTTGGTGTGCCACACACCCCGCTTCACTTTTAAATATTCTTCACTTATTGGGACAGCCAAAAGCAGTGTCCACAAGGGATGGGCATCTCAAGGCCAGGTGAAGCATAACTTAAATGACAGCAGTCTGCAGAACTTTGCGGCCAAAAACAGCATCCGCTGAGGCTCGCACATCAACTTTGTAAAACTTAGAAAAGTGTGAACAGAAGACCAAGTGGCGGCCTTACAAACTTGTTCAACAGAAGCTTGGTGCTGAAAAGCCCAAGACGCCCCAATGGCGCGAGTAGAATGAGCAGTGATACGAAAAGGGGGAACTTTCCCCTTAGCAGAATAGGCCGCAGTAACGGCCTGACGTATCCACTTGCTAATGGCAGATTTGGCTGGTGCCAAACCCTTCTTAGGCTCATGGGGCACAACAAAAAAAGGAATCCGTCCTACGAAAAGGAGACGTGATAATCAAGTAGTACTTAACACAGCGTACTACATCCAAACAATGCAAAACCCTCTCTTTGTCATTCTTAGGATTAGGACACAAGGAGGGAAGAACAATATCTTGGTTCAAATGAAAAGCAGAAACAACCTTAGGAAGAAAGTCTGGCTTGAACCGAAAGACCACTTTATCCTGATGCCTCTCAAAGTAAGGCGCCTGGATAGACAAGGCCACCAACTCCGAGACACGCCGGACCGAAGTGATCGCTACCAAGAAGACAATCTTCTGAGTCAGGGTAGACAAAGCAATATCTTGCAAAGGCTCAAAAGGAGGAGCCTGAAGAGCCGAAAGAACCAAATTCAAATCCCAAACAGGGAGTAATGGTTTCCTGGGAGGCCGCACATGCGTAACCCCCTGGAAAAAAGTTTTAACTAAAGGTTTAAGCGCAACACGCTTCTGAAAAAAGACAGATAAGGCAGAGACCTGCCCTTTCAATGTACTTAGCTGGAGACCAGAGTCCAGCCCTGATTGTAAAAACTCCAGAATCCTGGGGACCGAAAGGACCCTACAAGGAAAAGATCTTATCTCACACCAAGTGATATAGGCTTTCCAAGTCCTATAGTAGGTGACGGAAGAAGACTTCTTCCGGGCACTGATCAGAGTCTTAATGACTGAATCAGAAAGACCCTCCTCCTTCAGGATGGAGGTTTCAGCCGCCAGGCCATCAAACCCAGCGCTGGTAAATTGACCCTGAGTGAGCAGATCGGGCCGAAGAGGCAGAATGAACTGGTCCACTGCCAGCCAAACGATGTCTGCGAACCTTATTCGTTTTGGCCACTTTGGGGCCATGAGAACGGCGTACACCCTTTCCAGAGCCAACTTCTGAAGAACTCTGCCCAGCAAGGGCCACGGAGGAAACAGGTATAGAAATCCCAGAGCTCCTCAGTTCAGGGACCTGACGTCCACTGTCAGAGCCAGGAGGATCCCGGGAGAGAGACACGAAGCTCGGGAGCCTGAGATAGAGATGAGGGGCCCACAGGTCCACCTCCGGAGTCTCCCATTGGAGACACAATAAGAGAACCACCCGAGGATGGAGAGCTTATTCTTCCAGACGGGGAGAGCACTTGCTCAACTGGTCCGCTACCTGTTCCATCACCTCTGGAATGTAAACCGTCGAGAGACAGGGAACATGGAACACTGCCCATGTCTGGATCAGGGACATTTCTCTGATGGGTAATTGGGGCCTCCACTGCCCCTGAAGCCGCAGCTCCTTCCAGAATCTGTCCCATCCCGACAGACCGGTGTCCGTGGTGACACCTCTCCAAGGGAGGGTCAGGAAAGACCTGCCCTATACAAGATTAGTCGAGACCAATCACCACAGGAGGAACTGCCGTACACGGGAGGACAATTGGAAGGACTGATCCAACAACAGAGGTTGCTGGACCCAACACGCTAGCAGAAATAGCTGAAGTGTTCTTGTGCGAATTTGGGCAAAAGAAAGACACACAGCGTCTTGATGAGAGTTCAGGCCGGGATGAACCGACCCCTGAATGGACCGCGAGGGAGGGTGAGACTCGAATTCCAGGTTGTGACCTGTCGACACTACCTCCTGGATCCATCTGCCTAGAACCACATGGTTCCAATGGTAGAAGTGTCGCAATAGTCCCCCCACCCGCACGGGTGAGGGCAGCCCCTCATTGCTGAGTGGGCTTATCAGCAGGCTTGGGCTTGGTGCCCCAGGACTGAGTGGGCCGGCCACGGCCCCTCCCCCGAGTCCAACCTGCGCCACTGGTAGCGGGAAAGGACGTACCTTTTCCCGCTCCGAACCTTTGAAAGGAAGGCCTACCGGAACTTGTCCCCCTGAAGGGACCACAAGGCCTTTTGCGTTGTGGCATCTTACCATCTTTTGCGACTGAATCAATTTTCTCCCCAAACAGACGCAACCGCAAAAAGGGGAGGGCTGTGAGTACCTTTTTGGAAGCCTTGTCTGCTGACCACTGACGCAGCCATACTGACCTGCGAATAGCCACCAGCATAGCTGCCGCCTTGCTACTCATAGTCAGCGCATCGTCCTGAGCGGCCAGGACATAAGCCACAAAAGATTCACACTGCTTAAGTGCAGTGAACTGTTTGTAAGCGGGATCAAGATCCTCATATAGCCCCTGAATTAGGGACTTAATTGCCAATAGAAGAAGGGCTGAAGCACATACCGGGCGCAATGCTGACCCGGAATAGATAAAACCATGTCGAGCGTATTGGTCAATCCTGCGATCTTCCCCATCTTTGGGGACAGTGGTCTCAGCAGATTGTACCATAGCCGAGCTGGAGAGTCCTAGTACAGGGGTATCGACGTCCGGAGGGACAGACCACAGCCTCACCAATTCTGGTGGAAAAGGATAACGCTTTTCCCAACTGGAAGGAATTCCAGATAACCGTGTGGAATGTTCCCATTCCTTAAGAACCACCCTCTCAAAGTGGTGCTGTCTGGGAAAGACCAAACTCGGCTGAGGCTCTTTAAATAACTGACCCTTTGGCGGGGCGGCCGCCTCAGGCGTATCTAAACTGAAAATATTAAACATTTGAGCCAGAATGGAGGGGGTGTCAAAAACAACCCCCTCTGACCAATCGCCGATCTCATCAGCCACATGCTGACCTTTCGGCTCATCTGACTCCGACGGGAGTTCATCCTCGTCAGGGGATCCATCGGACCATTCCACAGGTTCACAAAACTGGTCCTGTGGAGCCGAAGGTACCGGAGTCAGGTGCCTTCGTTTTATAGCGGTTTTAAACGCTGCTTTAACGGGCGTCATTTTCCGGGGGCAGGGCTGTGCTGCTGCCTCGGAATGCGAATCCCCACTTTTGACAGTGTCATGCGGGGTCCGGAATAGGGATGGAGAGGTAGGAGATGACGAAGGATGCGATGGCACCGCAGCCGAAGCAACGGACTGGCACGCAATAGTCTGTTTTGCACAAGGGATGCAAATAAGATCATCAGCTGGTAGTGGAACCCCACAACCTACGCACCCCTCAAACGGAACAGCAGAACCGTTTCCGGAATCTACGGAAGCCTCCATATGGTGATTTATGGTATTCGCAATAATGGGACTTTTAAGGCATAAGCCGACCCGGGATGCCCCCTTTATTTTAGTAATGTCCCGGAAGGGAGGATTTATATAAATTTTTTTTTTTTTTTTTTTTTTTAAGTTTAGGTCCCCTTTAATAGAAACTATATATATATACTTATATATAGTCTATGTATATAAACATTCAAATCAATCCCAATAATTAGCCAGGCACATAGAGCCGGAGGGCTAGCATAAGCAGGGATCCCAGGATCTGCAAGGCAAGAAAACAACCATCAGATCCTTCACATGTGTATAACATATAAGTATGGCACCAAGTGCCCTTAAATGACGCCCCCTTGATAATAGTGATTTCTCACTGTATTATTAAACAATATCTCCCATTTAACGGCCCCAACGGGAGGGGCCGCTTACCTGTACCGCAATCAGCCGGTAAGCCTGCAGCCAGCAGCCATGAGCCGGCAGAAGACAAAGTGCGGCTGTGCGCCCACGTGCCTTCCTGTTTTGAAGGAAGCTGGGACGCTGGGCCCGCCGCAGACGCCGCATGATGTCGGCGCCGCGCCCCCCCCCTACGCTGATCAGCTGGAACACTTTACAGCTGATCACAGCACGCGCATCCAGGCAGCGGAGGGGGGAGGGTAAAAACCGCATGTGCTGACAAAGCTCAATGAATGCCAGGCGAGGAGAGGGGAGAGGGGGGAGGGGGTAGGGGGCCACAAGCAACCAACTGCCAGAGAGGTGGCCAGCCCATACCCAGCGCAAGCTGCCCTAAAGCAGACCCAAAATATACACATGCTACAGTGAATGTATAAACATGACATATATGTTAACATGCAGTGATACAGTGAAACACACATACTAAAGCACACCCTCACCACCCCCCCAATGGGAGAGAAAGGGGCTACGGGGACCCTCGGGACAGGGGCATCCCATTTCCGGATCACCATGCCGGTTCGCCGCATTGCCCCACGCATGGGGTCGAGCGGTAGAAGATAAGCTCCTAGGCACTTAAAGTGCCATCTACCATTTGCCCGGTGAGCAGCCAAGGCTGGGAGGCTTCCTATTTCACCATAAAGGTATACAAACTCAAACCGGGCAGAAATAGACCAAAAGGGGGGTGGCGAGGTAAGAATACCCCGGCCTACCTGTAAGCAGGAGACTTCCAACTTCTGACTTGTCAGCAAGCAGAGAGAAAAAATACTGGTGATTGAAGGGAGGTACCAGGTATATATAGGCCGGAAGGGAGCTCGTTACAAGACTTCCTCTCTGCACTACGTCACCTGCGGTGGATTAACCCATGAAGTGATGAATATTTAAGAAGTGAAGCGGGGTGTGTGGCACACCAAGAATAAAGACGAGGACTTCTTCCTAGTCCTAATCATGGTATCAACAACAGAAGCAAGTAACCCCTTTTCCATCAAGATGGAGCTTTCAGCAGCAAAGCTGTTAAAGCCAGCAGTTGTAAATTGGGGTGGCGTCGCTGCCCCTGAGTGAGGAGATCTGGATCCTTGGGCAAGACGTACCGGTCTACTGCCAACTGCACGACGTCTGCGAACCAAACCCTTCTTGGCCAACAAGGGGCCACCAGGATGGCAGGTACCTACTCCGGGATCTTGCGCATGACCCTGCCCAGGAGAGGAAACAGAGGGAACACATAGAGAAGCCAAAACTTCTTCCAAGGCATTGCTGATGCATCCGTGGCGAAGGCCAGAGGAACCTGAGACAGAGAGACAAATCTGGGAAGTTTGTGATTGTGACGAAACGCAAATAGGTCCACGTCCGGCTGCCCCCAGCGATGACACAGGGAGAGAACACCCGGTTGTTGAGGGACCATTCCCCCATACAAGACGTCCCCCTGCTCAGGGAGTCCGTCTCCTGGTTCTCCACCCCCGAAATGTAGACCGCTTAGATGCCGGGAACATGCTGTTCTGCCCAAGACAGGATCAGGGACACTTCCTTGAAGGCTCGCTTGCTCCAAGTTCCTCCCTGATGAATGATGTAGGCAACCGCCGTCTGGTTGACTGAGCGGATCTGAACAGCCCGACCCCGAAGGTGAGTGGTCAGGCGAGAAAGAACCAATCTGATCGCCCTCAGGTCCAGGACTTTGATGGAAGCATGGGCCTCTTGTGGGCTCCACCGACCCTGGAACCTCAGGGACTTCCAGAAGCCTCCCCAACCGGTCAGCCCGGCATCTGTGGTGACCTTCTCCCAGCACGGGGGGCAGGAAGGTCCTGCCCACTAGAAGGTTCCTTGAGTCCAGCCACAAAGAGAGGGACCGTCTGGCAAGAGGGGACAGAGCAAACTCTTGATCTAAGGACACAGGGTCCCGATCCCAAACTGACAAGAGGAGTAACTAAAGATGTCTCATGTGAAACTGAACAAAGGGGACTGCCTCAAAGCAGGGCACCATCAGGCCCACCAACTGCATCCCCTGACAGATGATGGGATGAGGACATGATAGAGCTCGAGCCTGCATCTGAAGATCCTCCACCTTCTGCTGAGGAAGGGACACCCCGACCTGAGAGGTATCCAGAGTCATGCCCAGAAAGGACCTCACCAAGGACGGGGACAGAGAAGACTTGGGAAAGTTGAACACCCAGCCGAAGGACTCCAGAGTGGAGGTCACCATCTGAGTGAGCCATCACTCCCGCCAGTATCTCGGCGAACACCCGAGGTGATACCGAAGGGCAGAGACGCAGACTGGTAATGCTGATCCTCCAACGTGAACCTTAGAAATCTCTGATGACCTGGAAAGATAGGCACATGAAGATAAGCATCCTTGATGCCCACAGTGGTCATGAAGTCGCCCGGGCGAAGGGTACTGAAAGCAGAGCGTATTGTCTCCATACGAAAATGCTTGAATGTGACAATTTGTTAAGTCCCTTCAGATCTTGTAACCGGAGGACAATACCTCCTGAATCCACCGGTCTGAGACGTGAAGCCTCCAGACGTGAGCAAAGAGACTAAACCGTCCCCCCACCCGGATGGGTGAGGGCGCCCCTTCATGCCTGAGGGGGCTTGTGAGAGGGTTTGGGCTTGGTATCCAGGAGAGACCGGGACGACAACGGGATCTGCCACGGCCCCAAAAATCTCTGCGGCCACTAGAGAAGAGGGAGCCACGACCTCCTCTGGGAGCTGAAAGGAAGGGAGGAGGACCCCCGAAATGGCCTCTAAATCAGAACAAAGTAAGAGAGTACTATAGTCCTCAAGGAGACGCTTGAGCAGCCTCTTGAGGGCAATAGCAGTAATGGCAGCGGCACAGGTCGGGAGCAATCCAGCCCCCACACAGGTAAAAGCATGGCAGGCCAATTGATCCATGCGCCGGTCCTCACCATCCCTCAGAGAGATAGTGTCAGGGGAAGGCATGACCGAAGTATTGGACAAGCCTTCTTAACAAGATCAGCAGGAAAAGGATACCTTTTATCCAACCCTTGGGCACAGCAGGCAGCTTGCTAGGACGTTCCCATTCTTTAAGTACCAAAATGGTAAAATGTTTCTGCTCAGGAAACTCTGGACGCTGTTTACCAGGGCGAAAGAGCTCCCCCTGCTTTCTCTTAGCCACCTCAGGGGCAGAAATGTGCAATATATCAAAAATATGTGACAGCAGATTATCGGTGTCCTCAGGGTACCATGAATCCTCTCCGGACACCGACCCAGGGTCACTATCGCAACCCTCCTGCTGGTTCCCAGAGGAGTCAGAATCCTGGGAAAGTCCCCACCAAACTCATCAATCCCCACATACACCTAAACAAGGGGGGAGGGCCTGGGATCCAGGTGCTGCTTCTTGATAGAGGCCTTCCTAGGAACAGGCCTGGCAAGCTGCTTTTCAATGTTAGCCACTCGCAGAGCCAAATCAGAATGAGACTACCTGCTAACAGTGCCCTCACAGGGGCCTAGTTGCAGGAGCGGGAGAGTAGGGGAAGCAGAGGGAGGCACAGAGCTGGGAAGCGAAGCAGGCAAACCAGCTTGTAGCGTAATGACACTGTCAGCACACGGCATTCGCACACCGTGACACTGTTAATCACAGGGGATACCCACACATGGAACATAGCCGGGCTTGCCCCGCAGGGCCCCCAAGTATGCTATCCCCTGAAGCCTCCATATGGTGATTAACACAGGCGCAATAGACCAGTAGTGGGTAAAGGCTTAAGACAGAAGCCACCCGGGATGCCCTTCCACGGGATGCCCCCAGAAGTCTATCTTGTGAAGGGGGAGTGAGGGGGAGGAGGAAGTAAGCCGGGAGAACCACAACCCAATGGTATCCCGCCTGAAAGACATAAGTAAAAATACACATGAGCATCCCAAGGGGGACTCCCGGACCAAAGACACTGCGGGGTCACTCAGGCACAGACCGCTAGGTAAAGCGATACACCAGGGAAAGCAGCGCTGCAGCTGGGAATGAAGAAAACCAGACACGCAGGTTGTACAAAATGGCGCCGGCTGAGGTAACTCGAGGGGCGGGCCGCAGGGGAACAGCGCGATCGACAGCATCACCAGGCCCCGCCCCTCCTCGAAGAGCGCGAAAACGGCGCTCACGTTACCCGGCCGGGGCAATGACAAAGCAAAATTACCTCAGGTTATAGCGCCCACAGCCACGGAGCGTAGTACAAAGCTGCACGGCAGCTAAAAACACCAAAAAACACACCAAAATCGCCAAATTAGCTCAGAAAACACCACTCACCCCCCCGAACGGAGTCAGAGAGGGAGGAGAAGAGAGGGAGACGAGGGGAGGCAGCGTCGAGAATCCATGGCCAGGGAGAGGGGGGGGGGGGGGGGGGAGAGCCCCAGAAGCAAAAGAAAAGGACATAGTCCCCAAATAACTCACCCCATCAGAAGGCAGTGCATGAACTCCGCATTCGAATCAGGCTCACCATAAAGCTTATGGCCAGCTACCCTTTGTAGTACAGGGTCTGCGGCTTGGAGTAGCGCTCCTGGAGCACTTGACCCTAGTGCTCTTCTACCCTCACCCGATCTGTCAGCCGAGGCTGGGAGGCAGTGGGAGTCCAGAATCGGACGGGAATAGACTTGCAGGGCCGCAGGCTTGGTTGCCTCGCTCACCTGCGCAAGAGAGAAAGAGCCATCTATCTTTGCAGTCCGACTTCAGAAGGAAAACTGGGAATTTGTGGGAGGTTCCTGTCCTTTTATAGGGCCGGGAGATGCCACAAGTTTTTTCTGCAGTCCACTGCGCCACCTTGTGGCGGGATATCCCAAGCATAAAGAATTTAGTGAAACAGGACGTGCTGTATACTTGAAAAATGTTTGCTATATTTCTGCAAAATGGTAGCACAAAAACTATTGCATACATATCTTTGCAGAAAACAGTTATACTTACAGTAATCTCAGCAGATCCATTATGAAATGGAAATTCCAGAGTGTTTGTATTTGTCTTGAATAATGGTATCTCTATCTTTTGCTGCTTGCTGATTATATTGGCAATGACTTTTCCAGTAAAACTAGAACCAGCTAAATTGTTGTGTTGATCCTAAAACAGAGAATAAAACAATAATGTAAATATTCAAACAGGTCATATAATAATTATATTTATAGACAGCTCCAGGTTTACAGGGGCGATAAAAGTTTCAGAGAACGTTTTTGTAGGGTATAACAACACATGTATGGTAGATTCTGCCCAAATTCACCTACTTACAAAATAAGGGATTGATGCAAATCAGTCATTGTGAGATTAACAGTGACTTAGCTCATCTGTTCTAATCATATGTGCATTTTGAGGTAAAAAGTAACAGGCTTTAAATAGGACCCAAAAATAAAGCATGCAGAGTAACATTATGTCCCCCAGGGCCCAAAACGACTACGCAGAGAATAAGTGGATCCCCCCAGACCCCAAATAATGATGGGCAGACTGAGTAGAACCCTCTCCACTTACACCCTGTGAATTCAGGGGTGCAATCTTCCCCAGGCCATAAATTAATATGAAGCACAAGAGCAGATATCCAACTCCCATGGCCAAATGCAATTAGTGAGTTGGCAAGGTGCTTAGTTAAATCTGGCACAGACGTCTGTAGTCTGTGCCAGATTTCTCAGGCTTCATCCTCCAAGTGGCATCAGAAAATACAATTCTGTGATTACTCACCTGTAGAATTGATATTATGAGTGTATATCCTGTCCCGTCCCGAAAGATATCCTTACTCATGGGTTAATCATCTTCAGATGTCACGTGAATGCAGAGCAGAAAAAGTGGCCCCTCCCAGCCCATAAATACAGAGGCACCTCCCACAGAACCCCAGTATTTAAAAAGCAGTTAACAAAAGCCGGGAGAAAATAACCAACAATCACCATAAAGAGGTAACAAGAACAACAAGGGAGGGGGGAACTGGACGGGATGTACACTCATAATATCAATTCTATAGGTGAGTAATCACAGAATCACCAAAAGCAACAGCAAGCAGTCTAAACCACTGCTGCCTGCAGAACTTTGTGGCCAAAAGC
This sequence comes from Gastrophryne carolinensis, assembly GCA_027917425.1. Classification (NCBI taxonomy): domain Eukaryota; kingdom Metazoa; phylum Chordata; class Amphibia; order Anura; family Microhylidae; genus Gastrophryne; species Gastrophryne carolinensis. The sequence continues at coordinate 317,800,961 of CM051239.1, forward strand.
AGCATCAGCTGAGGCCTTAACATCAACCTTGTAAAACGTAGAAAAAGTATGAACAGAAGACCAAGTTGCGGCCTTGCAAACTTGTTTAACAGAAGCTTGGTGCTGAAAGAGGCACCAATAGCACGAGTAGAATGAGAAGTAAGACGGAAAGGAGGTTTCTTTCCCTTAGCAGAATAGGCCTGAATCATGGCCTGACGGATCCACTTGCTGATAGTGGATTTAGCAGGAGCCTGGCCCTTCTTAGGACCAGACGGAACCACAAAAGAAAGCATCAGTCTTCCTGAAAGGTTCAGTAGCCACCAGATAGAACTTCACAGCCCTAACAACATCAAGAGAGTGTAACACCCTTTCCTTGGGGTTACCAGGGTTAGGGCACAAGGAAGCCAACACAACGTCCTGATTGAGATGAAAAGCAGACACAACCTTAGGCAGAAAGTCAGTTTTAAAGCGAAACACCACCTTGTCCTGGTGTCTTTCAAAATAAGGAGGCTTGATGGAAAGCACCGCCAATTCAGAAACACGCCTGACTGAGGTAATAGCCACCAAAAAGGCTACCTTGACAGTGAGTGGATAAAGCTGCCTCCTGCAAGGGCTCAAGGGGAGACCCTTGCATGGCAGACAAAACCAAGTGTTCCAGAATGTTGATTGGGGCATGGGCCTCCTGAGGACCCCACTGCCCCTGGAATTTCAGGGACCTCCAAAAGCCCCCCCAACCTGTCAGGCGTGCATCCGTGGTGACCACCTCCCCAGCAGGGAGTCAAAAAAGATCTGCCCACTAGCAGATTGTTGAAATGTGCCTGTGCAGGGAACTCCCAGCGCGGTGGGGGGGGCAACAGGGGGAGATATTTCAAGCACTTCAAATAAATGGGCAAGTAGCCTGTCAGTATCAGCTGCATCCCAAGGCTTGAACCTGGTCCTTGGATCATCAAAAGACCTATTCTGATCCTCAGATTCAGACTCAGAGAATAATTCCCCCTCAGGGGAAAAACCAACAATGTCTTCCAGCCCTTCAAAGGCCATAGGGCAAACATATGTATTATCAATCAAATGCCATGTCTCGCCAATAGCCTTGCGCAGCTCATAACCGCCCATCCGCCTCTCCAGATCAGCCAATCTAGTAGCAAAATCAGATTGGGCATCCCCGGTAGCATGCGCCACAACTGGAGCCGAATGAGTAGGCAAGGCCTCAGGGGAAGCGGCCCTCAGCAGGGGCATCCCAGACAACCGCGCAACCGTCTGCTGGGAGCAAGAGAGACAGACCTTGAAGTCGCCAGGTACAGGGGAAATCCCACAATCCGTACAGAACCGGCCTTGTCCCGAAGGAACCCTGGACTCATTGTCTTGAGAAGCCTCCATATGGTGATTATTGTGGCTCACAAAGGCCAAATGGGAATAATGCCGAAGCAAACCTGGGATGCCCCCAATGCACCGCAAGGGAAGTGGGAGGATTTGAAGATATTAGATAAATTCCCTTATCAATGTAAAAAGGCCAGGAGAAACCACTAATTCTATAGGCCTAAAAGACAAAGAGGATCCCGTAAGCACAAGATATATCCCACGAGCATCACCGCCGAGACAAGATGGCGCCCGGACATATATCTCGAGGGGGCGACGCAAAATGCGTGACTCGCCACCGCCCGACTCCCTCTGAAGAGCGCGAAAAGGACGCGCCCACGTGACTTAAACAGCCAATGGCTGCGCCAAGGAGCCTGAAGTAAATGTCGCCGCCCTATACAAAGCGGTGTACAATAGCGCGATATTAGAGAAAAAGAAAACAGTGCAACCAATTCAAACAGGGATCACTGCATAATGCGCTCCGCAGGAGCCAGAGCATAACAAAATACAATTCTGTGAAGTACTCACCTGTAGAATTGGTATTACACGCATACAGTACGTCCTGCTCCATATATAATACTTAAAACGTGGGTAATCCTCCGCCAGAGGGCGCTGTACACTGCAGACATTGAAAAACAGGCTCCTCCCGGCCCGTCATATACCCAGGGACCTCCCACAAATCCCCAGCATTGAAAAGCAGTGAGAAAAGAAGCCGGGAGAAACCAACCACCAAACTGGTAACAATAGCAATGATAACAATCACCATACAGGGGATCCAGAAAAATGTAAAACCAGGGTGGGGTGGAGCAGGACGTACTGTATGCGTATAATACCAATTCTACAGGTGAGTATTTCACAGAATTGTATTATTCTAAGCACACAGTACGTCCTGCTCCATATATAATACTTACACGTGGGACATCCAATAGCAGTGTCCATAAAGTAGGGTGGGATCCCCATAAAAAAAGGCAAAGCAGACAGTAAAAGCGCTGTCACCTGCAAACCTTGCTACCAAGAGCGACAGGAGCAGAGGCTCCAAAGTCAACCTCATAAAACAAAACCTTTGAAAAGGTATGAACAGAAAACAAGCAGCGGTCTAGCAAAACCTGTTTAACAGAAACCTGGTGCTGAAGGGCCAACGGTACCCAAGCACAAGTAGAAACAGAATAAAAAGAGAAGAATATTCTTCCCCTTAAAGGAATAGGCCAGAGTAACATCCTGACCAGTCCAAATGCAACAGTAGCCTCGGAAAACTTAGAACTGTCCCCATCGGGGAAAAGAAACCTGGTCACCCGCTAGACAGGCGGGGATACTGACCACTACTCTAACAAGGATCAGCAAGAAGCCAAAACCTTTACACAGGACCAGAAGGACAAATCATCCAAGTAAGGTCAGTCCAAAGGGCGCACAGCCCCTGGAAGCACACGAGATCAGGCGCATACGTAAGGAGGCGCCCCCAGACCCCAAGGGGCATCAGTCCCCCTAAGGGACAAGAAACAACCAGGAAACTTCAACACCTGTTGAGGGAATGTAGACCCCCTTACTTCAGCATTACTAAGAATAAGGCCCATAGGCAGACAAAAGGGACTTAAATAATGATCATAAGACACCACCTTGGGCAAAGGTCCGGCGTAAGGCGGAATACCACCCCATCACGGTGTATATATTATATATATATATATATATATATATATATATATATATATATATATAATGAACAAGGCCTAACTAAACAGAGCCACACTCTCAGGCACACGTCTGACTGAAGCAACAGCCCCCGGAAGGGCAACTTAAACTAAGAAACAGCTCAGACAGCATCCGGAATAAGCCCCAAGGGAACAACCCACAAGGCAAACAGAATAAAAATTGATGCCAACAGGGACCATAGAACTACTTGGGAGATGCCCCTGAGCAATCCCCAAGAGAACGCTAAACAAGGATGACTGAACCAGACTTCTACAGGAAGGCAGACAGGACAGAACCTGAACCTTCAGAGTACCTAGATGGGGAGCCAACCCCAACCTATGCTGTAATAACTCTAGAACCCGAGAACGTCCAACAGGGGAGAGACCAAGACTCATGCCAATCAATATGGGTACACCATAACCCACAATAGACGGAGGAAGAGGAAGAAAAAAAGAAGCTTGCTCCTAGCCCCCCAGACCAAGTCACCCAGAAGATAAACCCGTCTCCAAAAGGGTGAATGAATCAGCTGTCAAGCCCTCAGACTAGAGTCTGTAGATTGGGGCGACAAGGGCAGAACCGCACTCCTGAGAGAGCGTACAGGGCTGCTGACCTCAGCAGAAGCATCTGCAAACCACAGTTCACTAGGCCACCTAGGGGCCATCAATCTCACGGGTCTCTTTATCAGTGTAACCGGGCGCAGAACCCCACATAGCAGGGTGAATGAAGAGAAGACATATAAAATAGAAAGTCCAGACATAAAATTACTAAGCCCCCATGACCAGAGTCAGAATATTCTGGGGCAGTAAAAGTTGGCTCTCAGAGGGACACCAGGATAGCACAACCTGCCACTGAAAGACATCCATTTGAAAGAATACCACTGAGGTGCAGGGGATGTAGACCCCCACCCAGATCAGGATCAGAAACCTTCCAGGAGAATCATCCTGCTTCAAGCTCCAGACCAATAAAAAATACAGGCCATTGTCTTCCAACAGGCCAAGAGTCCCCAAATAGACAGGTCCTGAAGAGGAGAAGTCCAGCAATAAAGAGCCAACTGAAGGCTCATTGTTTTAACAAAACCAGTAGGTAAGATGGGCCCTCTAAGGCAGTGGTCCCCAACCCTGTCCTCAAGGCCCACCAACAGGCCAGGTTTTGCAGATCTCCACAAAGATGCACAGGTGGAGTAATCAGTGCAGCTGCAGAGCAATAGAGCTGGCTATTTGGAGATCCAAAAAACATGACATGTTGGTGGGCCTTGAGGACAGGGTTGAGGACCACTGCTCTACTTGAATTTAACCAGCTCAAGAGGACCCACCGTACCAAGGGGGAATGAGCTCAGACCTAGCTCCAGGGGTGCAGGAACCCCATCCAAGATTAATAACCTACTGTGCCGAAGAGCCCAAGGGCTCTGTATATAAGGGACATCAGCTGATCCGCCACCAACGGGCCCACCAGCTGCAATCCTGCCTGGTGAAAGTAAGGTGTCAGCACAGAGGGACAGAGCCCATGTAACCAGGAGTCCACTTATTGCCAAGGAAGAAGATTCAAGCCTGAACCGAATCCAAGGAATGGAGGTAGCGAATAAGGGACAATGAGGTATTGAGGTGACTGAGCACCCATCCAAATAACTCCCAGAGGACACCGCCGGCCGACTAACCACTCGGCCTGGCGTAGAGATCGAGGGAGTAAGGAAGGGCGATCCGGCAGGTTCTAGTGCGGACGCCCCACAGGCATGTCAGAGACATCACCCCCATCCGCGCCTTGGTGAGTAGCCTGGGAGCAGAAGAGAGGCCAAAAACAAGCCCCAATCCGCAGGGTTGGTCCTTCAACCCTGACTAGTAATGGACTTGGTGTCCAGAAGACCCAGGGGAAACTAAAGGGATCTAGATCTCCACAGGAGGCCAGAAGCCCACCCTTGCACAGGGCGCCTGTGTCCCAAGATAGAGATATCCTGCAGGGACCACCTGTGAGTGTAGAATTGCCAATCCTACAATAGGCCAGCAGGGCCCAAACTGCCTCGTCATTTTGAGGGAAAGAGGAAGGACAACTTAGAGGCCATAGCCCCAGCCTGCTAAGGGCAACCTGCAAGCGAGCCCAGACTCTGCAGGCAGAGTACGGCCTGCACCAACTCCCGAGGGGAAAACAGGGGCTAGAAGCACCCTGACAACCTCTGAGAGGGACCGCCCAGCAAATTCTATCCTGTGTCCAGGGGAACTACCTCCTGGATCCAACAGAAGGAGACGATACGCTCCCAGATATTAGCCAGGGGCTGCGACAGTCCCCTCGCCCAGAAGGGCGAGGGCGTCCCTTCATGCTTGGGAGGTCTTGGCAGATTTGGACTTAGCCGTGCCAGAGGGTCCAGGGTGTTGCCTGCCCACCCTGGAGTGGTAATCCACTCCGAAAAGTTGGAAGCACACCTCAGGTTCGTGCTTGACACTAACGTAGGGAGGGGGAGGGGTGTCCCTGCCCCGAGGAGGCCGAGACGGCCTTCTGCGTAGGGGTGCCATACCCTTTTTTCCAAAAAGGTCCAAACGGGCCCCAAATAGACGCTGTCCTCTGAAGGGAAGGCCAGTGAGAGCCTTTTTCGTATCATTGTCAGCGCCCCACTGTCGCAGCCAGACCAGGCCGCGAATAGCTACCACAAGGGCAGAGGTTCTAGCACACATCTTAATGGTGTCATCCAGCGCTGAGAGGATAAATCTCACAAACACATCACAATCTGAGAGTGCATTAAAGACCTCCCAGGGGAGGTCCTCAGGTCGGTGATCAAGTAGTTTTCTAATGAGGGTCCTGGCGGCCACTGCAGTGATGGCCGCGGCACAGACCGGGCGCAGAGCCGTCCCTGGGAAGCCAGTCTGTCAATGCACCGGTCCTCAGCATCCCGAAGGGTACGGTAATGAGGAGCAGTCATGAAGGGGGGGTTAGTAACCCCTATGATTGGTGCATCCACCACGGGAGGTGCTGACCAAAAGTTAACCACATCAGGAGGGAAAGGGTACTTCCAATCCCAGACCCCTGGGACCCCTTTAAGTTTACAAGGCGATTCCCATTGTTTGGATATAAGATTCTGGAAATGCTCCTGTTCCAGGAATTCCAACCGCGGCGTCGCTGTGTGGAAACTCTCCTTCTTAGGCTTGGGAGCCTCTCCAGGAGGGGAGATTGACAAAACCTCAAAGATCTTAATAAGTAGTTCATCTGTGTCACACAGGCCCCAAGAACCGGGTCCAGAATCATCACGGCTTCAGGGCATCTCATCCGAGGAGCCCGAATCGGAGAATAGCTCACCTTAAACAGAAGGATCAAGGTCCTGCATAGCAGCAGATTCATCAGTATCATTAGGAACCGGAGAACCAGGAGGCGTCAGGGAACGCTTCTTTCCAGGGCCCAAGCCCCTGCCAAACTAGACAGCACCTGCTTAGCCGTAGGCAGCCTGCGCCGCACGTGCTGGTCATCCCCGCTCTGCGACTCATCAGGAGTGAAATTTAAGTCCGGGGAGACAGGTGGATTGAAGAGAGGTGCAGCCACTGGCAAACCTGATTGCAGGGTCAGTGCCTGTTCAGCACACGGTCCGCAGACCCGTGCTCTGTCAGCATCAGTATGGGGCTGACCACACACTGTACACAGCCGGTCTTGTCCCCGAGGGACCCCGGGAACATAATTCTGAGATGCCTCCATATGGTGATTTATCTGAGCAGTATGCCCGCAGGGATTTACGCAATAGGCAACCCTGGATGCCCCAAGACCCGCTAGGAATGTGACCGTCAAAATGGCGCCAAGCGAACCTTGAGGGGCGGGCCTGATCTGGCCGTGACGCAGGGCGCGTCATGCCAAGTCCCCGCCTCCCCCAAAGAGCGCGAAGCTCTAACCAGCGCAACGTCAATGACAGCAGTGGATAGGACACACATACAGAGTGTAATTAAGGAGAATGCTCTCAAAACTAGAGAATGATGCTGCCGCCCGGGCTGCACACTTCTTGTAAATGGAAAGGACACACATGCGCGCAACCAGACAAGGGTTATGTGGAGCAAGTAGCGCGGCACTGACACCCAAGTTTAAAGAAAAAAAGCAACGGCCATAAATGTGTCTAACATTACACTGGGACCGCCACACACATAACCCCCCCCCCCTTTCTTTTCCCCTGAGCTACGGGAGGAAGCGAGGGAGAAGCGAATCTGCACCCAGGGTTCATCGCTATGAGGGGCATGGGCAACAATGCGGGAGGGGCATCTAATGGAGGCTCACCATCAGCCTAAACCGCCTACCCTATGGTGGGGGATTGCGGTGGAGCGTAGCTCCGTGAGCACACGAGGTGCTGACTACCTTCACCCGACCAGCGCAGCCCAGGCTGGGAGGCACATCCTTATCGACGAGGAAGGGTGGTAATAGTCCTGCAGGGCCGCAGGCTGTAAAAGCCCCGCTCACCTGCGAGAGAGTTGATACTTCATGTCTTCGCAGTCAGCACTGCAGAGAAATCTGGGGATTTCTGGGAGGTCCCTGGGTATATGAAGGGCCGGGAGGAGCCTGTCTTTGCATGTCTGCAGTGAACAGAGCCCTCTGGTGGAGGATTACCCACGTGTAAGTATTATATATGGAGCAGGACGTACTGTATGCTTAGAATACAAAAGGTGCCACACAATACATGATGCACAACATATAATACAAGGAACCCCCCCCTTCCCCTAAGGGACTCAGAGGAACGAGGGGAGGCAGCAGTCACAAGGGAACCACTATTGAGGGATAGGGGGTGACAGGCACACAAAATGCGGGCAGGGCATCCCATAAGGCTCACAATGGCCTGAACCGTCTACCCTTTGGTGGGGGAGTTGCGGCGGAGCTTAGCTCCTTAGCACCTAAATATGGTGCTGTCTACCGTCACCCGAACGCTACAGCCAAGGCTGGGAGGCAGTATATTAAAAACAGAACGGGTGGGAATAGCTCAACAGGTCCATATGGCCAAAGACCCCACTCACCTGCCTGAAAAAGAGAGCCACTTTCGTCCTGGCAGTCCGAGACTGCAGAGAAAAACTGGGGTTCTGTGGGAGGTGCCTCGGTATATATGGGCCGGGAGGGGCCACTTTTTCTGCTCTGCAATCACGTGACATCTGAAGATGATTAACCCATGAGTAAGGATATCTTTCGGAACGGGATGGGATGTACACTAAGAATAAACAACTAGTCACTTACCTGTGCCACGTGGAGGGCAGTCTGAGTGAAGGAGACAGGCAAGTATACTATTTTCCAGACACACACTGCATTTCAACCTCACATTTCTCATTACAAGTCTTACCACTGCAAAAATGCGGCATGGCAGACATTTTGCACTGCTGGTAAGACAACTCTGATTCTCACAAACAGAACTGATTTCTTGCCTTCCTCCAATATTACCCAAAGCCAATGCCAGGCAGCTGCTGCCAAAGCAAATAGGGTCATGCATCAGGAGGGACATAGGTGCTCATGACCAGAGCATCATTTTACCCCTGTACAAGTCACTGGTCAGACCCCATATGGAATACGGTGTACAGTTCTGGGCACCTGTGCTTAAGAAGGACATATCAGAACTGGAGCGCGTTCAAAGAAGGGCAACAAAGTTAATAAAAGTGTGGGGGCTAGAGTACCCTGAAAGATTGTCCAAGTTAGGTTTATTTAGTCTAGAAAAAAGACGATTGAGGGGTGATCTAATAACTATGTATAAATATATTCGGGGTCAATACAAAGATCTGTCCCACAATCTATTTATACCCCGGAGTGTAACCATAACCCGAGGGCATCCACTAAGGTTAGAGGAAAGGTGCTTTCTCCACCGACATAGGAGGGGATTCTTCACTGTAAGAACAGTGAGACTATGGAACTCGCTGCCAGAGGAGGTAGTAATGGTGGATACAGTAAAAACGTTCAAAAGTGGCCTTGATGCCTTCCTGGCATGTAATAACATTTCCAGCTATGGCTACTAGACCACTGGAAGGAGTTAAACAGGCTGAACTGGATGGACTAAAGTCTTTATTCAGCCTTACTTACTATGTTACCCCCCAATACATGTATTGGAAACCAAGGTATTTTTGGCTTTAAGGTCCCCCGAGTAAGCCTTTAGCCAGTGATCTGAGACATGGCTGGATTCCACACATGACTGGACTGTCATCTTCAAGATTTTGCTCCTTTTAGGAAAGAAAAAAGCAAAAATGAAAGGGGGCGGAGTGTGTATCTATGTAAAGCAAGAATTCAAAGCATATATTAATGAGGTGATACTAGCAGAAGATTGTGAGGATGCAGAATCCTTGTGGACAGAAGTGAGGGCCGATGTAAACAATGTTAAAATACAACTTACAACTTGGCTTAATCTATAGCCCCCCAATCATAAATAAGGAAATAAAGGGTCGGCTGCATAAGAAGATAGAGCAGGCTTCACAGGCTGGTACAGTGGAGGTGATGGGGGACTTTAACTACCCAGGTATCGAATGGAGACACGGTTCTGCTTCTTCTACAAGGGGGTGAGCATTCCTCAGCTTGCTACAAGATAATTCTATGAATCAGTTTGTGGAGGCACCTACAAGGGGTGATGCTCTTTTGGATCTGGTAATATCAAATAATGATGATCTAATAGGGACGGTAAAAATCTGTGAATCTCTTGGTAACAGTGACGAATATATAGTTCTATTTAACATAAACTGTAAAAAAATACAATTCTGTGATTACTCACCTGTAGAATTGGTATTATGAGTATACAGTAAATCCTGCTCCAAATCTAATGCTTACGGTTGAGATATACTCTGTCAGATGGCGCTGGACAGCAGAGACATCAAAAATAGGCTCCTCCCGGCCCCTCAAATACCCGGGGAACTCCCACAAATCCCCAGCATTGAAAAGCAGTTAATGAGAAGCCGGGAGAATTAAACAATCCAAACTATCAACTATAACAAGGATAACAATCACCATACAGGGGATCCAAGATAATGCAACCAAGGGTGGGTTGGAGCAGGATGTACAGTATACTCATAATACCAATTCTACAGGTGAGTAATCACAGAATTGTATTACTCTTAGTATACATTACGTCCTGCTCCAAATCTAATACTTACAGTTGGGACATCCAATAGCAGTGTCCATAAGGAGGTTGGGATCCCCAAGAAAAATCAGCAGCAGGCAGATTAAACCACTGCCGTCTGCAGAACCTTTCGGCCAAAAGCAGCATCAGTTGAGGCCCTAACATCAACCTTGTAAAACTTTGAAAAGGTACGAACAGAAGACCAAGTAGCGGCCTTGCAAACTTGTTCAACAGAAGCCTGGTGCTGAAAAGCCCAAGAGGCACCAATAGCACGAGTGGAATGAGCAGTAAGGCGGAAGGGAGGATTCTTCCCCTTAGCAGAGTAGGCCTGAATCACAGCCTGACGAATCCACTTGCTGATAGTAGACTTGGCAGGAGCCAAACCCTTCCTAGGACCAGAAGGGACCACAAAAAATACCATTTTGTGAGTACTCACCTGTAAAATGGGTATTACGAGTATGTCACACACCCCGCTTCCAAATATTCATGACACTTGGGAAAACGGCCTGTAGAGGGCGATCTTGCAGAGATGACATGAAAAAAAGGAGCCCCTCCTGGTACATAAGTGCCTGGGACCTCCCACTCATTCCCCAGTCATAAGATAGCAGAGAGGAACCAGGAAGAGCCAAATCAATTGATGTAATTTAAAAATAAGATACACCATATAAAGGATCCCTAGAACAAAAAAAGGGCGGGGGAAGCGGGGTGTGTGACATACTCGTAATACCCATTTTACAGGTGAGTACTCACAAAATGGTATTATTCCTAGTATGTCACACACCCCGCTTCCAAATATTCATGACACTTGGGACATCCAATAGTAGTGTCTATAAAGGGTCCAACCAAGGAAATAATGCATAACTTAAATTACTGCAGCTTGCAGAACTTTGCGGCCAAAAGCAGCATCCGCTTAGGCCCGCACATCAACCTTGTAAAATTTAGAAAAAGTATGCACAGAAGACCAAGTTGCAGCCTTGCAAACTTGTTAAACAGAAGCCTGGTGCTGAAAAGCCCAAGAAGCCCCAACAGCACGAGTAGAATGAGCAGTGACCCGAAAAGGGGGAACTTTCCCCTTAGCAGAATAGGCCCCAATAATGGCCTGACATATCCATTTACTAATGGAGGACTTGGCAGGTGCCAAACCCCTCTTAGGTCCAGAGGGCACAACAAAAAAGGCATCCGTCTTACGGAAGGCCGAAGTAGTCACCAAATAATATTTAACGCAACGAACTACATCCAAAGAATGTAAAACCCTTTCCTTGTCACTACTAGGCTTAGGACACAAGGAAGGAAGAACAATGTCCTGGTTTAGATGAAAGGCAGAAACCACTTTAGGAAGAAAATCCGGTTTAAAACGGAAAACCACCTTATCTTGATGCCTCTCAAAGTAAGGGGCTTGAATAGACAAGGCCGCCAACTCTGAAACCTGGCGGACAGAAGTAATAGCAACCAAAAAGGCAACCTTCTGAGTAAGAATAGGAAGAGGAATATCCTGCAACGGCTCAAAAGGAGCAGCCTGCATAGCTGAAAGCACCAAGTTAAGGTCCCAAACTGGAAGTAAGGGCTTTCTAGGAGGCCGCACATGCATGACCCCCTGGAAAAAGGTCTTAACCAAAGGATGAAGAGCAAATGACCTTTGAAAGAAAATTGCCAAGGCAGAGACCAATCTGGAATCCCATATCCAGACCCCGTTGCAGAAACTCCAAAATCCTAGGAATCAAAAATACCCTGCAGGGCAAGGCCATAATCTCACACCAATCAATATAGGACCTCCAAGTCCTGTAATAGATGACAGAGGAAGACTTCTTCCTAGCTCTAACAAGAGTCTGAATGACCGCATCAGAAAGACTTTCCTCTTTTAAGATGGAGACTTCAGCAGCCATGCCGTAAAAGCCAGCGTTGGTAAACTGGGGTAACGAAGTTTCCCCTGGGTGATGAGATCTGGAAGAAGAGGCAGATGGAACTGATCCACTGCCAGCCTTACGACGTCTGCGTACCACAGACGTCTTGGCCATCTTGGAGCCACCAGAATTGCTGGCGCCCCTTCCAGAACTAGCTTGCGCACCACCTTGCTTATCATTTCCCCCAAACAGATACAGGAACCCCAGATCCTTCCAGGCCAGAGACATGGCATCCGCTGCCACTGCCAGAGGATCCTGGGATAGAGACACAAAAGCTGGAAGCTGGTGGTTGTGACGAGAAGCAAACAGGTCCATCCACGGAGTCCCCCACTTGCGACAAAGGAACCGAAAGACATTGGGATTGAGAGGCCACTCTCCCTGGCGAGCGCATCCCCTGCTCAGGGAGTCTGCCTCCACATTCTCTATCCCCGGAATGTAAACAGCCGAGATGCAGGGAACATTGACCTCTGCCCAATGAAGGATCCGGAAGACTTCCCGTAGAGCACCCCAACTGCGAGTCCCTCCCTGGTGATTGATGTATGCGACCGCTGTTCGGTTGTCTGACCGAATCTGTATCGGCAGCCCCTGCAAGAGACGAGTCAATCGAAGAAGAACCAAACGAATGGCTCGTAGCTCCAATATATTGATTGGAGAATGAGCCTCCTGAGGCCCCCACAATCCCTGGAACTGATGTTCCTTCCAGAAGCCCCCCCAGCCCACCAGGCTGGCATCCGTGGTGACCAGTTCCCAACAAGGGGTCAGAAATGACTTGCCCTTCTTGAGATTGCTCGATATTAGCCACCACTGAAGGGACTGCAGAACGTGGGGGGACAACAGACAAATCTGATTCAATGACAGTGGACACTTGTCCCACTTCGCCAAGAGGAAGAGCTGAAATGTCCTCATGTGAAATTGGGCAAACGGGACTGCCTCGAATGCAGCTACCATCAGTCCTACTAGTCTCATCCCCAGGCGGATAGACTGACGAGGGTTGGAAAAGAACAGACGAATCAAATCCTGAATCACAACAATTTTGGACTGAGGAAGAAACACCTTGGCCTGAAACGTATCCAGATTCAGGCCCAAAAAAGGAATCTCCCTGGACGGACAGAGAGAGGATTTGGGATGATTACCCAACTGAACCTCTCTAGTGTGGATACCACAGTTCTGGTGTCCAATTCTGCTTGTTCGAAGGAAGAGGCTGAGATGAGAAGATCGTCCAGAAACGGCACAATGTGAATGCCCTGGACCCTGGATATAGCCATCACTCCTGCCAGCATTTTAGTAAAAACACTCGGAGCCGAAGTAAGGCCGAATGGAAGGGCTACAAACTGAAAATGCTGGTCTTCTACCGTGAACCTGAGAAATCTCTGGTGAGCCGGAAAAATCTGAATGTGCAGATAAGCATCTTTGATGTCTATGAATGTCATGAAGTCCCCCTGACGGAGAGCATTGACCGTTGATCGTAAAGACTTGCAGAATTTTCTGAAGCGGATATACTGATTGAGCCGCTTCAGGTCTAGAATAGGCTGAACAGAGCCGTCCTTCTTGGGTACCGTGAACAGGTTGGAGTAAAACCCTAGACCCCTTTCCACTGGAGGCACTGGGCAGATGACAGGCAAGTTTAATAGATTCGCAACTGCTGCCCGAAGTCCCTACGCAATCACCGGATCCGAAGGCATCCGGGACCTGAAAAATCTGGAAGGAGGCCGGAACTCGAATTCCAGTTCGTAACCGGAGGACACTACTTCCAGAATCCAATTGTCTGATACCTCTTGGATCCAGACCTGGAAGAAGAACCGCAGCCGTCCCCCCACCAGTAAGGGTGAGGGCGCCTCCTCATTGCTGGGCAGGCTTGGAAGCAGACTTAGGTTTAGAACCCCAACTCTGACTTGGACGGCCACGTCCTTTTCCTCTATTCCATGCATTCCCTCTAGGGACTGAACAGGCCGATCCTCTACCAGATCTGGACCCACGAAAGGATGTGTTAAAGGAGGCCATCCCACGAATGGAACGACGTTGTCTCTTATGCTGAGGCAATTTCCCTCCAATTTTTCTCCAAAGAGGCGCAATCCCAGGAAAGGGAGTGTTGTAAGTGATTTCTTGGCCACAATAACAGCCGCCCACTGGCGTAACCATACCGACCGCCGAATGGCAATTAGCAAGGCGGAAGTACTGCAGCACATGACCAAAGTATCGTCCAAAGCAGAAAGTAAAAAAGACACAAACAACTTGCATCGCTTGAGAGCGGCAAACTCATCAGAGGCTGGATCAAGCCCTGAGGTATTCAATAGGTCTCTAATTACAGACCTAATAGCCACCGCCATGAGTGCCGAAGCACCAACAGGCAGCAAGGCCGAGCCCACACTAGCAAAAGCGTGACACGCCATTTGATCAATACGCTTGTCTTCTCCATCTTTAAGAGTAGTGGATTCAGAAGAATGCAATACAGAAGAATTGGACAAACTAAGCACAGGGGCATCCAGCTCCGGAGGGGATGACCAACGCTTAACTGTGTCCGCTGGAAAGGGATATTTTTTATCCCAGCCCGAGGTAATGCCAGGAAGCCGGGCAGGCTTCTCCCATTCCTTAAGAATAATATCCTCAAAATGTTTCTGATTAGGAAATTCTAAACGAGGCTTGGAGGCTCCAAAGAATTCCCGTTTTTGAGGAAGGACTGCTTCTGGAGGAGTAATTGCCAAAACTTCAAATAATTGAGCAAGAGCTTTTGGGGTGTCCAAAACATCCCCCTCACCCTGCTCAACATCAGTACCCAAAAACTGATCATCAGAAATATCAGACTCCTCAAATAATTCTCCTTCCTCGAGCAGAGAATAGTCAGACCAATCAAGCAAATCGCAATTGTCAAACTCCCTAGCCGGAACGGCTGGAGCCAAATGTTTCCTTTTAGCTGGGGCCTTCCTAGCAGCAGAGGTAGAAATACATTTTTCAATTTGAGCCAGTCTGGCACATACATCAGAAAGCGACTCTCCACCCATGACACCATCACTGGGGGTACGGACAAGACACGGTGGGGTAGGAGAAGAGGCAGGAGCCGCAGACCCTGAAGCCTGGGCCCCTGTCTGCTGCATTATAGTCAATTGTCCACAAGGGATGCAAAGAAACGCGTTATCCCCTACAAGGGATGCCCCACATTCTAAACACTGCCGAGTCTGTCCCGAGGGAACTGTAAGCCCAGTATCCCGAGATGCCTCCATATGGTGTTTAAATACTTTATTATTTATAGTTGCAAAGTTTATAAGGGATTTACGCAATCAGCTACCCGGGATGCCCCTTGAAAGTCCCAGGTGGGAGGATTTGATTAAGTATTAATAATATAATAACCCCCTACAAATAAGGGCTAAGGACCAGGAGAAACCCCTACATAAACGAGCATAACAGCAACAGATAAATATCCCTTTAGCAAGGCCAAAGGGTACTCACGAGACCAGGCGACAGGACTCAGCGCACACAGCGAGACAGAGAATCGCGGGGAAAAAAACGGAAATGGCCCGAAAAGAAGCGACGCAGACTAGCTCCGCCCACCTCACACGCAAGCCGAGCTAAGGGAAACACGGGGGGGGCGGGCCCGACAGAGCACGTCAACGGGTTCTAAACCATAGAGGCATAATAGAGCGGGGCCGGAAGGTGACGCCGCGCCAAGCCCTGCCCACCTCCGAATCCAGCACGCTGTTCAAAAAAAAAAAAGAAGGAGGGAAATACAAAAAAATCCCTCTGCATGCAGAACCCTTCACCAAAAAGTTATGCAATACAAAGCACTGTATAGCTCACCATGAATATTCCAAAGGAAAATACCATTTTGTGAGTACTCACCTGAAAAATGGATATTGTTGGTGCGCCACACACCCGCTTCACTTTTAATATTCTTCACTTATTGGGTTAACTCACCGCCAGGTGACGCTGTGCAGAGAGGAAGTCTTGTAACGAGCCCCCTTCCGGCCTATATATACCTGGTACCTCCCTTCAATCACCAGTATATTAAAAAGCAGAAAGACAAGGTACCAGTATTTAACCGGTAACCTCAAATAAATCAATATAAATAAAAGCTTCACCATATAAAGGCTTCGGAATACCGAAAAGGGTGGGAGTGAAGCGGGGTGTGTGGCACACCAACAATATCCATTTTTCAGGTGAGTACTCACAAAATGGCATTATTCTTGGTGTGCCACACACCCCGCTTCACTTTTAATATTCTTCACTTATTGGGACATCCAAAAGCAGTGTCCACAAGGGATGGGCATCTCAAGGCCAGGTGAAGCATAACTTAAATGACTGCAGTCTGCAGAACTTTGCGGCCAAAAACAGCATCCGCTGAGGCTCGCACATCAACTTTGTAAAACTTAGAAAAGTGTGAACAGAAGACCAAGTGGCGGCCTTACAAACCTGTTCAACAGAAGCTTGGTGCTGAAAAGCCCAAGACGCCCCAATGGCGCGAGTAGAATGAGCAGTGATACGAAAAGGGGGAACTTTCCCCTTAGCAGAATAGGCCGCAGTAACGGCCTGACGTATCCATTTGCTAATGGCAGATTTGGCTGGTGCCAAACCCTTCTTAGGCCCATGGGGCACAACAAAAAAGGAATCCGTCCTACGAAAAGGAGACGTGATAATCAAGTAGTACTTAACACAGCGTACTACATCCAAACAATGCAAAACCCTTACTTCCTTACTTTGTCATTCTTAGGATTAGGACATAAGGAGGGAAGAACAATGTCTTGGTTCAAATGAAAAGCAGAAACAACCTTGGGAAGAAAGTCTGGCTTGAACCGAAAGACCACTTTATCCTGATGCCTCTCAAAGTAAGGCGCCTGGATAGACAAGGCCGCCAACTCTGAGACACGCCGGACCGAAGTGATAGCTACCAAGAAGACAATCTTCTGAGTCAGGGTAGACAAAGCAATATCTTGCAAAGGCTCAAAAGGAGGAGCCTGAAGAGCAGAAAGAACCAAATTCAAATCCCAAACCGGGAGTAATGGTTTCCTGGGAGGCCGCACATGCGTAACCCCCTGGAAAAAAGTTTTAACTAAAGACTGAAGCGCAACACGCTTCTGAAAAAAGATAGATAAGGCAGAAACTTGCCCTTTCAACGTACTAAGCTGAAGACCAGAGTCCAGCCCTGATTGTAAAAACTCCAGAATCCTGGAGACCGAAAAGACCCTACAAGGAAAAGATCTTATCTCGCACCAAGCGATATAGGCTTTCCAAGTCCTATAGTAGATGATAGAAGAAGACCTCTTCCGGGCACTGATCAGAGTCTTAACGACTGAATCAGAAAGACCCTCCTCCTTCAGGATGGAGGTTTCAGCAGCCAGGCCGTCAAACCTAGGGCTGGTAAATTGGGGTAACACAATCGACCCTGAGTGAGCAGATCGGGCCGAAGAGGCAGAACGACCTGGTCCACTGCCAGCCGAACGATGTCTGCGAACCACACTCGCCTTGGCCACCTTGGGGCCACGAGAACGGCGGACACCTTTTCCAGAGCCAACTTCCGAAGCACCCTGCCTAGCATGGGTATCGGAGGAAACAGGTATAGAAATCCCAGATCCCCCCAGCTCAGGGACATGGCGTCCACTGCCAGAGCCAGAGGATCCTGGGAGAGCGACACGAAGCCTGCGATTGTGACGAGAGGCAAACAGGTCCACCTCCGGTGTCCCCCATCGGAGACACAGTGAGCGAAACACCCGAGGATGGAGAGCCCATTCTCCCAGACGGGGAGAGCCCCTGCTCAACCGGTCCGCTTCCTGGTTCTCCACTCCTGGAATATATACTGCCGAGAGACAAGGAACATGGGCCTCTGCCCAGGTCAGGATCAGGGACACCTCTCTGAGAGCACTCAGGCTGCGAGTCCCTCCCTGATGATTGATGTAAGCAACCGCTGTTCGATTGTCTGAACGCACCAGCACCTTGGTGAACACTCTTGGAGCTGAGATAAGGCCAAACGAAGTGCCACGAATTGATAATGCTGATCCTTCATCACGAATCGAAGAAAACGTTGATGAGCGTGGCAGATGGGAACATGAGGATAAGCATCCTTGATGTCTATGGACGTCATGAAGTCCCCTTGCCGAAGAGAGCCGACGGCAGTACGCAAGGTTTCCATGCGAAACTTCCGAAAACGGATGAACCTGTTGAGTAACTTCAGGTCCAGGACGGGACGAACTGACCCATCTTTCTTGGGGACTGCGAAAAGATTGGAGTAGAAACCAAGGCCCATCTCTAAGCGCGGTACCGGCCGGATGACCGCCATCTCTAACAGATTCTTTACCGACGCCAGGAGCCCCTGCGCGGCCAAAGGATCGATGGGCACCCGAGACCGAAAGAACCGTGAAGGAGGGCGAGACTCCAATTCCAGCTTGTAACTGGACGACACTACCTCCTGGATCCATCTGTCCGGAACTTCCTGGTTCCAAACCTGGGAGAAGTATCGCAATCGTCCCCCCACCCGCACGGGTGAGGGCAGCCCCTCATTGCTGAGCGGGCTTACCAGCAGGTTTGGGCTTGGAGCCCCAGGACTGAGCGGGACGGCCCGGCCCTCCCCCCGAGTCCAACCTGTACGACTGGTAGCGGGAAAGGAAGCCCCCCTACCCGCTCTGAATCCTCGAAAGGAAGGCCTACCAGAACTTGCCCCCCTAAAGGGACGACGAGGCCTCTTGCGTTGTGGCATCTTACCACCCTTTGCGACTGAATCAATTTTCTCCCCGAACAGACGCAACCCCAAAAAGGGGAGAGCTGTGAGCACCTTTTTAGAAGCTGAGTCCGCCGACCACTGTCGCAGCCATACTGACCGACGAATAGCCACCAGCATTGCAGCTGTCTTGCTACTCATAGCCAGCGCATCATCCTGAGCGGATAGAACATAGGACACAAAAGATTCACACTGCTTAAGCGCAGTAAACTCTTTACAAGTGGGATTGAGATCCTCATATAGCCCCTGAATTACAGACCTAACCGCCAATAGAAGAAGGGCCGAAGCACACACCGGGCGCATCGTTGACCCAGCATAAATAAAACCATGGCGAGCGTACTGGTCAATCCGACGATCCTCCCCATCTTTAGGGACAGTGGTCTCAGCAGACTGTACCATAGCCGTGCTGGAGAGCCCTAGCACAGGGGTATCGACGTCAGGAGGGACAGACCAAAGCTTCACCAATTCTGGCGGAAAAGGATAACACTTTTCCCAACTGGAAGGGATTCCAGATAACCGCATGGGATGTTCCCATTCCTTAAGGACCACCCTCTCAAAGTGGTGCTGTCTGGGAAAAACCCAACGCGGCTGAGGCTCTTTAAACAACTGGCCCCTTGGCAGGGTGACAGCCTCAGGCGGATCTAAATTCAAAATTTCAAACATTTGAGCCAGAATGGAGGGGGTGTCAAGGGCAACCCCCGCCGACCAATCGCCAATCGCATCAGCCTCAAGCTGATCTGCAGGCTCATCTGACTCCAACAGGAATTCTTCCTCGTCCGGGGAGCCATCGGACCATTCCACAGGCTCACATAACTCGCCCTGTGGAGCCGAAGGTACCTGAGTCAGGCGCTTCCGTTTTGCAGTGGCCTTCAACCCTGCTTTAACGGGCAATACTTTCCAGAGGCTGGCCAACCTTGCCGCCACCTCGGATTGCGAATCCCCACTTTTGACAGTGTCATGCGGGGTCCGGAACAGGGAGGGAGAGGTAGGAGATGATGGAAGTTGCGACGGGCCAGCAGCCGGAGCAACAGACTGACGCGCAATGCTCTGCCTTGCACAAGGAATGCAAATAAAGACATCATCAGCTGGGAGTGAAGCCCCACATCTTACGCACCCCCCGGACGGCTCAGAAGAACCGTTTCCGGCAATAACGGAAGCCTCCATATGGTGATTTATGGTATTCGCAATTTTTTGGGTTTTAAGGCATAGGCCAATCCGGGATGCCCCCTTATTGTAAATGTCCCGGAAGGGAGGGTTTTTTTTTTTAAAGGAAGGTCCCCCTTAATTATATATATATATATATATATATATATATATATATATATATATATATATAGATTATATATGTATATTTTATAATATAAAAATATCCCAATTTTCTTTTCTTTTTTTTTTTTAAAAAGACAGTAACAGAGCCGGAGGGCCGCTATAATCAGGGATCCCAGGATCTGAAAGGAAAGGAAAACCAACAATCAGATCCCCATATGAGTGTAACAAACATATCTATGCATATCTATGCATGGCACCAAGGTGCCTTTAAATGAGCAAAAAAGACAATAAGCATAATGATGCCTCCTTAAAATACTCGCCCCCCATATCTACACATTACAGACATTAAATCCCACTCACGGCCAGCAGCAACAAAGGTAAACAGAACCATGTGCGGCAGCGCGCCCCCCCCCCCCCCCCCACGTGACTTCCTTTAAACCAGAAAGGAAGGAAGTGAGGCTGGGGCCGGCCGCATGACGCTACCGCCGGCGCCACGCCCCCGTCACCGGGACCCGCCCCCTTAAGCCTGATCAGTGCGGCCAATTCATCCAGGAATTACAACCAGATGAGCCGCTACAACGTACACACAAGGCAGGAGGCGGAGGAAGGGGGAGGAGGAGGCAACAAGTGCAGCCACACTAACAGAAAAGCCTGCCATACAACGGCCGCAAGGAGACCAGCGGGGGAGGGGGGAGGCGGGAGGGGGCTGTGGTAACTCAGGCGGCAAGCCAACCTACCCAGCGCGGTCCGCCCCAGCCGCCCCCTAAAGCTGACCTAAACACTGGCCAACACTGTTAAGAAAGACCTGCCCGAGGAGCTCCCAAGAGGAAATATCGGACTGAGTGCACACATGCTGTGCAGTCTGCTCAATGAATAAAGGTAACACACATATGTTATGATAAGTAATACAGTGAAATACACATACATAATACACAACCCTCTAACCCCCCCCCCCCATAGTGAAGGGAGAAGGGACCGTAACGGGAGAGTAAGGGGACCCTCGGGACAGGGGCATCCCATTTCCGGATCACCATGCCGGATAGCCGCATTGCCCCCAAAAGAGGGGGTCGAGCGGAGGAGATAAGCTCCTAGGCACCAATAGTGCTGTCTACCGATTGCCCAGTGAGCAGCCTAGGCTGGGAGGCTTCCATTCCACCATCAAGGTATAAACAATCAAAACCAGGCAGAAATAGACCAAAAGGGGGTGTCGGGGTAAGACCCCGGCTACCTGTAAGCAGGAGACTTCAATCTTCTGTCTTGTCGTCAAGCGGAGAGAAAAATACTGGTGATTGAAGGGAGGTACCAGGTATATATAGGCCGGAAGGGGGCTCGTTACAAGACTTCCTCTCTGCACAGCGTCACCTGGTGGTGAGTTAACCCAATAAGTGAAGAATATTAAAAGTGAAGCGGGGTGTGTGGCACACCAAGAATATTTTTTTTTTTTTTTTTATATGCGTGCATGGTGCTAAAAGTCACAAAACAGGAACAGAGCATCAGTTTTCCTGAAAGGTGCGGTAGCCACCAGATAGTAGCACAAAAACAAATTGGGGATTTATAAATGGGCACTCACACTCGTAGTATGAAAAAGATAATGTAGAAAATGTATTCAAGATGCTATGTACACAAGTAAAAAACATATATACAACATACACAAACAAGACAAGATTAAAAAGAGAATAAATGGGTCCCCGGGCTCTGCTTAATATCTAATCAATCCAACATAAGCAATATAAATTATAATAATAAGAAGTCCATACATATTTCATACATTTTTTTTACTTGTGTACATAGCATCTTGAATACATTTTCTACATTATCTTTTTCATTCTACTAGTGTGAGTGCCCATTTATAAATCCCCAATTTGTTTTTGTGCTACTCTGGTTTGTGGTTTGGGATTTATGGGAGCACCCACTTCTTTATAAAGTCCTTATTACTTTGGTGGTGCCCTTACAGGCTTGCTCTTGAGCCACCAGATAGTACTTCAGACACCTAACCACATCCAAAGAGTGCAAAACCCTCTCCTTAGCATTGCTAGGATTAGGGCACAAAGAAGGAAGAACAATATCCTGATTCAAATGAAAAGCAGACACTACCTTAGGCAGAAAGTCAGGTTTGAAACGAAACACCACCTTGTCCTGGTGTCTCTCATAGTAGGGGGGCTGAATGGAAAGCGCTGCCAACTCAGACACACGCCTGACAGAAGTGATAGCCACTAGAAATACAACCTTGAGCGTAAGAATAACCAAGGCAGCATCCTGCACAGGTTCAAAGGGAGCACCCTGCAAGGCTGACAGAACCAAGTTCAAATCCCAAACAGGCACCATAGGCTTACGTGGGGGGCGCACATGAGTGACCCCCTGGAAAAAAGTCCTGATCAGATGGTGCTGAGCAAAGGACTTCTGGAAGAAAATAGCCAGGGCAGAAACCTGACCCTTCAGAGTACTGAGTTGGGCCCCATCTCCAACCCATCCAGCAGGAACTCCAGAATCCTGGGAATAGAGAACACACGACAGGGAAGAGACTTAGGCTCACACCAGTCAATGTAGGCACGCCAAATCCTGTAAAAAATGAAGAGGAAGACTTCTTCCTAGCTTTAATCAAAGTATCCACAACCGAGGAAGACAGCCCCTTCTCCATCAAGATGGAGGTTTCAGCAGCCAAGGCGTCAAAGCCAGAGTTTGTAAATTGGGATGGCGTAGTGAGCCCTGAGTGAGCAGATCTGGCACCAAGGGCAGAGCGTACTGATCTACCACCAGCTGTACCACATCTGCAAACCACACTCTTCTTGGCCACCTGGGGGCCACCAGAATTGCTGGCACCCTTTCCAGAGCAATCTTGCACAGAAACCTGCCCAGCAGGGGGATTGGAGGGAAGACATACAGGAACTGAAAGTCCTGCCATGACATTGCTAGCGCATCCGAGGTCAAGGTCAGAGGATCCTGGGACAGAGAGACAAAGGCTGGGAGCTTGTGATTGTGGCGGGACGCAAACAGATCCACATCTGGTTGGCCCCAAAGGAGACACAGAGATTGAAACACCCTGCTGCATAGGGACCATTCTCCCTGGCGAGAGGCCCCCCTGCTCAGAGAGTCCGCCAGGTGGTTTTCCACCCCCGGGATGTACACAGCTGATATGCAGGGGACATTGGCCTCCATGCAAGTCAGGATCAGAGACACTTCCTGGAGGGCCCCCTTGCTCCGGGTCCCTCCCTGATGATTGATGTAGGCGACTGCCGTCTGGTTGTCCGAGTGCACCTGAACAGGCAGGCCCCGAAGGTGAGTAGTCAAGTGAGCCAGAACTAGCCTGATCGCCCGCAGTTCCAAGACATTGATAGGTGTGTGGGCCTCCTGAGGGCCCCACCTCCCCTGGAACCGCAGGGACTTCCAGAAATCCCCCCAACCTTACAGACTGGCATCCGTGGTGACCGTCTCCCAGGAAGGGGCAAGAAAGGATCTGCCCCCCAACAGGTTCCTGTGAAAGGCAGACACTACCTTTATGCAGAAACTTAGGTTTGAACGAGACAACACCTTGTCCTAGTCCCTCGCAAAGTAGGGGGGCTGAATGGACAGCGGCACCAACTCAGACGCACGCCGGACAGAAATGATAGCTACCAGAAACCCAACCTTGAGCGTAAGAAAGGCCAAGGCAGCATCCTGCACAGGTTCAAAGGGAGCACCCTGCAGGGCAGGCAAGACCAATTCCAAATCCCAAAAACAGAGACCATAGGTTGGCATGGGGAACGCACCTGAGCAACCCCCTAAAAGCAGTCTTAGACAAGGAATGCTGAACAGAAGACTTCTGAAAGAAGACAGACAGGGTAGAAACCTGATCCTTCAAGGTACTGAGTTAGAGACCGACTCCAACCCATGCAGTAAAGCTGCAGAACCCTGGAAACTGAGAACATCCAACAGGGAAGAGACCAAGACTCAACCAGTCAATGTAGGTACGCCATACCTTATAACAGATGGAAGCAGAAGACATCTACCTAGCCTTCACCATGGACTCAACCATCGAGGTAGACAAACCATTCTCCATCAAAATGGAGGTTTCAGCAGTCAGGCCGTCAAGGCAGAGTTTGTAATTGAGATGGCGTAAGGGGTCCTAAGTGATCAGATCTGGCGCTCCAGGCAGAAAGCACTGATCTACTGCCATCTGCACCATGTCTGCTAACCACACTCTTCTTGGCCACCTGAGGCAACCAGAACC
Source organism: Gastrophryne carolinensis (assembly GCA_027917425.1). Lineage (NCBI taxonomy): Eukaryota > Metazoa > Chordata > Amphibia > Anura > Microhylidae > Gastrophryne > Gastrophryne carolinensis. Next base: position 317,825,098 of record CM051239.1, read on the forward strand.
ACTGGCACCCCTTCCAGAGTAATCTTGCGCAGAACCCTGCCTAGCAGGGGGAATGTAGAAAAGACATACAGAAACTGAATGTCCTGCCATGACATTACTAAGGCAACCGTGGTCACGGCCAGAGGATCCTGGGACAGGGAGACAAAGGCCGGGAGCTTGTGATCGTGACGGAACTGTAAATCCATAATGGACCAGACTGACCCCTCTGTTTTGGGAGCTGTGAAAGGGTTGGTGTAGGGTCCCTTGCCGCTGTCTGTTAGGGGAAATCTGCAAATGACCCCCAGACCCAGCAGGCCTAGCACGGCCTGCGCCAGCACCTGAGCAGAAACAGGGACCAGGAGTACCAGGGACCAGATAATCTTAGGGGAGGCCGCACAGCAAACACCATCTTGTAGCCGGAGGACACTACCTCCTAAATCCACCGGTCTGAGGCGTGATGGGGTGAGGGCGCGACATCAAGCTTGAGGGGACTTGGGAGAGAATTCAGGCTTAGCAGCCCTCAGAGGAGCCAGGGTGTTGTGTTTTGCACCTGGGACAGGGAGCTGCGCAAGCCCCCGCGAAGGACACCCCTGGTTCCTGTTAAACACCATGTTGGGGGGTGGAAGGGGGGCCCTGGCCCCGAAGGGCCCGAGACAGCCGTCTGCACTGGGGTAACTTACCTCTCTTACCAAACAGGTCTAGGCGGGCCCCAAACAGACGTAGCCCCTTAAAAGGGGAGCCCAGTAAGGGCCTTCTTCTCAGCATTGTCAGCACCCCACTGTCGCAGCTAGACCAAGCGACGTATAGCCACCACGAGGGCAGAAGTTCTTGCACACATTCTGATGGTGTCATCCAATGCTACTAGAACAAAATTTATAAACACATCACAACAGGGGGATGCATGACAGGGGTGTTAGATAGCCCTATTATCGGGACATCCACCTCGGGGGGGGGGGGGGGGGGGGGGATGGGGGGGAGACCAACATTTAACCACCTCAGGTGGAAAGGAATACTTCCTATCCCAATCCCTTGGAACCCCGGGAAGTTTACTGGGGCACTCCCATTCCTTGAGCACAAGGGTATGGAAATGTGCCTGCTCTAGGAATTCCAAACGTGATGTTGCTGTAAGGAAGCGCTCCCCTCTTTGTCTGGGAGCCTCACCAGGGAGAGAGATAGACAGAACCTCAAAGAACTGGGTCAATAATCTGTCAGTGTCATCCGGGGCCCAGGGGTCAGAGCCAGAATCGTCATGACCCCTTGGTCTCTCATCAGATGAGCCTGAGTCAGAAAAGAGCTCTCCTTCATCAGAAGGGGTATAGCCACACAGATTCATAAACTCCTGAGATCCCATAGGGAAAACAGTATCATAAGGCGTCAGGTGCCGCTTCTTACCAGGGCCCTTACGCGCTAAGGACCTCGCAATAATCATTTCAGCAGTAGGTAGTCTAGAAGACACATCAGGCTGAGAATCCCCACTTGTATGCAACTCAGCAGGTGAGAGATTTAAGCTTGGGGGAGTAGGTGAAGTGAAACGAGGTGCAGCCACTGGCAGGACAAATTGCAAAACCAGCGCTTGCTCAGCACAGGGTACACAGACCCATGCCTTGTCAGCATCAGCATGAGGTTGTCCACACGCCATACACCGCCGGGCTTGTCCTGAAGGAACCCCGGTCCCATTATCCTGGGATGCCTCCATATGGTTATTATTAGGCACAATATGCCAGTAGGGATTGACGCTATAAAGCAACCCTGGATGCCCCCATGACCCGCTAGGGAAGTGGGAGTAATTATACTAGGCCCAACTACAATTGCACCGGCTGGGAGAAGCCACTGGATTCACCCGTCTGAAAGACACAATGAGAAGAAGGGGCGTCAGAGCCATACACAGTAAATAATGAGTATTAAAGTGGACCGAAACCCAGGATTTTGACTATCCTGGGTTTTGGTCCACTTCGGTGGGGCACCCCGATCGGGGGTGCCCCGCTGTCTGAAATGCCCCCCGAAAGCCCAGAAACACTCACCTCACCACGCTCCCACGTGACCGCTCCAGCCAATCACAGCGCTCAGAGCCGCTGTGGTATGCGCGTCCAAGGCCGCTTGGACGCGCATAGCAGCACAGCGGCTCTGAGCGCTGGAGGCCGCGGCTCGCGCTTCCCACTAACAGGGAGCGCGCCGGCCATTCACAAACGGCCGGCGCGGGTGCGCGCCCTGCTAGAGCACATGCGCCGATGGAACGGGGCTGAGGTAAGGTTTGTGGGCCTCCTGGGGGGTTCCTCCCCGCGGGACATCCCGATTTCGGATGCCCCGCGGGGAGGGATCTGATCGGTCCGGTAATCTTATAGATTCCCGGGCCGATCCCCCCTGGGTTTCAAGCCACTTTACAGTCGCCCGCGAGGGCACTTACAGACTGCGGAAGGGGGGACCGTTACACACGCGCACGCGACTGTACAGGAAAAAGGCGCCAAACGAACCTCGAAGGGCGGGCTAGAGCGAGCCGTGACGCAGGGCGCGCCAGGCCAGGCCCCGCCCCCATGAAGAGCGCGAAGTCCACCAGACAAGCAGCCAATGAGGACGCAGGAGCATCTGAGGCGACACCACCGCCCGGCATGGAACATCCAAATGAAGGAAAAGGCGCTGACGGCGGCGCCGTTTGCAATAGTAAAAAGATAAGTCAGCACGGCGGTTACCACATATACTAGTCCCAACACACATGCCAACAGGCGGTATGCACGAATCACGATACATGCTCACCCACACCCCTCCCCTTCTTTCCCTCCCGAAGGCTACGGGGAAAATGAGGGAGGATGGTGGCCCTTTGCATAGGGCCACAGCTACCGGGGCATGGGACAATAATGCGGGAGGGGCATCCCATAAAGGCTCACCATCAGCCTATACCGCCTACCCTTTGGTGGGGGACTGCGGTGGAGCAGCTCTCCCTAAGCACACATGGTGCCGCCTACCTTCACCCGACCAGCGCAGCCCAGGCTGGGAGGCACATCACACGAAGGACGGGTGGGAATAGCCCAAAAGGGCCGCAGGCTAATAGCCCCGCTCACCTGCGAGAGAGTGATAATTTCATGTCTTCGCAGTAAGCACTGCAGAGAAATCTGGGGATTTGTGGGAGGTCCCCGGGTATTTGAGGGGCCGGGAGGAGCCTGTTTTGCATGTCTCTGCAGTGCAGCGCCATCTGGCGGAGGATAACCCAAGTGTAAGTAATCTATCTGGAGCAGGACATACTGTATACTAAGAATAACCCCCCAAGGGGGACTCACGGACCAAAGACACTGCAGGGTCACTCAGGCACAGACCGCTAGGTAAAGCGATACACCAGGGAAAGCAGCGCTGCAGCCGGGAATGAAGAAAACCAGACACGCAGGTTGTACAAAATGGTGCCGGCTGAGGTACCTCAAGGGGCAGGCCGCAGGGGAACGGCGCGATCGACAGCATCACCAGGCCCCGCCCCCCTCTCGAAGATCACGAAAACGGCGCTCACGTGACCCGGCTGGGGGCCATGACAAAGCAAAATTACCTCGAGTTATAGCGCCCACAGCCGCGGAGTGTAGTACAAAGCTGCACGGCAGCTAAAAACACCAAAAACCACACCAAAAATCGCCAAATTACCTCAGAAAACCCCAGCAACCGCCACCCCCCCCTCCCCGAACGGAGTCAGAGAGGGAGACGAGGGGAGGCAGCGGCGAGTATCCATGGCCAGGGAGGGGAGGAGGGAGCCCCAGAAGTAAAAGAAGAGGACATAGTCCCCAAATAAATCACCCCCTCAGAAGGCAGTGCATGAACTCTGCATCCCAATCAGGCTCACTATAAAGCCTATGGCCGTCTCCCCTTTGTAGTACAGGGTCTGCGGCTTGGAGCAGTGCTCCTGGAACACTTGACTCTAGAGCTCTTCTACCTTCACCCGATCTGTCACCCGAGGCTGGGAGGCAGTGGGAGTCCAGAATCAGATGGGAATAGACTTACAGGGCCGCAGGGTTGGTTGCCTAGCTCACCTGCGCAAGAGAGAGAGCCATCTTCTATCTTCGCAGCCCGACTGCAGAAGGAAAACTGGGAATTTGTGGGAGGCTCCTGTCCTTTTATAGGGCCAGGAGATGCCACAAGTCTTTTCTGCAGTCCACTATGCCACCTTGTGGTGGGATATCCCAAGCGTAAAGAATTTAGTGTAACAGGACGTGCTGTATACTTGGAAAAAGGATTAGATGCTTATTTAGAAGAAAGCAACATCAACAGTTACTATTAGCTGTTATCAGTGAAAAAACAAAAAAATAAAAAATAACTCCTGTGACAGACTCTCTGCCCTTTGGACTTTACACAGGTTCATTACTTTCCTTTTCTTGAGCATGTTACAGACTGCCATTGTGTTGATTGATTACGTTATTCATTGTTCTGACTGCCATTGTATTGATTGATTACGTCACAGACAATGGCATTGTTCTGATTGATTGTGTTACAGACGTCTATTGTGTTCCTGATTGCGTCACCGGCAGAGTTGAGGGATTGTGTTCCCTGCTCCTATTGGTCGGTGTATTTGTCATGCAGTCCTCCATCAGGTCCATGGGGGAGGTCCCCTTGCATGGAGGCTTGCATATAAGGCCCAGTGTGGCACTAATAGTTCACTTCACCTTCACCCTCAATACTGAAGTTCTGTCTCTTATTGGGGGAAACGCTATATTACAATTCACTAGCCCTTGTAAGGGCTGTTCCTGTTTCCTCACGGACGACTCTGGAATTCCAGCAGCACCTCTTACGATTGGGAAAAGGATGTCTCGGGCGGTGAAGCCCTTCCGGCGATAAGGGTTATCGCTACAACTCCCCCCTACCCCAACACCCTTGGTTCAACGTGAGAATCTTATTCGGTTGTCTTATTTCAACTGTATTAACTATGACCTCTTGGCTATCAGTGAAATAGCCACAGGCTTGAGCAGCTCACCCATCGCCAGTAACAGGGCTGTCCCTGCACACATGGCTGATTTGTTGTCTAGGCAATGCTGCCCATATGAAATGGTACTCTATAGTAACTGGCAGAGGGAGGATTGATAAAAACACAAAAGCAAATGTTGAATACATAATCATCATTTAAGGGTAAAATGTCTAGAAAAGTATTAGAAATTATGTAATTTTTTTTTATAACTTTACCACAGTTTTGAGCAACAGTTTCTTAACTAGAGTCCGACTTTCTTCTGCTTTTACATTTGTTACAGTAGGAGTGGCAGGCTGAGGCAATGGTATTAGCTTCACAGGATTGTTTGGTACAACGTCGATAAAAATCTAAACAAAAAAACAAAATGTTATTGGAGGGCAGAACATTTTGAAACATAATACATGTGTAAATATTCAAAAGACAAGAATGACAGACCTGCTCACTGTAAAGGTCATTAGCCTTCCCTGCCTTGTACACGAATTGGATGCTGTATTTCTCAACACGCTCTGGAATACGCTTGTCCCTGAAAACGAAATACAGTAAATAAATAAAAATTAAATGTCAATTGATGGTTTGGAAGAGGTTTTTGATAACCATAAGCAAATCTTTCCACAATCCTTTAAACTTTAAAGGACAGGGCCCTTTCTACTAATGTATTACTATGTAGGCTTTAGAGAAGAAAAATCAGAAAAAAAATATTCTGTACCAAATTTCACGCAAAATTACCCTCACCTAATCATCCTGTACCAGGCAGTGTGCACAATGCCCCCCACCCCATCACAGGCAGCTGGCAGAATATCCCCCCACAAATGACCGCATAACAGGCATTGGGCAGATAATATTCCCCCATAACAGGCATTGGGCAGATAATATTCCCCCATAACAGGCATTGGGCAGATAATATTCCCCCATAACAGGCATTGGGCAGATAATATTCCCCCATAACAGGCATTGGGCAGATAATATTCCCCCATAACAGGCATTGGGCAGATAATATTCCCCCATAACAGGCATTGGGCAGATAATATTCCCCCACAACAGGCATTGGGCAGATAATATTCCCCCACAACAGGCATTGGGCAGATAATATTCCCCCACAACAGGCATTGGGCAGATAATATTCCCCCATAACAGGCATTGAGCAGATAATATTCCCCCATAACAGGCACTAGGCAGATAATCCCCCATAACAGGCATTGGGCAGATAATATTCCTCCATAACAGGCACTGGGCAGATAATATTCCCCTATAACAGGCATTTGGCAGATAATATTCCCCCACAACAGGCATTGGGCAGATAAAATTCCCCCATAACAGGCATTGGGCAGATAATATTCCCCCATAACAGGCATTGGGCAGTTAATATTCCCCCATAACAGGCATTGGGCAGATAATATTCCTCCATAACAGGCACTGGGCAGATAATATTCCCCTATAACAGGCATTGGCCAGATAATATTCCCCCACAACAGGCATTGGGCAGATAATATTCCCCCATAACAGGCATTGGGCAGATAATATTCCCCCATAACAGGCATTGGGCAGATAATATTCCCCCATAACAGGCATTGGGCAGATAATATTCCCCCATAACCGGCATTGGGCAGATAATATTCCCCCATAACCGGCATAGGGCAGATAATATTCCCCCATAACCGGCATTGGGCAGATAATATTCCCCCATAACCGGCATTGAGCAGATAATATTCCCCCATAACAGGCATTGGGCAGTTAATATTCCCCCATAACCGGCATTGGGCAGATAATATTCCCCCATAACCGGCATTGGGCAGATAATATTCCCCCATAACCGGCATTGGGCAGATAATATTCCCCCATAACCGGCATTGGGCAGATAATATTCCCCCATAACCGGCATTGAGCAGATAACATTGTGGCATAATATCCCCATTATAAAGCAGTGTGGCATAATGTCCCCATCTCCCTCAACCCCCCTCCTAATTATAGGCAGTGAGGCAGAATACCCCCCCCCCACCAATTATAGGCAATGTGGCAGAATGTGTACACCCTCAAACCCCCCCCATATTACAGGCAGTGTGGCAGAACCCCCGCTCCCAAAAATTGCCCAATTATAGGCAGTGTGGCAGAAAGCCCCCCCCCCCCCCACAACAAATCCCTCTATCATAGGCAGTGTAGTAGAATGTGCCCCCCTTTTAAAGAGTCAGTGGCCAAAAGCCAGCATCCTGCTCTGCTGCAATCTTTAGTGTGCAGCAGCATGCTCCCGATTCAGTAAGGTGTAGTTTAGGGAATACCTAAAATTAGCAAATATTGCTGAATATCTACAAAAAGGAGCTCTGGCTTTGAGGTTGTAGGAAGCAACTTCTGTGAAGGGAATTCCAAAATAACCCCCTTATGACTGACTCAGGGGGGATAGAAATGTGGCTGGAGATTGTGCTATTCGAGCATAAGACCATTTTCAGCTTGCATTTTAACCACAAAAAGAATATTAAATGTATGAATAAAAACCATGTGTTACATACCTAAAGTAAAAGCAGCCATCTTTGTCCCCATCCCTAGGTTTATTGCAAGAAAACTCTGTTGCCTGCATATAGAAGTAATAAAAAAAACAAAAACATTTGTTACATTATATGAGATTTACTTTAAGCTCAAGCAGGCACTCAATGTGGTCACCAGCTTTATATTCTAAATAATAAGTGCTCTAAAAGTTAAAGGTCTTTTAAAAGTCTAGTTTGGCAGACCCCAATTTATAGCCCTGGCTTCAGAAAGTGGTTGAACCAAACAGCACTACTTTTTAGCACAATGACTGCTCCATTCCCTATCAAATGTACATCACTTCCACCCCAAGCAATTTCTTGTACGTGTATTTAATAAATGTACTTTACATGATAAAGTGATCCTTATTCTAAAAAGGTCATCCATTTAGGACATAATACTCACCCATATGTTGCCTCAAGACCACAATATATTACCTCACTGATTGCTAGATGGGGTTTAGAGGAGCAATTTACTAAACTTTGATTTTTTGACTGGAGGTCGGCTTTAAGAATAGAGCAAAATAATTTATCATTAGCGCGGCTAGGGAAGCCATGGACCAACCCAAAGTACTGACTGGTCCCTCACCATCAAGGGTAAACTGACCCTACCAGGAGAAGCCCAAGCACAGCTGAATCAGACAAAATGTCCAAACCTAAGCGCATTTAAACAATTCCAATATAGAGGTCCAGCAAGTGTTATGCAAGCTATGCAGATCACCTAATACTCAAACTTCTAAATTAAACTTGCTCTATTACAATTCTAAGGCTTCCCAAACTGCTGCTGGTATGACTACAAGAAGAAAATAGACAACAGTCACCAGCATGGTCCACCTGGCAGCTCAGCCAGAGATAGAAGTCCCTTGATGTTAGACCCAAGGTAGGGAGCACAGTTTTCCAGAGATTATCCAGAATTGCTAACCACTGCCTGACTCGCAGCCAGGATAGAAATGCAGTCTAAGCTTGATATGCTAGACTGACAGCTTTTGAGATAGAGTTATGGTCCCTTTGTTGTAATACCTCGTTTTTGATTAGTAAACACTGAAAAGAACGGCCTTCAAAAATTCTGCAACTCCTTTAATCATCCATTCATTAGGGCAGTGGTCCCCAACCCCTGGGGTTAGCGGGGCCTGAGGCGGGATCCCCTCCATGTCCCGCGGTCCCCCCCTTTAAGTAGAGTGGTGTGCCTGGGGCCAGGGTAATAACGCGCTGTGCGGCGGCATCAGCAGAACTGGAGGAGGTGCTTTGTAGAGGCTGAGGGAGGCCCAATCACGGCTGGGCACAATTGCGGTGTGCCCGGGCTCTGCCGAAGACAGGGAAGATAAGGTAAAAATAAAAAAGCTTCAGAGCTCCCACCAGCCGTCGGAGACTTTTGTTTAATCATCTCTGGCTGGCCAGGAGCTGATTGACCTCTACCTGCCCCCCCCCCCCCCTCCCCTGACTGTCAGTTCCACAAGACTGCACAGGAGAGGGGGCTTGCCGAGTGAGGCTGTTCTCGCGTCCCCCCCACCCCCCCCACGCTCTGCGATCATCAGTGTCCTGGAGGTGTCAGTAAAGGAGAGAAAAGGCAAGTCCCACCCATGATGTATTAGTTGTGGCCAGTCTGTCTCATTCTCTTCTATTCTGTGTTTCCATTCCATTCTCTGTCTTTTTCTCCCTCTCTCACTTTATCACTGTCCTTTTTTTCTCTCTTCCTTCCCTATCTCTCTCTTTCTCCCTGCTTTAATTTTTTGTTCTCTCTTGCTTCTTTTATTTGTACCTTCCTTCCCTTTTTCTCTTTATCTTTCTCCCTGTGTCCTCCTCTATTTTTTTCCTCCCTTCTTCCCTGCATCTCTTTCTCTCTTTCTCCACCACACTTTATTCTATCTCTTTCTCAACTTTCCTTCTCTCTTTCTCTTGTTCTCTTTCCTTCATACTTTCCCTCACTCCTTCCTTTCATCCTTCCCTCTCTCCCATCCTTTCTGCATTTGCTCTTTTTCTTATCCCACTCCTTCCTTCCATCCTCTTTTTCTCGCCTTTTCTTTCTTCCTTAAATTCTTCCCTTTCTGCCTTTCACTCTTTCTCCCTCACTCCCATACTGCCTTCTTCCTTCGTTTTGCTTTCACTCCCCCTTTCTCTTTCTTATTCTCTGTCCTTGCTCTTCTCTCTTTCTTCAGTTCTCACTTCCTTCTCTCCCTCCTTCCCTTCCCTCCCTGTTTCTCTTACTCCATTCCTCCTCTCCTCTTTCCATCCTGTCTTCTTCCCGTCTCTTTACTCGCTCTCTTTTTTATTTATTTCTCACTCCCCCTCCCCCTCTTTTTTCCTTTCTTCTACCCTCTCTCTTTTCTTTCACTCACTATAGCTATACATTCTCTCTTTTTTTCATTACCTCCCCCACTTGTTTTCCCTCTCTTCCTTGCTTCACTCACTTCCTACTTTTTATTTTCCCTTCTCTCTATTTCTTACCTTTTTTTCTCTCCTTTTCTTTCTTTACTCTTCTTCCCAACCTCCTAACTTTCTCCTTTTTTCCTCTCTTTTTCTCTGTTCCCCACCCTATGTTCCCTCTTTTTCTTCCTCCATTTTCTCCCCTCAGCCACACCCCCAGCCCCGCCCCCAGTGCCCCACGGTAAAATTACCAAATCCTGAACCGGTCCACGGTGAAAAAAGGTTGGGGACCACTGCATTAGGGTAGGCACCTCATTCATACATACCCAAGCACAGAGCATAGCTTCTGTTTATACAAATATACATATTGTTTAATAATAAACTTACAGTAGTTCCTGTTGTTTGAGACTTCCACATTTTCATGAAGCAGTTAGCAGAATTAAGATTCTTAACAACCTCTCCATCTTCAGAAAGAACACTTACTACAAAGTCTGAATAGGAAAATAAAAACACAAAAAGAAGTGTGCTTACTGTACAAGTTATATACTTCCATAAGAGAACCTGGGATTTTGGATGTGTGTATCTCGCCCTTAACCTCACCTTCCCTTTGTTCCTATGGAGAATTTGCGGCCCGCATGCCAATCACCAGCGCACATTACATTCAGCTTTGGCTTTGCTGCTCAGGAGCTGCAAGCAAAGCTGAATGGAGAATAAATGGCCGCAACCACTACTGCTTAGAGAGTACATGTGCCAGGCTTTTCTGAATGGCTGGAGTAGGTTTACACAGAGATGGGTAAGGATGTGGCCACAGCTTGCGCTGTGGGATTGAATGAAAGGTAAGATTTGCATGAATCTCCAGGGGATTGAAGGAAAGGTTAGTTTTATGGGTGTCACACATTGAAATGCCCCACAAAGATAGTGTCCTACTACACTGTTGATATGCTAAATCTGTAAGAGATTGTGTCCCACAACATGTACATGCCTGGAGATACCTTGGCCATTTAAGAAAAAAGGGAAGTTTGTGTACTCACCTGTAGATTTCCTTTTTTATCCTCTTCCATTCCAGGGCACCACCAGTAGCAACACATAGGTTATTCTCAGCCATAGGCAGGGACTACAAGAAGAAAAAAATAGCTCCTCCCAGCCTATATAGGGCAGGCTGTGGCAGGATATCCGCATTTAATTAAAAAGCAGTTCATCCACAGCCCTGGGAGGGGAGAACGCTAACCTGTGCGCAACTAGAAAACAGTGCAACAAAACTAAAACATGTAGAAGGCCTCAACCATCACCAACGCAGTCGTAACACAACAGTAGGACAGGGGTGGTGCTCCAGAATTGAAGGGGACACAAATTGTCCTTTTCTCTTCTCTTCCATTCCAGGGCACCACCAGTAGCAACCCGTGGGACGTCCCAAAGCAGTATAAGGGTGGGACCTTGCAAGAACAGCCAACAACCGACTGCGTCAACATAACCAAGAAACACTGACACCTCAAGCTTATACCCCTGGAGAGGAGTTCACCACCGTCTAACACCTTACACCCCAGAGCTGACTCGGAAAGGAGCCTCCTTCCCTTTGCAGGCATAGGGTTGTATGACCGCCTGCCTGATCCATCTGCCAAAAGTGGACCTGGCAGCTGCCCTTCTGGGATCACAATTGAACAAGACAGTCTTATGCAACTCTCTGGGCCTCCCTGGGCAAAAAATCCTGCTTCACATGAAACACTGCTTTGTCTTTATGCAGCACCAAAAAGGGTAATCTGATCAAAAGCGCTGTCAACTTCGAAACCCACCGGATGTAGCCACCAGAAAAGCCACCTTCGATGTGTGCATCGTCAAGGAAGCCTCCACCATGAGTTCAAAGGGAGGTCACTGAAGTGTTGATAGTACCAGATTGAGATCCCAGGGCAAGACTAGCGACCAGAGACCGAACATAACCTATGCTCCGTGATCATCCGTTGGAAAAAAATGGACAAGGCTGAGACCTGGCCCTAAGGGGTGCTGGGCAGTAGGCCAGCATCCAGGCCTTGCTGGAGGAACACCAAAATGTTGGGTACAGAGAACCTCCTACAGGAGGGGCCCTTAGATTCACACCAAGACACATAGGCCCTCAAAGCCCTTAGTAAATTCTAGAGGATGACTGTTTCCATCAATGAAGGCGATTTTCCCTGGTAATGGTTCCCAGCAATCCGTAATGGTTCCCAGCAATCCGTAACAAAGGAGACCTCCAAAAGCAGTGCGGTTACTTCAGGGTGGGATCCCAAACCTTATTCCCCTATATGAGGAGTAAACCATTCAAAAAACAAAACATTTTAATGTACTACTGTCTGTAATACCTTACTACTAAAAGTGGCATCTGCCAAGGCTCTAACATCTACTTTATAAAATTTGGTAAATGTATTAACTGAAGAACAAGTAGCGGCCTTGCATTCTTGTTCTACTGAAGCATGATGCTGAAAAGCCCTAGAGGCTGAATAGCTTGTGTAGATCCTCCTTTAAAGGGAGGATCTGTCGCCTTAAAGTGGACCAACACCCAGGATGTTGACTATCCTGGGTCTTGGTCCACTTTAAGAGATATAGACTTTTACCACTGCTTGGCTAATCCATCTAATCCAGGTTCAGGTCCCAGACCAGCTTACGGGGAGGAAGCACATGAGTGACCCCCTGTAAAAAAATTTATTCTCAGATATCGGTCTCTGAAAAAAGATAGATAAATCTGTCCAAGTGCTTAACTGAAAGACCTTTCTGCAAAAATTCCAATATTCTGGGAACAGAAAAAGTTCTACAAGCGAACCCTCTGGATTCTTCAGGTGCCCTTCTGGCGGTTGATATATGCCCCCGCTGTACAACTGTCTGTTTTAACCCTTTTGTTGCCAAGCACGTAACACCTACGTGCTGGCTTGGCTGGGCCTTAAGTGCCAAGCACGTAGGTGTTACGTGCTTGACTTTCCTCGCTTGTAGTTTAAAAAGTAAAAACAACAAATACTCACCTGACCCCTTGTTGGATCCGGCCGGGTCTCCTCTTTAATTTGGTGCCATCCGATCCCCCGTGGGGGGTCGGATGGCTCCAGGAGAGCCCCCGGAATAGGCCGCCCCCCCCCCCCCGCTTCTGCAGCAGCAGCTTCTAACTGTAAAAAAAATAAAAAAATAAAAATGACATTCACTTACCTGTGTGTGCGCTGGCTCCCGCTGTCCCTCCTCTTCACCTGGGGGGCCTCCGATCCCCCCCCAGGACTTACCGATCTTCAGGAGAGAGCCTGGGAGGCTCTCTCCTCTCTTCTGCACGATGGCGGCCGCCATCATGCCTCTAAGCCCCGCCCCCTTGGGGGCGGGGCTTATGAAGTCATCCCGGCCCCGATCTCAGGCTTCAGCCTTCTCAGCTTCTCAGATGCCGGTGATCGGCACAGGGGAAGGAGGTGACAGGAGATCCTCTGATCTCCTGCCTTCTCCTTCTCTGGATGCCGATCACCGGCATCTGTCAGCTGAGCGGCGAGGGACAAGAGCTTGCAATCGAAGGTAAGTACAGTAAAAAAAAATTTTTTTTTTTTCTAATAAAATACTTTTTATTATTGTGTGGTGTTTTTATTTCACATTAACCCTTTGTGAGCTGGTAAGGGGTCCATGAGACCCCTTATACCAGTTCACAAGGCTGGGGGGGTGGCAAGTCACCTGCCCTAGCGGGTGGCTTGCCATTAACCCCCGCACCCCCATTACCTGCCTCCCCAAAGGCCAGGGGGGGGCAGAAGAGCCCGGGCCCACATAGGCTATGTGGGCTCGTAGGCTGCAGGGTGGGGGGGCCACCAAAGCTGGCCCCCCCACTCTGTGCCTACAAGCCCCCATAGCTGGTCCCGGGCTGGTTACTTTGGGTAAGGGGGACCCCACGTCATTTTTTTTTTTGGATTTTGAAGGGTTTTTAACCCTTCAAAATCCAAAAAAAAATGGGGTCCCCCTCCCCGGGAAGGGGGACCCTATGTCATTTTTTTTTTTAATTAACCATTTGTCATCCAGCAGCTATAAAAGGCTTCTGGGCAGGAAAGGGTGTCTACCTATACATATGTGGTATCGCTGTAACCGGGAGAAATTGGGGTTTCTCACGCAATAAGATTTTATTGACAAACTTACATTTTTTATTACAAAAAAACTCTACAAATTGTAAAAAAATGTTTTTTTTTTGTTTTTTTTCACACATTTCACCCAAAAAAATTGAGAATACACCTAAAAAATACAAACAAGACATTTCATGTTAAAGCCCAGACTCTGTTGAAAAAAACAATATATAATTTTCCTGGGAAATCCCTGGAAATCCCTTCAAAAATGACAGTTGAATATGTGTAGCGCAAAATGGTGAAACATCGTCTGGCAACAGGGAGTGGCAAATGCTGCAGGTAGGCTGGCAGCGAAAGGGTTAATACTGACGGAATGACCCCTCAGATGGGATGTCCAATGCTTGAGACACAATAGAATCACTCTCAGTTCCAGGATATAGGGAGTCTGCTCTCCTTCAGACTCCACTGTCTCTGGATCGTTTGTGACCCCCATGACACCCCCCCAGCCTGTTAGACTGGCATCCGTGGTGACAATCTTCCATTGTATTGGAAGGAAGGATGGATTTGTCCATCTGAAGAGGCTGAGGATTCAAGCACCAGGTTAGGAACTGCCTTGTTGAATGTGTCATGCAAAAAGGATGATCCAGTGATTGTGGGTATCCATCCAAAACCGAAAGCAATACCATCTGCAGGGGTCTTGTGTAAAACTGTGCAAAAGGCACCGCCTCTAAGCAAGACATAATTTCGCCCAACAGACGCATGATGAATCGTCGGACAAGGGCAAGACAAGAGCTCCTGTACCCTGGCCTGAAGTATAAGTTTCTTCTGTTCTGGAAGAAATACCTTTGCCTGAAATGTGTCTAATAACCTTCCCAGAAAAGAAATAACTTTTGAAGGAATTATATTTGATAGCTGACTACCCAGCCAAACTTTAATTTCGATAAGACTGTGTATCCTTCTGGTCCTCTTGAAATGATGGGGCCCATATCAACAGAAAACGTCTAAGTAAGGGATTATACGTATTCTCTGACATCTTAGAAAAGCCATGAGACCTGGCAACACCTTGGTAAACACCCTCTTGGTGCCGAAGGGCAGAGCCACAAACTGAAGATGTAAGCCATCTTTTTTTTTTTTTTAAGTTTGCATCCTTTATATCCACGGTGGTTATAAAAAAACTCACCTGTAGAATTGTTTTTGGATACATCCAGTCCAGGTCGTCCCAATATCCTTACGACTGGGTGTTCGTCCCTAGGGGGCGCTTGACTGCAAGATCAAAGATGTAGCTCCTCCCGGCCCCCTATAAAGGCAGCTGTCCCTCTATCATTCTCCAGTGGTTAAAAAGCAGTAAACAACAAAAAGGACAGGCAGGGAGGCCTAAGAAACCATGTTACTTCACATAGCTTCAGCTTGTACTCTCTCTAAGCAAAAGGTTAGAACAAAAACAGTGTCCTATGAAAGAAAATGGTTTATCACCATAACAGGCAAACAGGACAAAATGAGCACAAGGGTGGGGTGGGACGACCTAGACTGGATGTACCCGAAAACAATTCTACAGGTAAGTTTCACAGAATTGTATTTTTCCCTACATCCAGTCCAGGTTGTCCCAATATCCTTACGACTGTGACATTCAAAAGCAGTGTCCATATGGGCGGGATCCCCAGTGCGGAACAGCATGTAGTTCATTTCACTACCGCCTGAAGCACCTTTCGGCCAAAAACAGCATCAGCTGAGGCCCTGACATACACCTTGTAAAACTTTGTCAAAGTATGAACTGAAGACCAAGTGGCGGCCTTACAAACTTGTTCCACCGATGCCTGGTGCTGAAAAGCCCAAGAGGCACCAATAGCTCTGGCAGAATGAGCTGTGATCCGAAAAGGGGGTTCCTTCCCCCTGGCAGAATATGCTTGCACCACCGCCTGTCTGATCCACTTACTGAGAGTGGACTTGGCTGGCGGCAGACTTTTCCTAGAACCCTCTGTTAGGACAAAGAGCAAATCCGATTTCCTGAAGGATTCAGTCGCAGCCAGGTAATACATTATGGCTCTGACCACATCCAAGGCATGGTCAGTTCTTTGGAATTAACTGGTGCTGGGCACAAGGAAGGCAAGACAACTTCCTCATTAAGGTGAAAAGGAGAAACGACCTTAGGCAAAAAATCAGGTTTAAAGCAAAAAACCACCTTATCCCTATGCAGCTCAAAGTAGGGTAGTTGAATAAAAAGCGAGGCCAGCTGTGATACACGACGCACGGAGGTGATGGCTACCAGAAAGACCACTTTGAGTGTCTGGCTCAAAGGGAGGACCCTGAAGAGCAGACAGTAATAAATTCAAGTCCCACACCGGTAATACTGACTTACGCGGTGGCCGGACATGGGTAACTTCCCTGGAAAATAATCTTGATCAACTTATGGTTGTCAATGGATCTCTGGAAAAAGTTGGCTAAGCCGAGACCTGACCCTTGAGGGTGCTCAGCTGGAGACCCAAGTCTAAACCGTGTTGTAAAAACTCCAGAATCCTAGCAAAAGAAAATATACAGCAAGAAAGACTCTTGGAATTGCACCAAGCAATATAGGCGCGCCAAACTCTGTAGTATATCATGGAAGAAGATTTCTTCCGTACCTGAATAATTGTCTGCACAACCGTGGCCGATAGCCCCTTCTCCGTCAGGATTGAGGTTTCAATAGCCAGGCCGTCAAAGCCAGCGTCCATAAATTGGGGTGCCGCAGCGACCCCTGTGTGAGAAGCCCTGGGTCGTTGGGCATGAAGTATGTGATCTATTGACATCTGGACTATGTCTGCTAACCAACTCATTCTTGGCCAGCGAGGAGCCACCAGGATGGCCGGTACCCCTTCCCGGGCTATCTTGCGCAGCACTGCCCAGGAGCGGAAACGGAGGGAATACATACAGAAATTTGAACTCCGTCCAAGGAATCACCAGAGCATCTGTTGCAATGGCCAGAGGATCTCTTGAGAGGGAGACAAACATTGGAAGCTTGTGATTGTGTCTGGACGCAAACAGGTCCACATCCGGCTGACCCCAGTGGAGACACAGAGCGTGAAAGGTCTTGTTGCTGAGAGACCATTCCCCCAGGCGCAAGGCGCTCCTGCTCAGGGAGTCTGCCTCCTGGTTTTCCAGCCCGGGGATGTAGACCGCCGAGATGCAGAGAACATTCTCCTCTGCCCAAGTCAGGATCTGGGTTACTTCCTTGAGGGATCTCTTGCTCCGAGTCTCGCCCTGATGGTTGATGAAGGCAACAGCCGTCTGATTGTCTGAGCGAACCTGGATCGCACGACCTCTTAAAAGGGGAGTCAAGCGAAAGGAGCACCAACCGGATCGCTCTCAGCTCCAAGAGATTTATGGGTAAGCGGTTCTCCTGCGGACCCCACTGACCCTGGATCTTCTGGATCTGCCAAACACCTCCCCAGCCTGTCAAACTGGCATCCGTGGTAACTATCACCCAATGGGGAGTCAGAAAGGACTTGCACACCAACAGGTTCCGGGAGTCCAACCACCACAAGAGGGATTGCCTGGCCAGGTGGGACAGCGAAAAGCCGTGTTCCAGGGCCTTCTGAGTCCGATTCCAGCCGGTCAGCAGGTTCAATTGAAGAGGTCTCATGTGAAATTGGGCGAAGGGCACTGCCTCGAACCAGGACACCATTAGGCCCACCAATCTCATCCCCAGATGTACCGACGGCTGCCGACAAGACAACAAGGCCTGCACTTGCGTCTGGAGCCCCAAGACCTTCTGTCGCAGAAAAACCTTGAAAAGCCGTGTTCCAGGGCCTCCTGAGTCCGATTCCAGCCGGTCAGCAGGTTCAATTGAAGAGGTCTCATGTGAAATTGGGCGAAGGGCACTGCCTCGAAGCAGGACACCATTAGGCCCACCAATCTCATCCCCAGATGTACCGACGGCTGCCGACAAGACAACAAGGCCTGCACTTGCGTCTGGAGCCCCAAGACCTTCTGTCGCAGAAAAACCTTGACCTGAGCTGTGTCTATAGTCATTCCCAGGAAGGATCTCACTGTTGAGGGAGTGACAAAGGACTTGGGGTAATTGATTACCCAGCCGAAGGCTTCCAGGGTTGACAACACCGTCCGAGTATCGCTCTCGGCCTGCTGAAGGGACTGGGCCGCAATCAGCAAGTCGTCCAGATAGGGTAACACACGAATACCCTGACTCCTCAGGATAGCCATGATGCCCGCCAGCATCTTGGTGAACACATGGGGGGCTGAGGATATCCCGAATGGAAGTGCTAGAAACTGCTGATTCTGCAGAGCAAACCTCAGGAACTTCTGATGCCCCTGGAAAATCGGGATGTGCAGATAAGCATCCCTGATGTCCACCGTGGTCATGAAGTCGCCAGGCCGAAGCGATCTCACTGCCGACCGCAACGTCTCCATGCGGAAATGTCTGACTCTTACAAATCTGTTGAGACCCTTCTGGTCTAGGATCGGCCTCAGCGATCCGTCCTTCTTGGGAACCGTGAACAGGTTGGAGTAAAATCCCTGACCCTGTTCCTGCTGGGGTACAGGGCATATCACACCTATCTGCAGGAGCTGTTGCACAGCCGTTCTCAAAGCTTGAGCCTTTAGCGGGTTTTCGGGATATCCTTGAATGGAGGAATTTTGTGGGCGGCCCGGCTGCCAGCTCTATCTTGTAACCGGAGGACACTACCTCCTGAATCCACCGATCCGAGACGTGACATCTCCAGATCTGGGCAAACAGCAGAAGCCGTCCCCCCACCCGGATGGGTGAAAGCACCCCCTCATGCCTGAGAGGGCTTGGACTTAGCTCCCCATGAGGGGTTTGGTCGGCAGCAGAACCCTCATTAAAAAGGGGGACCGGGAGGAACCACAACCCTCAACCTTAGCCCACGATCTAGACAAGAGAAAAAAAGAGCCCCTGGTCAGGCTTGGCATAATACAAAAGGCAAAAATACAATTCTGTGAGTACTCACCTGTAGAATTGATTTTGTAGTATACAGCACGTCCTGTTACAGTAATTTCTTACGCTTGGGATATCCGCCACAAGGTGGTGGACTGCAGAAAGACTTGTGGCCATTTCTGGCCCCATAAATAGCCAGGAACGTCCCACCAATTTCCAGTGTTGACAAGCAGTTATACAAGAAGCCGGGACAGTCAAAAAATGGATAAGAACCCAAAATGAACCTTAGAACAAATCACCATAAAGAGGTAACCAAGAAAAACAACAAGGGAGGAATGGAACAGGACATGCTGTATACTATCTATCAATTCTACAGGTGAGTACTCACAGAATTGTATTTTTCAAAGTATACAGCACGTCCTGTTCCAGTAATTCCTTATGCTTAGGACATCCAAAAGCAGTGTCTGTAAGGTAGGGTGGGATCCCCAAAGAGCAACGGCGGGCAGTTCAAACTACTGCCGAATGCAGAACTTTGCGGCCAAAAGCAGCATCAGCTGAGGCCCTAACATCAACTTTGTAAAACGTGGAAAAGGTATGAATAGAAGACCCAGTAGCAGCCTTGCAAACTTGTTTAACAGAAGCTTGGTGCTGAAAAGCCCAGAAGGCACCAATAGCGCAAGTAGAATGCGCAGGCAGAAGGGAGGCTCCTTCCCCTTAGCAGAATAGGCTTGCACCACCGCCTGACGAATCCACTTGCTGATAGTGGATTTAGCCGGAGGCAAACCCTTCCTAGGTCCAGAAGGGAGAACAAAAAGAGCATCAGTCTTCCTGAATGATTCAGTAGCTACCAAATAAAACTTCGGAACCCTGACCACATCCAAGGAATGCTTGTCCACTCCTTGGAATTAGCAGGATTAGGACACAATGAAGGCAAAACAATGTCCTGATTGAGATGAAATGCAGACACAACCTTAGGCAGGAAATCTGGCTTATACCAAAACACCACCTTGTCCTGGTAGCGCTCAAAGTAAGGAGGTTTAATGGAAAGCGCCGCCAACTCAGAAACACGACTAACAGAAGCGATAGCCATCAAAAAGGATACCTTAAGAGTCAAAATAGGCAAAGCAGCCTCATGTAGAGGCTCAAAAGGAGGACCCTGCAAATCAGATAAAACCAAATTCAAATCCCAGACAGGTAACATAGGCTTATGTGGCGGGCGCACGTGAGTAACCCCCTGGAAAAAAGTCTTAACCAAACGGTGGTTGGCAAAAGATCTTTGGAAGAAAATAGCCAAGGCTGAAACATGTCCCTTGAGAGTACTAAGTTGAAGGCCCAAATCCAAACCATGCTGCAAAAATTCCAGGATCCTGGGAATAGAAAACACCCGACAGGGAAGAGACTTAGACACCAGGCAATGTAAGCATGCCATACCCTGTAATAGATAAAGGACGAGGACTTCTTCCTAGCCCGAATCATGGTAGTACCAACAGAGGCAGGCAGCCCCTTTTCCATCAAGATGGAGGTCTCAGCAGCCAGGCCGTTAAAGCCAGCGTTTGTAAATTGGGATGGCGTAGCTGCCCCTGAGTGAGCAGGACTGGAACCTTGGGCAGGACGTATTGATCTACTGCCAACTGCACAATGTCTGCAAACCACACCCTTCTTGGCCAACAGGTGCCCACCAGGATGGTTGGCACCCCTTCCTGGGCTACCTTGCGCAGCACCCTGCCCAGCAGAAGAAACTGAGGAAACACAAAGGAGCCGAAAGCTCTTCCAAGACATTGCTAGTGCATCCATGGCTAAGGCCAGAGGGTCCTGGGACAGAGAGACAAAGACTGGAAGCTTGTGATTGTGACGGGACGCAAACAGATCCACATCCGGCTGACCCCAGCGGTGGCACAGGGAGCGAAACACCCTGCTGCTGAGGGACCATTCTCCCAGACGAGAAGTCCCCCTGCTCAGGGTGTCCGCCTCCAGATTTTCCACCCCCGAGATGCAGGGAACATTATCCTCCGCCCATGACAGTACCAGAGACACTTCCTTGAGGGCCCTCTTGCTCCAGGTCCCTACCTGATGATTGATGTAGGCAACTGCTGTCTGATTGTCCGAGCGGATCTGAACAGCCCGACCCCGAAGGTGTGGGGTCAATTGGGCGAGAACCAACCTTACCGCCCTCAGTTCCAGAATGTTGATAGGAGTATGGGCCTCCTGGGGGCCCCGCTGACCCTGGAATTTCAAGGACTTCCAGAAGCCCCCCCCCCCCCCCAACCTGTCAGACTGGCATCTGTGGTGACCGTCTCCCAGCAACGGGACAGAAAGGTTCTGCCCACCAAGAGGTTCCTTGAGTCCAGCCACCACGAGAGGGACCGTCTGGCCAGGGGGGACAGAACAAACACCTGATCCAGGGACACAGGGTCCCGATCCCACACTGATAAGAGGTGTAGCTGCAGAGGTCTCATGTGAAACTGAGCATAGGGTACCGCCTCAAAAGCAAGACACCATCAGGCCCACCAGTTGCATCCCCTGCCTGATGGAGGGATGAGGACAAGAAAGAAGAATTTGGGCCTGAGCTTGAAGACTCTCCACCTTCTGTTGAGGGAGAAAAACCTTGACCTGAGATGTATCCAGAGTCATGCCCAGAAAGGACCTCACCAGTGACGGGAACAGAAAAGACTTGGGATGGTTGATCACCCAGCCGAAGGACTCTAGTGTGGACACCACCATCTGGGTATCCAGTTCTGCCTGATGGAAGGACTGAGACGAGATCAGAATGTCATCCAAATAAGGAAGGATGCGAATGCCCTGAGATCTCAACAGAGCCATCACACCCGCCAGTACCGTGGTGAATACCCTGGGAGCCGAGGTGATACCGAAAGGTAAGGCCACAAATTGGTAGTGCTGATCCTGCAGAGCGAACCTGAGAAATTTCTGATGACCTGGGAAGATTGGTACATGAAGGTAAGCGTCCTTGATGTCTACAGATGTCATGAAGTCGCCCGCGCGCAGAGTAGCGACTGCTGAGCGTAGGGTCTCCATCAGGGGCGGACTGGGGCTAAAAAACGGCCCGGGACTTTTTGGGGCACACCGGCCCTGCTGCACTGTTCTTAATGTCACTATATACACACCTTATTTATTTAAAATAAGAAAGAAAATATTCTGAACCAAATGGTGTGCTTAAATTCTACCATTCAGTGCGCAGAATCACCTCATTACAATAAAGGCAGTGGGGGCATCCCTCAGCACAGCCAGTAGGGGCATCCCTCAGCACAGCCAGTAGGGGCATCCCTCAGCACAGCCAGTAGGGGCATCCCTCAGCACAGCCAGTAGGGGCATCCCTCAGCACAGCCAGTAGGGGCATCCCTCAGCACAGCCAGTAGGGGCATCCCTCAGCACAGCCAGTAGGGGCATCCCTCAGCACAGCCAGTAGGGGCATCCCTCAGTACAGCCAGTAGGGGCATCCCTCAGTACAGCCAGTAGGGGCATCCCTCAGTACAGCCAGTAGGGGCATCCCTCTGTACAGCCAGTAGGGGCATCCCTCTGTACAGCCAGTAGGGGCATCCCTCTGTACAGCCAGTAGGGGCATCCCTCAGTACAGCCAGTAGGGGCATCCCTCAGTACAGCCAGTAGGGGCATCCCTTAGTACAGCCAGTAGGGGCATCCCTCAGTACAGCCAGTAGGGGCATCCCTCAGTACAGCCAGTAGGGGCATCCCTCAGTACAGCCAGTAGGGGCATCCCTCAGTACAGCCAGTAGGGGCATCCCTCAGTACAGCCAGTAGGGGCATCCCTCAGTACAGCCAGTAGGGGCATCCCTCAGTACAGCCAGTAGGGGCATCCCTCAGTACAGCCAGTGGGGCATCCCTCTGTACAGCCAGTGGGGCATCCCTCTGTACAGCCAGTAGGGGCATCCCTCAGTACAGCCAGTAGGGGCATCCCTTAGTACAGCCAGCGGGGCATCCCTCCGTACAGCCAATGAACGGCATCCTGGGGCGATCGTGATCATCCTGCAATAGCGCTAGTGTGAAACCAGCCTTACCCTCCATTTTACTGTGACTTGTGATTTGATGCGGTGCATTTCCTGTCCCCCCAGCGGCGTGGGCACCTGGAGTGGAAGGCGATGGCAGCAGGACTGGCAGAGGATGAGGCAGCAGCAGCGAACTGGCAACGCCGCCGCGGCCGCTCTCACACACACACACACACACAATAACACATATACATGCTTACCGGCACTTCCCGGCTGTTGCGCGCTGGTCGGTGGGCGTCCATGTATGTGTATTATTGTGTGTGCGCGTGAGAGCGGTGGTGCCGGCATTAACCGCAGGGCTAGGCAGGTCAGCCGGGCGGCCGGCTGCTCCCCCAGCCTCCAATATCTTTTCCATGGGGTCGCAGCCCTCCCTGGCACCGGCCTACCGGGATTTTGCCCGGTATGCCCTATGGCCAGCCCTCCCCTGGTCTCCATGCGAAAATGCTTGAATCTGACAAACTTGTTGAGGCGCTTTAAATCCAGGATGGGCCTGAGGGACCCATCCTTTTTGGGAACCGTGAATAGATTGGAGTAGAAACCTCTGTCCCTTTCCTTGAGAGGCACTGGGCAGATGACCCCCAAATCCAGAAGGTTTTGGACCGCAAGCCGCAATCCCTGAGCTGACAGAGGGTTTTGAGCCATCCGGGATCTGATAAATCTTGGGGGCGGCCAGGCTGCAAACTATCTTGTATCCGGAGGACACCACCTCCTGAATCCATCTGCCTGCACGTAGCCTCCAGACATGAGCAAAAAGTTGAAGCCGTCCCCCCACCTGGATGGGTTAGGGTGCCTCCTCATGCCTCAGGGGGCTTGGGGGAGGATTTGGGCTTGGGACCCCATGAGAGCCCGAGGACGGCAACGTCCTCTACCCCTGCCCCAATAGCCTCTGTGTGCCCCAGCAAAGGAAACTCCTCGACTAGCCCTGGAAGCGCGGAAGGAGGGGAGAGAAGCACTGGTCCCCCGAAAGGGCTGAGATGGCCTCCTACCGCCCCTGGCAAACAGGTCCAAACGTTCACCAAAGAGCCGCAGCCCCTTAAAAGGAAAACCAGTGAGGGCCTTTTTAGCGGCATTATCAGCCACCCACTGACGCAGCCAGACAGAGTGTCGAATAGCCACCAAAAGGGCAGAAGTCCTACTACACATTCTAATGGCATCATCCATGGCAGAAAGAATATATGCAACAAATTCATAGCAAAGTAGGAGAGATCTATAATCCTCTCCACCCGCGTCAGAGGCCCCATCTAAGAGACACTTAAGCAGCCCTTTAATAGCAATAGCCGTTATGGCAGAGGCACAAACTGGACGCAGCTCAGTCCCCACACAGGCAAAGGCATGACAGGACAGCTGATCCAGACAGCGGTCCTCACCATCCCGCAGGGTAGTAGTGTCAGGTGAGTGCATGACTGATGTATTTGACAACTCTAGAACGGGTGCGTCCACCTCAGGAGGACACGACCAACGCTTAATCACATCAGCAGGAAATCTTACTAGGCCGTTCCCACTCTTTGAGCACCAGATTATTAAAGTGATTCTGCTCAGGGAACTCCAAGTGAGGTTTAACAGTATGGAAAAGCTCACCCTGCTGCTGCGGAGCCACGGCAGGAGGGGAAATACAAAGCACTTCAAAAATGTGAGTCAATAACCTGTCAGTCTCATCTGAGGACCACGGGGCTTCTCCAAAGGGAGATCCGGTACCACCATATATCATAGGTTGCTCCTCAGAGGATTCTGAATCAGAAAATAATTCCCCCTCCTTGAGAGGGTAAAGGCCAGAAAAGGAGTAAAGTCCCTCATCCTGAACAGGAAAAAGGGAAGCAGCGGGAGGTAAATGTCGCTTCTTGGCAGAAGCCTTACGCGGGGCTCACCCAGCAATATGCTTTTCAATGCTGGCCACCCGTGAAGCCAATTTAAATTGAGACTCCCCGCTAGTGTGCTCCTCACTGGGAGTCAGATGGAAGCGTGGGGGGGTAGGCAAAGCAGAAGGGAGCGCAGCACCGGGGCCTGTAGCAGACGGCCCAGGCTGCAGCGCAAGTACATGCTGTGCGCAAGGTAAACATACCCTGACACCATCACTCACAGGGGATACCCCACACGCAACACACAGCTGGGCTTGTCCCGAAGGAACCCCCCATAAAAAAAATGTGAAAATAGTAGAAATAACCACCCCCCAGGGGAACTCACGGACCAATGGAATCGCTACACGATCAGGAAGGCCAGGAGCGCTCGTAGAAATGAGAACAGGGCGAAAACTCAATCCAAAATGGCGCCCGCACGGACCTTGAGGGGCAGGGCTGTGGAGATATGATGCAAAAAGCATCATCCACAGTATTGAAAAGCAGTGAGAAAAGAAGCCGGGAGAAACCAACCACCAACTGGTAACAATAGTAATGATAACAATCACCATACAG
The DNA here is from genome assembly GCA_027917425.1 of Gastrophryne carolinensis. Lineage (NCBI taxonomy): Eukaryota > Metazoa > Chordata > Amphibia > Anura > Microhylidae > Gastrophryne > Gastrophryne carolinensis. Next base: position 317,850,242 of record CM051239.1, read on the forward strand.
GGGATCCAGAAAAATGTAAAACCAGGGTGGGGTGGAGCAGGACGTGCTGTATGCGTATAATACCAATTCTACAGGTGAGTATTTCACAGAATTGCATTATTCTAAGCATACAGCACGTCCTGCTCCATCTATAATAATTACACATGGGACATCCAATAGCAGTGTCCATAAAGTAGGGTGGGATCCCCAAAAACAAGGCACAGCGGACAGTAAAGGCGCTGTCACCTGCAAAACTTTGCAACCAGGTACGACATGAGCAGAGGCTCTAACGTCAATCTCATAACAAGACCCTTGAAAGGTATGAACAGAGACAAGCAACAGTCTAGTAACTTATTCAACAGAAAAAAACCTGGTGCTGAAGGGCCAATGGTACCCAAACACCAATATAACGGAATAAAATGAAAAAGGGAGATTCTTCCCCCTTAAAGGAATAGGCAACAGACGCCTCATGGAAAACTTAGAACTCTCCCAAGGGGAATGAGAACTGGTCACCCGTCAAAAGGCGGGAATACTGACCCCTTCATTAGCAAGAAGCCGAAAGCTTTACTCAGGACCAGAAGGCATCCAAGTAAGATCAATCCAAAGGGCTCAGTGGCCCTGGAAGCAAGCGATATCAGGCGCATACATAAGGAGGCGCCCGCAGACCCCAAGGGCATCAGTCCCCATAAGGGACAAGAAACCATCAGGAAAAATTGCAACACCTGGGAATGGAATGGAGACCCTTAACATTAGCATTATTAAGAATAAGGTCCGTAGTTAGACTAAAAGGACTTAATGATCATAAAACACCACTTGGGCACAGAGGTCCGGCATAAGACGGAATACCACCACGGCATGGTGTGCATATAGAATATATATATATATATATATATATATATATATATATATATATATATATATATATCGAGCCAAGGCTAAGTAATCGGATCCACCTTCTCAGGCACACGTCTGACTGAGGCAGGAGCCCCCAGAGAAGCGACTTGGACTACAAAGCAGCTCAGACAGCATCCAGCATAAGTCCCAAGGGAAAATCCGCAGGGCAAACAGAATGAAAAATGGATCCCAACAGGAACCACAGAAACTACTTGGGAGATGCCCATGAGCAAACCCCAAGAGAATTCCTCACAAGGAAGACAGAACCAGACTCCTACAGGAAGACAGCCAGGACAGAACCTGGACCTTCAGAGTACCTAAATGGGGAGCCAACCCCAACCTATGCTGTAATGACTCTAGAACCCTGGGAACCCCAAAAACCTCTGTCCGCCTCAGCCTGGGGATGACCACACACTGCACACAGCCGGTCATGTCACAGCGGGACCTCGGGTACATAATTCTGAGATGCCTCCATATGGTGATTATCTTGAGCAGTATGCCCACAGGGATTTACGCAATAGGCAACCCTGGATGCCCCAAGACCCGCTAGGAAGTGGGAGAATTTGTTATGTGGACCCGCTTGTAATATATGTTAGGCCGGGAGAAGCCACACATAGAACAATGCTGCCCCGAGGGCACTTACATGACCAAGGGAGGAGGCGGACCGCACCACGCGCGTGAAGATTGTCAAAATGGTGCCAAGCGAACCTCGAGGGGCGGGCCAGACCAGGCTGTGACGCGGAGTGCGTCATGCCGAGTCCCCGCCTCCCCCAAAGAGCGCGAAGCTCTAACCAACAGAAATAAGAAGGACAGTATTGGATAGAAGGCGCATGCATAAAGATGCTGTAACGCTGGAAATAATGCTGCCGTCTGGGCAGTTGTTAATGAAAGGACAAACGGCTCGCAACTGTATAGCCAGGAGCGCGACACTGACACCCAATTATAATAAAAACCAAGGCCTTAACGTGAAATATTGCACTAGGACTGCCACACATACCCCCCCTTTCTTTTCCCCCCGAGTTACGGGAGGAAGCGAGGGAGAAGCGGACCAGCGTCCAGTGGACTAAATTTGTGAGGGGCACGCGCAACAATGCGGGAGGGGCATCCACTAGAGGCTCACCATCGGCCTAACCGCCTACCCTATGGTGGGGGATTGCGGTGGAGCGTGGCTCCGTTCAGCACACAAGGTGCTGCCTACCTTCACCCGACCCACGCAGCCCAGGCTGGGAGGTATATTCTTCCAAAGAGGACGGGTGGAAATAGTCCCGCAGGGCCTCGGGCTGTAAAGCCCCGCTCGCCTGCGAGAGCGTGATATCTTCATGTCTTCGCAGTTCAGCACTGCAGAGAAATCTGGGGATTTGTGGGAGGTCCCTGGGTATATGAAGGGCCGGGAGGAGCTTGTTTTTGCATGTCTGCAGTGAACAGCGCCCTCTGGCGGAGTATTACCCATGTGAAATTATTATAGATGGAGGACGTGCTGTATGCTTAGAATAGAGGGACTCACAACACCGACAGTAGGGACTCCGCAGCCAAAAGGCCCAAGCTTGATCCCCAGCAGCAGCAGAGTGGCAGCAGCAAGAGCAGACAGCGTGTCCAGGCCAGCCACCTTCCCAGAAGGATCCTCGAGGGGTGTGGCGCCGGAGTGATGTCTGCAGTGCGCCAGCGCCGGGCTCCGCCCCCGCAACGGCATGGCGCAAGAGGACGCCCGCCCCCTTCAGCGCTGCTCAGACTGGCCCCAAAATGCACATACAGCACGATCACGCGCTCCCCCGTCTCTCACAGACAGCGCTGCACAGACAGCGCTGCGGCAGGGCGAAGAGGCTGGGAGGCAAGAGCGGGTCAGAAGGGTTCCATGGAAATAGAGTCCGCAGCGGCAGACGGGCTAGGTGGCCCCGCTCTGCTGCCATTATCTGAGAGAGAGTGCCAATGATCTTATGCAGCCAAACTGCAAGATGAACAACTGGGGAATGATAGAGGGACAGCTGCCTTTATAGGGGGCCGGGAGGAGCTACATCTTTGTTCTTGCATCCAAGCGCCCCCTAGGGGTGAACACCCAGTCGTAAGGATATTGGGACGACCTGGACTGGATGTAGGGAAAATATCTCGGCTGGAGTGACATCACTGTGGATCTTAAAGATTCCATGCAAAATTTCTTCAGACAGACGTACTTGGTGAGGCCTTTGAGATCTAATATCGGGCGCACCGAGCAGTCCTTATTGGGAATTATGAACAAATTAGTAGAGGGAGTAAAATCCCTGACCTCTCCCTAAGAGAGGAACAGGATTGACTACTCCAATCTGTTAGGCGGATCTCATTGCTTCTCCGGAATTCAGGATACTCCTGACCAAGAGAATCTCTGAGGAGGTCTGGCCCCTAATTCGATCTGGTAACCTTCTGTATCCAAAGATCTGTTACATGGAGCCTCCAAATGTGAGCAAAATGCAGAAGCCGTCCCCCCACCCACAAGGGTTGGTACGTCCCTTCATGTCTGAGAGGGCTTTGAAGGGGGTTTCCCTTGTTCCGCCAGAAACCTCTTGCCTTATTTTGGGATTGATTTATTCCAAATAATCAGCTGTAATTCCTTAGAGAAGGATGGAATAACTGAAGTCTTAGAAAGACCCGAAACCCGAGCGTCTACCACAGGAGGGCGAGACCATAATTCAATCTGATTTGGAGGAAGGGATACTTAGTATCTAGTACTCTATAGGAATGGGCTTTTGACATTAATTTTGAATCAGATTAGAATAATGCGCTTGCAAACGCTGCATCCCTATACCCATATGATGAGTAAGGGGGTTAAAGAGGAAAAAAAAAATACCATTTTGTGAGTACTCACCTGTAAAATGGATATTGTCAGTGTGTCACACACCCCGATTCCCCTTTAATTCTGACGATAGGGTTATCCTCCAGCAGGAGGCGACGTTGCCGAGAGAAGTCTTGAAAAACGAGCCCCTTCCGGTCTACATATACCTGGGACCTCCCACTTAACACCCGTGAATTCAAACAGCAGTAAGACAAGGTACCAGGAAATCCAACGGTAACCCTCAAAATAAAATAAAGGAAAGCTTTACCATATAGAGGATCCAGGATACCAAAAAAGGGCGGGTGAAGCGGGATGTGTGACACACTGACAATATCCATTTTACAGGTGAGTACTCACAAATTTTCTCAGTGTGTCACACACCCCGCTTCCCCTTTAAAGTGGACCAACACCCAGGATTTTGACTATCCTGGGTCTAGGTCCACATCGGTAGGGCACCCCCGATCGGGGTGCCCTGCTGTGTGAAACCCCCCCGATCACCCTAAAAACTCACCTCTCCCCGCGACGACGGAAAAGGGATTTGACAGCCGCGGACAAGCGGCTCCTCCGCCGCCGCCTCCCGCGCGTCCCTCTTGACGCGCGCGCGCCGGCCATTCACAGACGGCCGGTGCGGGCGCGCGCACGCCTAGAGGGGCGCAAAGGACATAAGGTAAGGGGGTTTGGGGGGGTTTCACCCCGCGGGACATCCCGATCTCGGATGTCCCGCGGGGAGGGAGGTGATCGGCCCGGGAATCTATTAGATTCCCGGGCCGATCACCCGAGGGTGATGGTCCACTTTAAATTCTGACGATAGGGACATCCAAAAGCAGTGTCCACAAGGGGTGGGTATCTGACAGCAAAATGAAGCATAACTTAAACGACTGCAGTCTGCAGAACCTTGCGGCCAAACACAGCATCCGCTGAAGCCCGCACATCAACCTTGTAAAACTTAGAAAAAGTATGAACGGAAGACCAAGTAGCAGCCTTACAAACTTGTTCAACAGAAGCTTGGTGCTGAAAAGCCCAAGACGCTCCAACAGCAGGAGTAAGATGAGCAGTGATACGAAAAGGGGGAACCTTCCCCTTGGCCGAATAGGCCCCAACAACCGCCTGACAAATCCATTTGCTAATGGAAGACTTAGCCGGAGCCAAACCCTTCCTAGGCCCACAGGGCACAACAAAAAGGCATCAGTCCTGCGAAAAGGAGAAGTAGTAAGCAAATAGTACTTAACACAGCGTACCACATCCAAACAATGCAAAATCCTCTCCTTGTCATTCTTAGGCTTAGGACACAAGGAGGGAAGAACAATATCCTGATTCAAATGAAAAGCAGAAACAACCTTAGGAAGAAAGTCCGGTTTGAAACGAAAAACCACCTTGTCCTGATGCCTCTCAAAGTAGGGCGCCTGAATCGACAAGGCCGCCAACTCCGAGACACGCCGAACCGAAGTGATAGCCACCAAGAAGGCAATCTTCTGAGTCAAGGTAGAAAGAGCAATATCCTGCAAGGGCACAAAGGGAGGAGCCTGAAGAGCAGAAAGAACCAGGTTCAAGTCCCAAACAGGGAGCAATGGCTTCCTGGGAGGCCGCACATGCGTAACCCCCTGGAAAAAAGTTTTGACTAAAGGATGAAGCGCAAAAGGCTTCTGAAAAAAGATAGACAAGGCAGAAACCTGCCCTTTCAAAGTACTCAGCTGGAGACCAGAGTCCAGCCCTGATTGCAGAAAATCCAGAATCCTGGAAACTGAAAAGACCCTACAAGGCAAAGATCTAACCTCACACCAAGTGATATAAGCTCTCCAAGTCCTATAGTAGATGGTAGAAGAAGACCTCTTCCGGGCACAGATAAGAGTCTTAACAACCGAGTCAGAAAGACCCTCCACCTTCAAGATGAGGTTTCAGCAGCCAAGCCGTCAAACCAAGCGTTGGTAAATTGGGGTAACACAGCCGACCCTGAGTGAGCAGATCTGGCCGAAGAGGCAGAACGACCTGATCCACCGCCAGCCGAACGATGTCTGCGAACCATACTCGCCTTGGCCACCTTGGAGCCACGAGAATGGCGGACACCCTTTCCAGAGCCAGCTTCCGTACCACCTTGCCTAGCATGGGTATCGGAGGGAAAAGATACAGAAACCCCAGTTCCCCCCAGCTCAGAGACATGGGGTCCACTGCCAGAGCCAGAGGATCCTGAGAGAGCGACACAAAGGTCGGAAGCCTGCAATTGTGACGAGAGGCAAACAGGTCCACCTCCGGTGTCCCCCACCGGAGACACAGAGACCGAAAAACTTGAGGATGGAGAGACCATTCCCCCAGACGGGAAGAGCACCTGCTCAACAGATCAGCTTCCCTGTTTTTCACACCCGGAATGTAAACTGCCGAGAGACAAGGAACATGGGCCTCCGCCCAGGTCAGGATCAGGGACACCTCTCTGAGGGCACCCAGACTGCGAGTCCCTCCCTGATGATTGATGTAAGCAACCGCTGTTCGATTGTCCAAACAAACCTGAACCGGAAGGCCCAGAACATGCTGAGTCAAGTGAAAAAGAACCAGACGGATGGCTCTCAGTTCCAGAACATTGATGGGCAAGTGGGCCTCTCGAGGCCCCCACTGCCCCCGAAACTGAAGATCCTTCCAGAATCCCCCCCATCCCGAAAGACTGGCGTCCGTGGTGACGATTTCCCAAAGAGGAGTCAGAAAAGACCTGCCCCTCAAGAGATTGGTCGAGACCAGCCACCATTGAAGGGACTGCCGGACCCGGGAGGACAATTGGAAGGGTCGATCCAACGAACGTGGTCGCCGGTCCCAAGACGCCAACAGATGAAGCTGAAGCGTCCTTGTGTGAAATTGAACAAAAGGAACTGCCTCGAAAGAGGCAACCATCAACCCTACCAGTCTCACCCCCAGACGGATGGACGGTCGAGGATTGGAAAGAAGGAACCGAGCCAATTCCTGAATCAGAAAAATCTTGGATTGAGGCAGAAACACCCTGTGTTGACAAGAATCCAACCGCATTCCCAGAAAGAACACCACCCTGGCCGGGGCGAGGGAGGACTTGGGATAGTTGATCACCCAACCGAAGCTTTCCAGCGTGGAGACCACCGTCCTGGTGTCCGTCTCCGATTGATTGAGAGAAGGAGCCATGATGAGGTGGTCGTCCAGATAAGGTACGATGTGAATGCCTTGAGTTCTGAGAATGGCCATCACCCCTGCCAGTACCTTGGTGAACACTCTTGGAGCCGAGGTAAGGCCAAACGGAAATGCCACGAATTGAAAATGCCGATCCTCCATCACGAACCGAAGAAAACGATGATCCTGGCAGATGGGAACATGAAGGTAAGCATCCTTGATGTCTATGGACGTCATGAAGTCCCCCTGCCGAAGAGAACTGATGGCTGATCGCAGAGTTTCCATGCGAAACTTCCGTGTACGGATGAACCTGTTGAGGAACTTCAGATCCAGAACGGGGCGAACCGACCCGTCCTTCTTGGGCACTGTGAAGAGATTGGAGTAATGCCCGAGGCCCACTTCCAAGTGCGGCACTGGCCGGATGACCGCCATTTCCAGAAGATTCTTCACCGACGCCAGGAGCCCCTGCGTGGCCAAAGGATCGGTGGGCACCCGAGACCGGAAAAAAACGTGAAGGAGGGCGAGACTCGAACTCCAGCTTGTAACCGGACGACACCACCTCCCGGATCCATCTGTCTGGAACCTCCTGGTCCCAAACCTGGGAGAAGTGTCGCAATTGTCCCCCCACCCGCACGGGTGAGGGCACCCCCTCATTGCTGAGCGGGCTTGCCAAAATCTCAAACATTTGAGCCAAAATGGAAGAAGTGTCAAGGAACACCCCCGCAGCCTGATCGCCAGCGGTACCAAACAATTGCTGGTCTGCAGGCTCGTCCGACTCCTCTAGGAGCTCCCCCTCCTCAGCCGGGGGACAATCGGACCAATCCAACACTTCCAACACCTCATCCTCCGGACCAAGCGACGCCGGAGAAATGTGCTTCCGCTTAGCTGTAGCCTTCTGAGCCACCGTGGTGGAAAACATCTTCTTGAGGCTGGCCAACCGTGCGCACACCTCGGATTGCGAATCCCCACCTTTGACAACGTCACACGGGGTCCGGAACAGGTGGGGGGGTGTAGGAGATGACGGAGGATGCGAGGAGCCAGAAGCCGGAGTGCCGGACTGGCGCACAATATTCCGCTGTGCACATGGAATACATATTATGACATCATCGCCTGGGAGCGGAGCCCCACAACCCCCACACAGCCTGGATAGCCCCGAAGAGCCGTTTCCGGTAATGTCGGAAGCCTCCATATGGTGAAATTGTGGTATTCGCAACAACCCAGGGAATTACGCAACCCGGGATGCCCCCTTATAATTAAAGTCCCGGGAGTGGGAGGATTCCAATTGGAAAAATACAACTCTGTGAAGTACTCACCTGTAGAGTTGGTATTATATGCAGACAGCACGTCCTGCTCCAGACAAAGTCCTTACATGTGGGTATACCTCCGCCTTCAGCGCCGTGCACTGCAGAACATGAAGAAAACAAGCTCCTCCCGGCCCTACATATACCGGAGGACCTCCCACAAATCCCCAGCATTATAAAGCAGTGAGAAGAGAGGCCAGGAGAAACAACCACCCAAAACTGGCAAAAAAATATCAAGTATAACAATCACCAAACAGGGGATCCAGAACAAAGTGAAACCAGGGTGGGGTGGAGCAGGACGTGCTGTCTGCATATAATACCAACTCTACAGGTGAGTGCTTCACAGAGTTGTATTATTCTAAGCAGACAGCACGTCCTGCTCCAGACATAGTCCTTACATGTGGGACATCCAATAGCAGTGTCTGTAAAGAAGGGTGGGATCCCCAACAGAAGGCAACAGCAAGCCGTTTAAACTACCACAGCCTGCAACACCTTGCGGCCAAACGCAGCGTCAGCTGAGGCCTTAACATCAACCTTGTAAAACTTTGTAAAGGTGTGAACCGAAGACCAAGTAGCGGCCTTGCAAACTTGGGGCCTGGTGCTGAAAAGCCCAAGAAGCCCCAACAGCTCTAGTTGAATGAGCAGTAAGACGAAAGGGGGGAGTCTTCCCCTTAGTAGTATAGGCTTGAACCACAGCCTGACAAATCCATTTACTGATGGTAGACTTGGCAGGAGCCAAACCTTTCCTAGGCCCGTGAGGCACAACGAAGAGAGCATCCGTCTTCCTAAAGGCCTGAGTGGTAACCAGGTAAGACTTGACACACCTAACCACATCCAGGGAATGCAAAACCCTCTCCTTAGGGTTACTAGGATAAGGGCACAAGGAAGGAAGTACAATATCTTGATTCAAATGAAATGCAGACACAACCTTAGGCAGAAAGTCTGGCTTGAAGCGAAACACCACCTTATCCCGGTGTCTCTCAAAGTAGGGAGGCTGAATAGACAAGGCAGCCAACTCAGACACACGTCTAACCGAGGTAATGGCTACCAGAAAGACCACCTTGAGCGTGAGAACAGCCAGAGCTGCTTCATGAATAGGTTCAAAAGGAGGACCCTGCAGGGCCGACAAAACCAAATTCAGATCCCAGACAGGAACCATAGGTTTCCGAGGGGGACGCACATGAGTGACCCCCTGAAAGAAAGTCTTGATAAGAGAGTGCTGGGCAAAGGTCTTCTGAAAGAAAATAGACAGGGCTGAAACCTGGCCCTTCAAAGTACTAAGCTTCAGACCTAAGTCTAGACCATGTTGTAAAAACTCCAGCACCCTGGAGACTAAGAATTCCCGGCAGGGAAGATACCTGGATTCACATCAGTCAATGTAGGCACGCCATACCCTATAATATATAGCAGAAGAGGTCTTCTTCCTGGCTTGAACCATGGTAGCCACTATAGAAGCGGACAAACCCTTTTCCTTTAAAATGGTGGTCTCAATAGCCAAGCCGTCAAAGCCAGCGTTAGTAAATTGGGATGGCGTAGAGACCCCTGAGTTAGGAGGTCTGGAATCCTTGGTAGATCGTACTGATCTACTGCCATTTGAACCACGTCTGCGAACCACACTCTCCTTGGCCACCTTGGGGCCACCAGAATCGTGGGTACCCCTTCCAGAGCGATCTTGCGTAGCACTCTGCCCAGAAGAGGAATTAGTGGAAACGCATACAGGAGCCGAAACTCCCTCCAAGACATTGACAGAGCATCCGAGGCCAGAGCCAGAGGATCCTGAGACAGGGATACAAAGCTCGGGAGCTTGTGATTGTGACGGGACGCAAACAGATCCACGTCTGGGACACCCCAACGGTGACACAGGGACTGAAATACAGAGTTGGAGAGGGACCACTCCCCCCTGACGGGACGACCCCCTGCTCAGGGCATCTGCTAGCAGATTTTCCGCCCCCGGAATGTAAACAGCCGAGATGCATTGAACACTGGTCTCTGCCCATGCTAGAATCAGAGACACCTCCTGGAGAGCACCATTGCTCCGGGTTCCTCCCTGATGATTGATGTAGGCCACTGCCGTCCTGTTGTCTGAGCGTACCTGAATCTCCAGACCCTTCAGATGCTGGGTCAATTGTTCCAGCACCAACCTGACCACCCTGAGTTCCAGGACATTGATGGGTAGATGGGCCTCCTAAGGGCCCCACCTCCCCTGGAAACGCAAGAACTTCCAGAATCCTCCCCAGCCCGAGAGACTGGCATCCGTTGTGACCGTCTCCCAGGAGGGAGCCAGGAAGGATCTGCCCCTTGTCAAGTTCCCGTGGTCCAGCCACCACGCCAGGGATTGTCTGACCGAGGGGGGGGGGGGGGAGCACCCAGATCTCGTCCAAGGACGCTGGGTCCTTGTTCCAAACTGACAGAAGGTGAAGCTGCAGAGTTCTCAAATGGAATTGTGCAAAGGGCACCGCCTCGAAGCTTGCCACCATCGAGCCCACCAACTGCATTCCCTGCCTGATGGAGGGATGAGGGCTCGAGAGCAGGACCTCACCTGCTTTGTCAGAGCTTCCACCTTCTGTGGAGGAAGGAATATCCTTGACTGAACTGAATCCAGAATCATCCAGAAACGGGGTTACTGAGGAGGGGGACAGAGAGGACTTTGGGTAATTGATCACCCAGCCGAAGGACTCCAGGGTGGTCACCACCGACCGCGTGTCCAGCTCTGCCTGCTGCAGAGACTGAGATGAGATGAGTATATCGTCCAGGTAGGGCAACACTCGTATGCCTTTTAGTCTCAACAGAGACATTACTCCTGCCAGCACCTTGGTGAATACCCTGGGGCCCAACGTAAGTCCGAATGGCAGAGCCACAAACTGGTAATGCTGATCCAGCAGCGCAAATCTGAGAAACCTTTGATGCCCTGGGAACACCGGAACGTGCAGGTAAGCGTCCTTGATGTCCACAGATGTCATGAAGTCCCCTGGGTGCAACGAGGCAATGGCCGAGCACAGAGTTTTCATACGAAAATGTCTGTTTCTCACAAATCTGTTTAAGATTTTTAAATCCAGAATGGGTCTGACTGACCCGTCCTTTTTGGGCACTGTGAACAGGTTGGAATAAAACCCCACGCCCCTGAGGGGACCTTGCAAATGACCCCGAGGTCTAGAAGGTCCTGCACCGCTAGCATCAAGACTTGAGCTGAGGCAGGATCCTGTGGGATTCGGGACCCAACGAACCTGGGAGGGGGCAGTACAGCAAACTATCTTGTAACCGGAGGACACTACCTCCTGAATCCACCGGTCTGGGACGTGGCGTCTCCAGACATGCTGAAAATGCTGTAGACGTCCCCCCACCCGGACGGGCGAGGGCGCCCCTTCATGCCTGGGTGGTCTTGGGAGGGGCTTTGGCGTCCTCTGTTCTTGTTCCAGGAATCTGTGCGAGCTCCGGCGAAGGACACCCCTCTTCCCTGTTTAGCCCCACGATAGGGGGTCGAATGGGAGCTTGGGCCACGAAAGGGCCGAATCTGACTGACCCCTTTAGCAAAGATATCTAACCTTTCTCCAAACAAGCGCAGCCCTTTGAAAGGAAGCCCCGTAAGAGCCTTCTTGGCGACATTGTCAGCGACCCACTGGCGTAACCAGACCGCACGGCGTATGGCTACCACCAGAGCAGAGGATCTAGCACTCAGCTTAATAGCATCGTCCGATGCAGATAAGATATAATTGATAAAAGTCTCACAGGTAACCAAGGCATTAGCGGCATCAGATGGCAAACCGGGCAGAGCCATGCTCCCCCAAATGCAAATGCATGACAAGCCAGTTGGTCAACCCGCCGATCCTCCAGATCCCGCAGCGTAGTAGTGTCAGGGGAGTGCATAATAGAGGTATTGGACAGACCAAGGATCGGGGCATCGACTTCGGGCGGCGAAGTCCAACACTTGATCAGGTCGGCAGGGAATGGATACTTCTTATCCACAGTCTTAGGAACCCCCTGGAGTTTGCTGGGGTGTTCCCACTCCTTTAAGACGAGATTATTAAAATGAGTTTGTTCCAGAAACTCCAATCGCACCCTAGCGGTATGGAACAGGTCACCTCTTTGCCGAAGAGCCGCAGGCGGGGAAGAGCGGGATAACACATCAAAGATCTGGGCCAGTAATCTGTCAACGTCATCCTGGGACCAAAGATCAGAACCAGATTCATCCTGACTCCTGGACTCATCGTCATAGGACCCTGAGTCAGAAAACAGTTCCCCTTCCTCTGAGGGGGAATGTGCATAAGACAGATGTAAGTCGTCAGATTCTACAGAAAGAATAGTAGCTTCAGGAATCAAATGGCGCTTCTTGGCAGTAGCCTTGCGCGCCAAGGAGCCAGCGATTAAATTTTCTACGCTAGCCAGTCTAGTGGCAAAATCAGCATGAGAGTCCCCACTAGTATTGTGGGTTAGGCTCAGGCTTGGGGGAGTAGGAGAAGCAAGGCAAGGTGCGGGCCCAGCCTCGGAAGAGGTGGGAAGGCCAGCTAGCACCTGCTGGGCACAAGGGACGCAGACCCGTGCATTGTCACCACTGCTAGGTGTGACCCCGCAAGCTACACAGACAGGCAATATCCTGAGATGCCTCCATATGGTGATTATTATATTTAATATGCCAGTAGGGATTGACGCTGTAAAGCAACCCTGGATGCCCCAAACACCCGCTGGGAAGTGGGAGTGATTTGTTTAAAATAGACTGGACCGGATGCTAAGCCAGGCCGGGAGAAGCCGCCGAAATCCGCAGTCTGAAAGACACAAGGGGAACAGGGATGTCAGAGCCAAGCGCGAAGAAGCCAAAGCTAGAAAAGGAATCGCCCATGAGGGCACTTACAGAACAGCGAGGGGAGGACAGTCTTCACCACGTGCATGTGAGAAGGAAATGGTGCCCAGCGAACCTCGAAGGGCAGGCCAGAGCGGGCGATGACACGGAGCGTGCTAACCGGACCACGCCCCCCCCCCTGAGAGCGCGAAGCTCGAAGGTGCGCAGCCAATCAGAAGCGACAGACATTGTCAGGGAAAAAATTCACCTCAGATATTCTGAGAGGGTGAATACCGTGATAGAACGCCAAGCGTCAATAGAATAGAGCCGAAGTACGCGCCGAGTAAATGCAATGAAAACGCTGCGGAAAGTGAAAAACTGAAAAAGGAGTGCGGCTCTGACTCCGGTACCATTAAGACAATGGGTGACTAGTGTGATTAGGGCAAGGTTTAGCCATCGTACACACGCCCCCCCCTCCCCCCCTCTTTTTTCCCCCACTAACGGGGGAATCTAGGGAGGAAGGTGATCCGAAATACTGGGTTCACCGCTACACCGGGCGAGGGGCACTAGTGCGGGAGGGGCATCCAATTGATGGCTCACCATACGCCTTAACCGCTTACCCTATGGAGGGGGATTGCGGTGGAGTCTAGCTCCGTAAGCACACTAGGTGCTGCCTACCTTCACCCGACCAACGCAGCCCAGGCTGGGAGGCATTAATTCACAATGAGGACGGGTGGAAGTAGTCCCGCAGGGCCTCGGGCTGTAAAGCCCTGCTCGCCTGCGAGAGCGTGATACTTGTGTCTTCGCAGTCTCAGCACTGCAGAGAAATCTGGGGATTTGTGGGAGGTCCTCCAGTATATGTAGGGCCGGGAGGAGCTTGTTTTCTTCATGTTCTGCAGTGCACGGCACTGAAGGCGGAGGTATACCCACATGTAAGGACTATGTCTGGAGCAGGACAAGCTGTCTGCTTAGAATATAAGACTAGCCAGGTATATCAGACCGGGAGACCCACTGCAGCGAGGGGATCCCAGGATCTGTAAGGGGAACAGACCACTATCAGTTCCAGTGAAAACAAGGCACCCAAGAAACTACAAAAAAAGTTGCCAGCATGCGCGCGCGCGCGCGCACACACCAACATAACCAGAATGTAAAGGCAAAATATATATACAATATATACAAAAGCAAGAGAAGTTTATACAGCCAATAAATATATATATATATATATATATATATATATATATATATATATATATATAAATAATTATATGTACATCCAGGAGGGGAAGAAAAAGAGCCATAAATATATATGACAGGGATAACTGCGCAAGCGACTGACCACCAGCACGCACTGTACAGTCACACAAGCAAGGCAATCAAGCAAACACCAATACTTGCAATGACGGCGCCCTCCTAAGCGACAACTCCGGAGTGAGGGAGAAGGAAGGCGGGCCGGGCTCAACGCGCAAAGCGCTCCGGCCCCCCCCCACCGGAGATCCATAGAGCGCGCACCAAACAACGAGCACTGGAATGGAAATGGAACGCAAGAGAAGGAAGCCAGCTGCCAGCACTCCCAAACACACAGTGAATCACACACAAAAGTGTAAAGCACCCCACACACCCCCCAACGCGAAGGGAGAAGGGACCAAGCGGGAGAAGGTGGGGCCAAGGGGAACACCGGGACGGGGGCATCCCAAATCCAGATCACCATGCCGGATAACCGCGTTGCACCACGCGTGGGGTCGAGCGGAGGAAATAAGCTCCTAGGCACCATGGGGTGCCATCTACCATCGCCCAGCCAGCAGCCTAGGCTGGGAGGCTTCCGTTATCTATCTAGGCATACAAACAATGACTGGGCAGAAATAGACCAAGAGGGGGGTGCCGGGGTTTGCCCCGGCTACCTGCAAGCAGGAGACTTCTTTCTTCTGTCTTGTCGCATCTTGCAGAGAGAAAACACTGGGTGTTAAGTGGGAGGTCCCAGATATATGTAGACCGGAAGGGGCTCGTTTTTCAAGATTTCTCTCTGCAACGTCGCCTCCTGCTGGAGGATAACCCTATCGTCAGAATTACAGGGGAAGCACACTGAGCATAACAGTCTTCCTGATTTAACAGCAACTATCCTCTTGCTGAGGTTGCCAATGACAAAGGCCGCCCCAGGCAGCTTAAGCAACTACTGCTGCAACTGTAATGACCATGCAATCCAGGCTCAGTATGGCAGCTGGGAAGCCAAATATGCTGCTGCACTGCACTGCTCCTATCTGCAGTGCTTTAGACAGCAGAGGTGTTTTTTTTATTTTAAATACCCAAATTGGGGTTATTGCAGGGGGAGGGGGGCTAGCAAATGCACGTTTAATTGTCTTAGATTTTTTTCTCCTCAGGTTGGCAAATGTATGCTTTGTGGCAACACACATTTGGTAACAGTACACCATCAAAATTAGACATTTTCTTTAAATCAAACTGAAAAATTCTAAAGAACTTTGGTTTAACATGCAGGGTCCTTAGAGGGCTTTCTGGTTTGGGATGACCTGTGTGGTTAGAGAATTAAATATCTCCCCTGGTACGAGCATTGAAACATGCAGCGTTTTCTGCAAAGAGCAATGTCCCTATATCATGTCCTATCTGTTTGATTATGATGATTGGTTTGCCTGCTGTCTAAAACAGACGGGTCCTACATCTCTCACACTCACCTCAGGGTATCTCTCTATCCATGCCCTGTCTGTCTGGGTTTTCAGGCAACACAATCACACAGGCAGGTATAGGGATGCTGGGACTGTAGCGCTCTATGGAATACACTATATGTTATAATGCTGGAATTTGGCGAGATATTTAACAAAGAAAAGCCCCCTAGGGACCCTACATGCTAGGCTCAAGTATTGTTAGACTTTGGTTTGCTTTAAAGTAGTTAAAATAAATAAATAAATGGTCACTTACCAGGAAAAACACTTCCAGCTGTAAAACTGACACCTTCATCAAATTTAACAGAAACAGAGCACGGTTTATCCGGGTCAGCTATAACTGCTACTTTTACAGGACGGCTTTCTAAGCTGCTTTTGTTATATGTTGCTTTACACCGAAAGGAATAAATTCCCCTAAAATAAAAGCAAGAGACTTTGTAAGACAATTAGCTTATCCCACAAAAAATGTATGCAAATATAGGCATTTTATACATGTAAGTGTATTTCAAATTAACAAGAAAATATGTAAAAAAAAAAAAAAAAAAAAAAAAAAAAAAAAGGAAAAAAATACTCTACTACACTCACTAAGGCAAGCCCGATTGTTGTCCCGTCTCGGGCTAAACATTGCACTGTCCTAAACTTCGATCAATTTTCAAAAAGACCCTATAGTTCCTAAGTTATCTTTAAAAGTATTAGAGCATTGGAGAAATTAAGAGAAACAGTGGGTATGCCAACAGCAATATGATATAAGCACACTGTGATGAGTGTGAGAGGAGGGCGGGGTTTCAGAGTTGCAGAGAGAGGCAGGGGAGTAGGGGGTGTTTCTTGGTCCACCGAAGGTTGATTGATTGACAAGAGGAAGTTATTTACCTCACTAAAGAGACAGAGAAGGAAGAAAAGCAATGGTGCCACTTAATAAAAGCTAGTAATATTTTCAGTCCTGTACCGCCCACACAGCCATCAATACCTAATGGACGACCCTACGCTACTGTCACAAAAAAAATGGCACGCCCCCCTCATTCACAGCAATGGCGAAGGACGTGCCTGTGGCGATGGCGCTGGGCAGCCCTCAGAGCTTTGAATGAAAGTGGTGGACCATGATGGACTGGAATCGGACGTTCTGCTAAGTGTCAGTGAGCTTGACTAACAGTGATGGCCTGCAGGGGAATAAAAGGTAGTGTAGCGTTTTTGTTTTTTCTCCACTTACCTGATCCTCGGGCCAGTGTAGATCTCCCAGGGTAGGGTGCCAGAGCAGGGGTCATCTTGTAAGTTTTTTTCCTTGCATCAGCACCAAGGTAGGGTGGCAAAGCCAGGTGTCATCTTGTAACTGGGTGCATTAGAGCCCTTTGTGAATGAATGGTTGATGCTAAATCAAGCCCAAAGGGCAATACAGCAAATTTAAAATGGTGGTTCCTCGTATTAAAGCAGTGATGTACTAGGACAGGTAGGACATTGAGCTACACCTCCTTAAAATACAGTCACCAGGAACTCTCCATTTTGCAGGAAGATATTCCATGTTAAGAGCAAACATTTGATTGACCTTTTTGTTTCAGTACAGGTATACCAGTGTAAGACCCCAGCCAGATTCTGAAGAAAGTATCAAAACAGTCACTTTCCAGACCTGAAGGTGGGACCAGACCAGGACCTCTCTCTCACCCCCGGTATATCTAGTGGAAGTTACCACAGAGTTGAATGCTATGAGGTTTAAAGCAGAGCAAAACCTGGGTGCTCCGCTTATTATGCTGCTTCCCCGCTCGAGCAAACTAGAGATGCAACTGAGGGTTTTGAACCACTTTAAGCTCAGAAATTCTTGACTTTTTATTGTCTTCCTAGCTGGTGATTTACTAACAGTGAAATTCTCTTGCTTTTTCTCATTGAATGATTTTTTTTTTACTACTATGAGATTTTTTTTTCAACTTTTAGCGAATCAAGGCCTATATGTGTGCCCCAGAATAGACTGGAAGAGAAACATCAGCAACAATACACACGTTTGTAAACTTATAGTTACTATCGCAACCTTACCTGAAATAGGAATTATTTTCATAATGTTTTAATCGTGTGTACAAAAAAAGGGAAAAAAAACTTAAGTTAGGTACCTGGTAACTTATTTTCTAAACATCCGAAAGGGCAGCATACGCCTGAGACCTCCGGGCTCCTCCTACCAATCTGGAACACCTGACTACCAGACAGAATAAAATTTTGACTCCTCCTCCTATTCCCCAGTTGTAGAGATCTGAAAGAGAGAAAAGAAACAGACCCACAACTCCAACATATAATCAATACATAATCCAACTCCACATAAGAAAAAAAAAAAAGGGAGGGAAGCTGGCGTATGCTGCCCTTTCGGATGTTTAGAAAATAAGTTACCAGGTACCGAACTTAAGTTTTCACAAAACATCCTTCGGGCAGCATACGCCTGAGAGATAGGCGAGTACTACCTCGTTGGGTGGGAAAAATAGAAAGGAGGATACTACTGCCACAAGACTGATCCCACTAGGACAGCAGATCTAATCAAGAGAGTTCAGCAAAAAAAACACATCTGGCTGAGGACCAAGAGGCTGCAATAGCTCGCCTGTTTAGCCCAAGATGTAGCATCACTTCCTGTCAAGAAGATGTGATACCATAAAGCCCGATTTAAACAAAAAAGGTAAAAAAGGTACTTCCCAAATGTGTATAAGAATATAAAAGGAAGCTTCCTCAGCACTGGTAGTGAACAAATAGCAAGGTTCCATGTACGGGTATAAGAAAGAACTAGACCAGAGTTAGGGTCAACTCAGGGCTAGAGATATCTTTAGTGTCTAGAGGCAGCCTAGAACTAGAGACAGCCCGTGGGCCCAAGACAGCCCAGGGCCCAAGATAGCCCAGGGCCCCCAGCCTAAGACCACACACAGCTAGAAAAAAAGCCCCGGACCTAGAGATGGCCCTGGGTGGCCAGCTAGGGTTAAAAAGGCCAGCTAGGGTTAAAAGGCCAGCTAGGGTTAAAAGGCCAGCTAGGGTTAAAAGGCCAGCTAGGGTTAAAAGGCCAGCTAGGGTTAAAAGGCCAGCTAGGGTTAAAAGGCCAGCTAGGGTTAAAAGGCCAGCTAGGGTTAAAAGGCCAGCTAGGGTTAAAAGGCCAGCTAGGGTTAAAAGGCCAGCTAGGGTTAAAAGGCCAGCTAGGGTTAAAGGCCAGCTAGGGGTATATTTGTGGAGGAAACTTCAGTAGTATCAATATAAATGTCATCCTTATGGTCTGCCAGGCTTCTGGTTATGAGGCACCAATGGATTTGCTTCCTGAGCCCATCAAAATAGGGTAGGAGCTAAATCCCATATCACAATATTAACCCTTCATATCAGGGAATAGAAGGGGAGGCCATAATATATATAACTCCAAAAACATTGTGCTGTCCCTTTAAGAAAAAAACACGTTTGGAAAAAAGGCAGGTAATTCCCAAGGGCGCTGGGATGTGACGTCAGCAGCCCTGGGAGAAAGAGACCTGGGATCTAAATTCTTGGGAACTTAAACCGGATCCAAAGGATAATATAATAATAATATAATAAATAAAATATCTTTGCTGTTTATAAACTAAACAGCATTTTCCCACAGTAATGGCTGACTGTGCATCTGCCAGAGTCCGGCAGATTGAAGCTTAATGAGAGACAAACAAGCAGCATGTGTCTCTAATCACCGGAAGAGCAGGGATGTAAGTGAGAAACCACTAAAGGTTGTCTGGAGGGGTGCCCTTAATTTACCTTTAGCTCAGCACACCTGCCTCGTAATGTTGATAGCAAAATCAAACAGGCACATAGACTCATATCTTCCTTTCTGGGCAGTGTGTGCAGCCAATCCATCGGGATCTTTCGTCTGATCCCAAAAAGAGAAATTAGATCCCAAAAAAGAAATTCCAAGTATGGGGTCCGGTCACCCCGGCCTCTTCCTAGGACTCATCCTCAATTAGAGGGGAACATAACACTTACCCCCCTTTGATATAATCAAAGAATGGGGTTTGGGCAATAACCCCATAGGGTATCCCGGGCCCCAGGCAGAAGGATTGCCTTCGGGACCGAGAAATGGACCCCCTGCTCAGGCCCATAGTACCAGAATATACTTACCTGAACCATCGGTCCAGGAGCTAGTGGTCACGTTCTGCTTCCTGGAGGAACACGGAAACAACTGGGGAATAGGAGGAGGAGTCAAGATTTTATTCTGTCTGGCGGTCAGGTGTTCCAGATTGGTAGGAGGAGCCCGGAGGTCTCAGGCGTATGCTGCCCGAAGGATGTTTTGAGAAAACAAACTTACTTTGGTGCAGAAAACACAAGTGCTCCTACATTCAGTCGACCTTCATTGTTTGTTTTTGCTGAAAGATGGGGAGCAGTTATCTGAAAAAGAAAGTTTAAAAATGCTACTATAAAACATAACTTTGGAAGATGCAAATAAATGTTATGCACTATGGTTTTTAGTAATCAAAAAGCTTCCCAACCTATTTAGTTAAGGCCAGACTGCCTGTTTTTTTAGTCCAACGCCTGCCTTGTCACCCTCCCCTAGTGCTAAAACCCACTTACCTTGCCCACAATTCAGTGCCAATCCTAGCACTGGCTGCTGCCATGAGCAGGAGTGTGCTCCCGGGGATCAGCTGAAGAAAAGATGGCAGCAGCCATGACGATGATAGGCGCTGGATTGCTGAACTAGCCCTTTAACTTGTAGGCAGAGACGCCCTTGATTGATCGTTATCGCCTGACTAGGACAGACAGTTTGGACATTCTCAGGGATTGTGTCCCAAAGCTGGTATCACAGTGAGATAAACAAAAGGAGTCTCACAATAACCATGGAAGTATATTAATAAAGCAGGTACAATCCGGTACATACAGGCAGTAGGCGAGGCAGTAGACGATAGGACCAGTTTAACATCAGAAAATACAATTGTGATTCTTACCTGTTTTCTCTCTTCTTCCACTCCAGGACGTCAGGAAGTCAGAAACAAATGGGTTAACTCTTGTCCAAACGGTGGGGACTGCAAGACAAAAAGTGTGGTTCCTCCCGGCCTATATATACTTCTGGTTTCTCTCTGCAATCCAGTTGTTCAATTTAAAAGCAGTAGACACAGCCGTCCGGAAGTAAAAATCATCCTAAGAAGCCCTACATCTTGTTGGAGACAAGGAGATATGATATAAGTTCCTCTCTTCCTCTATTTTCCTCTTTTTTTATGCTGATTAACTATTTAAATATACAAGCTCCACTATGACTATGGCATCCAAAGAACAGATATAGTAGCCTAGAAGATAGGGTAGGTCTGACGCCCTGGAGTGGAAGAAGAGAGAAAATAAATTCTACAGGTAATAATCGAAGTATTTTATTTTCTCTCATATTCCACTCCAGTACGTCAGGAAGTCAGAAACGGATGGGACCTCCAAAAGCAGTGCTCTTAATTCAGGGTGGGATCAAAGGTGTTAACCTTATCCCTTTATATAAGGAGTAAGTCTTTTTAAGACCTTAGCGGAAAAGCTTACTACTGTCTGTAATACCTTCCTACCAAAGGTGGCTTCCGCCAAGCATCTAACATCTACCTTTTAAAATTTGGTAAATGTATGAACCGAAAACCAGATAGCAGCCTTGCATACCTGCTCTACCGAAGCCTCATGCGGAAAGGCCCAGGAAGCTAGTGTAGACTGGGCTGTAACCTGAAAAGGAGGATTCTTCCCCTTGGAGATGTAGGCCATCATCACCGCTTGTCTGATCCATCAGCTGATGGTAGTTTTGAAATTCCATGGCCCCTCAAATATGATAAAGAGTTAGACCTATGAAAGGTCTATGAAGCAGAAATATATTTTAGTGCTCTCAATACGTCCATGGAGTGAAGGACCCTCTCCTTATGGCTGACCAAAGCAGGACATAAGGAGGGTAAAACCACCTCTTCATTAAGATAAAAGGTGGACACCACCTTAGGAAGAAAGTCATGTTTAAAATAAAAGACAGCCTTGTCCTTGTTAAAAAAAAAAAAAGATGGATAAAGCAGATATCTGTCTTAAGAGTGCTCATTTGAAGACCTTCACCGAGACCCTTCTACAAAAATTCCAAAATTACAAGCGAAACCTCTAGATTTGCACCAAGGGATAAATACTTGCCAGACTCTGTGGCAAATGTTCAATGAAGTCTGCTTTCAGGCCTGAAACATGGTCCGGATGACTCCTTACTATGTCTGAAAACCAGCGCCACTTTTGCCAACGGGGAGACATCAGAATGCATGGGATTCTCTTTCAGGCTATAATTTTGAGTACTTGACCCAGGAATGCAAACGGAGGGAACGCATAGAGAAGTCTGAATGCTGACCAAGGAAGTGTCAGTGCATATGTTGCCATAGCTAGAGGGTCCCTGGATCAGGAGACAAATTTCAGAACTTTGTGGCAGGAGAACTTTGTGGCAGGACCCCAAGGCTGGTTGTTCCATCAGGTGGGACACTCCAGCCCTTGAGGGTCAGCTTTAAAAACAAGGTGACTCCCCGGAGCACCCTGGCACCTACTCCTAAATCGATCCAAACTATCTATTTTATCGGACTCCAGGAGGCATAGATGGGTCCGACTGATTAGCAGAACCATAAGGGCCCGACAGACAGTGTTAAATCCCCTGCTTTCTAAACAAGATCCGATAAGGAGGAAAAAATAAATAAGGGGAAAAATACCATTCTGTGAATACTCGCCTTGTAGAATGGGTATTATAAGTATGCAGCACGCCCTGCTCCAGTAATGATTCATTACGTCTGGGATATAGTCCACAAGAGGGCGCTTTACTGCAGAGATGGCAAAAAAGAGGCCCCTCCCGGTCCTTATATACCCGGGACCTCCCGCTAAATTCCCCAGTATAAAAAAGCAGTAAGGGAACCAGGAGAAGCCATTAACAAGAACAACAATATTAACCAGGAAACATTCACCATATAGAAGATCCAAGAACAAAAACTCAGGGTGGGATGGAGCAGGGCGTGCTGCATACTTATAATACCCATTCTACAAGGTGAGTATTCACAGAATGGTATTATTCCAAGTATGCAGCACGCCCTGCTCCAGTAATGATTTATTACGTCTGGGACATCCAATAGCAGTGTCCATAAACGGGTGGGGATCCCAAAAAGGCAACAATGTGCAGCTCAAACCACTGCCGCCTGCAGAACCTTGCGGCCAAAAACAGCATCCGCTGAGGCCCGAACATCAACCTTGTAAAACTTGGAAAAGGTATGAACAGAAGACCAAGTAGCAGCCTTACAAACTTGTTCAACAGAAGCCTGGTGCTGAAAGGCCCAGGAAGCCCCAACAGCACGGGTAGAATGAGCAGTGACTCGAAAAGGAGGATCCCTCCCTTTAGCAGAATAGGCCCTAATAATGGTCTGACAAATCCATTTACTAATAGTAGATTTGACAGGCGCCAAACCCATCTTGGGACCCGAGGGTACCACAAACAAGGCGTCCGTCTTCCTGAAAGGCGCTGTAGCCACCAGGTAGTATTTTAAGTTCCTGACAACGTCCAGAGAATGCAAGGCCCTCTCCTCATCATTACCAGGATTAGGGCACAAGGAAGGAAGCACAATGTCCTGATTGAGGTGAAAGGCAGAGACAACCTTAGGCAAGAAGTCTGGTTTAAAGCGGAAAACCACCTTCTCCTGGTGTCTCTCAAAGTAGGGGGCCTGAATGGACAGAGCCGCCAACTCAGAAACACGCCGGACAGAAGCGATAGCCACCAAGAAGGCAACTTTCAAGGTGAGAATAGACAGTGCAGCCTAATTCACAGGCTCAAATGGAGGACCCTGAAGGGCAGACAATATCAAATTCAAATCCCAAACCGGTAACATGGGTTTGCGGGGAGGGCGCACATGAGTGACCCCCCTGCAAGAAAGTCTTGACCAAAGGATGAAGAGCAAAAGACCTCTGGAAGAAAACAGCCAAAGCGGAAACATGCCCCTTCAGAGTGCTAAGCTGAAAACCCAAATCCAGGCCATGTTGAAGGAACTCCAGTATCCGAGGGATGGAGAACACCCAACAGGGAAAAGCCCTAGCCTCACACCAGTCAATGTAGGTCCGCCAGGTCCTGTAATAAATGGTAGAAGAGGATTTCTTCCTAGCCCTGACCAGAGTCTGAACAACCGAATCAGACAGACATCCCCCCTAAGGATGGGGGTTTCAGCAGCCAGGCCGTCAAAGCCAGCGTTTGTAAATTAGGGTAACAGAGCCGTCCTTGAGTGAGATCATCCGTAACCGGGGGCAGAGGATACTGATCGACCGCCAGCTGCACGACGTCTGCGAACCACACCTGTCTTGGCCACCTGGGGGCCACCAGAACAGCTGGCACTCTTTCCTGAATCAGCTTGCGCAGATTCAGGGAAACGGAGGGAAGAGGTACAGGAGACCGAACCCCTGCCAGGACAGAGACATCGCATCCACCGCCAGAGGATCCTGGGACAGCGAGACAAATGCTGGAAGCTTGTAATTGTGGCGAGAAGCAAACAGATCCACGTCCGGCATCCCCCATCTGTGACAAAGGGATAGGAGGACCTCGCTGTTGAGGGACCATTCTCCCCGGCGAGAGGCCCCCCTGCTCAGAGAGTCCGCTTCCAGATTCTCCGCTCCCGGAATGTAAACCGCAGAGATGCACAGGACATTGTCCTCGGCCCAAGACAGGATCAACGACACCTCGCGAAGGGCATTCTTGCTCCGAGTCCCTCCCTGATTGATGTAAGCGACCGCAGTCCGGTTGTCGGAGCGAGGTGGAGGTGAGATGTCAGCTGCGCCAGCACCAACCAAACCGCCCTCAGCTCCAGAACATTGATGGGGGCGTGGGCCTGAGGGCCCTACAGCGTCTGGAATTGGAGGGCTCTCCAGTAGCCCCCCCCCCAACCTGACAGGCTGGCATCCGTAGTGACCGTCTCCCAACACTGTGTCAGAAATGATCTACCCCCCCAGAAGATTCCTCGAGTCCAGCCACCACAGGAGGGACCGCCGGACCAGAGGAGATAGAACAAAGGCCTGATCCAGAGACAGGGGACTCTTGTCCCAGACCGACAGAAGATGGGGCTGAATGGGGTCTCATGTGAAATTGAGCATAAGGAACTGCCTCGAAGCAAGCCACCATCTGTCCCACCAGCTGCATACCTTGCCGGATGGATGGATGAGTGCTGGACAGCAAGAAAAGAATCAGAGCTTGAAGAGAGTCCACCTTCTGCTGAGGGAGGAAAATCCTGGCCTGAATGGTATCCAGAGTCCAGGAAGGGGGTCACCCGGGACGGGGAGAGTGAGGATTGGGGATAATTGATCACCCATCCGAACATTTCCAGGGTCGCCACCACTGTCCGGGTGTATTCTGCTTGTTGGAGAAAATGGGACGTAATGAGGAGGTCGTCCAGATAAGGAAGAATGCGAATACCCCGGGCGCTGAGAAGGGCCATCACGCCCGCCAACACCTTGGTGAACACTCTGGGGGCAGAGGTGAGACCGAAGGGAAGTGCCACAAATTGGTAGTGTTGTTCCTCTACCGCAAACCTGAGGAACCGCTGGTCCCTGTGAAGACCAGCACATTAAGGTAAGCATCCTTGATGTCTATTGAAGTCAAAGTTCCCCGGGCGCAGGGAGCTGATAGCAGGGCGCAGAGTTTCCATGCGAAAACATCTGGTCCTGATGAACTTGTTGAGAAGTTTTAGGCCCAGGATGGGTCTGATGGAACCATCCTTTTGGGTACTGTAAAGAGATTGGAATATAACACTGACCTCTCTCTCTCCCGGGGGGACCTGACAAACGATCCCCATGGGCAGAAGGTTTTGTACCGCCAGAAACAGACCCTGAGCTGCCCGACTGTCAAATTGCAGACAGTAGAATGAATGAGGAGAGGAGGAAAGAAGCGCTGAGCCAATGTGCCAGCGCTGGAAGTACATTGTAAAAGTAAAAGACATGTAGCAAAAACATTCACACATGCAAACAGTAACACTGACCCCCCCCCCCCCCTCCCGACTAACCGGGCAAACAGGAGAAGGGGGAGAATAAGCCCATAGGTACATTTGGGAGACATGTAATGAGGGCTATAAGCGGACGGGGCATCCCATATCAGGCTCACCAACCTGTGCCGCCTACCCTTTGGTGGGGGATTTGCGGTGGAACGATACTCCGTTAAAAAGCACCTCTAATAGGTGCTGCCTACCGTCACCCGACCATGCAGCCAAAGCTGGGAGGCAAGTAAATAGTGGAACTGGTGGGAATAGGACACAGGGCCAGGGGCTGTGCAGCCCGGCTTACCTGCGAGGAGAGAAGCCATCATCTTGACCTTCGCAGCCTGACTGCAGAGACTGAACTGGGGAATTTAGTGGGAGGTCCCGGGTATATTTTTGCCATCTCTGCAGTAAAGCGCCCTCTTGTGGACTATATCCCAGACGTAATGAATCATTACTGGAGCAGGGCGTGCTGCATACTTGGAATATAAATCGAGGCACACCTTCGCAGTAGAGTCCAACTGCAAGAATGAAAACTGGAGCCGTATATAATGAGGAAACACACCTTTTGTCTTGCAGTCCCTTTGGATGAGAGATAATCCATTCATTTCTAACTTCCTCATGTCCTGGAGTGGAATAGGAGAGAAAATACAATTCTGTGATTACTCCCCTGTAGAATTGGTATTATGAGTATACAGTACGTCCTGCTCCAAATATAATACTTACAAAGTGGGATATACTCCGCCAGATGGCGCTGGACTGCAGAGACATCGAAAATAGGCTCCTCCCGGCCCCTCAAATACCCGGGGACCTCTCACAAATCCCCAGCATTGAAAAGCAGTTAACAAGAAGCCGGGAGAATTAAACAATCCAACTATCAACTATAACAATGATAACAATCACCATACAGGGGATCCAAGATAATGCAAAATCAAGGGTGGGTTGGAGCAGGATGTACTGTATACTCATAATACCAATTCTACAGGTGAGTAATCACAGAATTGTATTATTCTTAGTATACAGTACGTACTGCTCCAAATAAAATACTTACAAGTGGGACATCCAATAGCAGTGTCCATAAAGTAGGGTGGGATCCCCAAGAAAAAAGCAGCAACAGGCAGATTAAACCAATGCCGCCTGCAGAACCTTTCGGCCAAAAACAGCATCAGCTGAAAACTTTGAAAAAGTATGAACAGAAGACCAAGTAGCGGCCTTGCAAACTTGTACAACAGAAGCCTGGTGCTGAAAAGACCAAGAGGCACCAATAGCACGAGTGGAATGAGCAGAAAGGCGGAAGGGAGGATTCTTCCCCTGAGCCGAGTAGGCCTGAATCACAGCCTGACAAATAAACTTGCTGATAGTAGACTTGGCTGGAGCCAAACCCTTCCTAGGACCAGAAGGGACCACAAAAAGAGCATCAGTTTTCCTGAAAGGTGCGGTAGCCACCAGATAGTACTTCAGACACCTAACCACATCCAAAGAGTGCAAAACTCTCTCCTTAGCATTGCTAGGATTAGGGCACAAAGAAGGAAGGACAATGTCCTGATTAAAATGAAAAGCAGGCACTACCTTAGGCAGAAAGTCAGGTTTGAAACGAAACACCACCTTGTCCTGGTGTCTCTCAGAGTAAGGGGGATGAATGGACAGCGCCGCCAACTCAGACACACGCCTGACAGAAGTGATAGCCACCAGAAAAACAACCTTGAGCGTAAGAATGGCAAAGGCAGCATCCTGCACAGGTTCAAAGGGAGCACCCTGCAAGGCTGACAGGACCAAGTTCAGATCCCAAACAGGCACCATAGGCTTACGTGGGGGACACACATGAGTGACCCCCTGGAAAAAAGTCCTGATCAGAGGGTGCTGAGCAAAGGACTTCTGGAAGAAAATAGCCAGGGCAGAAACCTGACCCTTCAGAGTACTGAGTTGGAGCCCCATCTCCAACCCATGCTGTAGGAACTCCAGAATCCTGGGAATAGAGAACACACGACAGGGAAGAGACCTAGACTCACACCAGTCAATGTAGGCACGCCAAATCCTGTAATAAATGGAAGAGGAAGACTTCTTCCTAGCTTTAATCAAAGTATCCACAACCGAGGAAGACAGCCCCTTCTCCATCAAGATGGAGGTTTCAGCAGCCAGGCAGTCAAAACCAGGCAGTCAAAACCAGAGTTTGTAAATTGGGATGGCGTAGTGAGCCCTGAGTGAGCAGATCTGGCACCAAGGGCAGAGCGTACTGATCTACTGCCAGCTGCACCACGTCTGCAAACCACACTCTTCTTGGCCACCTGGGGGCCACCAGAATTGCTGGCACCCCTTCCAGAGCAATCTTGCGTAGAACCCTGCCCAGCAGGGGAATTGGAGGAAAGACATACAGGAACTGAAAGTCCTTCCATGACATTGCTAGCGCATCCAAGGTCAGGGCCAGAGGATCCCTGGACAGAGAGACAAAAGCTGGGAGCTTGTGATTGTGGCAGGACGCAAACCGATCCACATCTGGTTGGCCCCAACGGTGACACAGAGATTGAAACACCCTGCTGCATAGGGACCACTCTCCCTGGCGAGAGGTCCCCCTGCTCAGAGAGTCCGTCAGGCGATTTTCCACCCCCGGGATGTACACAGCTGAAATGCAGGGGACATTGGCCTCCGCCAAAGTCAGGATCAGAGACGCTTCCTGGAGGGCCCCCTTGCTCCGGGTCCCTCCCTGATGATTGATGTAGGCAACTGCCGTCTGGTTGTCCGAGCGCACCTGAACAGGCAGGCCCCGAAGGTGAGTAGTCACCAGAACTAGCCTGATCGCCCGCAGCTCCAAGACATTGATAGATGTGTGGGCCTCCTGAGGGCCCCACCTCCCCTGGAACTGCAGGGACTTCCAGAAACCTCCCCAACCTGACAGACTGGCATCCGTGGTGACCGTCTCCCAGGAAGGGGCAAGGAAGGATCTGCCCCCCAACAGGTTCCTTGAGTCCATCCAACACAGTAGGGACCTCCTGACCAGGGGGGAGAGCACAAGGATGCTGGGTCCTTGTCCCATACTGACAATAGGTGAAGTTGCAGAGGCCTCACGTGGAACTGAGCATAAGGGACCGCCTCGAAGCACGCCACCATCAGGCCCACCAGCTGCATCCCTTGCCTGATGGAGGGATGGGGACAAGCTAGGAGGGACTGAGCCTGTGCAATCAGACTGTCCATCTTCTGCTGAGGAAGGAAGATCCTTGCCTGAACTGTATCCAGATTCATTCCTAGGAATGGAGTTGCCAAGGAAGGGAACAGTGATGACTTGGGGTGGTTGATCACCCATCCAAATGACTCCAGGGTGGACACTACCAGCTGAGTATCCAACTCTGCCTGGTGTAGAGACTGGGAGGTGAGGAGGATGTCGTCCAGATAGGGAAGCACTCGGACGCCCTGACATCTGAGCAGAGACATCATGCCAGCCAGCACCTTGGTGAACACCCTGGGAGCTGAAGTGAGGCGAAGGGCAAGGCCACAAATTGGTATTGTTGATCCATCAATGCGAACCTGAGGAATTTTTGATGACCTGGGAACACAGGAATATGAAGGTAAGCATCTTTGATGTCCACAGAAGTCATGAAATCCCCTGTGCGCAGGGAACTGATGGCAGAGCGCAGAGTTTCCATGCAAAAGCACCTGCCTCTGACAAACTTGTTGAGGATCTTTAAGTCCAGGATGGGCCTGACAGAACCATCTTTTTTGGGTACTGTGAATAGATTGGAATAAAAAACCCTTGCCTATTTCCCTTAAAGGGACCTGGCAGATGACCCCCAGCTCCAGAAGGCCTTGCACTTCTTGCACTAGCTCCTGAGCTGACACAGGGTCCTGAGGAATCCGGGATCTGATGAATCTTGAAGGGGGATCGGCAGCAAACTCCAACTTGTAACCAGAGGACACTACCTCCTGAATCCACCGGTCTGAGACATGAAGCCTCCAGACGTGAGCAAAGTGCTGCAGCCGTCCCCCCACCCGGATGGGTGAGGGTGCCCCATCATGCTTGAGGGGGCTTAGGAGAGGATTTAGCTTTGGGACCCCAGGAGGCGCCAGGACGTCCACGTCCTCTGCCCCAGAAATCTCCCCGGGCCCCAGGGAAAGAAACCCCCCTTCCCTGTCTTGCACCACGGAAAGGAGAGAAGGAACCCTGACCCCGAAAGGGCCGAGATTGCCGCCTGCATTGGGGCAACCTGCCTCCCTTCGCAAAAAGGTCCAGGCGGTCCCCAAACAGGCGCAGTCCTTTAAAGGGAAACCCAGTGAGGGCCTTCTTGGCAGCGTAGTCAGCAGCCCATTGACGCAGCCAAACCGAGCGGCGTATAGCCACCACAAGGGCAGAAGTTCTGGCACACATTCTAATGGTGTCATCCAATGCTGATAGGACAAAATTCACAAAAACATCACAACCAGAGAGTGCATTAAACACCTCACAAGGCAAATCATCAGGGGCACTATCAAGCATATTCCTGATAAGGGTTCAGCCGTAATGGCAGAGGCACAGACCAGGTGCAGCGCCGTCCCCGCACATGCAAAGGCGTGGGATGCCAGCTGATTTGAGGTTATGGAAATGTGCCTGCTCTGTGAATTCCAGCCGCGCTTTTTTCTGTATGGAAAAGCTCCCCTCTTTGCCTAGGGGCCTCAACAGGGAGAGAGATAGACAGAACCTCAAAAATCTGGGTCAATAATCTGTCAGTGTCATCCGGGGCCCAGGGGTCAGAGCCAGAATCGTCATGACCCCTTGGTCTCTCATCAGATGAGCCTGAATCAGTTCCCATAGGGAAAACAGTAACATTAGGCGCTAAATGGCGCTTCTTAGCAGGGGCCTTACACACTAAGGACTTCGCAATAATCTGTTCGACAGTAGCCAGTCTAGAAGACACATCAGGCTGAGAGTCCCCACTAGTATGCAACTCAGTAGAAGTGAGGTTTAAGCTTGGGGGAGTAGGCGAAGTGAAACGAGGTGCAGCCACTGGCAAGCCAGATTGCAATGCAAGCACTTGCTCAGCACAGGGTATGCAGACCCGCGCCTTGTCAGCGTCAGCATGAGGTTGCCCACACGCTACACACAGCCGGTCTTGTCCCGAAGGGACCCCGGTCACATTCTCCTGGGATGCTTCCATATGGTGATTTTTTTTAGCGGCGCTATACGCCGATAGGGAATGACGCTATATAGCAACCCTGGATGCCCCTAACCCGCTAGGGAAGTGGGAGTATAGATTTTTACAAGGCCTATAAATAATATACTACAAAAGGGCCAGGAGAAGCCAGGAAGGGTTTGTCCCGCCTGAAAGACATAAGCAGACAAGACCTTAAGTATCGTAACCCAAGTGAAGTAAATAAGCCGCCCGCGAGGGCACATACGGACCGTGGTAGGTAGGAGTCCGTCGCTCATAGGCCAACCAGACAGGGAAAATGGCGTCGGTATACCTCGAGGGGCGGGCCAGTAACAGCGATGACGCGGAATGCGCCAAAGACGAGCACCCCCCCCCCCCCCCCCCCCCCGAAGAGCGCGAAGCCAGCACGGCAAGCAGCCAATGAAGGCTCGCCAGCGCCTGAGGTAATGCCGCCGCCAATCGCGGAGCCAAGTCAGCGCACGGCGGCAAATTTAAAATACAGTAAAGACAAGTCAGCGCGGTGGCTGACACAAGAATAAAGGCATGTGAAAAGACAGTGCAATTGGCACAAATGCAATATATATATATACCTATCTATACACATACACCCCTCCCCCCCCCTCTTTTCCCCCGAAGACTACAAGGAGAGGGAGGACGGCGGCCACTTAAATAGGACCCACCGATAGGTAGGGGCAAAAGTGCGGGAGGGGCATCCCAAAGAGGCTCACCATAAGCCTGAACCGCCTACCCTTTGGTGGAGGATTGCGGTGGAGCAGTGCTCCTAAGCACCTAACAGCGGTGCTGCCTACCCTCACCCGACCAGCGCAGCCAAGGCTAGGAGGCATATTACTAGTGGAACGGGTGGGAATAGTGCTACAGGGCCGCAGGTTAATAACCCCGCTCACCTGCGAGTAGAGAGCCAATTTCTCGTCCTTCGCAGCCAGACTGCAGAGAAATTCTGGGGATTTGTGGGAGGTCCCCGGGTATTTGAGGGGCCGGGAGGAGCCTATTTTCGATGTCTCTGCAGTCCAGCGCCATCTGGAGGAGTATATCCCACTTGTAAGTATTATATTTGGAGCAGGACGTACTGCATACTAAGAATATGCAGTCTGCACCCTCAGGGGGCACATGCAGCCAGCACTGTCAGTTGCAGTCACTGCCACTCAACTCCATCTCTACATACCCTAGCCCACCTCTTTCTGCCTGACGCCTGCTCACGTCTTCCTGCCAACCTCTATCCACCTCGCATTCTTCACCTAAAATCTAGATTCTACCAATCTCACCACACCTCGCCCCTTCCCACTTTCAATTTCACATCTACCTACCTCTGCATATACAAGGTTGAAGCTATCCTGCAGTAAACTTAAGAGAAACATTAAGGGTGTATCGCACCTCACCGCTTTCGCTGGCGTTAGGCAACATAGTCACAACTCGAGTGAAAAGGAAGATCCCCTGTTGGGTCCCGAATTGCCAGAAAAACCGGCATGTATTTTTCGCAAGGCACCTTGCCTGAGGGATAGGCCTACGAAAAGCTTTATTGATCCCCCGAGACCATTAGCAATGATTAACACCCCCTTGAAGGGTTTTCATAGGTGCGGCACATGTTATGGGTGCAGGACCACACTGTTTACCACCAAGTCCCAAAAATCGTTCCAGGATGTGCGGACAGGCAAAGAGGTGGATATTTCAGAACTAATCACTTGTAGTACTAAACATGTGGTATACCTATTGTGGTGCGCATGCAACTTATTGTATGTGGGGCGCACCTCCAGAGAATTTAAAATCAGGATTCGAGAACACATGTATAATATCAGACGTGGTTTCGAAGCACATAGTGTATCCTCCCATTTCAAATGGGCCCACTCCTCAAATCCATCCTTACTGTCCTTTATTGGACTGGATAAAGTGAAAAGCCATTGGAGAGGGACCCACATAGTGAGGGAGCTCTCCAAACGTGAGGGATACTGGATATATTCTTTAAACACCTTATCTCCTAGGGAACTCAATATAGAGTTCGATTTGAACTGTTTTTTGGACACCTTGTGATTATTGATTGCTGATATTTCATTTTATATGTGTGTCTTGTAAAGTGACTCTCATGGCAAGTGAATCACAGGAGTTTCTGTTGTGCTACAATTTTTTTTATTTTTCTCTTCCTATGTGAAGACAATAATTCTCTTCCCATCTCGAAAATAAATTTTCCGTTTGCAAACATAATAATGCCAGAACGTTTGCCCGTGCTCTTATAATTTATTCTGTTTTTGGCAACTCTATGTACTGGCATTAGGGGCGCGCTGGGCATCTTTTGTTAGTGCTAAACTTGCTGTTCCTTTCTGGATCACAGACTAAATTCCCATTAACAGTTTTAACCGTAATAGGCCCAGTGGGGGACACTGTATCTTGGTCAGTTTCACTGACTTCGCCGCCTTTACTTCAACAATGTAGAGCTGCGCTGTTGACGGTGCAGCTTCGCTGGTGACGGACCCTTTCATTTACTCTGCGGCTCTTACGTTAGTTACATATAGCTACGCTGTTTACGTAGTTCCTGCCAGCAACTTGGATCAGCCACTGGCGTTAACAACGGCCGTGGCTTGACGTCTCTTTTTACTCTGTGATGACGTCGGAGCACGCAGGCTGTCCCAACCTCGCTGTGTTATGCGGAAGGCGCCTTCCATGTTTAACCTCCACGCCTCGTCTTGGGTTAGATTTTACATACTTCCATATGCTTGCTAAATAAGCGAATCAGCTTTGCTGTTGCTGGTCCGCCTGTCTCTATACATGCCCACCTTAGCTGTCATTGGGTAAGATGCGTTTGGGGCATTTTCATTGGATTACAACCACGGAAGTGTGCGTTCCCCTCTCGCTACTCCTTTTAAAACCTCCATTTCTTTCTATTTTATTACACCCTGGTCAAAGCTGCTAACTAGCGGCGAAACGCGTTGGTATTCTGTCTACCCACTTTTAACAGAGCGGGAGCTGCTATATGTTTAATAATAACGTAGGATGTCCGGTGCACTGTGCGGTGAGAGTCACTGTTCTTTCCTGCTGATTGGAGATTTTATGCCTAGTTTTTACTGATTTTTGTGAGTGCATTGTGTTTACTTTTATGATATATTACATTCAGTTTCAGCAATAATGCACTATCTTTGCTCCATTTGTTCTCTCTGCATGCCTGATATTGCCTAATATTGCATGGGATTTACACATTGAGAACGTGTTCAAGTATACCCCTAAGAAGATTTGTTGTGGGGTTGTCTGATCCATACTATGGGAATTTGTGGATAAACCTGTTGCCCTTGGAGATCGGGCTGCCTCCTATCTACATGCCATTTTAAATATCTGGTAAGAGCATGAGTTAGTCGGTGGAGGTATCACTCGTGAATTTTTTGATGTATGCAACACGGGATGAATTGGATCTTGTTGCAATAACAGAGACTTGGTTCAAGGATCACAATGACTGGGAGATAGGGCGGTGGAGTAGCCATTTATGTCAAGACTACACTTCAATCAACAATAATTCAGCATACGCATAATGAACTAGAAACTCTCTGGGTTACCATGCAGACTAAGGAGGGAGCTGTGGTCAGAATTGGTGTGATATATAGGCCCCCTGGACAATCTCAGGATCTAGATAACCTGTTAATAGATGAAATCAGTGGAATGGCAGAGAAGGGGGACATTGTAATTACAGGTGACTTCAACATGCCAACATAGGTGTGGAGCCTTTAAGGATGAGCTGGCTCCACACCTATTAGAGCTATTTAATACTCTGGACGACTCATACTCATTGCGTAATCAGATGAATAACGCAATTATTAAACTAATCCCCAAATCAGGAAAAACCCCCTCCAACTGTGCTCACTACAGACCCATATCCCTCATAAACATAGACCTAAAGATATACGCAAAAATCATCAGTAAGCGTTTAGAGGAAGCCATAAAATACATCATTTCTCCCTTCCAAGCAGGATTTATCCGCGCCAAAGGAATACACCAAAATATCTCACTGGCCGTATGAGCTCTGAACAAAATAGAAAAAAATAAAACTAAAGCAATCATAATAGCCCTTGATGCAGAAAAAGCTTTCGATAGGGTCTGACTTTCTGGACGCTGTACTAAAAAAAATGGATTAGGTCCCACTTTCGTAACAAAAATCATGAACTTATATAAGAACCAGTCCGCCCAAATAGACATAAATGGCTCCCTCACTAACCCAATTAAAATAGGGAACGGCACCAGACAAGGCTGCCCTCTATCACCCTTCCTGTTCAATATCCACTTAGAACCTGTACTCAGTTTAATCAATGATGACCCCTTAATTAAAGGCATCGGAATCGGTAACAACGAAATAAAAATCCTTGCCTACGCGGATGACATACTGTTAACGCTAGAAGACCCTAGGGAATCACTTCCACGTTGTATACATGCAATAGAAACTTTTGGTCGGTATTCTAACTTCAAATTGAATATAGGGAAATCAATAATTATGCCTCTCAATATTTCTTCAAAGGAGCTCATGGAACTCCGCAACATGGCCAACTTCCATTTTGAGGAAGATCATATTAAATACCTCGGAATTAATATCACGCGAAACCCTAAGCACCTATTTAGGGCAAATTACACCCTTCTTTCTCCACAATTACGGGACTCAACAAAAAAATGGAATAAGCTACCTCTGAATATGATGGGACGAATTTCCTTAGAAAAAGTTTTTCCTCCCCAAATTAATCTACCTATTTCAGGCTTTACCAGTTACTATCCCAGGAAATTATTTCTCAGAACTAAACCGTACTATTTCAGTTCATTTGGAGAGGGAGAAAACACAAAACCAAATATGAGTATTTAAGTAGACCTTTGGACCTGGGTGGTCTAGGCGCCCCCAATTTTAGACAATATTATCATGCAGCCCAACTACAAAGGATTTTCACCTGGAAATATCAGACAAATAAGGAAGTCTGGCCACATCTGGAATTACACCCCATTAAAATAGACGTATTCTCATTAAACCCCACAACTTTCAGTGAAGCATTGAGATGCACATCCCACCCCCTGGTTAAGCCAACTCTCTCCTTTCTAAAAAAGCTGATCGCTAACCCTTCAGTCTCCCCTCTCCCACAAAGATTAATATCTGTAGCAAAAAGGAAGGAAAGTGAACACGCCTCCGGCAACATCAGTTCGGTCTCTCTATTCCCAAGGGAATATATCAGGGTTCAAGATTTTTGGTTAAAAGAGACAGACCTGCCCCAAATCTTTCCCAAAGCAAAACTAGAAAAAGATACTAAAATTTACAAAGGCCAATAACATTCTCCGTGAAAACAGACAACCAGTTATTATCCCTCCCCTATCCAGTGTACAAGCTTTATTTTTTTCAATAGACACCTCCCCAAAGCATCTAAGGCTATACTACAGAACACTCGGGAGTTACAACAAGCCCGACTCATATAAGAAAGTGGGAAGCAGATATTGAGACTCCACTTCTGGAAAGAGACTGGGGGAATATCTACAAAGAAAATACCCTCATACAGTCCACTCATATAAGAATCTTTAGCTTTAAATATATCTCCCGGTACTACCTAACCACTGATTACAACAAGAACATGCCCCAGTATCCTTGCTGGTGGTGCGGTCTTACCCCTCCTACAGTAATTCACATATGGTGGGAATGTGTGCATATCAAAAATCTTTGGCAACATATATTAACCCTGGTAAAGAAAGAGGAGGGAATAAATATATTCCTTTGTGTAAGCCACAAATTCTCTTAAATTTCCCAATCGCAGACTACCCTATAGATACACGATTTTTAATTAATCTGATTATAATGGGCACAAAACACTACATAATCAAACATTGGCGCAAAACAAACCCCCCTTCCCCCAAAAATTGGAAAGAAGAGATGTTAAAAACCATAGAAATTGAATCAGTGCTGGCAGAGTCGGGAGCCACCAGGTCTCTACTTCAAGAATTTGGGGAGAGGATCAA
This sequence comes from Gastrophryne carolinensis, assembly GCA_027917425.1. NCBI lineage: Eukaryota > Metazoa > Chordata > Amphibia > Anura > Microhylidae > Gastrophryne > Gastrophryne carolinensis. The sequence goes on from CM051239.1 coordinate 317,886,822, forward strand.
AAAAAAAAAAAAAAAAAAAAAAAAAGATAGAGAGACAACTGTCAATGGACGTTTGGACAAATAAGTAAGCCAGGCAGAATAAGGGGGTACTGGTGCCTATACACGTGTTAAACCGCACGTATATAGGTTTATATACTACAAATGTCAATATACTCTACTATTATTTATTCCTACCTGTGGCAACAGGTTGGGGAGGAGGGGGGCTCATGGGGAGGTTTTTTTTTTCGGGGGGGGGGGGGGGGGCACTTTAGGGGAAGGAAGGGGGTGGGGACACATAGGGAATGTCAAAAGAACGGCTCCACACTCAGTAAACTGGGTAAAACATACTCTATTGACAAATGCACGTAAGCAGATCAAACCTGGCAATGATCTTCCCAATATAGATGATCGACTCTGAAAAAGGCTATGAAGATCTAAACTGAGCCAAAAAAAAAAAAACTGGTGAGGTTCCAGATGATTGGAGAATGGCCAATGTCGTACCAATCCATAAAAAGGGGAGTAGAGAAGAAGCCAGTAATTAAAGGACAGTTGGTTTAACATCTATAGTGGTCAAATTAATGGAAACACTCAATTCTGTGAAATACTCACCTGTAGAATTTATATTATTTGTATACAGTACGTCCTGCTCCAGATATAATACTTACACTTGGGTTATCCTCCGCCAGATGGCGCTGCACTGCAGAGACATGCAAAACAGGCTCCTCCCGGCCCCTCAAATACCCAGGGACCTCCCACAAATCCCCAGCATTGAAAAGCAGTGAACAAGAAGCCGGGAGAATTAAACCACCAAAACTGGTAACTATAACAATGATAACAATCACCATACAGGGGATCCAGAAAAATGCCAGGGTGGGGTGGAGCAGGACGTACTGTATACAAATAATATAAATTCTACAGGTGAATATTTCACAGAATTGTATTATTCTTAGTATACAGTATGTCCTGCTCCAGATATAATACTTACACTTGGGACATCCAATAGCAGTGTCCATAAAAATACAATTCTGTGAAGTGCTCACCTGTAGAATTGGTATTATACGCATACAGCACGTCCTGCTCCAGATATAGTAATAACATGTGGGTAATCCTCCGCCTCCGGCGCCGTGCACTGCAGACATGTAGAAAACAAGCTCCTCCCGGCCCTACATATACCAAGGGACCTCCCACAAACCCCCAGCATTGAAAAGCAGTGAGAAGGAGAAACCAGGAGAAACCAACCACCCAGAAACAGGCAATAATATCAATGATAATAATCACCATACAGGGGATCCAGAACAAGTGAAACCAGGGTGGGGTGGAGCAGGACGTGCTGTATGCGTATAATACCAATTCTACAGGTGAGCACTTCACAGAATTGTATTATTCTAAGCTTACAGCACGTCCTGCTCCAGATATAGTAATAACATGTGGGACATCCAATAGCAGTGTCCATAAAGTAGGGTGGGGTCCCCGTGAAAAAAGGGCACAGCCAACAGAAAAGCGCTGTCACCCGCAACCATGCTACCAAGAGCAACGAGAGCAAGGCTCTAACCTCAACCTTTGAACCTGTAAAGGGAGAACTGAACACAAGCAGCAGACAAGCCAGCATGCTCAACAGAAGTTGGTGCTGAAAGGCCCAAGCCAAGCACAAGTAGTAAGAGAGCAAAACAACCGAGAGAGAATAATCTTCCCTAAAAAGAACAGGCCAGAGAAACGTCCTAACCATGCTCATGCCAAATAGAGTAGCCGTGGCAACCTTAGAAGTCTCCCCGGCGGGGAATATGAACCCTGGTCTCAAGCGACACCTGCAGGAATACTGAAAACAACAACACTCAGCACGAGCCGAAACGTTTACTCTAGGCTCAGAAGGACAAAACCAACCAAGTGAAACCGATCCGAGGGCACCTACACCCGTGGAGGCAATCAGATCCTGTACTAAAGGATGGAGACCCATAAGTCCCAAGGGCATAATCCCTACCAGGGACAAGAAAGGGACCAGGAATCTCCAACACCTGGAGGGGAAGACAGATCCCCTTAGCTCAAAGTATATCAAGACAGAAGCCCAGAGACCAGAGGATCTGGAATAAAGGAGAATCAAAAAACACCACCTGGAGCCAACTCGGCGTAATGCGGAGCATCCCCCTCTCATGGTGTACAGATATATAAATATATATATATATAGATATATATATATATATATATATATATATATATATATATATATATTGACCATGACCGTTAACAGAGCCATCCTTTAGGCACACTTATGACTGGAGCAACCGCCCCAGAAGAGCGATATGAGGTAAGGAACCGGTCAGAAGACCCAAGGTAACCTTTAGCAGGGCATCAGACTAAGTAAACCCCCTAGAGGAAGCAAGAATTCCTCAAGGAATGTACCTGAGCAAACCCTGATGAATGCTCAACACAGAAGATTGGAACATACTTCTGTAGTAGGCTAACAGGGCGAGCCCTGAACCTTCATAGAACCAAGTTGGGGAGCAAACACCAACCATGCTGTAATAATTCTAGAACCCCGGGAACAGAGAACTTCCAGCAGGGGCGAGAGCTAGCCCCCTGCCAAGCAATACAGGTACAACATACCCTAAGATAGATGGCAGGAAATGGAAGAAGAGGAAGAGGAGAAAGCTAGATCCTAGCCCTCCTGGAAACAAGACACCCAGAGATATGCCATCTCCAACAGGGCGAGGAACAAAACCGGTCTAACTCCAAAATAGAGCCTGAAGATAGGGGCGAATGGAAAAGAGCCTGACTATGCAGAACAGACCTCGTGAGAGAGCGTACAGGCCCACCGTCCTCAGCAGAAGCCTCCGCGGACGCCACCCCCCCTGGGCCACCCAGGCCCCCGGCATAACGGTACTTCCCTTTTTCAGCGACCTTGCGCAGACCCCTGCCTGGCAGGGCGAAGAAAGTAAGGCATATCGAGTATAAAGTCCAGCCAGAGACTACTAAGCCCCAAAGGACAAGGTTAGGCCAATCTGGGCCAACACTAAAGGGCAGAACCCATGTGATCGTGACAGAGCCCAACAGTTCCATACCAGTAGGAACTCAGAGGGCCAATAGATTACCTCCTACCAAAGGAGGGCATCCATCGGAGACTAAAAGCGATAGAAAGCAAGGGATGTTAATTCCCACATAGATCAGAATCAGAGCCTTCCTGGAAGTAACAACTAGTCCCGAGACTTTACCAGGAAAAAAGGGACAGGCCACTGTCCTACGGCAGACCAAGAGTCCCCAAATGGACAGGCCCTGAAATGGAGAAGTCCAGTAAGATAGAGCCCGCTGAAGGCTCGCTGTGTCAACAACACAATAGGCAAATTTTGGTACCCAAGTTGACCACCAACAGGTGAGCAGCAAGAAAGGAGGGGATGCCCCCCGAGGGACTCTTTTTTTTTTTTTTTTTTTAAATTAACTCACTAAGGTGCTTCAGAACCCAAGGGCACTGAGAATATGGGACGTCATCTGCACAGCCACCAACGGCCATCCCAGGAGAAATACTGCCAGGCGACAGTAAGGAGATAGCAAGTAAGGGCAGAGACCTTGCCCCAGAAAAACCTTAATTGCCAAGAAAAAAGGGGGCACTAGCCGACACAATTCTAATGCCATCCTAGGAAACTGGACGATGGAATAAAAAAAGTAGGACCTGAGGCCACTAAGCCTATCCAAACAACTCCCTCTCGGGAGATATAAAGGAACCTGATGGGTCCCTTTGTGGCTGCCCCTTGGTCTTGTTCGAGACATCACTCCCAACCGAGCTAGCGAAACACCAGGAGCGTGAGAGGGGCCCAATAACACGGCCACAATCAGCAGTGAAGACTACCAACACCAAGCTGTAAAGGCCACAGTGTCCAAAGACACCTGGGAGCCCAATTAAGCATCTTAGCACTCCACGGACGGCCAAAGGCCTCGCGGTTTATAGAGTGCCGACGGTCCAACTCGGATCAAGCCTGAATGTCTATGGATTGCCAAACCCAAGAAGGGTTAGAATGGGTTAGGATGGGCGACCCCCTCATCCTCAGGGGGGATGGGGGGCAAAATGGTGTAGAGGCCTCTGCCTCTATCCGTTAAGGGCGTCCAGCCAAGGAGCCCAGGCCTAGCCAGCCAAGGAAGGCCTGCACCCATACTTTAAGAAAAACAGGAGACCGGAGGCCCCCTGACCGACACAGGGACGGACACCCAGCAAACACTGTCCCACATCCGGAGGAACTACCTCCCAACTCCACCAAAACGAGGCATGAAGCCTCCCGATAGGAGCAAGGTGCTGTGGCCATCCCCTCACCCAGGCGGGTGAGGGCGTCCCATCATGCTTGTGGGGTTTCGATGAAGGATTTGGACTTGGCCCGGCCATGATATGGATATGATATGATATGGAGGTGGAGGGGTATCCCTGCTCTGAGAGGGCCTGGACGGCTGCTCCTGATTGGGTGAATTGTCCTCTTTCCCGAATAAGTCCAGGCGGGCCCCAAACAGGTGATGCCCTCTAAAGGGGAGCCCCGTCAGAGTCCTTTTAGTGTCATCGTCTGCCCCCCATTGTCGCAGGAGGAGCAGGCAACGTATAGCTATCTTTTGGGCTGAGGTCCTCGCACACATTTTGATGGTGTCATCCAGAGCTAAAAGGATAAATGTAACAAAAATATCACAGCTGGAGAGTGCGTTAAACACCTCCCAGGGTAAATCTTCAGGTTGATGCTCAAGCATCTTACTTATGATGGTCCTAGCGGCCACTGCAGTAATGGCCGCGGCACAGACAGGACGTAGCGCCGATCCTGCACAAGCAAAGGCGTGGGAAGCCAGCCTATCAATGCGCCGGTCCTCGGCGTCCCGCAGGGTGCTGTAAGCCGGAGCTGTAAGGAAAGGGGGGTTAGGAACCCCTATAATCGGGGCGTCTACCACTGGAGACGAAGCCCATCAACCAACCATCTCTGGGGGAAAAGGGTATTTCCAAACCCAATCCTCTGGGGCCCCTTGAAGTTTAGTGGGGCAATCCCATTCCTTAAGTACAAGAGCATGAAAGTGGGCCTGCTCGAGAAATTCCAAGCGCGCAGGCGCCGTATGGAAGCGCTCCCCTCTCAGTCTGGGGACCGCACCCGGGGGCGAAATAGATAGGGCCTCAAAAATCCTGAGCAACATACCGCCAACGTCAAGCTGGTCCCAGTCATCCTGACCAGCTTCATCCTGACACCCCTGCCTCTCAACAGAGGAACCCGGGTCAGAGAACAGGTCTCAATCTTCAGAAGGAGCACTATCACACAGAGAAGAGGACTCATCCGAGCCCATAGCACAGGCCGAAGCCGGGGGAGTCCAGGGCCGTTGTCTGCCAGGACCCACACGCCCGGACAACCCTTCAACAATCTGGTTAAGCGTGGGTCGTCTAGAAGAAACGTCTATTTGTAACTCCCCGCTTGTACATGACTCAACGGGAGTGAGATTTAGGCAAGAGGAAAGGGGAGAGAGGGAGCGAGGTGCAACCACAGGCGCCGCTCGCAGGTCCAGCGTCTGCTCGGCACATGGCGCGCAGACCCGTGCCCCATCAGCATCAGCATGGGGGAGACCACACGCTACACACAGCCGGTCTTGTCCCAGAGGGACCCCGGTAACACAATCCTAAGATGCCTCCATATGGTGATTGTCAAGACACAGTATGCCCGTAGGGATTTATGCTATAAGCAACCCTGAGATTTGTAGTGAGGCCCGCTAAATCCTTATATGAATATATATATATATATATATATATATATATATATATATATATATATATATCCGGGAAAAGCCACCGATGCTCAGCGTCTGAAAGACATAAATGGGAAAGAGATGTCAGGGCCATGCGCAGCTGGACAGAACATATAAAAAAGGGAGTCGCCCGCGAGGGCTCTTACAGATCAAGTGGAGGAGGAGGAGAACGCCACCACGCGCGCGCGAAGCTCAGCAAAATGGCGCCCAGCGAACCTCGAAGGGCGGGCTCGATGCTCTGCCGTTATGCGGAGCGCGACGAACCAAGGCCCCGCCCACTCCAAAGAGCGCAAAGCTCTGAGGTAAAAGTAAAAGCAATGATACAACCACACACTTAAGGATTCGTAGAGAACCGTTTCATCCAATAAAGTATTGGCACCACAGCATCTAGACGACGTAGCAAACTACGTACAAGCATACGGCGGCGGCCGAAGAAAACGGAGTAAGAAGCAAGCAGCGTGGCTCTGACATCTCGGAGTTAATAAAGGGCAGAAATAAGGCCACAAGCATGACATACCGGTACGCTGGGACCATCACACACATAACCCCCCCCCCCCTTTCTTTTCCCCCTACTAGATGGGGAAATGAGAAAGGATGGCGACCCTCACACAGGGTCCAGCGCTACCCGGGGTAGGGGCAAAATGCGGGAGGGGCATCCACAAGAGGCTCACCATCGGCCTAAACCGCCTACCCTATGGTGGAGCATGGCTCCGTTAAGCACTGTAAGCCCCGCTCGCCTGCGAGAGCGTGATACTTCATGTCTTCGCAGTTCCAGCACTGCAGAGAAATCTGGGGATTTGTGGGAGGTCCCTCGGTATATGTAGGGCCGGGAGGAGCTTGTTTTCTACATGTCTGCAGTGCACAGCGCCGGAGGATTACCCACATGTTATTACTATATCTGGAGCAGGACGTGCTGTATGCTTAGAATATAGGGTGGGATCCCCAACAAAAAAGGCAACAGCAGACAGTTTAAAGCACTGTCACCTACAATACCTTGCGGCCAAGAGCAGCATGAGCTGAGGCTCTAACGTCGACCTTAAAAGACTTTCTATGAAGGTATGAACAGAAGACCAAGTAGCGGTCTAGCAAACTTGTTACAACAAAAGCCTGGTGCTGAAAGCCCAAAAGGCACCAAGACACGAGTAGAATAAGAAGAGAAGCGAGAAGAAAATTCTTCCCCTTAGTGGAATAGGCCTGAGTAACAGCCCGACAAGTCCAATGCTAACAGTAGCCTTGGCAGAAGCCGAAACCCTTCACCTAGGACCCGAAGGAAACATCCCATTCAAGTAAAGACCAGAGCCAAAGCCGCCCAACTCCCCGAGAACAGAGATCGGACACATTCACTCCTTAACCAAGGAAAACTGAACAAAAAACTTCTAAGTAAGGCAGACATGGCAGAACCTGACCCATCAGAGTACTGAGTTGGAGAACCAACTCCAACTCATGCTGTAATAACTCTAGAGCCCTGGGAACCGAGAACGCCCGACAGGGAAGAGAACTAGACTCAAACCAATCAATATGGGTTTACCATACCCTATAACAGATGGAAGAGGAAGAAGAAGAGGCTTGCTCCCAGTCTTCCCATAGTCTCAACCACCGAGACAGATAAACCTGTCTCCATCAAGATGGATGTTTCAGCAGTCAGGCCGTCAAGCCAGAGTCTGTAGATTGGGGTGACGTAAAGGGGTTCTGAGCGAGCAGAGCTGGCACTCCTGGCAGAACGTACAAAACTACTGCCCTCAGTACCATGTCTGCGAACCCCACTCCACTAGGCCACCAGAATCACTGGTCCCCCGTCCAGAGCAATCTTGCGCAGAACCCTGCCTAGCAGGGGGAATGGAGAAAAGACATACAGAACAGAATGTCCAGCCATAACATTACCAAAGCATCCTGACCACGGCCATTAGATCCTGGGACAGGGAAACAAGGCCCGAGAGCTTCTGATAGCAACGGGACACAAACAGGTCCACAACTGGTTGGACCCCATAGTGACACAGGGATTAGCACATCCTGACGCAGAGAGACCCTACCGGAGCGAAACCACTGGTATGCAGGGAACATTGTCCACCACCCAGATTAGGATCATAGACATATCCTGGAGGACCCTCCTGCTCCAGGTCCCTTCCAGAAGATAAATGTAGACCACTGTCGTCAGACAGACCGAGCGCCTCCGAACAGGCAGGCCCTAAATAGGAGCAGCCAAGCGAATCAGAACCAACCTGAACGCTCACTGTTTCAAACATTGCTAGGCGTATGGACCCTCTAAGGCCCCACCTCCCCCAGAACCGCAGGGAGTTTTAGAAGAAAATCCCCCCTTTAACCTGATAGATTGGCATCCATGGTGACCGTCTCCAGGAAGGGGCAAGAAGGGAACTGCCCCCAGACAAGGTCCTCGAGTAAATGGTGTGCAATCTGAACAAAGGCGAGTTACAAGTGGTGTGCCGCAAGGCTCTGTCCTGGGCCCCATTCTTTTTAATATATTTGTAAGTGACATAGGAGGTTTGGTAGGAAAAGTTTGTCTGTTTGCTGATGATACAAAGGTTAGTAATAGGGTGGATATTCCTGGAGGTGTCTGCAACATGGAAAGCTTTTTAGCTTTACTGGATAGATGGCCAAAACTGTGGAAACTAGAGTTTATTGTCTCTAAATGTAAAATCATGCACTTGGGTAGAAGGAATCCCTGCTCTGAGTACCGTATGGGCAGCACTGCATTAGCCAGGACCTCGGAGGAGAGGGATTTAGGGGTACTGATTACTGATAGCTGCAAGATGAGTGGACAGTGTAGCCAGGCAGTGGGAAAAGCAAGCAGGATGCTAGGCTGCATAGCTCGAGGCATCACCAGTAGGAAGAGGGAGGTTGTGATGCCGCTGTATAGCGCTCTGGTAAGGCTACAGCTAGAATACTGTGTGCAGTTCTGGAGACCTTACCTGCAAAAAGACATTATTCAAATAGAACGTGTCCAAAGGCGGGCAACGAAAATGGTGGAAGGACTTAAACCTAAAACTTATCAGGAGAGACTTAAAGAACTTAATTTGTACAGTCTGGAGGAAAAAAGGGAGAGGGGGGACATGATTGAGACCTTTAAATATGTGAAAGGATTGAATAAGGTTCAGGAGGGAAGTGTTTTTACGAAGAAACTTAATGATGGAACAAGGGGGCACAACCTGAAGCTAGTCGGGGGGAAGATCAGGATCAATGTTAGAAAATATTATTTTACAGAAAGAGTAGTAGATGCTTGGAACAAACTTCCAGCAGAGGTAGTTGAAAAATCAACAGTCACTGAATTTAAACATGCCTGGGATAAGCACACATCTATCCTAGGATAAAGAGTACATACAATATACACATAAGGGCAGACTAGATGGACCGTATGGTCTCCTTCTGCCGTCAACCTTCTATGTTTCTATGTTTACAGTTTGATTGAAAAGACTGTCATCTATTAGCTCTGTGTATTTTGATTGTTTAATTGACTACGGAATTGGGACTTCTGCACACGTTGAGCTAAATTGTAGTACTTTTTCCTAATCTAAATATACTTTGTAGCACGGTGTTATATAGATCTGCTTGTGCTATACGGTATATCCGTCCGAGTGAAAATGCTGCCCATTATTTTTTATGGGCCAGTTCACATTTATATGCAGTGTACATATGTGAACTGGCTTAATAATGGGCAGCATTTTACTTGTGTAGTGACTGTATTGCCCAACGCAGCGCAAGCCAAGAGGCCAAGGCAGCCTTTAGACACAAACAATTTGGTCTAAGGGCTAGATTGTCAATGTTTCAGACTGGCTGATTTTTTGTTTTGGGTTTAGTAACCCTTTAAAAAATAGAACTTGAAGCCAATGAAAGTGAACAAACAGCGGCACAGGAGCAGCTGGCAGGTAAGAGGAGAGTCTCATGCTCACCGACATGTTTTGCTACAAGACCTGGAGCAGTATATAAAAAGCACTGCTTTCACATCAATGCAGGTGAACAAGGGTTCATGCATGCTATGTGTGACATTGAGTGTATTCTTTGCAAAATCACTGCATGCAGGCCTTTGGTAGAGCAATTGTAAACCCTCTGAAATCGCCAAATGTATATGTAAAAACTTAGGTTAGGTACCTGGTAACTTTTTTTCTAAACATCCTAAAGGGCAGCATACACTTGAGACCTCTGGGCTCCTCCTACCAACTGGGAACACCTGACCACCAGCCAGAATATTGACTCCTCTTCCCATTCCCCAGTTGTTGTAGAGATCTGAAAGAGAAAAAGAAACAGACCCACAACTCAACTTTACCATAACACATAATCCAACTCCACATAAGTAAAGGGAGGGAAAACGGCGTATGCTGCCCTTTCGGATGTTTAGAAAAAAAGTTACCAGGTACCTAACTTAAGTTTTCTCAAAACATCCTTCGGGCAGCGTACGCTTGAGAGATAGGCGAGTACAACCTCATTGGGTGTGAAGAACAGCACGAAGGATACTTCTGCCAAAAAAACCTGATCCCACTGGGACAGAAGATTCAACAAATAGCATCTAGCAAAAGTCTTGGCTGAGGACCAAGTGGCTGCTTTACATACCCGTTCCATAGAGACCTCATCCTGCTCTGCCCAAGATGTAGAATTACTTCTTGGCATGGTATAATTTTTATCTCAATTGTACTCTATCTTGCTAAAGTAGTCTAAAACACCCTTTGTCCTTTCCTCGGACCTACGAAGGACACGAACCAACTGTTGCGTTTCCTCCAATCCTTGGTTCGGTTAAGGTACTTCAACAAATGTGATCTAACATGCAAAGCATTTCATTCGAAGCTTTTTCATCAGCTACTGACAGAAGAAACATCCTTGCGTCTATGAAAATCCGATGAGATCTTAGGTAAATAGCCAAGATCCATTCTCAAAATTACTGGATCTGGAAAAAAATAGAAAAACAGGATGAAGGTCAGGCCTGAACCTCACTGATTCTGCGTGCAGAAGTGATAGCCCCGAAAATAACACTTCCCAAAAATATAATTCTGTGAATACTCACCTGTAGAATGGATATGCATCACACCCTGCTCCAATAATGATTCATTACGTCTGGGTTATAGTCCACAAGAGGGCGCTTTACTGCAGAGATGGCAAAAAAAGAGACCCCTCCCAGTCCATATATACCCGGGACCTCCCACTCATTTCCCAGTATAAGTAAGCAGTAAGGGAACCAGGAGAAGCCAAAAACAAAATTAACAAGTAAACATTTACAATATAGAGGATCCAATAATAAAAATCAGGGCGGGATGGAGCAGGGTGTGATGCATACTTATAATATCCATTCTACAGGTGAGTATTCACAGAATGGTATTCCAAGTATGCATCACATCCTGCTCCAATAATGATTCATTACGTCTGGGACATCCAATAGCAGTGTCCAAACAACGGGTAGGGATCCCAAAAAACAAGGCAACAACGTGCAGTTAAAAACACTGCAACCTGCAGAACCTTGCGGCCAAAAACAGCATCCGCTGAGGCCCGAACATCAACCTTGTAAAAACCTGGAAAAGAAAGAACAGAAGACCAAGAAGCAGTCTTACAAACTCATGCAGCCGAAGCCCGGTGCTGAAAGCCCGAAGGGCCCCAACAGCACGGGTAGAATGACCAGTAACTCGGAAAAAGGAGGATCCTTTCCCCTAACAGAATAGGCCCTAACAATGGCCAGACGAATCTATTTGCTAATGGTAGACTCGACCGGCGCCGAACCCTTCTTGGACCAAAGGGAACCCCAAACAAGGCATCGGACTTCCTGAAAAGCACTGAAGCCACCAGGTAGCATTTCAAATTTTTGACAACATTAAGAGAAGAAAATCCCCATCCATGTCATTACCATGATTAGGGCATAAGGAAGGAAGCACAATGTCCTGATTAACGTGAAAGGGAGAGACAACCCCATGCAAGAGGTCCGGTTTACATAGGAAACCACCTTGTTCTTGTGTCTCTCAAAGTAGGGGACCTGAATGGACAGAGCCGCCAACTCAGAAACACGCCGGACAGAAGTGATAGCCACCAAAGAGACAACTCTCAAGGTGAGAATAAACAGTGCAGCCTAATGCACAGAATCTAATGGAGAACCCCGAAGGGCAGACAATACCAAACTCAATTCCAAACCGGCAACAAGGAGGAAGAGCAGGGACCTCTGGAAGGGAACAGCCAAGGCGGAAACATGCCCTTACAGCTTGCTGAGCTGAAAAAATCCAAATCAACGCCATGTTGAAGGGACTCCAGTATCCGAGGAAAGGAAAACACCCGACAGGGAAAGGCCCTAGCTTCCCACCAGTCAATGTAGGTCCACCAGGACCTGTAGTAGTTGCTAGAAGAGGATTTCTTCCTAGTTCTGACCAAGTCTGCACAACAGCATCAGACAGACCCTCTCCTTTAGGATGGACGTAACAGCAGCAGCCATGCCGTCAAAGCCAGCGCTTGTAAAAACGGGGTAAGATAAACGTCCTTGAGTGAGAAGATCCGGAACCAGGGCAGGGGGTACTGATCGACCGTCAGCTGCACGACGTCTGCGAACCACACCTGTCTTGGCCACTTGAGGGCCATCCGAACAACTGCTTGAAGTAGCTTACGTAAGACTTAGGCCAGAAGGGGAATGGAGGTAAGAGGTACAGGAGACTGAAAACCCTGCCAGGATAGAGACATGGCATCCACCGCCAGACCAGAGGATCCTGGGACGGTGACACAAATGCCGGAAGCTTGCGATTGTGACGAGAAGCAAACAGATCAACATCCGGCATCCCCCAGCTGTGACAGAGAGAGGAAGACCTTGCTGTTAAGGGACCATCCTCCCCGGCGAAGAGCCCCCCTGCTCAGGGAATCCGTTTCCAGGTTTTCCGCTCCCGGAAAGTAAACCGCCGAGATGCAAGGAATATTGTACTCGGCCCAGGATAGGACCAACGACATCACCCGGAGGGCACTTTTGCTCCAAGTCCTTCCCTGGTATAATTGAAGGAATCGACCACAGATCTGTAGGCGAAGCGGACCTGAACCGGTAGGCCCTGGAGGTGAGGCATCAGCGCCAACCAAACCGCCCTCAACTCCAGAACATTGATAGGGGCGTGTGCCTCCTGAGGGCCCCACAGCCCATTGAATTGGTGGGCTCATCTAGTAGCCCCCCCAGCCTGGCATCCGTAGTGACCGTCTTCCAGCACTGTGTCAGGAATGATCTGCCCCCAGAAGATTCTCGAGTCCAGCCACTCGAGAGGGGACCACCGGATACAAGGGTATCTATTTAAGCAAAGGCCTGAACCAGGGACAGGGGACAATTGTCCCAAGCTGAAGGAAGATGGAACTGAAGAATCCACACGTGAAATTGAGCATAGGGCACTGCCTAGAAGCAGGCCACCATCTGTCCCACTAGCTGCATCCCTTACCGGATGGATGGATGAGGGTTGGACAACATGACATTAATCGGCGCTTGAAAAGCGACCACCTTCTGCTGAGGGAGGAAAACCTTGGCCTGAGTGGTATCCAGAGCCATACCCAGGAAGGCGATCACCCGGGACGAAGGAGAGTAAGGACCCACCCGAACCACTCCAGTGTCACCACCACCATCCGGGAGTCCAGCTCCGCCTGGTGGAGTGAAGGAGACGTAATGTCCGGATAACGAAATAACTCCAGGCACCGAGGAAGGCCTTACGCCTGCCCACACCTTGAGTGGCACCCTGTGGGCAGAGGTGAGCCCGAAGGGGAGTGCCACAACTGGTAATGTCGTTCCTTTACTGCAAACCGGAGGAACCGCTGGTGCCCTTGAAAAACCAGCACGTGAGGATAAACATCCTAAACGTCTATCGAAGTCATAAAGTTCCCCGGGCGCAGGGAACTGAAGAAGGAGCGCAGCGATTCCATGCGACAACGCCCCATCCCTTTTGGTCACTGCAAAGAATTTGCTAACACTGACCTCTATCTCCCGGGGGACCTGACATACGACCCCCATGGCTAGAGGGATTTGTACCGCCAGCAACAGGCCCTGGGCTGCCCAAGGGTCCATAGGACCCGTGATGAGAATCTGGGAAGAGGAGTAAAGAGCAACCGCTGTCCCCCCACCAGAGGGATGAAGGCGCCCCCTCAATGCTGAGCGGGAAAGCAGGGATATGATCTTGGCACCCCAGAAGGATCCGGGTCGGGCACGGCAACTGCCTATTCCCGAGAATCACCCCTTTGTCCCGCAAAGGGTACCTACCTGCCTGACCAAGGCCCAAGAAAAAGAGGAAGCATAACTTACCTCCTTTAGCAAGAGATCCAATGATCACCAACAGGCGCAACCCAACAGAGAGAATCCCCTTAAATGCCTTCCTAGCAGCCTTGTCAGCTGCCGACCGGCGCCATCAGACCAAGCGACGGGAAGATACCACCAAGCCGAGGTCAGTCATATCTCCGAATGGCGTCATCTAAGGCAGAGAGAACATAGGAAGTAATAAGCTCACATTGTGACGAGCTCTAAATTCAGCACTAGAAGGAACCACATGGGAGCCTTAAAGACGGCTCCTGAATAAGGTCCTAATAGCCACAGCCGTAAATATCGAAGGCACCCCCCGGGCGCCAGGCCACAGAGACAAGGGCATAGTAGGCCCGTTAGTCGATACGTCAGTCCTCACTATCCATCAGGTAGTGGAAGCGAGGGAATGCACCACAGACGTAAAATACAACCCCAACATGGGACGTCCATCTCGGGGGAATCGACCCACACTAGACCTAACCGCGGGGAAGGGATACCTCTATCCCACCCCTTAGGTATACCGGGAACCAGCTAATCCGTTCCCATTCCTAGAGAACCAGATTATAACAAAGCGTGGGTTCTGATAAATCCAACCGCGGTTTTACGGTACCAACCAATTCCCCCTGCTGCTTAGGAGCCGCAGCAGAAGGGAAAAGGCAAGTACCTCAAAACCTCAAGTAAGAAGTATATGGGTGTCGTCAGCATCCCACTGCTCTGAGGCGGCATCAGTGCCATGGCAGGCTGATCATCAGAGGGATCAGAATCTGAATAATTCCCCTTCAACGAGGGGGGTACAGAAGACAAAAATTATAGGCATGATGTTAAACGTAAGGCCAGCGCCACGGCCGCCCTGTGCCGTCTTTTAGCCGTAGCCTTCCGGGCTCCAGAGCTAGCAATCATTTCACAATGTTGGTCAGTCTAGTGCAACCAACAAATTGCGACTCCCCGCTAGTGTTAATGTCACTAGGGGTCATAACCAGGCGCGAGGGTGTGGGGGATGAGACCAGCAAAACTGATCCAGCCGCAGGGCCCAGATTGCCGCGCAAGCACCTGCTGCGCACATGGTACACAAAGCTGCACATTATTGCCCACAAGGGATGCCCCACATACCACACACAGCCGGGCTTGCCCCGAGGGGACCCCGAGTACAGTATCCTGGGAAGCCTCCATATGGTGATATTTGGTAGTCACAATGACCAATGAGAAGTACGCTGTTAAGCTACCCAGGATGCCCCTTAAATGTCCGTTAGTGGGAGGATTTAAGATAAGGTAATACATGCCAATGACCTTCTGCCCCCTTAATTTCGAGGGATAGTGCCACACAAAAACTAAATTGGGATGTCCTCCAGAAGACATAATAGGGTAACCAAACAGACCAGCAATCCTCCGCATCACACAAATAAATACATATAGTATAGGCAAGGATCAGGGTGTCATCAGGAGTGTTTGACCACCATATGTCTATGAGGTGATACTGTCACGATCATGATGATAGGTATGAAGAGCAGGCTGTAATGGGTGACTCTTATGATAAATCTATATAATGAAGCAGCCCCCAAGGCCACAGTAGGTGCACATGTAAACCTACACTTGAAGAGCACCCACATAAAATATACATGTAAAATACATTCTAGGGATGGATTCAAACCCACACATGCCCATGAGAGAAACGGCGCTCCAAGGATGGAGTCTCTTTAACGGCTGTACTAAGCAGCCAATACCTTAGAATTAACAAACATCAGCCCGCCAGGGGGCACTCACCTACTCCACAGAATCAAGATGGCGATTGGAGGAGGAAGATATAGAGAGAGAAGGGGGCGGGCCTCCTGCGTAGCGCGCCGAGCACTAGGCCACGCCCTCTCCCAAAGCGGAGAAATACAGACAGCCGAGCTCCCCAGCCAATGCGGGAGCCGGTCATGACGTCATTGGCCCGCCGCTGCTATCGGAAATCGCACGCGCGGTCCGAGGAATGGTCAGCAAGTAAAGACAAAAGGGGAAGAAGCGCTGGCCCTCGCCAGCGCGAGCAGACTAAGAACCACACACGACAGCAAAAACAGCACACATATATATATATATATATATATATATATATATATATATATATATATATATATATATACCGGACTAAACCGGCACAGGGAAGCAGGGGGGGAATAACCCCATGGCTACATTTGCTATCCATGTAATGAGGGCTAAGAACGGACGGGGCATCCCATGTCAGGATCACCAAAACCTGAAGCCGCCTACCCTTTGGTGGGGAATTTGCTGTGGAGCTTAGCTCCGGCAATAAAACACCTCTAATAGGTGCTGCCTACCATCACCCGGAACATGCAGCCATAGCTGGGAGGCATATAAAATGGCCCGGGTGGGAATAGGACAAAAAAGGGGCAGGGGCTGTGCAGCCCGGCTTACCTGCAAGGAGAGAGAGAGCCATCATCTTGACTATCGACGCCGACTGCAGAGATTAAACTGGGAAATGAGTGGGAGGTCCCGGGTATATGTGGACTGGGAGGGGTCTATTTTGCAATCTCTGCAGTAAAGCGCCCTCTTGTGGACTATAACCCAGACGTAATGAATCATTATTGGAGCAGGGCGTGATGCATACTTGGAATAATAGATCAGGTCTGAAGTAACATAACCTGGGCTTGATCATGTTTGAATTCCTTAACCCTATTAGATGCTAGGGCAAGTGTAAGGACCAGCCTATGGTTAAAGTTAACCCCAGCCTAGGGTTAGAGACAGCCTAGGGTTGGAGACAGCCTAGGGTTGGAGACAGCCTAGGGTTAGAGACAGCCTAGACAGCCTAGGGTTAGAGACAGCCTAGGGTTAGAGACGGCCTAGGGTTAGAGACAGCCTAGACAGCCTAGGGTTAGAGACAGCCTAGGGTTAGAGACGGCCTAGGGTTAGAGACAGCCTAGACAGCCTAGGGTTAGAGACGGCCTAGGGTTAGAGACAGCCTAGACAGCCTAGGGTTAGAGACGGCCTAGGGTTAGAGACAGCCTAGGGTTAGAGACAGCCTAGGGTTAGAGACAGCCTAGGGTTAGAGACAGCCTAGGGTTAGAGACAGCCTAGGGTTAGAGACAGCCTAGGGTTAGAGACAGCCTAGGGTTAGAGACAGCCTAGGGTTAGAGACAGCCTAGGGTTAGAGACAGCCTAGGGTTAGAGACAGCCTAGACAGCCTAGGGTTAGAGACAGCCTAGGGTTAGAGACAGCCTAGGGTTAGAGACAGCCTAGGGTTAGAGACAGCCTAGGGTTAGAGACAGCCTAGACAGCCTAGGGTTAGAGACAGCCTAGACAGCCTAGGGTTAGAGACAGCCTAGACAGCCTAGGGTTAGAGACAGCCTAGACAGCCTAGGGTTAGAGACAGCCTAGGGTTAGAGACAGCCTAGACAGCCTAGGGTTAGAGACAGCCTAGACAGCCTAGGGTTAGAGACAGCCTAGACAGCCTAGGGTTAGAGACAGCCTAGACAGCCTAGGGTTAGAGACAGCCTAGACAGCCTAGGGTTAGAGACAGCCTAGGGTTAGAGACAGCCTAGGGTTAGAGACAGCCTAGGGTTAGAGACAGCCTAGGGTTAGAGACAGCCTAGGGTTAGAGACAGCCTAGGGTTAGAGACAGCCTAGGGTTAGAGACAGCCTAGGGTTAGAGACAGCCTAGACAGCCTAGGGTTAGAGACAGCCTAGACAGCCTAGGGTTAGAGACAGCCTAGACAGCCTAGGGTCAGAGACAGCCTAGACAGCCTACGGTCAGAGACAGCCTAGACAGCCTACGGTCAGAGACAGCCTAGACAGCCTACGGTCAGAGACAGCCTAGACAGCCTACGGTCAGAGACAGCCTACGGTCAGAGACAGCCTACGGTCAGAGACAGCCTACGGTCAGAGACAGCCTACGGTCAGAGACAGCCTACGGTCAGAGACAGCCTACGGTCAGAGACAGCCTACGGTCAGAGACAGCCTACGGTCAGAGACAGCCTACGGTCAGAGACAGCCTACGGTCAGAGACAGCCTAGGGTTAAAGTAAACCTAGGGTTAAAGTAAACCTAGGGTTAGAAACATCCTAGGGTCAGAGACAGCCTAGGGACCCGAATGGATAACACCATTGAACCGGAAAAATGCATAGGCTAGACTGAAATGCCGTGTAAAGGATAAGGTGTCCGCTCCCACTGCTGGACCCGCTGGAATCAAAAGTACTTGACCAGCTTGTGACTCCTTGCTGAAGCAATAGATCCATATTTGAAAAGTCCCTTAAAAAGCCGATCTGCTTGAACAGGTGACTGACCAATCTGACTCTCTAATGAGATACACTCAGAAAAACTGCCATATGATTCAAAGTTTCTTTTGGAACACTTCTGAAGGAGACTTCAGGTTTTCTTTCTAAACCAATAAAATACAATTCTGTGATTACTCACCTTGTAGAATTGGTATTATAAATATGCAGCACGTCCTGCTCCAGATAATGATTCATATGGGATGGGATTACCTCCGCTAGAGGGCGCTTGACTGCAGAGATGGCAAAAAGAGGCCCCTCCCGGTCCCATATATACCCGCTCCCACAAATTCCCCAGTATTGAAAAGCAGTAAGGATAACCAGGAGAAGCCAATGATAATCAACAATGTTAACAAGGATATCACTCACCATACAGAGGATCCAAGATAATGCAAACAGGGTGGGGTGGAGCAGGACGTGCTGCATATTTATAATACCAATTCTACAAGGTGCGTAATCACAGAATTGTATTATTCTAAGTATGCAGCACGTCCTGCTCCAGATAATGATTCATAACAGATGGGACATCCAATAGCAGTGTCCTTAAACAGGGTGGGATCCCCAAAGGCAACAACGCGCAGTTTACACCACTGCCGCCTGCAGAACTTTGCGGCCAAAATCAGCATCCGCTGGGGCCCGAACATCAACCTTGTAAAACTTGGAAAAGGTATTAACAGAAGACCAAGTAGCAGCCTTACAAACTAATTCAACAGAAGCCTGGTGCTAGAAGGCCCAGGAGGCCCCAACAGCACGGGTAGAATGAGTAGTAACACAGAAAGGAGGATCCTTTCACCTGGCAGAATAGGCCCTAAAAAATACAATTCTGTGAAATACTCACCTGTAGAATTGGTATTATACGCATACAGCACGTCCTGCTCCATCCATAATACTTACACATGGGTAATCCTCCGCCAGAGGGCGCTGCCCACTGCAGACACGCAAAAACAGGCTCCTCCCGGCCCCTCACACACCCAGGGACCTCCCACAAATCCCCAGTATTGAAAAGCAGTGAGAAAAGAAGCCGGGAGAAACCAACCACCAACTGGTAACAATAGTAATGATAACAATCACCATACAGGGGATCCAGAAAAATGTAAAACCAGGGTGGGGTGGAGCAGGACGTGCTGTATGCGTATAATACCAATTCTACAGGTGAGTACTTCACAGAATTGTATTATTCTAAGCATACAGCACGTCCTGCTCCATCTATAATAATTACACATGGGACATCCAATAGCAGTGTCCATTAGGTAGGGTGGGATCCCCCCCAAAAAAGGCACAGCAGACAGTAAATGTGCTGTCACCTGCAAAACTTTGCTACCAAGTAGGACATGAGCAAAGGCTCTAACGTTAATCTCATAACAAAACCTTTGAAAAGGTATGAACAGAGACAAGCAACGGTCTAGCAACTTATTCAACAAAAAACCTGGTGCTGAAGGGCCAAAGGTACCCAAACACCAATATAAAGGAATAAAACGAGAGAGGGAGATTCTTCCCCCTTCAAGGAATAGGCCAGCGTAACGGCCCAACCAGCCCACAGGCAACAGAAGCCTCGTAAAACTTAGCACTCTCCCCAACGGGGAAATGAAAACTGGTCTCCCGTCAGACAGGCAGGGATACTGACCCCTTCAATAACAAGGATCAGCAAGAAGACGAAACCTTTACTCAGGACCAGGAAGGCAACCATCCAAGTAAGATCAGTCCAAAGGGCGCATTGGCCCTGGAGGCAAACAAGCTCAGGCGCATACATAAGGAGGCACCCGCAGACCCCAAAGGGCATCAGTCCCCCTAAGGGACAAGAAACAACCAGGAAAATTTTAACACCTGGTGAGGGAATGTAGACCCCTTACTTCAGCATTATTAAAAAATAAGGCCCATAGGCAGACTAAAAGGATTTAAATAATGATCATAAAATGCCACTTGGACAAGGGGTAAGGCGGAATACCACCACGTCATGGTGAGTGTATATATATATATATATATATATATATATATATATATATATATAACGAGCAAAGGCTAAGTAATCAGAGCCACCCTCTCAGGCACACGTCTGATTGAAGCAAGAGCCCCCAGAGAAGCGATTTGGACTACAAAACAGCTCAGACAGCATCCAGAATAAGTCCCAAGGGAACAATCCTCAGGGCAAACAGAATGAAAATTGATCCCACCAGTGACCATAGAACTACTTGGCCCCTAAGCAATCCCCAAGAGAATTCCTCACATGGAAGACAGAACCAGACTCCTACAGGAAGACAGCCAGGACAGGACCTGAACCTTCAGAGTACCTACATGGGGAGCCAACCCCAACCTATGCTGTAATGACTCTAGAACCCTGGGAACCGAGAACATCACCAGCTGCAATCCTGCCTGGTGAAAGTAAGATGTCAGCAAAGGGGGACAGAGCCCCCGCAACCAGGAGTCCACTTGGTGCCAAGGAAGAAGGCTCAAGCCTCAACCGAATCCAAGGAATGGAGATAGCGGATAAGGGACCAAGAGGGATTGAGGTGACTGAGCACCCATCCAGTAACTCCCAGGGGACACCGCCGGCCGACCAATCCACTCGGCCTGACGTAGAGATTGGGGAGTAAACAAAGACGACCCGGTAGGTCCTAATGCGGACCCCCCCAGGCATGTCCGAGACATCACCCCCATTCGCGCCATGGCGAGTAGCCTGGGAGCGAAAGAGAGGCAACAAACAATGCCTCAATCCGCAGGGTTGGTCCTGCCACACCGCCTAGTAACGGTCTTGGTGTCCAGCAGACACAGGGGAACTAAGAAGATCTAGAACTCCACAGGAGGCCGGAAGCCCCCCTTGCACAGGGCGCCTGTGTCCCAAGACAGAGATGTCATATAGGGACTACCTGTGAGAGTAGAATTGCCAGGCCTACCATAGGCCAGCGTGGCCCAAACTGCCTCATACTGTT
This sequence comes from Gastrophryne carolinensis, assembly GCA_027917425.1. NCBI lineage: Eukaryota > Metazoa > Chordata > Amphibia > Anura > Microhylidae > Gastrophryne > Gastrophryne carolinensis. Next base: position 317,907,976 of record CM051239.1, read on the forward strand.
GAGGGAAGGTTAATATAGAGGCCATAGCCCCATTCTGTTAAGGGCAACCTGTAAGTAAGCCCAAACTCTGTAGGCCTAGTACGGCCTGCACCAATTCCTGAGGGAGAAACAGGGGCTAGAAGCACCCTGACAACCACTGAGAGGGACCGCCCAGCAAATGCTATCCTGTGTCCAAGGGAACTACCTCCTGGAACCAACAGAAGGAGAAGGTACATTCCTAGATGGGAGACAGCTGCTGCAGCAGTACCCTCGCCCAGAAGGGCGAGGGCGTCCCTTCATGCTTGGGAGGTCTTGGCAGATTTGGACTTAGTCCTGCCAGAGGGCCCAGGGCGTTGCCTGCCCACCCCATGGTGGAAATCCACACCGAACAGTTGGAAGCACACCTCAGGTTCGCGTTTGACACTAACGTAGGGAGGCGGAGGGGTGGCCCTGCCCCGGGGAGGCCGGGACGGCCTTCTGCGTAGGGGTGCCTTACCCTTTTTTCCAAAAAGGTCCAAACGGGCCCCAAATAGTCGCCGTCCTCTGAAGGGAAGGCCAGTGAGAGCCTTTTTCGTAGCATCGTCAGCACCCCACTGTCGCAGCCAGACCAGGCGGCGAATAGCTACCACAAGGGCAGAGGTTCTAGTACACATCTTAATGGTGTCATCCAGCGCTGAGAGGATGAACCTCACAAACACATCACAGTCTGATAGCGCATTAAACACCCCCCAGGGGAGGTCCTCAGGTCGGTGGTTAAGTACTTTTCTGACAAGAGTCCTGGCGGCCACCGCAGTGATGGCCGCGGCACAGACCTGGCGCAGAGCCGTCCCTGCACACGAAAAGGCGTGGGAAGCCAGTCTGTCAATGCGCCGGTCCTCAGCATCCCGAAGGGTATGGTAATAAGGAGCCATCATGAAAGGGGTGTTAGTAACCCCTATAACCGGTGCATCCACCACAAGAGGTGCTGACCAAAAATTAACCACATCAGGAGGGAAAGGGTACTTACAATCCCAGACCCCTGGGACTCCTTTAAGTTTACAAGGCGATTCCCATTCTTGGGATACAAGATTCTGGAAATGATCCTGTTCCAGGAACTCCAAGCGCGGCGGCGCTGTGTGGAAACTCTCCTTCTTAGGCTTGGGAGTCTTTCCAGGAGGGGAGATTGACAAAACTTCAAAGATCTTAATAAGAAGTTCATCTGTGTCACACAGGCCCCAAGAACCGGGCCCAGAATCATCACGGCTCCCGGGCATCTCATCAGAGGAGCCCGAATCTGAGAATAGCTCACCTTCCTCAGAAGGATCAAGGTCCTGCATATCAGCAGAGTCATCTGTGTCGTTAGGAACCGGAGAGCCAGGAGGCGTCAGGGACCGCTTCTTTCCAGGGCCCATACGCTCCACCAATCCAGACAGCACCTGCTCCGCCGTAGGCAGCATGCGCGGCACGGCTTGCTGGTCATCCCCGCTCGAGTGAGACTTATCAGGAGTGAGGTTTAGGTCCGGGGAGACGGGTGTATTGAAGGGAGGTGCAGCCACTGGCAAACCTGATTGCAGGGTCAGTGCCTGTTCAGCACACGGTCCGCAGACCCGTGCTCTGTCAGCATCAGCATGGGGCTGACCACACACAGCCGGTCATGTCCCAGAGGGACCCCTGGTACATAATTCTGAGATGCCTCCATATGGTGATTATCTGAGCAGTATGCCTGCAGGGATTTACGCAATAGTCAACCCTGGATGCCCCAAGACCCGCTAGGAAGTGGGAGAATTTATGTGGACCCGCTGTAATATATGTGAGGCCGGGAGAAGCCACCGAAGTCCTGACGTCTGAAAGACATAATGGGACAAGAGGGGTGGTGTCAGTGCCATGCGCTGCCGAATAAAACACATAGAACAAATACCGGCCCGGAGGGCACTTACATGACCAAGGGAGGAGGCGGATCGCACCACGCGCGCGAAGATTGTCAAAATGGGGCCAAGCAAACCTCGAGGGGCGGGCCTGATCTGGCTGTGACGCGGAGCGCGTCATGCCGAGTCCCCGCCTCCCCCAAACAGCGCGAAGCTCTTACCAACGAAAAGAGAAAGACAGTAGTGGATAGAACGCACATACATAATGTTGCTGTCACGCTAGAAAATTATGCTGTCGTCAGGACAGTACACTAATGTTAATGAAAGGACAAACAGACTCGCAACCATAAACTTATGTGGAGCAAGAAGCGCGGCACTGACACCCAAGTACAATAAGAGATCATAGGCCGAAACGTGTTATGTTGCACTAGGACTGCCACACATACCCCCTTTGTTTTCCCCCGAGCTACGGGAGGAAGCGAGGGAGAAGCGGACCTGCATCCAAGGACTAATTCTGTGAAGGGCACGGGCAACAATGAGGGAGGGGCATCCATTAGAGGCTCACCATCAGCCTAACCGCCTACCCTATGGTGGGGGATTGCGGTGGAGCATGTCTCCGTTAAGCACACAAGGTGCTGCCTACCTTCACCCGACCAACGCAGCCTAGGCTGGGAGGCATATTCTTCATAAAGAGGACGGGTGGAAATAGTCCCACAGGGCCACGGGCTGTAAAGCCCCGCTCGCCTGCGAGAGCGCGATACTTCATGTCTTCGCAGTTCAGCACTGCAGAGAAATCTGGGGATTTGTGGGAGGTCCCTGGGTGTGTGAGGGGCCGGAAGGAGCCTGTTTTTGCATGTCTGCAGTGGGCAGCGCCCTCTGGTGGAGGATTACCCATGTGTAAGTATTATAGATGGAGCAGGACGTGCTGTATGCTTAGAATATAGCCTGACGAATCCATTTGCTAATAGTAGACTTGACAGGAGCCAGACCCTTCTTGGGACGCAAAGGAACCACAAACAAGGCATCAGTCTTTCTGAAAGGTGCAGTAGCCACCAAGTAGAACTTCAAGTTCCTGACCACATCCAGGGAATTTAAGGCCCTCTCCTTGGAATTACCAGGATTAGGGCACAAGGAAGGAAGCACAATGTCCTGATTGAGATGGAAGGCAGAGACAACCTTAGGCAAGAAATCAGGTTTAAAGTGGAAAACCACCTTGTCCTGGTGTCTCTCAAAGTAGGGGGCCTGAATAGAAAGGGCCGCCAACTCCGAAACACGCCTGAGGTGATAGCCACCAAAAAGGCAACCTTAAGAGCAAAAATAGACAGAGCAGCCTCATGCACAGGTTCAAATGGAGGGCCCTGAAGGGCAGACACAACCAAATTCAAGTCCCAAACTGGCAATAGAGGTTTGCGGGGGGGACGCACATGAGCAACCCCCAGGAAGAAGGTCTTGACCAGAGGATGTTGAGCGAAAGATCTCTGAAAGAAAACAGCCAAGGCAGAAACGTGAGCCTCGAGAGTGCTGAGCTGAAGTCCCAGATCCAAGCCATGCTGAAGGAACTCCAAAATCCTAGGAATGGAGAACACCCGACAGGGAAGGACCGCCAGATCCTATAGTAGATGGTAGAAGAGGATTTCTTCCTAGCCCTGATTAGAGTATTAACCACAGAATCAGAAAGCCCTTCTTCCCTTAAGATGGAGGTTTCAGCAGCTAGGCCGTCAAAGCCAGCGTTTGTAAATTGGGATAGCATAGCCGCCCTTGAGTGAGAAGGCCCGGAACCAAGGGCAGAGCTGATCTACCGCCAGCTGCACGATGTCTGTGAACCACACCTGCCTTGGCCAACGGGGGGCCACCAGAATAGCTGGCACCCTTTCCTGTACCAGCTTGCGCAGAACCCTGTAGTGGGAACGGAGGAAAGAGATACAGGAGACTGAACCCCTGCCAGGACAGTTTCAGAGCATCCACCGCAAGGGCCAGGGGATCCTGGGACAAAGAGACAAAGACTGGGAGCTTGTGATTGTGGCGAGATGCAAACAGAACCACGCCCGGCACCCCCCAACGGTGCCATAAGGATAGGAAGACCTCCCTGCTGAGAGACCATTCCCCCAGGCGAGAGGTCCCCCTGCTCAGAGAGTCCACCTCCAGATTCTCCAGCCCCGGAATGTACACTGCTGAGATGCAAGGAACATTGTCCTCCGCCCAGGACAGAATCATGGACACCTCCTTGAGGGCACTCTTGCTCTGAGTCCCTCCCTGATGATTGATGTAGGCAACCACCGTCTGGTTGTCTGAGCGAACTTGGACCGGCCGGCCCTGAAGGTGAGGAGTCAACTGGGCCAGTACCAACCGAACTGCCCTCAGTTTCAGGACGTCGATGGGGGCATCCCCCAACCTGACAGACTGGCATCCATGGTGACCGTCTCCCAACAGGGGGCCATAAAGGATCTGCCCCCCAAAAGGTTCCTCGAGTCCAGCCACCACAAGAGGGACAGCCGGGCCAGAGGAGACGGAACAAAGGCCTGATCCAGAGACAGGGGACTCTTGTCCCAGACTGATAGGAGATGGAGCTGAAGAGGTCTCATGTGGAACTGAGCATAGGGACCTGCCTCGAAGCAGGACACCATTTGTCCCACAAGCTGCATTCCTTGCAGGATGGAAGGGCGAGGGCAGGACAGAAGGAAATGAACCTGAGCTTGAAGAGAATCCACCTTCTGCTGAGGAAGAAAAATCCTGGCCTGAACAGTATCCAGATTCATGCCCAGGAAGGAGGTCACCAGAGACGGAGACAGGGTGGATTTGGGGTGATTGATCACCCATCCGAATGTTTCCAGAGCAGTCACCACCTGCTGGGTATCCAATTCTGCCTGCTGGAAAGAATGAGAAGTGATGAGGAGGTCGTCCAGATAAGGAAGAATGCGATTACCCCGAGCTCTGAGGAGAGCCATAACACCTGCCAGCACCTTGGTGAAGACTCTGGGGGCCGAGGCAAGACTGAAGGGCAGTGCTACAAATTGGTAGTGCTGGTCCTGAACCTGAGGAATCTCTGATGCCCTGGGAAGACTGGTACATGAAGGTAAGCATCCTTGTCCATGGAGGTCATGAAGTCCCCCGGGCGCAAAGAGCTGATCGCGGAGCGCAGGGTCTCCATGCGAAAGTGTCTGGTCCTGATGAACTTGTTGAGAAGCTTTAAGTCCAGGATGGGTCTGATGGAACCATCCCTTTTGGGTACTGTGAAGAGATTGGAATAAAAACCCAGACCTCTCTCCCCAGGAGGGACCTGACAGATGACCCCCATGTCCAAAAGGTTTTGCATAGCCAGAAACAGAGCTGCCAGGGGTTCTAGAGGAATCCGAGACCTGAGGAATCTTGGAGGCGGCCAGGCAGCGAACTCTAGCTTGTAGCCGGAGGACACAACCTCCAGAATCCACCTGTCTGAGACCTGCTGTCCCCAGACATGAGCGAAGAGCCGCAGCCGTCCCCCCACCCGGATGGGTGAGGGCACCCCTTCATGGCTGAGTGGGCTTGGTGACAGATTTGGGCTTGGAACCCCAGGAGGATGCGGGGCGGGCACGTCCCTTGCCCCAGAAGTCTCCCCTGTGCCCCGAAAAGGATACGCCCTCCCAGACCTGGATCCACGAAAGGAGGGGGTAAAAGCACCCGACCCCCCAAAGGGCCACAGCTGTTTCTTGCGTTGGGGCAACTTACCCCCCTTTGCAAACAGGTCCAAGCGATCACCAAAAAGGCGCAGCCCCTTAAAGGGGAGCCCCGTAAGGGCCTTCTTAGCTGCGTTATCAGCTGCCCACTGACGCAGCCAAACCGAGCGGTGTATAGCAACCACAAAAGCAGAGGTCCTACTACACATCCTAATGGTGTCATCCAAGGCAGAAAGGATATAAGCAGTGAACATCTCACAATGTGACAAGGCCCTGAACTCGGCACTAGAAGTATCATCAGGGGAGCCTTCCAGTAGACCCTTGATGAGAGTCCTAATAGCCACAGCAGTAATAGCAGAAGCACAGACAGGACGCAAGGCAGACCTCACACAGGCAAAAGCATGGGAAGCCAGCTGGTCAATACGCCGGTCCTCACTAACCTTCAAGGTAGTGGAATCAGGGGAATGCACCACAGAGGTGTTGGACAACCCCAAGACTGGAGAATCCACTGGGGGGGTTGACCAACAGTTAACCACAGCAGAGGGAAAAGGATACCTTTTATCCCAGCCCCTAGGGATTCTGGGAAGCCGGCTGGGCCGTTCCCATTCCTTGAGAACAAGATTATTGAAATGGGCCTGTTCTGGAAATTCCAAACGGGGCTTAGCAGTACTGAACAACTCCCCCTGTTGCTTGGAAGCCGCAGCAGGAAAGGAAATGGAAAGCACTTCAAATAAGTGAGTCAACAGTCTATCTGTGTCATCAGCATCCCAATGATCAGAGCCAGCGTCGGCGCCACTGAAATGCTGATCATCAGAAAGCTCTGAATCCGAGAATTCCCCCTCCTCAAGTTGGGTATAGTCAGACAAGTCAAGGAAATCCTCAGTCTCCATAGGAAGGGCAGACGCACCAGGCGCCACATGCTGTCTTAGCTGGGGCTTTACGAGCTAGCAATCAACCTCTCAATGTTAGCCAACCTAGAAGACATGTCAGGCTGAGACTCCCCACTAGTATTCAGCTCACTCGGAGTCAAAATCAAGCGAGGGGGAGTGGGTGAAGACATAGTGGGAGCAGGCCCGGTCACAGATAGCCCAGAATGCAGCGCAGGCTACACAGACCCGCACATCCTCGCTCACAGGGGATGCCCCATACACCACACACAGCCGGGCTTGTCCATATGGTGATTACAGTGGGCCAATTGGCCAATAGGAATTACGCTGTACAGCAACCCGGGATGCCCCAAATGTCCACAGGGAAGTGGGAGGATTTAACAGATTAGGCCTCTAATAAAGATACTGAGAACTAATAGAGGGGACAGGACCGGGAGAAACCTCTAAATATAGTTTTCCCGCCTGCAAGACACAATAAGGACACCCATAAGTACACAGAAATTACATCTAAATAAAAAAACCCCAAGCCCGCAGGGGCAGTCACGGACCGCGGTGGGAAGCCAGCAAGCACACCAGGAGAGGACCAAAATGGCGCTGGAGGAAACTCAAGGGGCGGGCCGCAGGAGGAGACTGGAGTGACGTGGACGCCGACCGTGGACGCCGCAGGGCGCGCGTGTCAGCGGCGGCAATTTTTAAAATGGCAAGTTGAAACACTCAGGGCGCGGAGCCCCAAGACAAAAGCGCAGTAACACACACACGCACAAGCATGTGAAATATATATATATACACACCCCCCCCCCCCCCCCCCCGAACGGGTTAGCGGGAGGAAGGGGAAAATACAATTCTGTGATTACTCACCTGTAGAATTGGTATTATGAGTATACAGTACGTCCTGCTCCAAATAGAATACTTACACTTGGGGTATTACTCCGCCAGATGGCGCTGGACTGCAGAGACATCGAAAACAGCCTCCTCCTGGCCCCCAGGGACCTCCCACAAATCCCCAGCATTGAAAAGCAGTTAACGAGAAGCCGGGAGAAAACAACCCAAACTAGTAACTATAACAATGATAACAATCACCATACAGGGAATCCAAGATAATGCAAAACCAAGGGTGGGGTGGAGCAGGACGTACTGTATACTCATAATACCAATTCTACAGGTGAGTAATCACAGAATTGTATTATTCTTAGTATACAGTACGTCCTGCTCCAAATAAAATACTTACACTTGGGACATCCAATAGCAGTGTCCATAAAGTAGGGTGGGATCCCCAAAGCTAACAGAAGACAGTTTAGACCACTGCCGCCTGCAAAACCTTTCAGCCAAAAGCAGCATCAGCTGAGGCCCTAACATCAACCTTGTAAAACTTTGAAAAGGTATGAACAGAAGACCAAGTAGCGGCCTTGCAAACTTGTTCAACAGAAGCCTGGTGCTGAAAAGCACAAGAAGCACCAATAGCACGAGTAGAATGAGCAGTAAGGCGGAAGGAAGGATTCTTCCCCTTAGCAGAATAGGCCTGAATCACAGCCTGACGGATCCATTTGCTGATAGTAGACTTGGCAGGAGCCAAACCCTTCCTAGGACCAGAAGGGACCACAAAAAGAGCATCATTTTTTTTATAAGGTGCAGTAGCCACCAGATAGTACTTCAGACACCTAACTACATCCAAAGAATGCAAGACCCTCTCCTTAGCATTACTAGGATTAGGGCACAATGAAGGGAGAACAATGTCCTGATTCAAATGAAAGGCAGACACTACCTTAGGCAGAAAATCTGGCTTGAAACGAAACACCACCTTGTCCTGGTGTCTCTCATAGTAGGGGGGCTGAATGGAGAGCGCTACCAACTCAGACACAAGCCTAACGGAAGTGAAAGCCACCAGAAAAACAACCTTGAGAGTAAGAATGGCCAGGGACGCATCCTGCACAGGTTCAAAAGGAGCACCCTGCAAGGCTGACAAAAGCAGATTCAAATCCCAAACAGGCACATGAGTCACCCCCTGGAAAAATCCGAGAGTGCTGAGCAAAGGACTTCTGGAAGAAAACAGACAGGGCAGAAACCTGACCTTTTAGAGTACTAAGTTGGAGCCCCATCTCCAACCCATGCTGTAGGAACTCCAGAATCCTGGGGATAGAGAAGACACGACAGAGACTTAGACTCACACCAGTCAATGTAGGCACGTCAAACCCTGTAATAAATGGAAGATGACTTTTTCCTAGCCTTAATCATGGTATCAACAACAGAAGAAGACAGCCCTTTCTCCATCAAGATGGAGGTTTCAGCAGCCAGGCCGTCAAAGCCAGAGTTTGTAAATTGGGATGGCGTAGAGAGCCATGGGTGAGCAGATCTGGCACCAGAGGCAGAGCGTACTAAATTACTGCCAGCTGCACCACGTCTGCGAACCACACTCTTCTTGGCCACTTGGGGGCCCCACCTCCCGTGGAACTGCAGGGACTTCCAGAACCCCCCCCCCCCCAACCCGTCAGACTGGCATCCGTGGTGACTGTCTCCCAGAAGGGGGCCAGAAAGGATGGTTCCTGGAGTCCAGCTACCACGAGAGGGACCGCCTGACTAGGGGGGAAAGCACAAGGACCTGGTCCAGGGACGCGGGATCCTTGTCCCATACATAAGAGGTGGAGTTGCAGAGGTCTCATGTGGAACTGAGCATAAGGGACCGCCTCGAAGCACGCCACCATCAGGCCCACCAGCTGCATTCCCTGCCTGATGGAGGGATGAAGACAAGATAGCAGGAACTGGACCTGTGCAATCAGACCATCCACCTTCTGTTGAGGAATGAAAATCCTTGCCTGAACTGTATCCAGATTCATTCCTAGGAATGGAGTCACCAAGGAGGGGGACAGTGAAGACTTGGGGGTGGTTGATCACCCATCCAAATGACTCCAGGGTGGACACCACCAGCCGAGTATCCACTTCTGCCTGATGTAGAGATTGGGAGGTGATGAGAATGTCGTCCAGATAAGGCAGCACGCGGACACCCTGATACCTGAGCAGAGACATCACGCCAGCCAGCACCTTGGTGAACACCCTGGGAGCTGAGGTGAGACCGAATGGCAATGCCACAAATTGGTAGTGTTGATCCTCCAGAGTGAACCTGAGGAACCTTTGATGACCTGGAAATACAGGAGTATAAAGGTAAGCATCTTTGATGTCCACAGACGTCATGAAATCCCCTGGGCGCAGGGAACTGATGGCAGAGCGCAGAGTTTCCATGCGAAAGCGCCTGCTCTTGACAAATTTGTTGAGGATCTTCGAGTCCAGGATGGGCCTGACTGAACCATCTTTTTTGGGAACTGTGAATAGATTGGAATAGAAGCCCTTGCCCTTTTCTCTTAAAGGGACCTTGCAGATGACCCCCAGCTCCAGGAGGCCTTGCACTGCTTGCACTAGCTCCTGAGCTGACACAGGGTCCTGGGTAATCCGGGATCTGATGAATCTAGGCAGCAAACTCTCTTGTAACCGGAGGACACTACCTCCTGAATCTATCGGTCTGAGACACAGAGCCTCCAGAAGTGAGCGAAGTGCTGAAGCCGCCCCCCCCACCCGGATGGGTGAGGGCACCCCATCATGTCTGAGGGGGCTTGGGAGAGGATTTTGCCTTGGGGCCCCAGGAGGAGCCAGGACGACCACGTCCTCTGCCCCTACCCCAGAAATCTCCCCGGGCCCCAGTGAAGGAAACCCCCCTCCCTTGTCTAGCACCACGGTAGGGGGAGGAGAAGGAGCCCTGACCCTGAAAGGGCAGACTTAGTCCTTTGAAGGGAAACCCAGTGAGGGCCTTCTTGGCAGCATTGTCAGCAGCCCACTGGCGCAGCCAAACCAAGCGGCATATAGCCACCACAAGGGCAGATGTCCTGGCACACATTCTAATGGTGTCATCCAAGGCAGAGAGGACAAAATTTACAAAAAACATCACATCTGGAGAGTGCATTGAACACTTCACAAGGCAAATCATCAGGGGCACCATCAAGTATATTTCTGATAAGGGTTCTAGTGGCCACAGCGGTAATGGCAGAAGCACAGACCGGGCGCAGCGCCGTTCCGACACATGCAAAGGCATGAGACGCCAGCTGGTCAATACGCCGGTCCTCAGCATCCCGCAGGGTAGTTGAGTCAGGGGAATGCATGACAGAGGTGTTAGATAACCCGAGGACCAGGGCATCCACCTCGGGAGGGGATGACCAACATTTTACAACGTCAGCAGGAAAGGGATACTTCCTATCCCGACTTTTAGGTAACCCGGGAAGTCTACTGGGGCGCTCCCATTCCTTGAGCACAAGGTTAATGAAATGTGCTTGCTCGGGAAATTCCAAACATGATTTAGCTGTATGGCAGAGTTCCCCCCTTTGCCTGGGAGCCGCAACAGGGGGAGAAATGGACAGAACCTCAAAAATCTGGGTCAGCAATCTGTCAGTGTCATCCGGGGTCCAGGGATCAGAGCCAGCCTAGCCATGGCCCCTGGGCCTCTCAGAGGACCCTGTGTCAGAGAAAAGCTCCCCTTCATCCGAAGGAATATAGCCACAAAGATCCCAAAACTCCTCAGCTACCATAGGAAAAAGAGTGACATTGGGCGTTAAGTGCCGCTTTTTTGCATGGGCCTTATGCGCCAAGGTATTAGCAATCAACTTCTCAACAGTAGCCAGTCTAGAAGACACATCAGGCTGAGAATCCCCACTTGTATGCAACTCAGTAGGAGTGATATTTAAGCTTGGGGGGGGGGGGGGGTAGGTGAAGTGATACGAAGTGCAGACCCAGCCACGGGAAGGCCAGATTGTAGTGCAAGCACCTGCTCAGTACAGGGCACCAGACCCGCGCCTTGTCAGCGTCAGCATGAGGCTGCCCACACGCTACACACAGCCGGGCTTGTCCCGAAGGAACCCCGGTCACATTATCCTGAGATGCCTCCATATGGTGATTATAGCGGCGCAATAGCCCACTAGGGAGTGGGAGTAAATACAACTAGGCCTATAAAAATTAGCAAACTAAAAGGGCCGGGAGAAGCCAATGGATTCGCCCGCCTGAAAGACATAATAAAAAGGGGGCCGTAAGCAGACAGTATTAAAAAAATTAACTAAAAAACGCCCGCAAGGGCACTTACAGACCGCGGTAGGTAGGGGACCGTTGCGCATAAGCCAGCCAAGCGGACAAGATGGCGTCGGTATACCTCGAGGGGCGAGCCGGTAACAGCAATGACGCGGAACGCGCCATAGGTGGGCCCCGCTCCCCCCCCCCCCCCCCAAGAGCGCGTAGCCAGCACATGACAAGCAGGCAATGACGGCGCACCGGCGCCTGAGTTAACGCCGCCAAGTACGGGCATAGTGACAGAAAAGGCGCGCAGTGTCGGGCGGTAATTTTAAATATAGTGAAAGTAAAGTGAGACAGCGCGGCGGCTGGCACAAGACAATGAATAAAAAATAATAAAAAATAAATGTCTAAAAACACGTAAATGCAAAGCATCCATACCGACACCCCCCCCCCCTTCCCCCCCCCCCCCCCCCCCCGAAGGCTACCAGGAGAATGAGGGGGAACAGCGGCCACATAAATGGGGCCCACCGATGGGCAGGGGCAATATTGCGGGAGGGGCATCCCATAGGGGCTCACCATAAGCCTGAACCGCCTACCCTTTGGTGGGGGATTGCGGTGGAGCAGCGCTCCTAAGCACCTGACAGCGGTGCTGCCTACCATCACCGGACTAGCGCAGCCAAGGCTGGGAGGCATATAACTAATGGAACGGGTGGGAATAGTCCTACAGGGCCGCAGGCTAATAGCCCCGCTCACCTGCAAGTAGAGAGCCATTTCTCGTCCTTAGCAGTCCAGACTGCAGAGGAAATCTGGGGATTTGTGGGAGGTCCCTGGGTATTTGAGGGGCCGGGAGGAGCCTGTTTTCGATGTCTCTGCAGTCCAGCGCCATCTGGCGGAGTAATACCCCAAGTGTAAGTATTCTATTTGGAGCAGGATGTACTGTATACTAAGAATTGAGCGGGTATCAGATAAGGAGACCCAAAATGGAAAAAAAAACAGGGGAAAGCAAGGAGCGGACAGGGCATCCCAAACCAGATTCACCATAACCTGCACCGCCTACCCTTTGGTGGGGGATTGCGGTTGGAGCAAGGGCTCCAAACAAAGTACCTGTAAGAGGAGCTGCCTACCATCACCCGACTAGCGCAGCCAAAGTTAGGAGGCATAAATAAAAAGTGGAATAGTCCTACAGGGCCACGGGCTGTTAAGCCCGCTCACCTGCGAGAAGAGAAGCCATCATCTTGTCCTTCGCAGCCGACTGCAGAGAAGATACTGGGGAATTTGTGGGAGGTCCCGGGTATATATGGGACCGGGAGGGGCCTCTTTTTGCCATCTCTGCAGTCAAGCGCCCTCTAGCGGAGGTCATCCCAACTGTTATGAATCATTATCTGGAGCAGGACGTGTTGCATACTAGCGATAAACCTCGCTCTCCCCTGATGGTTAATGTATGCTACAGTCGTAGCATAGTCTGATCCTATCTGTACACGCTGATCTTCCAATGTTCTACAAATTCTATCAAGGCTACTTTACTGTTATCCATTTTCTTAGGTTCGAGGAGGACTGGCTCAGGGCCTTGGGCTACTTTCCTTGTGCTGCCCAACTCTCGCAATGGGTTACCTAACCCCAAGCTGAGGTATCTGTAGTAACCATCTTTCCTTTTGGGGTTCCAGATATAGCTTCCCTTGACCGAGCACTGGAACTATATCTACCAACCCATACCAGGAGCCGTTTCAAATGCTCAGGATATGTATATGAAGAGTCCTTGAATACAAGTGACATCATCTTGCTGCGGAAAAATGCCAGTGTTAACAGTCCTAACACCCACATGGCTTGTCTTATTGAAGATGTTGAACTGGCACAAAGGAATCAAACGGCTTCCTAAAGGGCCGAAATCTTTTGAGAAGGCAGAATAAGAGTCTGAAGAAAAGTGTTGACTTCAAACCCAAAATAACTCGACTGAGCCCAAGGCTCATTGGAACTTGTCAGCAAGCATCCTTCAGATCTATTGAGACCATGAACGGGCCCCGTGGAAGCATATTTTTCACTGAAAAAATCTTTTATTCCAAATGTCTGTATCAACCCAGACATGATTCCTATAAAATCAAAATGAGTCTCTACTCAAGGCTTCCTTCACCAGAAAGACAGTGGCATAAAAACCCATTCCTTGCTGGTGACGGGGAACTGGGATAATGACTCCCCCGGCCCCCATGTCTAGCAGACTTTCCTGAATGTCTGATCGTTCCTCCAACCTCATGGGTATAGGAGAAACCAGAATTTTGAGGGGTTCAAGTAAATTCTAAATGAACCCATCTTTTATGTCCCTGGAAACGAAAGGGCAATTCAAGGTATTGTCCAACACTGTAAACAAAAACTCTTAGTCAGGCCCCAACCCGAGACATGGCGTCATTGTTTCTTGGGTTGGACCGCCCGGTTCCATACAGAGTGGAACCTTTAAATCCTCCTTTCCTGCAGAAGAGGTAGAGGAGGAAGGTACCCCCGGGTCATCTAGTAGCGTCCCTGTATGAAAGGAGTGTCTAAAAGAGGACCTAGGAAGGAACTCCCTTTTAACAGGAGGCCTAGGTCAGACAGGGAACACGTGTTCCTATCGGCCGCCCTATCCCCACTTTTTCCAAATCTGCCCAAAAAGGAAGTCCTTTAAAGGGTATTGCACAAAGACCCATCTTTGACCCAATGTTCTAGACCAGGTCCTCAACCAGAGAGTCCTGTGCCCGGAATTGGTCACAGCCATACTTTGTGCCCAAAATCTGATTCAGCCATGGCGTCTTGTTGCTGACAAAAAGGATAGGTAAGGCTTTTAGTATCTCCCAGTTTTTTAAAAGACACTTGCGAAAGCCAAAAATTGGTGTTAAAGAATTGGATTCTGCTAGCCAATAGCAGGGAATCCATATTCTTATCTAGGGGGATCACACAGAACCCCAAATCTTCAAAGGCTAACCTTGCCCCTTCGGGAACTTTAGCAATAGGGGAGCACCCTGTTCTCATTCTTCTAAAATCATGTGTTTGAGAAAATTATGTAAGGGAAAGGAGATGGCGAAACAAGGGACAAACATAGTAGAACCTGTCAAGCCTAGGGCCCCCGGTAATCTCAGGCGGACTCCCATCCAAGCACTGACCGGGCCTGAACCTGCTCAGCTTCCGAGATTGGACGAGATCGGGCACATTCAGGGTAGTGTGGCTGTAGGTCTATATGGATCTGGGGCCCGGCTCTTTTTCCTCTATACCAAGTGATAAATATCAACCATAAGAGGAAAGGTAAGCCCCCGGGGAATACAAAATGAAGAGTCGGAGGCCTGATTTTTTTTTTTCCCCCCTGGGAAGAAATCCCCCCTTCCTCAGAGTCCTCATATGATATATATGACTCTAAATTGGAAAAAAATACAATTCTGTGAAATGCTCACCTGTAGAATTGGTATTATACGTATACAGTACGTCCTGCTCCAGATATAATACTTACACTTCGGTTATCCTCCGCCAGATGGCGCTATGCACTGCAGACATGCAAAAACAGGCTCCTCCCGGCCCTTCATATACCCAGGGACCTCCCACAAATCCCCAGCATTGAAAAGCAGTGAACCAGAAGAAGGGAGAATTTAACCACCAAAAAACAACTGGTAATGATAACAATGATAACAATCACCATACAGGGGATCCAGAATAATGCAAAAACCAGGGTGGGGTGGAGCAGGACGTACTGTATACGTATAATACCAATTCTACAGGTGAGCATTTCACAGAATTGTATTATTCTAAGTATACAGTACGTCCTGCTCCAGATATAACACTTACACCTGGGGACATCCAATAGCAGTGTCCATAAAGAAGGGTGGGATCCCCAACAAAAAAGGCACAGCAGACAGTAAAAGCACTGTCACCTGCAAACCTTGCCACCAAGAGCGACATGAGCAAAGGCTCCAACGTCAACATCAGAAAAACCTTTGAAAAGGTACGAACAAAAAAACAAGTAGCGGACTAGCAAACTTGTTCAACAAAACCTGGTGCTGAAAGGCCCAAAGATACCAAGGCACCAGTAGAATCAGAAATAAAGTGAGAAGAAACACTTCCCCTTAAAGGGATAGGCCTGAGTAACAGCCTGACAAGATCAAACGCTAACAGTAGTCCAGGAAGAAGCCAAACCTTCCCTAGGACCAGAAGGGACAACCATCCAAGTAAAGGCTAGGCCAAGGGCCGCTAAACCCCTGGAAGCAGACGAGATCAGGCACATACAGAGGTAGGTGCCCACAAACCCCAAGGGGCATCAGTCCCCCTAAGGGACAAGAGACAATCCAGGAAAAAATTCCAGCACCTGTTGAGGGAAAATAGATCCCCTTGCCTCAGCGTAACTAGGAATAAAGCACAGAATAAAGACAATGTCTTAAATACATGAGCCTAAGACACCACCATAGACAGAAGGTCCGTGCATATCAAGGAACGAGGGCTAGCTAAACAGAGCCGCCCGCTCAGACACATGTCTGACTGAAGTAACAGTCCCAGGAGGACAACTTTGAAGGTAAAAGACAGCGTCCTGAATCGGTCCAAAAGGAACACCCCGCAAGGCAAACAGAATAAAAATTCAAATCCCAACGGGGACCATAGAATTAAGTGGGGAACGCAGTGAGCAACCCCCGAAATAATGCTTAGCCAAGGAAAATAAGCAGAAGACTTCTACAGAAAAGCGGACAGGGCAAAACCTGACCCTTCAGAGTACTGAGTTGGAGAGCCTACTCCAAGCCATGCTGTAATAACTCTAGAGCCCTGGGAACAGAGAACGCCCAGCAGGGAAGAGACCTAGACTCACACCAATCCATATGTGTACGCCATACCTAATAAGAGATGGAAGAAGAAGAAGAAGCTTGCTCTTAGACTTCCAATAGTCACGAACACAGAGAAGAGAAGCCTGTCTCCATAAAGACGGAAGAACCAGCAGTCAGGCCGGCTAGGCCAGAGACTGTAGATTGGGGTGACGTAAAGGAGGCCCTGAGCGAACAGAGCGCCACCCCTAGCAGAACGTACAGATCTACCACCTTCGGTATCACGTCTGCGAATCCACACCCCACTAGGCCACGCAGGGGCCACCAATATCAATGGTCCCCCTACCAGAACAATTCTGCGCAGCACCCCGCCTAGCAGGGGGAACGGAGATCAGACATACAGACCAAAATGTCCTGCCATAACATTACTAAAGCAGCATGACCACGGCCAGAGGATCCTGGGGCAGGGAAACGAGGGGCGAGAGCTTGAAATAGTGACGGGGCACCAAACAGATCCACACTGGTTGAACCTCATAGTGACACAAGGATTAGAACATCCTGTCACAGAGGGACCTCCACCGGAGCGAATACCACTGATATGCAGGAAACATCCTCCACCCAGATCAGAAACATATACCTTCCTGGGGGACCATCCTGCTCCAGGTCCCACACAGATGATTACGGTAGGCCACAGTCGTCAGACAGACCGAGCGCTGCCAAACAGACAGACCGAGCGCTGCCAAACAGGCAGGCCGTGAAGAGGAGAAGTCAAGCAAGATAGTGCCAACCTGAAAATTCACTGTTTCAATATTGATAGGTGCATGGACCCCCTAAAGGCCCCACCTCCCCCGGACCCGCATGGGGCTACAGAAGAAAACCTCCCCATCAACCTGATAGGTTGGCATCCATGGTGACCATCTCTAGGAAGGGCAAGAAGGGAACTGCCCCCAGACAGGTTCCTAGAGTACATCCACTCCAAGAGGGACTCCTAACTTGGGGGGAAAGGCACACATGACCCTGCTCCAGGGATGCTGGGTCCCTGTCCAGTATTAACAATAGAAGTTGCAGAAGGGCCCCAGGGAGAAGAGTATAAGGGACTTCTTCTAAGCAAGTCACCAAACGGGCCCACCAGCTGCATTCCTGCCTGGTGAAGGGACGGGAACAGCAAGGAGGGGCTGAGCCCACGCAACCAGATTGTCCACCTTATTGCTGAGGAAGGAAGATTCTCTCCTGAACCGAATCTAGATTCATCCCAAGGAATGGAGATACCAATCAAGGAGGACTGAGGTGAATGAACACCCATTCAAATGACTCCCAATGGACACCACCAGCCGAGTAGCTAACTCGACCTGACGTAGAGATTGGGAAGCGAAAGAGGACGACTGGGTAGGCCTCACGCGGACGCCCCTTGGTCTCATCAGAGACATAGCCTCCATCAGTACCTTGGTGAGCACTCTGGAGGCAGAAGAGAGGCCAGATAACAAGGCCACAAATTAGTAGTGTTGGACTTCCAACATGACCCTGAAGAGCCTCGGTGTCTAGAAGACACAGGGATGTGAGCATAAGCATCCTTGATCTCCCCAGACGGCAAGGGCCCACTGGGCACTAGGCGCTGATGGCCCATCTCGGATTTTCCACGCAGAAACTGCCTGTAATAGTAGAATTGCCGAAAACCTGTGAATCCAGAAAGGGCAGACTGACTCATCCCTTTGGGGAAATGAGAAGAGGGTGGTGTAGCGGCACCTGCCTCTGCCTGTTAAGGGCAAACTGCAAGTGACCTCCAGACCCCGCAGGCCGTGCATGGCCTGCACCAGCACCCGAACAGAGGCGGGGCCAGGGGTACCCTGACAATATTGGGGGGGCCGCGCAGCAAACTTTACCCTGTATCCGGAGGAAACTACCTCCTGTATCCACCAGAATGAGGCAAGATGCCTACTGATAGGAGCAAGGTGCTGCAGTCATCCCCTCACCCAGGCGGGCGAGGGCGCCCCATCATGCTTGAGGGGATTTGGTCGAAGATTTAGGCTTAGCCCCGCCGGAGGGCCCAGAGCGTTGTCTGCTGCTCGTGGGGCAGGAGTCTGCATGAAGACTCCGGGAAGACGCCCCTGGTTCTTGTTTAACACTATGGTATGGAGGGGGAGGGGTGTCCCCGTCCCGAGGGGGCAGAGACGGCCGCCTGCGTTGGGGTGATTTGTCCTTTTTACCAAACAGGTCCAGACGGGGCCCCAAACAGGCGTGGCCCTCTAAAGGGAAGCCCGGTCAGAGTCCTTTTAGCAGCATCGTCAGCACCCCACTGTCGCAGCCAGACCAAGCGACGTATAGCCACCACAAGGGCAGAAGGCCTCGCACACATTCTAATGGTGTCATCCAGCGCTAAAAGGATAATTTTTACAAATACATCACAACTGGAGAGTGCATTTAACACCTCCCGGGGAAGATCATCAGGGTGATGCTCAAGCATCTTTCTGATGAGGGTTCTGGCAGTGACAGACCGGGCGCAGCGCCGTTCCTGCACAAGGAAAGGCGTGGGAAGCCAGCTTGTCCATGTGCCGGTCCTTGGCATCCCGAAGTGTACTATAAGCAGGAGCTGCAATAAAGGGGGGGTTAGGGACCCCAATGATCGGTGCGTCCACCACAGGTGGCGATGACCAACAATTTACTACCTCAGGGGGAAAAGGGTATTTCCAATCCCAGTCCCCTGGGACCCCTGGAAGTTTACTGGAGCGTTCCCATTCCTCGAATACAAGAGCATGGAAGTGAGCCTGCTCTAGAAATTCCAAGCGCGGAGTCGCTGTATGGAAACGCTCCCCTCTCGGCTTGGGAGCCGCGTTAGGGAGAAAGATAGACAGGGCCTTAAAGATCCTAATCAACAAACCAATGGTGTCAAACTGGTTCCAGTCTTCATGGCCAGAATCGTCATGACTCCTCGGCTCCTCATCAGATGAGCCTGAGTCAGAGAACAGCCCTCCTTCATCAGAAGGGGTACAGGCATGTGGAGTAGTGAACTCCTCCGATCCCATAGCAAGGGCAGAAACAGGGGGCGTCGAGGACCGCTTCTTACCAGGGCCCAAGCGCTTTGTCAACCCCGTAATCTGGTCAGCCGTAGGCAGTCTGGAAGACGCAGCCTGCTGCAACTCCCCACTTGTATGCGACTCAGCAGGAGTGAGATTTAAGCCTGGGAAAATAGGAGTATTGAAGCGAGGTGCAGCCACTGGCAATCCTGATTGCCGGGCCAGTACTTGCTCGGCACACGGTGCGCAGACCCGTGCCCTGTCAGCATCAGCGTGGGGATAGCTACACGTTATACACAGCCGGTCTTGTCCCAGAGGGACCCCGGTCACATAATTCTGAGATGCCTCCATATGGTGATTATCAATGCAATATATGTCAGTAGGGATTTATGCAATAGGCAACCCTGGATGTCCCAAAGACCCGCTAGGAATGTGGGAGAATTTTTTGTAAGCCCGCTACAATTTATGTTAGGCCGGGAGAAGCCACCGGAGTCTTTAACGTCTGAAAGACAGAAAGGGAATAAGAGGTGTCAGGGCCATGCGCAGCAGAAAAAATACTAATGATGATATCACCCGCGAGGGCACTTACAGACCTGGGGAGGAGAAGGACCGCCAACACGTGCGCGAAGATCAACAAAATGGCGCCAACCGAACCTTGAAGGGCGGGCCCAATCTGGGCGTGACGCGGAGCGCGCCACGCCAGGTCCCCGCCTCCCCCAAAGAGCGCGAACCTCTGAGGCAGCCGTACAGGCTTGACAAGCCAAGCATAGGATATGCTAGTAAAAGCATCTGCTAATGGATACTCGTAGTCTGACGGCGCCGCCACCCAGCATAGTAAATTTTAATTAAAAAAAATGAGAAGGCAAAGACGGCGGCGGCCCAAATAGAAAGAGCAAGCAGCGCGGCTCTGACACCCAGTTGCCAGTCAAGGGCGAAACTACGGCCATAAGCGTGACAATACAGTACACTGAGACCGCCAAACACACACCCCCCCCATTCTTTTCATGGGCATGGGGCAATAATGCGGGAGGGACATCCACTAGAGGCTCACTCACCATCAGCCTAAACCACCTACCCTTTGGTGGGGGACTGCGGTGGAGCATGGCTCCATTAAGCACGCATGGTGCTGACTACCTTCACCCGACCAGCGCAGCCCAGGCTGGGAGGCACATCACAGGGAGGACGGGTGGGAATAGTCCAATAGGGCCGCAGGCTGTAATAGCCCCGCTCACCTGCGAGAAAGTGATACTTCATGTCTTCGCAGTCAGCACTGCAGAGAAATCTGGGGATTTGTGGGAGGTCCACGGGTATATGAAGGGCCGGGAGGAGCCTGTTTTTGCATGTCTGCAGTGCACAGCGCCATCTGGCGGAGGATAACCCAAGTGTAAGTATTATATCTGGAGCAGGACGTACTGTATACTTAGAATATAGGAGGAACCCAGCATATGTCCCAACAGCGGAGAGTAATTATAGGGCTCTGTGGTTGTTCGAAAAAAAAATAACCTGGTTACCTAAACCTTAGGTAATATCTGGCCCATGTTAGAAATTGTGAAAGATTTAAGAAACATTTCCCATCTTCAAACAGAGTGGATTCTTGTTCCGTACAACCATCTTTTCCATGCAGTATGGACATAGGGGTTTTCTTATATGAATTATACTCACATATAAAGGTATCTCATGCCCTTCTTTAGTGATTCTTTTAGGTACACTTTAATGAGTTTTATCCTGGACTAAAAGACAAAAAACTATATATATATATATATATATATATATATATATATATATATATATATTTATTTATATTAACTCACCGGGCAGAGCTGTGCCTCCTCGTCCCAGAACCGGCAGCAGACGGATTAGCTGGTGCTGGATTTTGGTCTGCATATATTACATCTGTGGATGCTTTTTGTCTTTGGGTCCGGTATTTCCACAATGCAAATGTCCTCTGCCTGATCCGCCATTTTCTGGTATGAGGCACCAGGAGAATTAGCTTCCTGAATCCTCCTAAATAGGGCAGGAGCGAAATCCCCTTAATTTCTTTTAACCATCTATTTGCTGGAAATCAAGAGGGAGGCCAATAGCATGAATGGAAAGACACTGGTGCTGTCCCTTTAAGACAAAACACGTGTTTCTTCCCGGGCAGGGTTCCCGGAAATCCGTGGAAAAACCTCATGGATTCCGGCGGAAGAAGCGGATTCCCCTCCCCTTCCTTCCAAAAACTCTAGTAAGTTCAAACTTCCACGCGCGTGCGCGCTCGCTCCTTACCTGCCTTCCTTCCGGGAATGCTGTTGGCTGCTATGGAGGAAGAGGAAGGGGAGGGCGTCCCGCCTGTGGAGGAACGCGTGATGGTTGGCTGCACTGCCGGGAACGCTACCCGGCCGCTGACACTGAGGTAATTGGCATCGGCATTGTAGTAATGTCAGGCGGGGAAGAGAGAGACAAGCGTCATTCACCTCTCTTCCCCGCCTCTTAAAAAGGTACAGTGTGAAAATAACATTCAAAGAAATGAAGAATAAAATATATCCAGTGCAACCAATTATCAGGGAAAAGCTTCCTCTTGAGCCATCACAACATCTTAAATACTATTTTAGGGCCGGCCACTCCAGCTTCTTCCAAACGGTCATCCTCCGTAAGAGGGAAAATAAAGCTTACCCCCCTCTGTAAACAATTCAAAGAATGGGATTCTTGGCCTAAAAATCCCGAGGGTATCCCAGGCCCCAGGCAACAATACAAGCCTCCAGGACCGAGAAATTAGCCCCCTGCAAAGGCCCACAGCGCTGGAAATAATTACCTAAACCTTCCTGGTTCAGGAGCTAGTGGTCTGGCTCCTACCTCAAGGAGGAACATGAAAACAACTGGAGAATGGAGGGAGGAGTCAAGAATTTATTCTGTCTGGTGGTCAGGTGTTCCAAATTGGTAGGAGGAGCCCAGAGGTCTCAAGCAGATGCTGCCTGAAGGATGTTTTGAGAAATAAGGACAATTCATTCCTGGAAGAACTCATACCATTATAAATTAAAGCAGACCAAAAGTAAAAAGCAAGTTTAGTAAATTGCACCCCTAAACCCCCACTCTGGTAATCGGTGACACTAACTGGTTGAGCGGGCTTAACTCCATACATATGTTATGGAATAGCAGGCAGATTCTATGCTACATAACTGCATGGCAGTGGCCATCTTGCCACATACATGAGTCCAGCTTATATAAAAACCCAATCTCACAGTCAAAATTGCCTCACATATCAGCTGCGATGACTCATTGCTCTGCACAGCTGAAAGACCTGTATCATTTTAGAAGATACACTGTCTGAATTGTCTGCAGTAAATCCAAAGCCTGCAGTGAACAATGATAAAGAAATATTGTTGCAGGTTTCCCTTCACACACACAATCCCTCTAGCAGCTGGATTTATCTCTGTTTGGCGTGGGCTGGTGCTGGCATAGCTCTATCCTCATACTTATATGTATGACAAGACAGCATTTCCCATGCAGTTCTGCAGCAAAGAATCAGCCTGTTATTCCAGAACATCTGCATGGAGTTAGGCCCTCTCAAATAGTTTTTACCAGAGAGGGTATTTAGGGGAGCAATTTACTAAACTTTCTATTTCTTACTTTTGGGGCACTTTAAGCCATAGGCATATACATGTGTTTGAAATAAAATCTGCTAAATGAAGAAATGTACCTTCAGAAGGTTGTCCTTTTCAAACGTTACTTTTAAATTTGCCTCTGGAGACTGGTTTCCCCATTCATCACAGAGCTGGACAATTAGAGGCTTTTGGCTTTTCTTGCCAGAGACCACTGTAACAGACTAAGAACACAAGAGATTGCAGATGACCACACGATAAATAGACATCTTTTCATAATCTCAGTACCTACCTCTGGCCAGTCCACAAGATCAATTTTAGCTGGAGTCCCAGCAACCAGACTTAACCTCAAATAAGCTGAGAAATGTCTCCATGCAAAGCAAAGTTCTTTGCTCTCTGGTTTTCCACTTATGAATTTTATTCCTTTGACAATAACCGAATTAGTTTTTTCCTGTATAAGAAAAAAAAAGAGAAACAGGTTTGTCATAAAGGGGTCTCTTCTTAAAATAGAACAAAACCCTCAGGGCACGTCAGGGCTGGTGGCTGACCTTCCTCCGGGGAATCCCATATCGACTGTTCCTGGTCTCCCTCATTGATGTAAACACCAGCAGCCACATCCCCTGAATCTTTAGGCTGTGGGCCCAGCCATTCAGATAGCCTGGGGATGTGAGCATGTGCACTGCAGCAGAAGAAGGCCAGCTGCCGGCCCTGGAATCTTTTAGTGAGTTTTTGTTCTCCTTTTATGTGTACTAACCCTTTGAATGCCAAGCACGTAATATTTACGGGGCTGGCACTTAAAGGGGGAAAAGCTAGCCACGTAAAATCTACGGGGCTGATTTTCCGACAATTAAGAACTTTCACCACTCACTTCCTGATGAAGATCGATTGCCATAGGTAGTGTGTGTGTGGGGGGAGGAAATAAAAGCACTTTGTGTGCAGGAGGGGCTGGGAAGTCACCTGCCAACAAGCCATTACTTGCATCCCCAAAGGCCAGGGCGGTGCAGAAGAGAATGGTGCCCACGTGGGCTGGTAGCCTTTAGGGGGTGGCCGCTTGGCCTCTGCGCCGTGGTCTAACAGCCCGCATAGCTGGTGCCCGGGCTGGTTTTGCTGGTAAGGAAGGACACCATGCCATTTAAAAAATTATTTTTGATTTGTGTGTTTTGATGCACATAGAAGTTCTCTTTTCAGTTTGTGGTGTCCAATGGGCAGAAGGGGTGTCTATGGATACATGTGTGTCATTATTGTAATTGGGAGGAATGGGGCTTTTACATGCATTATTATTATATATATAGTATATATTATTCTTGAAAAAAAGTTAAGTGGCAAAAATTTAAAAAAACACAATTCTGTGATACTCACCTGTAGAATTGTTTTTTTCTGGGGATCCATTCCAGACCCTCCTAATCCTTACACTTGGGGATTACTTCCTGCCCGAAGGGTGTGACTGCAAGACACATAAGTAGCAGCTGCCTCTTAACTAAACCAGTACTTAAAAAGCAGTAAATCATATACCCAGAGCCAGGCCGGGAGGCCCCATTATAGGAGACAATGTTACCTCACACTGAACTGAGCTTGATCTCTCTCAAAATATCCTTTTTTATTCTTTTTTTTTCAAAGCCAACGAAATAATAAATGGACTAAACACCCCAGAAAAACCAATTCTACGGGCGAGTATCACAGAATTGTGTTTTTTCTTCTGATCCATTCCAGACCCTCCTAATCCTTACACTTGGGATCTCCAAAAGCAGTGCCATCTATGGGCAGGATCCCCAGCACGGAACAGCATGTAGTTTATTTCACTACCGCCTGGAGAACCTTTTGACCAACCACAGTGTCAGCTGAGGCCCTAACATCTACCTTGTAGAATTTGGTAAATGTATGAACTGAAGACCAGGTGGCAGCTTTACAAACCTGTTCCACCGAAGCCTGATGCTGAAAAGCCCAAGAAGCACCAATGGCCCTAGTGGAATGGGCCGTGATCTGAAAAGGGGGTTCCTTCCCCTTGGCCAAGTAGGCTCTTATCACTGCCTGTCTAATCCACTTTCTGACAGTGGATTTAGCAGGTGGAAGCCCCTTTCTAGCGTCTTCTGATATAACAAAAAGAAAATCCGACTTCCGGAAGGATTCTGTAGCTGCCATGTAATATCTTATGGCTCTGACTACATCCAAAGAATGAAGAGCCCTTTCCTTAGCATTAGCCGGAACTGGGCATAAGGAAGGTAGAACTACCTCCTCATTAAGGTGAAAAGGAGAAACAACCTTAGGTAGAAAATCAGGCTTAACCCGAAAAACTACCTTGTCTCTGTGTAACTCAAAATAAGGAGACTTCATACATAAAGCAGCTAATTCGGAAACTCGCCGCACAGAGGTGATTGCCACCAAGAATATCACCTTGAGCGTCAAAATGCTCAATGGAGCATCAAAGGTTCAAAAGGAGCCCCCTGGAGAGCAGATAGCTCCAGATTTAAGTCCCACACCGGTAAAATAGGCTTGCGCGGTGGTCGGATATGAGTGACTCCCTGAAAGAAAGCTCTAATGAGTCTATTGTTAGCAATAAGACTTCTGGAAAAAAATAGATAAGGCCGAAACATGACCCTTGAGGGTGCCTAATTGGAGACCCAACTCTAAACCATTCTTGCGAAATTCTAAAATTCTAGTAACAGAATATCTTCTGCATGAAAACTTCCTGGACTCACACCCGGAGATGAACGCCCGCCAGACCCTGTAGTATATCTTGAAAGAGGTCTTCTTACAGGCCTGAATCATGGTATGAATAGCCTTGGCCGATAAACCCCTCTCTGACAAGATTGAGGTTTCAATAGCCAGTCCGTCAAAGCCAGCATCTGTAAATTCGGGTGCCGAAGAGACCCCTGTGTGAGAAGCTCTGGATCGTCTGGCAGGCACCAATGGTCAACTGACATGCTTACTATGTCTGAAAACCAGCTTCTCCTTGGCCAGCGAGGAGCCACCAGGATGGTTGGTACCCCCTCTTGAGCTACTTTCCTTAGTACACGACTCAGGAGTGGGAGCGGAGAAAATGCATACAGGAGATTGAACCTTGTCCATGGGGTTGTCAGAGCGTCCGTTGCTATGGCCAGAGGGTCTCTCGAAAGACAAACCTCGGCCGTTTGTGATTGTGTCTGGACGCAAAGAGATCCACCTCTGGACAACCCCAGCGAAGGAAAAGGGCTTGAAAGATCTTCTGACCGAGAGACCATTCTCCCCGACGCAGAGACCCCCTGCTCAAGGAGTCTACCTCCTGGTTCTCTACCCTCGGGATGTAAACCGCCGAGATGCAGGAACATTCTCCTCTGCCCAAACCAGAATCCGGCTTACTTCCCTTAGAGCCCTCTTGCTCCGAGTACCCCCCTGATGGTTGATATAGGCTACTGCCGTCTGATAGTCTGACTGGACCTGGACAGCCTGCCCCTTTAAACTGGGGGTCAGATGATGGAGTACTAGCAAAACTGCTCTTAACACCAAGAGATTTATGGGAAGCCGATTCTCCTTCTGACCCCACTGCCCCTGGATCTTCTGGGTCTGCCAGATGCCCCCCCCCCCCCCCAGCCTGTAAGACTGGCATTTGTGGAAACGATTTGCCACTGAGGTGTCAGAAAGGACCTGCCTACTAATAGGTGTAGAGGATCCAACCACCACAGGAGAGATTGCCTGGCTGAGGGAGACAGAACAAACGTCTGATCGAGAGATTGCGGGGCCCGATCCTAGCTTGAAAACAGATTTAACTGAAGAGGCCTCTGCTTCGAAGCAGGTCACCATAAGGCCTACTAGTCTCATCCCTAGCCGAACTGTTGGCTGCTGACAAGTTAGCAAGGTCTCTATCTGGCCCCGGAGTAGCAGAACCTTCTGCTCCGGCAGAAAAACTCTTACCTGAACCGTGTCCAGAGTCATTCCCAAAAAAGACCTTACTGACGATGGGGTGATATGCGACTTTGGATAATTGATCACCCAGCCAAACCTCTCTAGGGTTGACAACACAGTCTGCATGTCTTTCTCGATCTCCTGAAGGGACCGGGTGGAGATCAACAGATCGTCCAGGTATGGGATTATGCAAATCCCCTGGCCCCTCAGGATGGCCATGAGACCTGCCAAAACCTTGGTGAACACCCTTGGAGCCGAGGATATGCCGAAGGGAAGAGCCACAAACTGGAAATGTTGGCCTTCCAGGGCAAACCTTAAAAATTTCTGTCCCGGAAAAATCGGGATGTGCAGATATGCGTCCCCTATGTCTACTGTGGTCATAAGATCTCCGGGCTGAATCTTACTGCTGATCATGACAATATCACTGGGGGTATGGACAAGACAAGGCGGTGTGGGGAAAGAGGCAGGAGCCACAGACCCTGAGGCTTGGGCCCCTGACTGCTGCATTATAACCAATTGAACACAAGATACACAAAAAAAAAAAAAAAAAAAATGCGTTATCCCCAACAAGGGATGCCCCACATCGCAAACACTGCCAAGTCTGTCCCGCAGGTACTGAAAAGCCAATATCCTGAGATGCCTCCATATAGTGTTTATTAAAATACTTAATTTTTTATAGTCGCCAAGTATATGGGATTTTTACAGCCGGAGCTACCCGGGATGCCCCTTAATAGTCCCTAGGTGGGAGGATTTTAAACAAGGACCAGGAGAAACCCCTATTAAGAGAGTTCCCCCCTGGAGATAGAGAAAACACAATAAGCCTTATGCATATGCAAGAAAGAAATGACAGTAAATAAAAAAGATTTCCCTTTAGTATAACCAAAGGGTACTCACAGTGACCACAACGGCCCAGCGACAGCCCTGCGACCAATCGATATAAGAAAAGCCCAGAAGCAGCACCAACGCAGCAGCCAGGACCAGTGGAGGCCAGCACCAGAACAGGTACCAGCAAACCACATGTCAAACAGGAAGAGGAAGCAGAAATGGGATGCCGACTCGAAGCGCCGCCCACCACCTAGCACTGCTCAGAGAGCAGAGGGCGGGCCAGCCAAGGACAATAGCATGACATCATAGAACGGGGCCGAACGAAAAAAAGAGTGGGAAATTTAAAAAAACCCAAAACAGGTATGTCACTTTCTTATCCCCCCCTTTTTTTTTAATTAAAAAACAAATGCATAGGCCAAAAGATACTCCCTAAATAAAGATCCCCCCCCCCAGCAGGGTCCAGGAGGGCCAAAAGGGGGGAAAACAATAAGCACCCAATAGGCACAAGGAGATTTAAAGGGACGGGGCATCCCATGCCAGGGGACACCAACCCGGATTCCACCTACCCCTAATTTGAGGTCTCACGGAGGGAGCAAGCTCCCATATACACCCAAGGGTGTATCTACCTTTGCCCGAGCCCATCAGCCAAGGCTGGGAGGCATAACAAATATCACAATACAAAAATGTGGCTTCAGGCAGAAATAGAAAAAGGCCGGGCGTAACCCGGCTACCTGCAGGAAGGAGAGTCATCTTCTGAATGCTTTTCCGACTGCAGAGACGAAAAGACTGAGGAATAGTGGGAGGTCCCGGGTATTTATGGACCAGGAGGGGCTCCTTTTTCTCATGTTATCTCTGCAAGATCGCCCTCTACACGCTGGTTACCCAAGTGTCATGAATGTTGGAAGCGGGGTGTGTGACATACTAGGAATAAATAGTTAATCACACAGTGTGACCTGTGCTGTCCCCAGCTGAAGGGAACACAATTATGCTTACAATATAAAGATTAAGAAGCGGGACCCCAGGAGGGCACTCACGTGTCACCCAAGATGGCAGTCAGCAGCACAGCGCTCCCGAGAGAGAGGGAACGTGCGCCGCGCCTGGCCCCGCCCCCCTTCCCTCGCCACCAGCAATAGGCTGGGTTCCCCAAAAAGCGCCAACAGGAGGGGACGGGCCGTGGCAGCGCACGAGCGCCCGGCCCCGCCCCCTCAACACCGCAGCCTGAAGGGAAGAAGCTCCCCTCAGCACGTAAAAAGAAATGCGATCTGTGCACACTAACAAGCACACTGTATCACACACACAGTATAAAGAGCAGGAAAAGACCCACCCCCTGGAGGGCTACGAGGGGGACCCGGAAGGGGGGGAAAATATATATATTATATTATATTATAATATATATATATATATATATATATATATATATATATATATATAGACAGGGCATCCCGTGATCACCAACCTGGATTCCGCCTACCTCTTAATATGGGGTGTCACAGGGGAGCATGGCTCCCTGAACACCTATTAAGGTGATTCCTACCCTCACCCGGACCTGCAGCCGAGGGAGGCTAGTATAGGGACTTACAATATAAAGGTCCGGGCAGAAATAGGGCAAAAAATGGGCGGGTGCAAGCCCGGCTTACCTGCAAGGAAGAGCAGCATACATCTTCTGACTTGCTCGCCGTTCTGCAGAGAAGGAACTGGGGAATGTGTGAGAGGTCCCAGGTATTTATGGACCGGGAGGGGCTTCTTTTTTGCTTTCATCTCGGCAGAAGTTCGCCCTCTACTGGACCATAACCCATATGTCATGAATAGTGGAAGCGGGGTGCGTGACATACTTGGAATAACTGGACCAAAAGGAAGTCTAGGTGCCCCCCCCCCCCCCCCCTTAACCAACCAAAAGCCACATTGCAGAGAACAGATCTCAGGTAGGATGTTCATACATGTGTGAAGGTAACCAAACTGGAACATAAATCGCAGCTTAAACGATTAAGGAGTGAAACCACCCATAATCCTTGTGGACAGCCATAGCCCAAGCATAGGGGCTCCAACAATCAGTCCCTCAATAACCATGCGCTTGCGAGGTTCTGCCATGGGCACACTTGGCAGCATGTACAGCGTGGGGTTAGGACCCAGAAGTGCACTTTTAGCAGAATAAGCATCATAGCTTTAGAACCCAAAAGGCCAGAGCATGAATGGGACTTACTTCAGATGTTAACACTTTTGTCAGCTGTTGAGCAGGGCCAATCAATGCGCATTAAGGGACCAGTATGATGCCAGAAGATTCCTACGTACCTCCTCCGAGCCCCCTTACATGTTGTTCCTGAACTGTTTTGGATGTTCCCTTGTCAAATTTGGCTTTTCTTTGTATATTGGATACCTTTTGGGACTGGCTTTATCCTGGGATATGAATCAGAGCTAGCGACCACAGACATTTGTCTGCATCTTCCCGGACCTTGGCTACTTCTTTGGATAATGCTACTCTCCACCCGTGATCAGATGACCACTGCCTTCGTGTTCAGATCCTTGATTACTCCTCAGGGACAACATGGGGCACCTCAAGCAACAAATCTATCACTCCCTTGCGGGAGGCTCCAGTGAAGACCAGTGGGGGGCTTAGATTTCGGGCTATGGGAGTTTAAAGCCCTGGAACCTATTGCCCAGAACTCAGACTTTGTCAATCTGGTTCCTGTGAGGTTCACTCCCAGAAATGCAGATATGGGCTCGCAGAAAACAGGACTAGGGCAGCACAGAGCAGATATGCAAGATTGATAGAACAAACAAGAGGAGCAAAGCTGATTACATTTTGTTCCACTAATATTGCTTCAGTCTCAAATTACAATTTATATATTACATCTTAGCATGCAAAACACATACGCACCTGAAAAGTCATTTTTATATTACTTTTGTCAAGATTATATTCAGAAACACCTAGATGATTGAGGAATGAGGGTGACAAAGTTTGTATCGGATTTCCAAACTGGTCTAACAGCGTTAAAGCTGCAAATAAAAACATTAACAATATTACTTTAATAATTTTGTTCAAATGCCAATGGTGAATAACTAAACAGTCTTACTTAATATTTTAAATACAAATTGTTAATCCGTGAACATCCCATACATTTGGGTAACAGGAATCCAATGAAACCCTTCAGATCTAGCTCTACACTTCTTATCCAAAAGAAGAGCTGCTACTCCAGTTGAAAATATTAAAGCAGCACAATACACCTAATAACACTCCCCAGCAAAAAAATATACTCACCTGGTCCACAATGGGAGCAGTTTCTTCTGCTGGAAACTTTGTGTTGTTATTTTGGCAGCCACAGCCCTGCAGCTGCAGTGACATGTGACACGTGACACTTTGCGATGAGTAAAAATATTTTGCTTTATGTGAACACTGTTAAAGAGGATGGAAACCTTTTTTCCTAGTGTTTAACGGGGACCAGTCACTTGCAATCTACACCTGAAATTTAATTGAATATAGGATTTTCCTAGGATTTTCCTAGTTACCACCTACAGTTCAGATTAAGCCCAATATTGATACAAAGTGCTAAGTCCTATACTGCCGGCATACTAGTTTTAAAGTGATTCAGCAAGGAAAAAACAACACAAAAGGGTACTTACTATTTGTCCTGCGTTGCTGGTTACTGCAAGTCCGGTGCATCGATTTATCAGGGCCACAGATGCCACCTTATGCTCCTTCCTGGGGCCAGACCCCAGAGACAGGATTGATGACGGGACATAATCAGTGGGGTGTGGCCACGCCTTCTCTATTCATTGCAATGGAGGTAGTTGGAAGAGGCCTTACATGGCCCTCTCCATTGTAGTGAAAGGAGGGGGGCATGGCCACACCTCCAGTTACTGATGGGGGTGGCGTGGTGTGGTACAGAAGTGCCAGAGAATAGAGTTTCAGGCCCTGTATGGCGCAGGAGGCTGTGGCTTCATAAAGTGATCAAGTAAGTTCTGGATTGCCGGACCTGCAGCTACCAGAAGAGCAGGACAAAAAAGTAGGTACCTCTTTTGCTTTTTTTCCTGCTGTATGATTTTACCAATCAGGAGTGGTAAAAAATTACAGAGCTATAATTATTTTAGATTTGCACTTTAAATGACGTGTGGGGTGATATGATAGATTTGTACCAGTGTTATTTAAAAAATGTTTGCAGCCCTGACCGAACGTTGTTTAACCCTTAACCTTTCATTGTTGTTAAACGGTTAAATACTAACTTTTTAGGATAAAAAATCCCAGTCCCAGGTAACAGTTTTTCTACAAGTCCTTCAGGACCGCCACTTGAGAGAAGGTTCCTCCCACTAGACAGGAAACACAAACTGGGACAAGTTTAAAAGCCCCACACCTTCCTCCCAGCCCTCAGCATATTAACAAGTAACCAAGAGAAACCAAAGGACTATAAGGGGAGGGTAGCTATGGCCGTCCTGAAGGACTTGTAGAAACACTGTTACCGGTAAGACTAACAGGGATTTTCTCCCTTTGTCCTTCAGGATGGCCACTTGATGATGAGCAAGCTATTTATTTTAAGGGCAAGACACTGAATGAAGAACTCTTCTACCAAAAGTTTGTTGAGAATCAGAAAAAAGATCAAGCCGATAATGCTTAAAGGCGCATTATCACGAAATTCATAAAAAATTTGTGATTACTCACCTGTAAAATGGTTATTACAAGTATGTCACACACCCCGCTTCTAAATATTCATGACACTTGGGTAACTGTCCTGTAGAGGGCGATCTTGCAGAAATGACATGAAAAAAAGGAACCCCTCCCGGACCATAAATACCTGGGACCTTCCACCATTACCCAGTATAAGACAGCAGTAAAGGGACCAGGAAGAGCCAAATGTAAAC
The DNA here is from genome assembly GCA_027917425.1 of Gastrophryne carolinensis. NCBI lineage: Eukaryota > Metazoa > Chordata > Amphibia > Anura > Microhylidae > Gastrophryne > Gastrophryne carolinensis. The sequence goes on from CM051239.1 coordinate 317,940,289, forward strand.
AGTAAAGAAAAAGGTTCACCATATAAAGGATCCCAGAAAACCAAAAAAGGGCGGGATGAAGTGGGGTGTGTGACATACTTGTAATAACCATTTTACAGGTGAGTAATCACAAAATGGTATTATTCCCAGTATGTCACACACCCCGCTTCCGAATATTCATGACACTTGGGACATCCAATAGCAGTGTCCATAAAGGGTGGGGATCCCAAAAAGGCAATAATGCAAACTTAAACTACTGCAGCTTGCAGAACTTTGCGGCCAAAAACAGCACCCGCTGGGGCCCGCCCATCAACCTTATAAAACTTAGGAAAAGTATGAACGGAAGACCAAGTAGCAGCCTTGCAAACTTGTTCAACAGAAGCCTGATGCTGAAAAGCCCAAGATGCTCCAACAGCACGAGTAGAATGAGCAGTAACACGAAAAGGGGGAACCTTCCCCTTGGCAGAATAGGCCCCAACAATGGCCAGTCTAATCCATTTACTAATGGAAGACTTAGCAGGCGCCAGATCTTTCCTGGGCCCGGAGGGCACCATGAAAAAGGCGTCCGTCTAACGAAAAGGAGAAGTAGCCACCAAATAATATTTCACACATCGAACCACATCCAAAGAATGTAAGGTCCGCTCCTTGTCCTTGCTAGGCTTAGGACACAAGGAAGGGAGAACTACATCTTGATTGAGGTGGAAGGCCGAAACCACCTTAGGAAGGAAATCCGGCGTAAAGCGGAAAACTACATTGTCCAGGTGCCTCTCAAAGTAAGGAGCCTGAATAGACAAAGACGCCAACTCAGAGACACGCCAAACAGAGGTAATAGCCACCAAAAAGGCAACTTTCTGAGTGAGCAGAGAAAGAGCAATATCATGCACCGGCTCAAAAGGAGTTCAAATCCCAAACCGGCAGCAAGGGCTTTCTAGGAGGCCGCACATGAGTAACCCCCTGGAAAAAAGTCTTAACCAGGGGATGAAGGGCAAAAGACCTTTGAAAGAAAACCACCAGGGCAGAAACCTGCCCCTTCAAAGTACTAAGCTGGAACCCCAAGTCCAGACCATGTTGAAGATGTTGATAGAAAACACCCTACAAGGCAAGGCCCTAGCCTCGCACCAGTTATTATAAGACCTCCAAGTCCTATAGTAGACGTTAGAGGAAGATCTCTTCCTAGCTCTAACAAGAGTCTGAACCACCAACCTGCCCTTTCAAAGTACTAATATGGAAGCCCAAATCCAGACCCCTTTGCAGAAACTCCAAAATCCTAGGGATAGAAAATACCCTACAAGGCAGGGACCTAGACTCACACCAGTCAATATAGGACCTCCAAGTCCTGTAATAAACCACAGAGAAAGACTTCTTTCTAGCTCTAACAAGAGTCAGAATGACAGCATCAGAAAGACCTTCCTCCTTTAAGATGGAGGTTTCAGCAGCCACGCCGTCAAAGCCAGCGTTGGTAAATTGGGGTAGCGTAGCTGACCCTGGGTGATAAGATCCGGAAGAAGGGGCAGATAAAACTGATCTACTACCAGCCGCACAACGTCTGCGAACCACACTCGTCTTGGCCACCTTGGAGCCACCAGAATTGCTGGTGCCCCTTCTAGAGTCAGCTTGCGCACCACCTTGCCCACCATGGAGAAGGGGGGGGGGGGCAGGTACAGAAACCCCAGTTCCCTCCAAGCCAGGGACATGGCATTCACTGCCAGGGCCAGAGGATCCTGAGACAGAGACACAAAGGCAGGAAGCTTGTGATTGTGACGTGAGGCAAAGAGATCCACCTCCGGAGTCCCCCACTTGTGACAAAGGGACTGGAATACCCTGCAACTGAGAGACCATTCTCCTCGGCGAGAGGCTCTCCTGCTCAGGGAATCCGCCTTTGTGTTCTCCACTCCCGGGATGTAAATGGCTGAGATGCATGGGACATTGCTCTCTGCCCAAACAAGGATCAGAGATACCTCCCTGAGGGCACTCGTGCTGCGAGTCCCTCCTTGGTGATTGATGTAAGCGACCGCCGTCCGATTGTCCGATCGGACCTAAACTGGCAATCCCTGCAAGGGAAGAGTCAGGCGAGACAGAACCAACCAAATGGTCCGCAGCTCCAAAACGTTGATAAAGGTATGAGCCTCCCGAGGCCCCCATAACCCCTGGAACTGATGTTCCCTCCAGAAGCCCCCCCCAGCCCGACAGGCTGGCGTCCGTGGTGACAGTTTCCCAACAAGGGGTCAGAAAGGATCTGCCCTTCAACAGATTGCTTGACACTAGCCACCACTGAAGGGACTGCTGAGCCCGGGGACAAGACTGATCCAATGACAGCGACACTTGTCCCAAGTCGCTAGAAGATGGAGCTGAAGCGTCCTCATGTGAAACTGGGCAAAAGGGACTGCCTCGAAGGAAGCCACCATCAGACCTACCAATCTCATCCCTAGCCGGATAGACGTGCGAGGATTGGAAAGCAGAAGCTGAATCAAATCTTGGATCAGAAGAATCTTGGGCTGAGGAAGGAACACCCTGGCCTGAAAGGCATCCAGAGTCATGCCCAGAAACAAAACCTCCCTGGACGGGGAGAGGGAGGACTTGGGATAGTTGATCACCCAACCAAACCTTTCCAACGCGGATACCACCACTCTGGTGTCTAGCTCCGCTTGGCTGAGAGAGGAAGACAAAATGAGAAGGTCGTCCAGGTATGGTACAATGCGAATGCCCTGGACTCTGAGGAGGGCCATCACCCCCGCCAATACCTTGGTGAACACCCTCGGAGCCGAGGTAAGCCCGAATGGAAGGGCCACAAACTGAAAATGCTGATCTTCCACCACGAACCTGAGGAATCTCTGTGCACGGCCATTCTCAGGCCCTGTGCCTTCACTCGGTTCTGGGATATTTGAGACTGAAGGAATCTTGAGGGCGGCCTGACTGCCAGTTCAATTTTGTAACCGGAGGACACCACCACCTGAATCCACCGATCCGAGACGTCTCCAAATATGAGCAAATAGCAGAAGCGTGAGGGTGAGGGCGCCTCCTCATGCCTGAGGGGCCTTGGAAGGGGGCTTGGACTTGAATCCCCAGGTGGGATTGGGTTGGCCGCGGGACCTACCTCCTCCCCAGGAATCTCTGCGGCCACCTGATAAAGAAGAGCCTCTTCCTCCTCGAAAGGAGCAATAGGCAGAAGAGCCCCGAAAGGGCCGCGCAGGCTTCTGTCGCTGAGGGAGTCTTCCGTCCTTAACCAGGAGGTCCAGACGCTCCCCGAACAACCTGTGGCCCACGAAGGGGATACTAGTGAGCGACCTTTTGGCTGCGGCAGCAGCCGACCATTGCCGCAAGCAGAGCGAGTGGCGAAGCACAACAAGCAGGGCCGAAACCCTGGCACCGAGCCGGACACCATTGTCCATGGCAGACACAACAAAGGCAATGAAATCCACGCAAGCCTTGAGGACTTTATACTACTCCGCCCGCTTGCGAGACTTGGCGATATCCAAGAGACGTCTCACCTTCTTTCTGATGGCTAGGGAGACAATAGCCGAGGCACACAGGGCGAAACCAAGCACTGGCAAATGTGAAGGCATGACAGACCAGCTGATCCATGCGCTTGTCAGCCGGATCACGTAGGGAAGCAGTATCGGGTGAAGGCATGACCGTAGTGTTGGACAGGCCCGACACGGGGGCATCCACTTTGGGAGGACGGGACCATAGACGGACCATTTCCTCAGGAAAGGCATACCACCTGTCCAGGCCCTTGGGCACCGACTGTAACTTGTTAGGCCTTTCCCACTCCTTGAAAATCATGTTAGAAAAATGGGTCTGCTCAGGCAAGACTCGACTGTTTCTCAGGCCGAAACAATCACCCTGCTTCCTCTTAGCCACTCTCGGCGGGACAATGTGCAATGTCTCAAAAAACTTCTCCGTCTCATCAGGGAGCCACATATCCTCATCCGAGGAAGAGCCAGGCCCGCTGTCATAGCCAGCAGAATAATCCACAGAGGAAATGGAGTCCTCATGCAACTTGCCTTCCTCCACGGAGCCCAGACCTTCAAAAAGATCATCATCATTCTCCGAGTAAACGGGACACCCGGTATGCCAAATCAACCTGGGACCCCCTGCTGGCTTCCCCCTCACTGGGGCTGAACGCAGCAGCGGAGAGGTCTGGAGAGGTCACAGGTAATAAAGGGCTAGGGACAGGAACATCCGCCCGTTCATGCTCCAAAATGACGCTCCTGGCGCAAGTGATACAAACAGTGCTGAATCCACCCAGAGGGCTAGCACCGCACATGGGGCAGAGCTTCACTCGCCCATATGGGGCCCCCAGCTCACCATCCCCAGAAGCCTCCATTATGGTAATTAGCAGAGACAATAAGTCTGTATACAGGTTACAAGGCACTAATGGCCCAAACCAAGTTATCCCCTTAAATAGTCACTCTTTTAGTGATCCCTCTTAGTAAAAAACAAAAGGGGGGCAGGGGGACCGGGAGGAACCACAACCCAATCTAACAATAGCTACCTGAAGACACACGCAAGGAAAAACATTAAGTATCCCAAAAGACAAAAGCGCATATATAAAAAGCAAGCGAGATTAACAATGGGGACTCACGACACCGCAGCGCTTCCCCAAGGTCCAGGCAGCTTGGAACACTAAGTCGTCCCAGCAGGCAGAATAAAATGGCACCGAGCAGCAGCCACGGAGCGTCCCTCGAGGAGCGGGCCGCACGGCAGTGACGCGGAACGCGCCATAGTGCGGCCCCTCCCCCCCCATCGACGGCGCGAATGGAGCGCCCGCCTTCTGTTTCCTCACAGGCCTTTGCAAGATTGAGGACTGCCTCAGAGAGGCCCCCACAACATGTCACCAGGTGGCCCACGGCAGGGCCCAAGTAAAAAAAAAACACGGCGCGCGCACACGCACCTGCTCGCCGCTCCAAAAGACCAGCGGCCACACAACAAAAAAGCGCCAGACGCCGACCCCCCCCCCCCCACAGCGTACGCTTAAGGATGGAGGGTAGAAGGGAGCAGGAAGGTGACAACCCAAGGGAGCGAGGGAGGTAAGTATAACTGAGAGGTGAACACGGTGAAAACACAGCACACTCAAAGCTCGTGGGATACATTGTAAATGAAGGCCAGAGGGCAGCAAGTGGTTCCTTCGCCCTCCCTATAGGCTCACCATCAGCCTATGGCCGGCTACCCTTTATACAGGGTCTGCAGACCAGAGCAGAGCTCTGTCAAATGCCTGACCCCGGCGTTCTCCCTACCGTCACCGTCCCAATCAGCCATGGCTGGGAGGGTTCACGGGATCAGTGGAAATAAGGTTGCAGTCGCAGTGGCCGACGGGCTAGGAGGCTCCGCTCAGCTGCAATATCCAGGAGAGAATATCCAACGATGTTCAGCAGCCAGACTGCAAGATGAACACTGGGAAATCATAGTGAGACACCTGCTTTTGTAGGGGCCGGGAGGAGCGACAGCTTTTGATCTTGCAGTCGAGCATCACCTAGTGGCGGAATACCCACATGTCATCACTGCTGGGACGACCTGGACTGGATATAGGGAAAAACAAGCTGGCTAATGAGAGGAGTCGTCGCCTATACAACTTAAAGCGGACCAAAACCCACCAAACTTGTAAAATACATTTGGCCAAAACCCCTGCCAATACTCCCTTAGGGGACCGGACCGCCTCCACCCATGCACACCACTGGGCGGGTGCTGGGGACACCAAGATCCTCAGGAACCTCTGACAGCAGCAAACGGGGAAAGAGGGGGTTCAGCAGAACCCTTAGGCCGCAGGAAGACTATCATGCGAAGCCCAGGGTTTGAGGACCCCACCACAGGAACTTCAGGGGGTAAAAAAAAAAAAAAAAAAAAAACTGCCAAATTCCATAGTCCCAGCAGTTTCCTTGTAGAGGAAACTCAAAATATTGAGGGCTGGGAGGGAGGGGTGGGGCTTTTCTGTGTTTCCTGTCTAGGGGGAGGAGCCATCTCTCAAGTAGCCGTCCTGAAGGACAAAGGGTGAAAAATATGTTTAAATGCTAATGGAGCACTGGCACAAAGCAAAGGTGTGTGTTCCACCCATTCTGCTTTACCTTAATTCCAAGTTAGGCTATGTTGGGGAGAAAAAAAATATATAATACCAATTCTTCAGGTGAGTACTCACAGAATTGTGAGTATACAGCACGTCCTGTTCCAGAATATTCCTTACACATGGGTTATACATCCACAAGATCGAGCTGGACTGCAGAAAAGAGATTTGTGGCCACTCCCGGCCCCTTAAAGAGCCAGGAACCTCCCACTAATTCCAAGTATTGACAAGCTAAGAATCTAAAATGAACAATCACCATACAGAGGTAACCAAGAACAATGATAACAAAGGGCGGGGTGGAACAGGACGTGCTGTATACTCATAATACCAATTCTACATGTGAGTACTCACAGAATTGTATTATTCCAAGTATACAGCACGTCGTGTTCCAGAATATCCCTTACACATGGGACATCCAATAGCAGTGTCCGTAAGATAGGGTGGGATCCCAAAAAGTAACGGCGGGCAGTTTAAACCACTGCCGTCTGCAGAACCTTGCGACCAAAGGCAGCGGCGGCTGAGGCCTTAACATCAACCTTGTAAAACTTAGAAAAGGTATGAACAGAAGACCAAGTAGCGGTCTTGCAAACTTGTTCAACAGAACCTTGGTGCTGAAAATCCCAAGAGGCACCAACAGCACGAGCAGAATGAGCAGTAAGGCGGAATGGAGGCTCCTTCCCCTTAGCAGAATAGGATTGTATCACAGCCTGACGAATCCACTTACTGATGGTGGATTTAGCCGGAGGTCCAGAAGGAACAACAAAAATAGCATCAGTCTACCTGAAAGATTCAGTAGCTACCAGATAAAATTTTGAAGTCCTAACCAAGTCCAGAGAATGTAATACCCCCTCCTTGGGGTTACTAGGATTAGGACACAAGGAAGGCAAGACAATGTCCTGATTGAGATGAAATGCAGACACAACCTTAGGCAGAAAATCTGGCTTAAACAGAAACACCACCTTGTCCTGGTGTCTCTCAAAGTAAGGAGGTTTGTGGAAAGCGCCGCCAACTCAGAAACAAGCCTAACAGAAGTGATAGCCGCCAAAAATGCTACCTTAAGAGTCAAAATGGACAAAGGAGCCGCACGCAGAGGCTCAAAACGAGAACCCTGCATAGCAGACAAGACCAAATTCAAATCCCAGACTGGTAACATAGGCTTACGTGGGGGGTGCATGTGAGTAACCCCCTGGAAGAAAGTCTTAACCAAACGATGATTAGCAAATGATCTTTGGAAGAAAATGGCCAAAGCTGAAACATGTCCCTTGTTGAAGACCCAAGTCCAAACCATGTTGCAGGAAATCCAGGATCCTGGGAACAGAAAACACCCGACAGTGAAAAGATTTAGACTAACATCAGGAAATGTAAGCATGCCATACCCTATAGTAGATAAAGGACAAGGACTTCTTCCTTGCCCTAATCATGGTATTAACTACAGTGGCAGACAGCCCCTTCTCCATCAAGATGGAGTTTTCTTCAGCCAGGCCATTAAAGCCAGCGTTTGTAAATTGGGGTGGTGCAGCTGCCCCTGAGTGAGCAGGTCTGGATCCTTGGGCAGGGCATATTGATCTACTGCCAGCTGCACGTCGTCTGTGAACCACACTCTTCTTGGCCAGCAGGGGGCCACCAGAATGGTTGGTACCCCTTCCTGGTCTATCTTGCGCAGCACCCTGCCCAGCAGAGGAAACGGAGGGAACACAGAGGAGCCGAAAGCTCTTCCAAGACATTGCTAGGGCATCCATGGCTAAAGCCAGAGGGTCCTGGGACAGAGAGACAAAGACTGGAAGCTTGTGATTGTGACGGGACGCAAACAGATCCACATCCAGCAGACCCCAGCGGTGGCACAGGGAGCGAAACACTCTGCTGCTGAGGGACCATTCTCCCAGAGGAGAAGTCCCCCTGCTCAGGGAATCCGCCTCCAGTTTTTCCACCCTCGGATGTACACTGCCGAGATGCAGGGAATATTCTCCTCCGCCCAAAACAGTATCAGGGACACTTCCTTGAGGGCCCTCTTGCTCCGGGTCCCTCCCTGATGATGTAGGCAACCGCTGTCTGATTGTCCGAGCGGATCTGAACAGCCTGGCCCCGAAGGTGTGGACTCAATTGGGCGAGAACCAACCTTATCACCCTCAGTTCCAGAATGTTGATAGGGGTATGGGCCTCCTGAGGGCCCCACTGACCCTGGAATTTTAAGGACTTCCAGAAGTCCCCCCACCAACCCGTCAGACTGGCATCCATGGTGACAGTCTCCCAGCAAGGGGACAGAAAGGTTCTGCCCACTAACAGGTTCCTTGAGTTCAGCCACCACAAGAGGGACCGTCTGGCAAGGGGGGACAGAGACAAAACCTGATCTAGGGACACCAGGTCCCAATCCCATACTGATAAGAGGTGAAGCTGAAGAGGTCTCATGTGAAACTGAGCATAGGGTACCGCTTCGCAGCAAGACACCATCAGGCCCACCAGCTGCATCCCCTGCCGGATGGAGGGATGAGGACAAGACGGAAGATACCGGGCCTGAGCTAGAAGACTCTCCACCTTCTGCTGAGGGAGAAAAACCTTGACCCGAGATGTATCCAGAGTCATGCCCAGAAAGGACATCACCAAAGACGGTGACAGGGAAGACTTGGGATGGTTAATAACCCAGCCGAAGGACTCTAGTGTGGACACCACCAACTGGTTATCCAGCTCAGCCCAATGGAAGGACTGAGACGTGATGAGAATGTCGTCCAGATAAGGAAGGATGCGAATGCCCTGAGATCTCAGCAAGGCCATCACGCCCGCCAATGCTTGAACCTGACAAACTTGTTGAGACGCTTTAAGTCCAAGATGGGCCTGAGGGACCCATCCTTTTTGGGGACCGTGAAGAGATTGGAATAGAAGCCTCTGCCCCTTTCCCTGAAAGGCACTGGGCAGATGACCCCCAACTCCAGAAGGTTTTGGACAGCAAGACACAAGCCCTGAGCTGACAGAGGATTTTAAGCCATCTGGGATCTGATGGATCCTGGGGGTGGCAAGGCTGAAAACTCTATCTTGTAACCCGGAGGAAACCACCTCCTGGATCCACCTGTTTGCTACACATCGCCTCCAGACATGAGCAAAGAGCCGAAGTCGCCCCCCCACCCAGATCGGTGAGGGCGCCTCCTCATGCCTGAGAGGGCTTGGGGGAGGATTTGGGTTTGGGACCCCAGGAGAGGCTGGGGCAGCCACATCACCTGCCCCAATAGTCTCCGCGTGCTCCAGTAAGAGACCACTCGTCCAGCCCTAGGAGCCTGAAAGGAGGGGAGAGGCGCACCAGACCCCCGAAAGGGGCGAGACGGCCTCCTGCGTTGGGGTAAGCTACCGCCCCTGGCAAACAGGTCCAAGCGTTCACCAAAGAGGCGCAACCCCTTAAAGGGGAACCCAGTGAGAGCCTTCTTAGCAGCATTATCAGCTACCCACTGACGCAGCCAGATAGAGCGGCGTATAGCCACCAAAAGGGCAGATGTCCTTCCACACATTCTAATGACATCATCCATGGCAGAGAGGATATAAGCAACAAAATCATAGCAAAGCAGGAGAGATCTATAGTCTTCTCCTCCCGCGTCATCAGAGGCCCCATCTAAGAGACACTTAAGCAGCCTTTTAATAGCAATAGCCGTTATGGCAGAGGCACAAACCGGACGCAGTGCAGTCCCCACACAGGCAAAAGCATGACAGGACAACTGGTCCATGTGCTGGTCCTCACCATCCCGCAAGGTAGTAGTGTCAGGAGAATGCATGACAGAGGTATTTGACAACCCTAGAACGAGCGCGTCCACCTCGGGAGGACAAGACCAACGCTTAATCACATCAGCAGGAAAGGGATACCTCTTGTCCCAGCTCTTTGGCACCCCAGGCAACTTACTAGGCCGTTCCCATTCCTTAAGCACCAGATTATCAAAATGAGACTGCTCAGGGAACACCAAGCATGGTTTAACTGTAAGAAAAAGCTCACCCTGCTGCTGCGGAGACACTGAAGGAGGGGAAAAAAACATTTTGTGATTACTCACCTGTAAAATGGGTATTATAAGTATGTCACACACCCCGCTTCCACTATTCATGACATATGGGTTATGGTCCAGTAGAGGGCGAACTTCTGCAGAGATGAAAGCCAAAAAGAAGCCCCTCCTGGTCCATAAATACCTGGGACCTCCCACACATTCCCCAGTATATGACAGTATATCTGTTCAAAGGGAGGCCCCTGGAGGGCCGACAGAACCAAATTTAGGTCCCAAACGGGAACCAAAGGCTTTCTAGGGGGCCGAACATGAGTGACCCCTTGGAAAGTCTTGACCAGATGATGCAAAGCAAAAGACCTTTGAAAAAAAGACAGCCAGGGCAGAAACCTGACCCTTCAAAGTACTGAGCTGGAACCCCAGATCCAGACCGTGATGTAGAAACTCCAAAATCCTAGGAATCGAAAACACCCTGCAAGGTAAGGCCCTAGCCTCACACCAGTCAATATAGGACCGCCAAGTCCTATAGTAAATGGTAGAGGAAGACCTCTTCCTAGCTCTAATCAAGGTTTGAATAACCGCCTCAGACAAACCTTCCTCCCTCAGGATGAAGGTTTCAGCAGCCACGCCGTCAAAGCAAGAGTTTGTAAATTTGGGTAACGTAGTTGACCCTGATCAGATCTGGAGACAGGGGCAGCCTGTACTGATCTACCGCCAATCTTACGACGTCTGCGAACCAAACCTGTCTTGGCCACCTTGGGGCCACCAGAATTGCTGGTGCCCCCTCTAGGGCCAGCTTGCGCACTACCTTGCCCACCATGGAGAAGGGGGAAAACAGGCACAGAAACCTCAGATCCCTCCAGGCAAGGGACAAGGCATCCACTGCCAGGGCCAGAGGATCCTGAGACAGAGATACAAAGGTTGGAAGCTTGTGATTGTGCCGAGAGGCAAAGAGATCCACCTCCGGAGTCCAGTACTTGTGACACAGGGCCTGAAACACCTTGTGGTTGAGAGACCATTCCCCTCGGTGAGAGATTCCCCTGCTCAGGGAGTCCGCCTCCGTGTTCTCCACTCCCGGAATGTATACTGCCGGGATGCAAGGAACATTGCTCTCCGCCCATGTCAGAATCAGAGACACTTCCCTGAGGGCACTCCTGCTGCGAGTCCCTCCTTGGCGATTGATGCAAGCTACCGCAGTACGATTGTCTGATCGAACCTGAACCGGTAAACCCTGTAGGTGAAGTGTCAGACATGACAGAACCAAGCGGATAGCCCTGAGCTCCAAGACATTGATGGGGTTGTGAGCCTCCTGAGGACCCCATAACCCCTGGAACTGATGATCTTTCCAGAAACATGGAGAACACGTATCAGATCCTGAACCCTCTGCACCTTTGGCTGGGGTAGGAACACTCTGGCCTGACTGGCTTCCAGAGAAGACTTTGGGTGGTTGATCACCCATCCAAACCTTTCCAGCGTACCACCGTCCTGGCGTCCAAATACGGCACAATGCGAATGCCCTGGGCTCTGAGCAGGGCCATTATGCCCGCCAGAACCTTGGTAAACACCCTCAGTGCCGAGGTCAGCCCGAACGGGAGGGCCACAAACTGAAAATGCTGATCTCCCACCACGAACCTGAGAAATCTCTGGTGTGTGGGACCTCCCACACATTCCCCAGTATATGACAGTATATCTGTTCAAAGGGAGGCCCCTGGAGGGCCGACAGAACCAAATTTAGGTCCCAAACGGGAACCAAAGGCTTTCTAGGGGGCCGAACATGAGTGACCCCTTGGAAAGTCTTGACCAGATGATGCAAAGCAAAAGACCTTTGAAAAAAAGACAGCCAGGGCAGAAACCTGACCCTTCAAAGTACTGAGCTGGAACCCCAGATCCAGACCGTGATGTAGAAACTCCAAAATCCTAGGAATCGAAAACACCCTGCAAGGTAAGGCCCTAGCCTCACACCAGTCAATATAGGACCGCCAAGTCCTATAGTAAATGGTAGAGGAAGACCTCTTCCTAGCTCTAATCAAGGTTTGAATAACCGCCTCAGACAAACCTTCCTCCCTCAGGATGAAGGTTTCAGCAGCCACGCCGTCAAAGCAAGAGTTTGTAAATTGGGGTAACGTAGTTGACCCTGATCAGATCTGGAGACAGGGGCAGCCTGTACTGATCTACCGCCAATCTTACGACGTCTGCGAACCAAACCTGTCTTGGCCACCTTGGGGCCACCAGAATTGCTGGTGCCCCCTCTAGGGCCAGCTTGCGCACTACCTTGCCCACCATGGAGAAGGGGGAAAACAGGCACAGAAACCCCAGATCCCTCCAGGCGAGGGACAAGGCATCCACTGCCAGGGCCAGAGGATCCTGAGACAGAGATACAAAGGTTGGAAGCTTGTGATTGTGCCGAGAGGCAAAGAGATCCACCTCCGGAGTCCAGTACTTGTGACACAGGGCCTGAAACACCTTGTGGTTGAGAGACCATTCCCCTCGGTGAGAGATTCCCCTGCTCAGGGAGTCCGCCTCCGTGTTCTCCACTCCCGGAATGTATACTGCCGAGATGCAAGGAACATTGCTCTCCGCCCATGTCAGAATCAGAGACACTTCCCTGAGGGCACTCCTGCTGCGAGTCCCTCCTTGGCGATTGATGCAAGCTACCGCAGTACGATTGTCTGATCGAACCTGAACCGGTAAACCCTGTAGGTGAAGTGTCAGACATGACAGAACCAAGCGGATAGCCCTGAGCTCCAAGACATTGATGGGGTTGTGAGCCTCCTGAGGACCCCATAACCCCTGGAACTGATGATCTTTCCAGAAACATCCCCAGCCCGACAGGCTGGCATCCGTGGTAACCGTCTCCCACCGAGGGGCCAGGAACGATCTGCCCCTCATCAGATGCTTGATTCCAGCCACCACTGAAGGGACTGCCGAACCCTGGGAGACATCCGAAATGACTGATCCAAGGACTGTGGACATCTGTCCCATTTCCGTAATAGATGGAGTTGTAGCGACCTCATGTGGAACTGAGCAAAGGGGACTGCCTCGAAGGAGGCCACCATCAAACCCACCAGAGTCATCCCCAGACGAATGGAAGGGCGAGGGTTGGTCAGGAGAACACGTATCAGATCCTGAACCCTCTGCACCTTTGGCTGGGGTAGGAACACTCTGGCCTGACTGGCTTCCAGAGAAGACTTTGGGTGGTTGATCACCCATCCAAACCTTTCCAGCGTACCACCGTCCTGGCGTCCAAATACGGCACAATGCGAATGCCCTGGGCTCTGAGCAGGGCCATTATGCCCGCCAGAACCTTGGTAAACACCCTCAGTGCCGAGGTCAGCCCGAACGGGAGGGCCACAAACTGAAAATGCTGATCTCCCACCACGAACCTGAGAAATCTCTGGTGTGCTGGGAAAACTGGTACATGAAGGTAAGCATCCTTGATGTCTATGGACGTCATGAAATCCCCCTGATGAAGGGAACCGATGGCTGAACGCAGAGTCTCCATGCGGAACTTCTTGGTTCTGATGAACCTGTTGAGAAGCTTCAAATCCAGAATGGGTCTTATGGATCCATCCTTTTTGGGAACCATGAAGAGGTTGGAATAATAGCCCCGGCCTCTCTCTGAAAGAGGCACCAGGCATATGACCGCCATATCCAGAAGATTCTTTACAGCCAACAGGAGCCCCTGCGCCGCCCGAGGATCCGATGGCACCCGAGACCTTAGGAATCCTGGAGGAGGCCGGTACTCGAACTCCAGTTTGTACCCAGACGAGACCACTTCCAATATCCACTTGTCTGTGACCTCCTGGGCCCAGACCTGGAAGAAGAGCCGCAGCCTTCCCCCCACCCGCAAGGGTGAGGGCGCCTCCTCATTGTTGAGCTGGCTTGGCAGCGGGCTTGGGCCTGGAACCCCAGGTAGAGGCCGTACGGGCACGTCCTCTACCTCTGTTCCAGGAATCACCTCTAAAGCCAGAGTAGGCAAGACCTCTGCCCCCTCTGGCACCGCGAAAGGAAGGATTAAAGGAGGCTGCCCCCCGAAAGGAGCGACGCAGCTTCTTACGCTGAGGTAGCTTCCCACCCTTCGCCACAGAATCCAATTTGTCTCCAAACAGCTGCGTTCCCAAAAAGGGCAAAGCTGTAAGTGACTTCTTGGCCGCAATGTCCGCCACCCACTGGAGCAGCCAGACCGATCGGTGCATGGCCACCAACAGGGCCGAAGTTCTATTACACATGGTAATAGTGTCGTCCATAGCCGACAAAACAAAATTCATGAACAATTCACACCTCTTAAGGGCTGTGAATTCAACGCTGTCCGGGTTGAGCTGGGACCCATTTAATATGTCCCTGATCTCCGACCTGGTGGCCACAGCCACGAGTGCCGATGCACAGACAGGCCGCAAGGCAGAACCCACACTGGCAAAGGCATGACATGCCATCTGATCAATGCGCTTGTCCTCGCCATCCTTAAGGGTAGTGGAGTCAGGAGTATGTACAACGGAGGTGTTGGACAATCCTAGAATGGGCGCATCAACCTCGGGAGGGGAGGACCAGCGCTTCACCGCGTCCATCGGAGAGGGGTAACTTCCAATCCCATCCCTGAGGAACACTGTGAAGGCGACACGGCTTCTCCCATTCTTTAAGAATCATGCTGTCAAAATGATCCCGATTTTCTCTAAGCCAAGTGGGGCTTAGAGAACCCAAAGAATTCCCCCTTCTTCGGAGGGGCCTCCGCTGGTGGGGAAATATCCAGAACGTCTAACAGATGGGTCGGGGGTATCAACAGCATCCCCCAGCTCCTGCCCAGCATCAGAATCAAAGAACTGCAATTCCTCAGTCTCAGATTCCTCAAACAATTCCCCTTCCTCAAGCGGGGAATAATCAGCCCAATCAGGTGAGTCATAATCATCAAAATCAATTACCGGCGTAGCCGGTGACAGATGCCTTTTCTTAGCAGTGGCCTTTCTGCCCACTGAGCTAGAAATAATTTTCTCGAGGTTGGTCAGCCTGGCACATACATCCGAATGCGACTCCCCACTAATGACGGTGTCACTTGGGGTACGGATGATGTGGGGTGGGGTAGGTGAGGCGGACGGCACTGACCCAGACGCCTGGGGTCCCGACTGCCGCGTTATGGCCTGTTGCACACATGGTATGCAAATAAGTACATTCTCCCCCGTAAGGGATACCCCACAACCCACACATCTGGGATTGTCCCAAAGGAAGCCCAAGCCTAGTATCCTGCGGAGCCTCCATATGGTGATTTTAAGGTAGTCGCAATGACCCGAGGGAATCACGCTGGTAAGCAATCCGGGATGCCCCTTAAGTCCCAAGTGGGAGGTTTTTTAAGTGCCCCAAATTTCTGCTAGGGACCCTAGGACTGGGAGAACCCCCTTTTAAGCAAGGCACAGGGAGTCCTCCTGAAAGACACAAAAGAGTGGCCATAAGCACATACACTTATAAATATATATATATATATATATATATATATATATATATACACATATATAAATATAAAGATATATTGTTTATACCCTATAAATAAAGGAAAAATGGGACAAGGACTAGCGCTGTCCCCTGACAGAAAGGGGGACATGCTGAGTAAAGTACAAAAAAAGGCGGAGCCCGGGAGGGCACTCACATGTCCAGCAAGATGGCTGCCACCGCTATCCGGCCATAGCAGAAGAGTGAGAAGGGAGAAGAAGGGGCGGGCCAGCACGGAACGCACACTGCGCCTGGCCCCGCCCCCCACCCTCACAACCAGAAGCGTGGTTCCCAGCCGTGGGCTGGGCTCCGCAATTGCCTCCAACAGAAGGGGGGGCGGGCCGCGGCACCGCGTGTAGCGCCCGGCCCCCTTAACACCGCAGCCTGAGGGGAAGAAGCTCCCCTCAGGAGAGCAGAAAATGGCGACCAGCCGGAATGTAAAGCACAAGCACACTACACACACACACACACTGTAATAAAAGGAAAGGTCCCCCCCACCCCCCCCACCCCCACTGGAGGGTTAACAGAGGGACCCAGAAGGGGGATAATCCTGCACAAAGTATGGTGTAAGGGATATATATATATATATATATATATATATATATATGCGCAATTAGGGATTAGGGACAGGGATCACCAACCCGGATTCCGCCTACCCCCTTATATGGAGTCTCATGGAGGAGCATGGCTCCCTAAACACCTATTAAGGTGATTCCTACCCTCACCCGGACCTGCAGCCAAGGCTGGGAGGCTAATATTGGGCTTACAATATAAAGGTCCGGGCAGAAATAAGGCAAAAAATGGCCGGGCGTAAGCCCCGCTTACCTGCAAGGAAGAGAAGCAGACATCTTCTGACTTGCTCGCCGTCCTGCAGAGAAGGAACTGGGAATGTGTGGGAGGTCCCAGGTATTTATGGACCGGGAGGGGCTACTTTTTTGCCTTCATCTCTGCATAAGTTCGCCCTCTACTGGGCCATAACCCATATGTCATGAATAGTGGAAGCGGGGTGTGTGACATACTTGGAATAATTATTTTCTTTAAAACCTTTTTTAGTAGCCAATACTCCATGACCATTTGAGGGCTGCCGAAAGAGTTTAAAGACTCAGAAGGAGACTTATGGCAGCCACAATATCCTCTTCAATACACTCAGAATTTTTTTTTTTTTTATAAACCTTCTTAGTAGCCTCACTAAAGGTTTAGGTCCGCATGCAGGCTGCAAAGGGGGTTTTAAGTCTCAAAAAGCACTGGCAACAGGGGCAGAGCCCCCTTCAGGGAGGAGACCACTGTCTCCCTAACCACTACAACTGTAGTATAATCCCTGCACACCGTGCTATCCTTGTCCAGTGCCACTGCATGCATACTGGACATGGGGTAAATCTGTTAAGACCAGATCTGCTACCCCAGATGCCTCCGCCATGTTGAATTTAATAATACTAGCCTATGACCCTGGGGTTCTGAGACCAAGTATATATAGGTTCTCGACAATCACAAGCTACTGCGAGACCTCTGGGGGGTACCGCCATATATATAAATTATATAGTATTATATTATATTTGCCCTTTCCCAATTCATAATAGTATAGATTTAAACATAAAACAATAAAAAAACAAAAGAAAATGACCTGCCAAAAGGTTTAGGTCCACTTGAGGGTGGCTGCGCAGTGGCTCAGAGCAGCCCCCTTTTTGCTGGCCAACAACCTCAGCTTAAACACATGGGAAAGAGCAATAAGAAAGGGAAAATCCCTTGGTCCCCCCGAGCAGGCTCACCAGACAAAAACCTGCAGCTGACTTGCTTGTTAATGAAGCCTGCAGCTCTGAGGGTTTAACACTGGGAAAAGCACCCCAGACCCGGCGCTTCACCTTACCTTCACAGACCCCATTTTAAACAGCAACAAAGCTAGGGAGGCATAGAGTTGGGTCAGAGGAATCCATGGGAAATAAGGCTGTGCAGGAAGCCGACAGGGTGCATTCCCCGGCTTGCTGCTAATCCTTGAGAGAATCTTCAACAACCTTCACAGTCACTTCAACTGCAAGAATGAAACTGGTTTTGATTAGGAGACAGCTGCTACTTATGGGCCGGGAGGGGCCACACCTTTTTTGTCTTGCAGTCACACCCCCCTTGAGCAAGGAAGTAATCCCAAGTGTAAGGAGGGTCTGGAATGGATCAGAAGAAAAACATAAGAGACAACCCATAAGTATATACACGAGAAAAAATACACAGAATAAAACCACCCCGCAGGGGTACTCACGGACTGCACAGGGAGCCAGCAGCGCACACAGCACCAGAGAGGGGAAAATGGCGCCCGCATAGACCTCAAGGGGGGGGGGGGGGCGTGGAGATGTGATGCAAGAGACGTCATCTACAGAGCCTGCGCCCCCGAAGAGCGCGAATCGCACCCCACGTGATCCAGCCAGCCAATCACAGCACTGCAGCATCTGAGGAAATGTCGCCGCCGTCCCCGAAACACTGTATAAGCGCACGGCGGCGCACAAAGTGAAAATAAAAGGCAAAACATACTTAAAGTGATCAGCGCCACCGCCCCCCCCCCCCTCGGAGATCTCCCCGGGGGAGAGCGAGGCAAGGGAGAGCAGCAGCGGCCCAAGTAAAAATAGGAGGGGGGCACCTAGAGAGATATGGGTTAAAGCAAAACCCAGAGTGCGGGGGGGCATCCCACAAGGCTCACCATAAGCCTAACCGACTACCCTGTCAGAGCAGGGACTGCGGTAGGAGCAGCGCTCCTCAGCACCTGACCCTGGTGCTAAACCTACCTTCACCCGAACCGGTCAGCCGAGGCTGGGAGGCAGTGGGTTCGGAATGGGTGGGAATAGTCCTGCAGGGCCGCAGGCTAATAAGCCCCGCTCACCTGCGCAGAGTAGAGAGCCATCTTCTTCGCAGCCCAGACTGCAGAGAAGAACTGTGAATTAGTGGGAGGCTCCTGGCTATTTAAGGGCCCGGGAGTGGCCACAAGTATTTTTTTCTGCAGTTCAGCGCCATCTTGTTGATGTATAACCCATGTGTAAGGAAAATTCTTGAACAGGACGTGCTGTATACTCGGAATATACTTACAAATTCGTATTACTTACAAATTTCACTTTTCAGCTCTTCTCCCATTCGGAGAACATTGGTTCCATTTATCTTGCATTTCAACTGCTTTGGTTCATCAGGTAGAGGTCTAAACACACAAACACAAATATTCATCAAAGTGTGTTTAATGACTGCTGCCAGAATTTAGTCACAGCAACCATTCAAATTCAACAGGGTTGCCCCATGAGAACTGTTGGCAAGCATAATTAAACAGACCTATACAATGAAATAAACACACACTACATGGGTTTGTTGGAAAGTTGTCAAAAAGGTATACAATAGAGAAATGTAGCCATCTATAGGGCCTTAGTCTTAAAGGAGCCACAGCACTCAACCCTGTTTATTTGCAGGCCAGCCTATAATCTGTCTCTAAACTTGGTTAAAAACAGAGGCTCGGTCACACACATCTGCAGAAGTATGCTTAAGCTGCACCACTACGCCAAAGTGCCTCTGTGGGGTGCAGTCCTAACTAATCTCCGAGAGCCCATTTGGGACATACAGTGCAATAGATAAATTGGGAGCAGGCTTACCTGAGGTTGCCCTAAACCTTTCAAGTGCAAGCCATGGGGTGGAAGGGTCAAAGACCTTGCAATACAGCCTAGACCCCACACACCATGTGCTTGCACAAATTCAAAAGAAACAAAGGGGGGGTGGCAGCCGCTCAGACCATTAAGCTTAAGCATACTTCTGCAGATGTGTGTGACTGAGTCCTCTGTTTTTAACCAAGTTTAGAGACAGATTATAGGCTGGCCTGCAAGCTAACAGGGTTGAGTG
The DNA here is from genome assembly GCA_027917425.1 of Gastrophryne carolinensis. NCBI lineage: Eukaryota > Metazoa > Chordata > Amphibia > Anura > Microhylidae > Gastrophryne > Gastrophryne carolinensis. The sequence goes on from CM051239.1 coordinate 317,959,633, forward strand.
CTGTGGCTCCTTTAAGACTTTTGTATCCTAATTGCCCTGCTAACATGCACCTCCCAGGTTAGTTATAAAATGGTCTGAGCGGCTGCCACAAAACCCCCCCCCCCCCCCTTTGTTTCTTAAGAAAACTATACATTCCCACATAACCCGCTGGCTCAGGTAAAACAGTGGGGTTGCATGTCTGCCCTATAGATGAACTACAGTGGAATCTTTTCATGATCTTTGTTCCAGCTAACACTATTCAAATGCTTGCATTTTTAAAAAAGTCATATAGCCACAAGTCAAGCAATTGATGTAATTATAGTAAAATTAGATATATATTATATATAAATGATAGCCAATTTTAACTGCCTATATGCTAAACTAGTGAAAATTGCTGGGAAGTAAGTCACTCCCTCTTTTTGTTCTACTATTTACCCAACCGGCATCAGCCTCTGATACCAGCACTTAGCAACCAAGGGGAGGGACGCGCAAAACATTTTTTTTTTTTTAAATGTGCCTAAACAATTTTGTCTAAATAGTGTAGCTGAGGCGGGTTGCAAACTATGTGCTACAACTCTAATGTTACAAGCACTCCATATTTAAATTTGTGAAACATACTTGACTGTGAATGCACTCTCCAAAGCCACATTATCATCATGATAGGTAACCTGGCAGTAGCGAACATCATTAACCGAGGTCGAGACCTCGACATCTGGTAATAGTCCTTGAACCAATTTCTCAATAAAAACATTGGGGGTCCAATTCACCTGTTATAGATAATAAGAGGAGAAATAGATTAAGGTCTAAGGTAATATTTATCTATTAAACATACAATGTTAAATATATATACAGTAGTAAAACGTGTGAAAAGAACATTACAACAAGCTGTCACAGAAAAATGCACATCTGGGAAGAGATAATACACGGGTGGAAGCAGTGTCATGTTGAAGGAAAAAAATCCCTGTTAGATTAACCATTTTTTCTACAAGTCCTCAGGGTGACCCACGGAGAGAGTGGGTCGCACAATTAGGGTCATTGCTACGATCTTGTGCAGACCTACCATACGGCCCTTTGATTGGCTCTGACCGGCACCCGACCAGAGTTTCCTGTAAGGTGCACGTCCGCATGCTGCCGAAGCCCTTGCTGTTCAGTCCCGCCCACTGTCCGCGCAGTCTTGCCAGAATAGGTAGAGCCGGGTTTGAACAGCACTTTTGCCCCTCTGTAGTGAGTCTAATGTAGGGAGCATGTGTGGATTAGAGCCTGCTGTCCTATTGGACAGCTCCCACCTGCAGGTTTGGCTGTGGGCGGAGTTTCTCTTCCTGTACTGTGTGGCATGTGTCAGTCGCTGTGGAGCTGACCCCAGAGATTGAGGTACTCCAGTCACTTGTCTGTGCCTCACGTCGCAGGTTGCTGGCACTTGTAGCCCACACCAAATGTGTTACATACAGCGCCTGATGGTGCACTGGCTCTCGTAGTCCATTTCTGGCCAGACCAATGCCGTTGGGAGGGCGGAGGGACCATGCTGCAAGGTGGGAAGGATTTTACACAGCCTTTTATCCAAGGCCGGCCACTGGTCTCCCTCCCCCGGGCATCCCAAATTGGGATGCTCCACCTTTTGAAACCTTCTTTACTCAGTAGCAACGTGAAAAAAAGGCGGATTCCTTCTCTGAAAGCAGAACAAAAACCCAGAGCGGCCACTGGTCTTCCCATTGGCATCATGTTGCTACTGAGTAAAAAGGGTTTCACACAGTGGGGCATCCCGATCTGGGATTTCCAGGGGGGAAGATCAGTGGCCGCTCTGGGTTTTGTTCTGCTTTATGTGGGGGAATCCCCAATTTTTCACATTGCTACTGAGTAAAAAATGTGAGCAGCGCTGTGTTACTTTAATAATAATGTAAAGGTCTGCTGTATGAGACCTCACTGGACACACAAAATGAGGTTTATTTAATACATTACATTTTTTTGTAAGGCAACCTCACTTTTTCATTAACTATAACATATACTCGTACCAGCTTGTCAAAACAATGCTATTTACTGCTTCTTATAAAGAAATACAATTATATTATGCAGAATTGAGTTCAGCATTTTGGCCCGGCCCTCCACAATATTTTTAGTTTCTCATGTGGGCCCATGGGAAAAATAATTGCCCACCCCTGATCTTGTGGATCTTTTCTTGCTGGAGCAGAATCTTTTGAAAGATACGTCTAGATCGTACATGAGGAATCTGCAACAGTGGCTGGGTACTAGATTAGATTTTTCTAAATCAATCCAGCCTAAAGTTTTTAGAACAAGGGGAGTCTTCTCTAAGTCTGCTAGAAGCGATTTCTCTGACCTCAGACTATTAAATCGTCCAGGTACAGAATAATTATAATTCCTTCCTGTCTGAGCTGCGCCATTGGTTCCGCAATTATCTTTGTTAAGATCCGCGGGGCTGATAACAGGATAAAAGGTAAAGCTTTGTACTGATATTAATAAAGACCCTGGTCTGTTTGTACTGAAAATCTCCGAAATTTGCGATGTAGCGGCAGAATTGGAATATGCAGGTAAGCATCCTGCAGGTCTAATTTGATCATAAGCGCCTGTTCCATAAGGATACTCCTTGAATCATCAGATACATAAAATGGAATCAGTTTAAACGATTGAATCTTTTCAGATTCAGAATAATCCGCCAACTTCCTGATGGCTTTTGCACCAGGAAAATGTGAGATTAGAACCTAGCCCCTCTGAATAGGGCGGAACTACTGTCTCGTTCTTTTGAAATGGTTCTTGTAAGACTAGCGTAAAGTCTTCCCTCTTTCTGGTGTCCCTTGGCAATTTGGGCGCTAGAAAAACATTGAGGGATGGATAAAAATTCTAAGCAGTATCCCCTTTTCAATGCCTGTAGCACAAATTGACTTTGGGAGGCCAGGCAGCTACAAACCATCCCCCCACCAGGTAGTCTTTGTAGGGACTGAGACTTGAGGCCTTCTGGGGGTTTGCAGAGCAGACTGCCCTTTCTCTGTGTCCATCTTTTGTTCTGCTCATTCTTTCTGCCCTGAAACTACCTCACTTTTACATTCATTGCAGTCTATGTTAACTAACAGTCCCATGTTTTTAACAAGTGATAGCTAGCTTTTTTAGTGTGTAGAGGGTTACATTTCTTTTTTTGCCCTGAAACTGCCTTATGGAAGTTTTGGCCCTAGTATTAGTGCAGTCTTCCTGTTCTTATTTGGAAATTTCTTACCTTATTCACTAGAACGCGTCAGAATAGTATCTAACTCTTCTCAGAAAAAGGAGATTACCATGAAACAGAATGCCACAAACTTGACTTTAAAAAATACAAACTTGACTTTAAAAAATACAATTCTGTGAGTACACTTGTAGAATTGGTATTCTAAGTATACAGCACGTCCTGTTCCAGAATATTCCTTACACATGGGTAATACATCCACAAGATGGCGCTGGACTGCAGAAAAAGACTCGTGGCCACTCCTAGCCCCTAAAATAGCCAGGAACCTCCTACTAATTCCCAGTGTTGACAATCAGTTATACAAGAAGCCGGGAGAATCAATAACAAACTGAACAATCACCATACAGAGGTAACCAAGAATAATGATAAGAGCGAGATGGAACAGGACGTGCTGTATACTTATAATACCAATTCTACAGGTGAGTACTCACAGAATTGTATTATTCCAAGTATACAGCACGTCCTGTTTCAGAATATTACTTACACATGGGACACCCAATAGCAGTGTCCTTAAGGTAGGGTGGGGTCCCCAAAGAGCAACGGCGAGCAGTTTAAACCACTGCCGCCTGTAAAATAAGCATCAGCTGAGGCCCTAACATCAACTTTGTAAAACTTGGAAAAAGTATGAACAGAAGACCAAGTAGCGGCCTTGCAAACTTGTTCAACAGAAGCTTGGTGCTGGAAAGCCCAAGATGCACCAACAGCACGAGTGGAATGAGCAGTAAGGCGGAAGGGAGGCTCCTTCCACTTAGCAGAATAGGCTCGTACCACAGCCTGACGGATCCACTAATAGTGGACTTAGCTGGAGGCAGACCCTTCCTAGGTCCAGAAGGGATAACAAAAAGAGCATCAGTCTTCCTAAGAGACTCAGTAGCTACCAAATAGAACTTCAAGGTACTGACAACATCCAAAGAGTGTAAGACCCGCACCTTAGAGTTACTAGGATTAGGACACAGACAAGGCAAAACAATGTCTTGATTGAGATGAAAAGCAGACACAACCTTAGGCAAGAAATCTGGCTTGAACCGAAACACCACCTTGTCCTGGTGTCTCTCAAAGTAAGGAGGCTTAATGGAAAGCGCCGCCAACTCAGCAACATGCCTAACAGAAGTGATAGCCACCAAAAAGGCTACCTTAAGAGTCAAAATAGGCAAAGCAGCCTCACGAATAGGCTCAAAAGGAGAACCCTGCATGGCAGATAAAACCAAATTCAAATCCCAGACTGGTAAAGGCTTACGTGGCGGGCGCACGTGAGTAACCCCCTGGAAAAAAGACCTTTGGTAGAAAATAGCCAAGGCTGAAACATGGCCCTTGAGGGTACTAAGTTGAAGGTCCAAATCCAAACCATGCTGCAAGAATTCCAGAATCCTGGGAATAGAAAACACCCTACAGGGAAAAGACTTATACTCACACCAGGCAATGTAAGCATGCCAGACCCTGTAATAGATAAAGGACGAGGACTTCTTCCTAGCCCTAATCATGGTATCAACAATAGAGGCAGGCAACCCCTTTTTCAGGTTTCAGCAGCCAAGCCGTCAAAAATTGGGATGGCGCAGCTGCCCGAGTGAGCAGATCTGGATCCTTGGGTAGGACGTACTGATCTACTGCCAACTGCACGATGTCCGCGAACCACACCCTTCTTGGCCAACAGGGGGCCACCAGAATGGCTGGTACCCCCTCCTGGGCTATCTTGGGCAGCACCCTGTCCAGCAAAGGAAATGGAGGGAACCCCCTCCAAGGCATTGCCAGCGCATCCGTGGCAAAGGCCAGAGGGTCCTGGGACAGAGAGAGACAAAGAATGGAAGCTTGTGATTGTGACGGGAAGCAAACAGGTCCACATCCAGCAGATCCCAGCGGTGGCACAGGGAGCGAAACACTGAGGGACCATTCTCCCAGACGAGAAGTCCCCCTGCTCAGGGAGTCCGCCTCCAGATTTTCCAGATTTCCCCGGGATGTACACTGCCGAGATGCAGGGAACATTCTCCTCCACCCATGACCCTATCAGAGACACTTCCTGGCGGGCCCTCTTGCTCCGGATCCCTCCCTGATGATTGATGTAGGCAACCGCTGTCTGATTGTCCGAGCGGATCTGAACAGCCGACCCTGAAAGGTGTGGGGTCAATTGGGCGAGAACCAACTTTACTGCCCTCAGTTCCAGAATGTTGATAGGGGTATGGGCCTCCTGGGGGCCCCACTCACCCTAAAATTTCAAGGACTTCCAGAAGCCCCCGCAACCTGTCAGACTGGCATCTGTGGTGACAGTCTCCCAGCAAGGGGACAGAAAGGTCCTGCCCACCAAGAGATTCCTTGAATCCAGCCACCACAATTGGGACCGCCTGGCAGGGGGGACAGAACAAACTCCTGATCCAGGGACACAGGGTCCTGATCCCATACAGACAGTAGGTGAAGTTAAAGAGGTCTCATGTGAAACTAAGCATAGGGAACCGCTTTGAAGCTGGACACCATCAGGCCCACCAGCTGCATCCCCTGTCGAATGGAGGGATGTGGACAAGACAGTAGTAATTGGGCCCGAGCTTGAAGATTCTCCACCTTCTGTTGAGGGAGAAACACCCTGACCTGAGATGTATCCAGAGTCATGCCCAGAAAGGACCTCACCAGAGACGGGAACAGAGAAGACTTGGGATGGCTGATCACCCAGCAGAATGACTCTAGTGTGGTCACCACCACCTGGGTATCCAGCCTGGCCTGATGGAAGGACTGGGACGAGATCAGAATGTCGTTCAAATAAGGGAGAATGCGAATGCCCTGAGCTCTGAGCAGAGCCATCACGCCCACCAGCACCTTGGTGAATACCCTAGAAGCCGGGGTGATACCGAAGGGCAGTGCCACAAATTGATAATGCTGATCTCCCAGAGAAAACCTGAGGAATTTCTGATGACCTGGAAAGATTGGTACATGAAGGTAAGCGTCCTTGATGTCTACGGAGGTCATGAAGTCACCTGGGCGCAGTGAATTGACTGCAGAGCACAGCGTCTCCATGCAAAAATGCTTGAATCTGACAAACTTGTTGAGACACTTTAAATCCAAGATGGGCCTGAGGGACCCAGGAGAGGCCGGGGCGGCCACATCCTCTGCCCCTGCCCCAGTAGTCTCCATGTGCTCCAGCAAAGGAAGCTCCTTGACCAGCCCTGGAAGCGCAGAAGGAGGGGAGAGAGGCACCAGTCCCCCGAAAGGGCAGAGACGGCCTCCTACGTTGAGGTAACCTACCACCCCTGGCAAACAAGTCCAAGCATTCACCAAAGAGGCGCAGCCCCTTAAAGGGAAAACCAGTGAGAACCTTCTTAGCAGCGTTATCAGCTACCCACTGACGCAGCCAGACAGAGCGGCGTATAGCCACCAACAGAGCAGAAGTCCTCCCACACATTTTAATGGCATCATCCATAGCAGATAGAACATATGCAACAAATTCATAGCAAAGCAGGAGAGATCTATACTCCTCTCCTCCCGCGACATCAGAGGCCCCGTCTAAGAGACTCTTAAGCAGCCCTTTAATAGCAATAGCTGTAATGGCAGAGGCACAAACCGAGCGCAGCGCGGTCCCCACACAGGCAAAGTCATGACAAGCCAGCTGGTCCATGCGCCGGTCCTCACTATCCTGCAGGGCAGTAGTGTCAGGAGAATGCATGACAGATGTATTTGAAAACCCAAGAATGGGCGCGTCAACCTCGGGAGGACATGACCAACTCTTAATCACATCAGCAGGAAAGGGGTACCTCTTGTCCCAACTCTTGGGCACCCCAGGTAGCTTGCTAGGCCGTTCCCATTCTTTGAGTACCAGATTATTAAAGTTAGTCTGCTCAGGGAACTCCAAACATAGCTTCACTGTATGAAAAAGCTCACCCTGCTGCTGCGGAGCCACTGCAACAAACAACCTATCAGTGCCATCTGAGAACCATAGGTCTTCTCCAAAGGGAGACCCGGTATCACCATAAACCCTAGGTTGCTCCTCAGATGATTCTGAATCAGAGAATAGTTCCCCCTCCTCAAGGGGACCATAACCCGATATGTCAAAAAATTCCTCAGCCTCAACAGGGAAGAGGGAAAAAGCGGGGGATAGATGCCGCTTCTTGGCAGAAGCCTTACGCGAGCCCGACCCAGCAATATGCTTTTCAATGCTGGCCACCCGTGCAGCCAAATCCGATTGAGACTTACCGCTAGTATGCCCCTTGCTGGGGGTCAAATGCAAGCGTGGGGGGGTAGGCGAAGCCAGAGGGGGCGCCGCACCAGCGCCCGAAGCAAGCGACCCAGAATGAAGCGCAAGTACCTTCTGGGCGCAAGTTACACATACCCTGACATCTTCAGTTATAGGGGAAACCCCACACGCAACCCACAGCCGGGCCTGTCCCGAAGGAACCTGTCCCAAGCACATTATCCCCAGAAGCCTCCATACGGTGATTTTTGCAAAAAGTATGCACAATAGTTAGAACAGGGACACAGCTAAACAGCCACCCTATCTGGGATGTCTCCCGAAACCCGCTAGGGAAAGTGGGAGATTGGCAATAGGCAGGGCCGAGAGAACCACAGTCAAGGGACCCGCCTGCGAGACACAATAATGTACATCATAAGCATCCCTAGTCATACAATAATAAACCAAAGATAAAAAACCCATAAGGGACTCATGGACCAAGCCGACAAGCGCACAGATAAGCTGATCACCAACCGCGTCGCAGCACCGCAATGGAAGGCCCACAAAATGGCGACGAAAGCAGTACCTAGAGGGGTGGGCCACGGGCGCATGACGCGGAACGCGTCAAACCGCGGTACCTGCCCCCCCCCCCCGAAGAGCGCGAAAACAAGATCACGTGAGGTGTTGCACAGCCATTCTCAAGCCCTGTGCCTTTAGTGGGTTTCGAGATATACATGAAGGGAGAAATTTTGTGGGGGCCTGACTGCCAACTCTATCTTGTAACCGGAGGATACTACCTCCTGATTCCACCGATCCGAGACATGCCACCTCCAGATCTGAGCAAACAGCAGAAGCCGTCCCCCCACCCGCCCCCTCATGCCTGAGGACTTGGCTTGGATTTGGTTCCCCAGGAGGGATTGGGTCGGCCGCGGGACCTACCTCTACCCCAGGTATCGCTGCGGCCACCTGGAAATGAAGAGCCTCTTCCTCCTCGAAAGGAACGATAGGCAGAGGGATTCTGAAAGGACCGAGCATGCTTCCGTCTCTGAGGGAGTCTACCATCCTTGACCAAAAAGTCCAGGCACTCCCCAAACAGTCTGTTCCCCACAAAGGGGATAATCGTAAGCGACTTCTTGGCAGTCGCATCAGCCGAACATTGCCGCAGCCAGAGCGAGCGGCAGAGAGCCACAAGTAGGGCCGATATCCTGGCACCGAGCAGGACCACATAGTCCATGGCAGTAGTAACAAAACCAATAAAATCCAAGCAGGCCTTGGAGTTCTTTATACTCCCGTGCCCGCTTGCGAGCCTTAGCTCTATCCACAAGATGTCTCACCTTCTTTCTGATGGCTAGGGAGACAATCGCCGAGGCGCACACAGGGCGAAAGAGGGCACCAGCAAAGGTGAACGCATGGCAGCCCAGCTGATCCATGCGCTTGTCAGCAGGGTCACGTAAGGAAGCAGTATCAGGTGACGGCATAACCATAGTGTTTGACAACCCTGACACGGGAGGATCCACTTCGGGGGGGAGAGACCATAGCCGAACCAGCTCATCAGGGAAGGGATACAGTCTATCCAGGCCCTTAGGAACCGACGGTAACATGTTAGGCCTCTCCCATTCCCTGAAAATCATGTTTGAAAAATGGGCCTGCTCCGGGAAGACCCACCTTTGCCTTTCGGGCCTAAACAAATCACCCTGCTTCCTCTTAGACGCTCTGGGAGGGACAATGTGTAGTGTATCAAACACAGAGGCAAGCAACCTCTCCGTATCATCCGGAAGCCACGCATCCTAGTGGCTTAGAGGAAATAACAGACATACCGTCATCGCCAGCAGAATAATCCACCGTGAAGCGTGAATCCTTTGGCAACTCACCTTCCTCCACAGAGCCCAGACCATCAGAGAGATCATCGTCATCTGAGTAAATGGGCTTGAGATGCCGTTTCTTACTCGTGGCTTTCTTAGGAGCCGTCCGCGAGATCTGTCTCTCGAGATTGGCCAGCCTATGCGCCAAGTCTGCATGCGACCCCTTGCTGGCTCCCCCCTCACTGGGGGCTGAGTGCAACAGCGGAGGGTCCGGAGAGGCCGCCGGCAGCACAGGGCTAAGGGCAGGGACGCCCACCCGTTCATGGTCCAAAAGAATGCCTCTGGCGCAAGTGGCACAAACAGTGCTGAATCCGCCCAGAGGATTCCTACTGCAAAAGGGGCAGAGCCTATCCTGCCCAAATGGGGCCCCCAGCTCACTATCCCCTGATGCCTCCATTATGGTGATAAAAAATTGTCAAAATCAGTAAGGTTACAAAACACTAATGGCCCAAACCTATAAGGCGATCCCTCTTAACAAAAAGGGGGACCGGGAGGACCACAACCCTCAACCTCAAGTCCACGACCTATACATGAGAGGGGGAGAAAGCGCCAAGATCAGAATAAGCCACAAAGTAATAGATCAGAATACAGCCAGAAAAAAAACAGGGACTCACGACACCGACAGAGGGACAGCGCAGCCTCCGATGACGAGCGTGATCCCCCAGCAGCAGCAGCAGGAATATCCAGGCTCCGCAGCATCCAGCAGGCCCCAGCAGCGTGCAGGCCGATTCTGGAAAGATCCTCGAGGGGAGTGCGGCGCCGCCCTGACGTGATGACGTCGACGCCAGGCTCCGCCCCCCCCCCCCCGGCGACGCGTGAGAAGACGCGCCCACCCCTTCCAGCTCTGCCCAGGCTTGGAAAATGGCTCACAGTCTCCCCCCCCCCCCCCCCGTCACAGACCCCACAGCCCAGCGACGACGAGGGAGCGAGGGAGGTAGGCAAGCATGCAGAGAGGGCTCCTCATGATGGCCATGCTGAGCCAGCGAGAAGCCAAGAGAAGAAACACCTAATCAGAAGGTCAAAAAAATACAATTCCGTGAATTCAACTGTAGAATTGGTATTATACGTATACAGCACGTCTTGCTCCAGAGATAATTCCTTACGTTTGGTTATACATCCACAAGATGGCGCTGGACTGCAGAGACAGCAAAAAAGTGGCTCCTCCCGGCCCCTTATATACCAGGGACCTCCCACAAATTCCCCAGTATTGAAAAGCAGTTAGCAAGAAGCCAGGAGAATTAAACCCATAATCAACAATTTTAACCATGAAACTTGATAACAATCACCATACAGAGGTACAAAGAATAAGATAACAAGGGTGGGGTGGAGCAGGACGTGCTGTATACATATAATACCAATTCTACAGGTGAGTAATCACAGAATTGTATCATTCTAAGTATACAACACGTCCTGCTCCAGAAATAATTCCTTACGTTTGGGACATCCAATAGCAGTGTCCGTAAGGTAGGGTGGGATCCACAAAAAGCAACAACGGGCAATTTAGACCACTGCCGCCTGCAGAACCTTGCGGCCTACAGCAGCATCAGCTGAAGCCCGAACATCAACCTTGTAAAAATACCATTTTGTGAATACTCACCTGTAAAATGGTTATTACGAGTATGTCACACACCCCACTTCCAAAGATCCATGACACTTGGGAAACCAGCCCGTAGAGGGCGATCTTGCAGAGATGACATGGAAAAAGGAGCCCCTCCTGGTCCACAAGTACCGGGTTCCTCCCACTATTCCCCAGTCTTTTTAGAAAGCAGTGAGAACCAGGAAGAGCCAATTATATTCAATAAATGAAAAATAATTTGAAAATAATAATCACCATATAAAGGATCCCTAGAACAAGGGCGGGGGAAGTGGGGTGTGTGACATACTCGTAATAACCATTTTACAGGTGAGTATTCACAAAATGGTATTATTCCTAGTATGTCACACACCCCACTTCCAAAGATCCATAACACTTGGGACATCCAATAGCAGTGCCTATAATGGGTGGGGATCCCCAAGGAATAATGCATAACTTAAAATACTGCAGCTTGCAAAGTCAAAGCCGCCAGTTCAGAAACTCGGCGGACAGAAGTAATAGCAACCTTCTGAGTAAGAATAGGAAGAGGAATATCCTGCAAAGGCTCAAAGGGAGCGGCCTGCATAGCTGAAAGCACCAGGTTAAGGTCCCAAACAGGAAGTATAGGCTTTCTGGGAGGCCGCACATGCGCGACTCCTTGGAAAAAGGTCTTAACCAAAGGATGAAGAGCAAACGACCTTGAAAGAAAATAGCCAAGGCAGAGACTTGCCCTTTCAAAGTACTAATCTGGAATCCCATAACCAGACCTCGTTGCAGATATTCCAGAATTCTAGGAATAGAAAATACTCTACAGGGCAAAGCCCTGGATTCACACCAATCAATATAGGACCTCCAAGTCCTATAATAAATGACAGAGGAAGACTTCTTCCTAGCTCTAATAAGAGTCTGAATAACCGCATCAGAAAGACCTTCTTCCTTCAAGATGGAGACTTCAGCAGCCATGCCGTCAAGCCAGCGTTTGTAAATTGGGGTTACAAAGCTGACCCTGAGTGATGAGATCTGGAAGAAGAGGCAGATGGAACCGATCCACTGCCAGCCTTAGGACGTCTACGTACCACAGACGTCTTGGCCACCTTGGCGCCACCAGAATTGCTGGTGCCTCCTCCAGTGCTAACTTGCGCACCACCTTGCTGATCATGGAGAATGGGGGAAACAGATATAGGAACCCCAGATCCTTCCAGGCCAGAGACATGGCATCCGCTGCCACTGCTAGAGGATCCTGGGATAGACACACAAAAGCAGGCAGCTTGTGATTGTGACGAGAAGCAAACAGGTCCAACCACTTGTGACAGAGGAACTGAAAGACCCTTGGATTGAGAGACCATTCTCCCTGGCGAGAACATCCCCTGCTCAGGCAGTCTGCCTCCACATTCTCTATCCCCGGAATGTTAACTGCTGATATGCAGGGAACATTGATCTCTGCCCAATGAAGGATCAGAGACACTTCCCGGAGGGCACCCCAACTGCGAGTCCCTTCCTGGTGATTGATGTATGCAACAGCTGTTCGGCTGTCTGACCGAATCTGAACTGGCAGACCCTGTAAGAAATAGGTCAGTCGAAGTAGAACAAGACGTATGGCCCGAAGCTCTAATACATTGATTAGAGAATGAGCCTCCTGAGGCCCCCACAATCCTTGGAACTGATGCTTCTTCCAGAAGACCCCCCCAGCCCACCAGGTTGGCATCCGTGGTAACCAGTTCCCAACGCGGAGTCAGAAATGACTTGCCCTTCTGGAGGTTGTGCGATATTAACCACCACTGAAGGGACTGCAAAACGTGGGGAGACAATAGACAAGTCTGATTTAATGATAGTGGGCACCTGTCCCACTTTGCCAAGAGGAAGAGCTGAAGTGTCCTTATGTGAAACTGGGCAAACGGGACGCCTCGAATGCAGCTACCATCAACCCCACTAGTCTCATCCCTAGACGGATAGACTGACGAGAGTTGGACAAGAATAGACGAATCAAGTCCTGAATGAGAACCATTTTGGACTGAGGAAGAAAAACCTTGGCCTGAAATGTATCCAGAATCAGGCCCAGGAAGGGAATTTCCCTGGATGGACAGAAAGAGATTTGGGGTAACTTATTACCCATCCGAACCTCTCTAGCGTAGAGACCACCGTCCTGGTGTCTAACTCTGATTGTTCGAGGGAGGAGGCCGCGATAAGAAGATCGTCCAGAAAAGGCACAACGCGGATGCCCTGGACCCTGAATATAGCCATCACTCCTGCCAGCATCTTGGTAAAGACTCTTGAAGCCGAGGTAAGCCCGAACGGATGGACGGCAAACTGAAAAGCTGATCTTCCCCACGAACCTGAGAAATCTCTGGTGTGCCGGGAAGATTGGTACATGCAGATAAGCACCCTTGATGTCTATGGACATCTGACGAAGTGAATCGACGGCTGAACGCAAGGATTCCATGCGAAACTTCCTGAAGTATAAACCGACTGAGGGGCTTCAGATCCAAAATGGGCTGAACGGAGCCATCTTTCTTGGGCACCGTGAATAGATTGGAATAGAAGCCCAGGCCTCTTTCTGCGGGGGGCACTGGGCAAATGACAGCCATGACCAGTAGATTTCTTACTGCCGCCCGGAGCCCCTGTGCGGCCAGAGGAACCCAAAGGCACCCGAGACCTGAAGAATCTGGAGCGGGACTACGTTGCTTGTTACGCTGAAGTAACTTCCCTGCTTTAGTGACTCGAAATCAGCCGCCCACTGGCACAACCAACCCGCCGAAAAGCCACAAGCAAGGCCAAGGTTACGCATAACCATTGCGTTTTTATTTCAAGGACACAGACCAACAGGGGCCTTGAACCCATGACCCGGAGAATAAGGGCATCATCCAGGGCGGCTAGCACAAGAGACATGAATAATTCACACCGCTAAAGAGCGGCGAACTCATCACTGGCCGGGTCAAGCCTAGAAGTACTCAACAGGTCCCTAACAACAGACCTGGTAGCCACCGCTGTAAGCGCCGAAGCACAAACAGGCCGTAAGGCTGAACCGACACTAGTAAAAGCGTGGCAAGCCATCTGATCAATGCGTTTGTCCTCACCATCCATAAGAGTGGTAGAATCAGGAGAATGCAACGGAAGAATAAAATACCCCAAGCACCAGGGCATCAACCCCGGAAGGGGAAGAAAGTCAGGCTGGTGAGCGCCTCTAATAGCGTCATGCAGAGCCACATGTATTATCACGGGTGGCTCAGTGTATAGCGCTGGCACACTAGGTTCAGTAGCCTATGTAGCATGCGTCGCTCAGTAGCGCTCTCCCATATATTTCAATTGTGTTTCATTTGGTTGTGTTTAAATAGCGCGATGCTAAAGTAAACTGAAACATTTTTGGGTCAAATCATTGTGTGTCTGGAAGCCGAGTAGGCCTCCCCATTCCTAAAGAATAATACAAACGAAAATGCTTTTGATTTGGGAATTGCAAGCGCGGCTTAGGAGTCCCAAAGAACTTCCCCATCTGCTGAGGAGCCTCCTCTGGGGGAGAAATCGCCAGAACTTTAAAAGGGTGAGCCGGGACCTTTCGGGGTGTCCACAGCATCCCCCTGCCCCTGCTCAATATCAGCACCAATAATTGCTGATCATCGGAACCATCAGATTCCTCAAATAATTCCCACTCTACTGGCGGGGAATAATCAGACCAATTGAGTAAACCATAAACATAAAACTCAAAAGCCGGTGCGGCTGGAGACAAAAAGTCTTTTTTTTTTTTTTTTTTTTTTCTCTTTAGCCGAGGCCTAGAGCTAGAAATAACTTTCTGAATATTAGCCATCTGGCATACATATCAGATTGCGACTCCCCACCTGTGACAACATCATCTGGGGTACGGATAAGGCGTGGTGGGGTAGGAGAAAAGGCCAGGGCCACAGACCCAGAGGCCTGGGCCCCCAACTGCTGCGTTATAGCCTGCTGAGCACAAGATATGCAAACAAGTACATTATCCCCTACAAGGGATACCCCACAATCCACACACTGCCGGGACTGCCCCGAGTCGAGCCCAAGTCCGGTATCCTGGGAAGCCTCCATATGGTGATCTTTAAGGTAGTCGCAATGACCAGAGGGAATTACGCTGTTAAAGCTACCCGGGATGCCCCTTCAAGTCCCAAGTGGGAGGATTTTTTTTCTTTTTTTTTGTTTGTTTTTTTATTTATTTATTTATTTTTTCTCCAAATACTTTAGGACTACTTAAGGGCAGACTAGATGGAGCATAAGGTCTCCTCCTGCCGTCAACCTTCTATGTTGTTGGTCTTTAACACATAGAGCCAGGAAACATGAATCCAGGTCCACCTTAAAGTGGAACACAAAACCTGAACATAAGGGCAGGAGGACATAAGCCAAACATACACATCACTCAAAACAATACATATATCTGTGTATCTATAAGACAGATTTTCTTCAGTAGTCAAAACCCAGCATATCCAGAGTCAAGGCTCCAAAGAAGGCTGGACAACAGGCAGCTGCTCCAGCCACAAGTAATGGCTTAGCAGCAGTTAGGCTTGCACACAAGCGTTGGTGAGGCAGCTCAGCACAGGGGAGTGTTTACAAAGAAACTCCAGCCTGTGCTAATCCAAGTGTTGTCTCTCTAGACAGAGCTGGAGCTAGCTACTGAAAAATACCATTTTGTGAATCACAGAGTAAATATATACATAAGAATATATAACACAAGTGGCCAAAACTCACGTGTCCTGATCCAACAACCCTCATAGAAGCGAGGACAGGAGGGAGAGACAGGAAGGAGAGGGCGGGCCAGAAAAAACACCAGTGAAGCCAATCTTGCTGAGCTCCTGGCCCTGCCCTCTCCTTAACCACAGCTGAGGAGCAGCAGCCTAAACCAGCTGAAAATCAACAATGGCCGAATTTGAAGATTTCACCATTTATTTTAAAAGCAAAGACTTGCCACAAGCTGAGCTTCCTGCGATACTTGTCCTGTTGAACAGTGCTAAAACACACTTGAAAACACACACAGACACACACACACACTTTTCCCATGTGATTTTTTAGCTTTATTATGGGAGAAAGGCCACCCCCCCTCCCCCCAAGGGGCACGGAGAGACACTGCGGGGGGGTGGGGGGGGGGGACACACACCAATAGGTGAAAGGGCAAGAGGGACAGGGCATCCCAAGCCGGGGATCACCAACCCGGACACCGCCTACCCCTTAGTATGGGGTCTCAAGGGGGGGGAGCTAGCTCCCCTATGCACCCAGAGGTGCTGCTACCATTGCCCGAGCCTGCAGCCTAAGCTGGGAGGCATATTGTTATAGCTTAATTTTTTTAAGAAAAAGAGGTCCGGGCAGAAATAGACATAAAAAAAAGCCGGGAGTTACCCCGGCTACCTGCAAGGAGCAGAGAGTCATCTTCTGACTTGCTTCGCCGACTGCAGAGACGAAAGACTGGGGAATAGTGGGAGGAACCCGGTACTTGTGGACCAGGAGGGGCTCCTTTTTCCATGTCATCTCTGCAAGATCGCCCTTTACGGGCCGGTTTACCAAGTGTCATGGATCTTTGGAAGTGGGGTGTGTGACATACTAGGAATACTTAGAAAAGGTATGAACAGAAGACCAAGTAGCGGCCTTGCAAACTTGTTCAACAGAAGCCTGGTGCTGAAAAGCCCAAGAGGCACCAATAGCACAAGTTGAATGAGCAGCAAGGCGGAAGGGAGGATTCTTTCCCTTAGCAGGATAGGCCTGAATCACAGCCTGACGGATCCACTTGCAGATAGTAGACTTAGCTGGAGCCAGACCCTTCTTAGGACCAGAAGGGACCACAAAAAGAGCATCAGTCTTCCTGGAGGGTTCAGTAGCCACCAAATAGAACTTCAGGTTCCTGACTACATCCAACGAATGAAGAGCCCTCTCCTTAGGGTTACTAGGATTAGGGCACAGAGAAGGCAGAACAATGTCCTGATTGAGATGAAAGGCAGACACAACCTAAGGCAGAAAATCTGGTTTAAAGCGAAACACCACCTTGTCCCGGTGTCTCGCAAAGTAAGGGGGCTTGATGGAAAGTGCCGCCAACTCAGAAACACGCCTAACAGAACTGATAGCCACCAAAAAGTCTACCTTAAGAGTAAGAATGGACAAGGATCAAAAGGAGACCCCTGCAAGGCAGATAGGACCAAGTTCAAGTCCCAGACTGGTAACATAGGCTTATGTGTGGGGGTGCACGAGTAACCCTCTGGAAAAAAGTCTTGACCAGATGATGCTGAGAAAAAGATCTCTGGAAGAAAACAGCCAAGGCGAAACATGACCTTTCAGAGTGCTGAGTTGAAGCCCCAGATCCAAACCATGTGGGAGAAATTCCAGGAATCCTAGGAATAGAAAACACATGACAGGGAAGAGATTTATCCTCACACCAGTCAATGTAGGTACGCCAAACCCTATAGTAGATGGAAGAAGAGGACTGTTTCCTAGCCCTGATCATGGTGTTAGAGGCAGGCAGCCCCCTTTTCCATTAAGATGGAGGTTTCAGCAGCCAGACTGTCAAAGCCAGCGTTTGTAAATTGGGGTGGCATAGCCGCCCCTGAGTGAGGAGATCTGGATCCTTGGGCAGGGCGTACTGATCTACTGCCGGCTGCACAATGTCTGCAAACCACACTTGTCTTGGCCAACAGGGGGCCACCAGAATTGCTGGCACCCCTTCTTGAGCTATTTTGCGCCGAAGCCTGCCCAACAGGGGAAACGGGGGAAAGACATACAGAAGCTGAAACCCCTTCCAGGGCAGTGTTAGAGCATCCATGGCTAAGGCAAGAGGATCCTGGGACAGAGAAACAAAGACTGGAAGCTTGTAATTGTGACGGGACGCAAACAGGTCCACATCTGGCTGACCCCAACGGTGGCACAGGGAATGAAACACCCTGCTGCTGAGGGACCATTCTCCCAGACGAGAAGTCCCCCTGCTCAGGGAATCCGCCTCCAGATTTTCCACCCCCGGGATGTACACTGCCGAGATGCAGGGAGATGCAGGGAACATTGTCCTCTGCCCAGGACAGGATCAGAGACACTTCCTTGAAGGCCCCCTAGCTCCGGGTCCCTCCCTGATGATTGATGTAGGCAACCGCTGTCCGGTTGTCCGAGAGCACCTGAACAGCCTGACCCCGAAGGTGTGGGGTCCAGCGGGCTAGAACCAACCTGATCGCCCTCAGTTCCAGAATGTCGATTGGGGTGCGGGCCTCCTGAGGGCCCCACAGCCCCTGGAATTTCAGAGAGTTCCAGAAGCCCCCCAACCTGTCAGACTGGAGTCCGTGGTGACTGCCTCCCAGCAAGGGGCCAAAAAAGATCTGCCCACCAACAGGTTCCTTGAGTCCAGCCACCACGAGAGGTACCGCCTGACCAGGGGGGAGCAAACTCCTGATCCAGGGACAAAGGGTCCTTGTCCCATACTGACAGGAGGTGGAGTTGAAGAGGTCTCAAGTGAAACTGGGCATAAGGCACCACCTCGAAGCAAGACACCATCAGGCCCACTAGCTGCATGCCCTGCCTGATGGAAGGATGAGGGCAAGACAGAAGGAACTGAGCTTGCAGATTGTCCACCTTCTGCTGAGGAAGAAAAAATAAAATTTTTTGATAACTCACCTGTAAAATGGGTATTATAAGTATGTCTCACACCCTGCTTCGGAAAGATTCATTACACTTGGGTTATGTCCAGTAGAGGGCGAACTTCTGCAGAGATGAATAGAAAAAAGGAGCCCCTCCCGGCCCATAAATACCTGGGACCTCCCACACATCCCCCAGTATAAGAAAGCAGTAAGGGGACCAGGAAAAGCAAATGCAATCTATGAGAAAAACAGTATCACCAAACAGAGGATCCAAGATATAACTCAGGGTGGGGCGAAGCAGGGTGTGAGACACACTTATAATACCCATTTTACAGGTGAGTAATCACAAAATGGTATTATTCTAAGTATGTCTCACACCCTGCTTCGTGAAGATTCATTACACTTGGGACATCCAATAGCAGTGTCCAAAAAGGGTGGGGATCCCAACAGGCAAAAATGCACAAATGAAACCCCTGCCGCTTGTAGAACTTTGCGGCCAAAAACAGCATCCGCTAAGGCCCGCACATCAACCTTATAAAAACTTGTAAAAGGTATGAACAGAAGACCAAGTAGCAGCTGTACAAACTTGTTCAACAGAAGCCTGGTGCTAAAAAGCCCAGGAAGTCCCAACAATATGAGTAGAAAGAGCAGTAAACTGAAAGGGGTACCCTCCCTTTGGCAATATAGGCCCCAACAATGACCAGACATATCCATTTAATAATGGTAGACTTGACTGCGCCAAACCCGTCTTGGGCCCAGAGGGCACCACAAACAAGGCGTCTGTCCTACAGAAAAGAGAACTAGCCAAGAAATAGTACTTCACACAACAAACAAACATCCAAAAAGTGCAGGCCCCTCTCCTCGTCATTACTAGACTAAGGACACAAGGAAGAGAGAACCACATCCTGGATGAGATGGAAAAACAGATACCACTTTAGAAAGGAAATCCGTCTTAAAGCGGAAAACCACCTTGTCCTGGTGTCTCTCAAAGTAAGAGGCCTGAATAGACAGGGCCGCCAACCCAGAAACACAGCGAACAGAGGTAATAGCCACCAAAAAGGCAATCCTTTGTGTAAGCATAGAAAATGCAAAATTCAAATCCCAAACAGGCACAAGGCCTTCGAGGCACAAATGACCTTAGAAGAAGACCACCAGGGCAGAGACCTGCCCCTTTCAAGGTACCTAAGCTGGAGCCCCAGGCCCAGACCGTGCTAAAGAAAAACCAAAATCATAGGGATCGAAAACACTTTGCAAGGCAAGGCCCTAGCCTAACACCAATCAATATAGGACCTCCAAGTCCTGTAGAATATGTTAGAGGAAGATCACTTCCTAGCCCTGATAAGTGTCTGAATCATAACCTCAGACAAACCTTCTATTAAGACGGAGGAGGATTCAGCCGCCACGCCGTCAAAGCCAGCATTTGTAAACTGTGGTACGAACCAAACCAGTCTTGGCCACCCTGGAGCCACCAGAATTGCTGGCACACCCTCTTGAGCCAGCTTACGCACCACCTTGCCCACCATGGAGAAGGGAGGAAACAGGTACAGGAACCCCAGATCCCTCCAGGCAAGAGACATGGCGTCCAAACGTTGGGAGCTTGTGATTGCAACGTGAGGCAAAGAGAACCACCTCCGGAGTCCCCGGAGTGGTTGAAAGATCATTCCCTGCAGCGAGAGGATTCCCTGCTCAAGGAGTCCGTCTCCGTGTTTTCCACTCCCGGAATGAATACCGCTGAGATGCATGAAACCTCGCTCTCCTCTTATGCAAGAATCAGCGAAACTTCCCTGAGGGCACTCCTGCTGCAAGTCCCTCCTTGGTGATTGATGTAAGCGACCGCAGTTCAATCTTCTGATCGAACCTGAACCAGTAAGCCCTGTAAGTGATGCGTCAAGCATGACAGAACCAACCGAATAGCTCTGAGCTCCAAGACATAGATGGGGGAGTAAGCCTCCTGAGGACCCCCCCCCCAGCCCCTGGAACTGAAAATCTGTCCAGAAACCTCCCCGGCCCGACAGGCTAGCATCCGTGGTAACCGTCTCCCAACAAGGGGCCAAAAAGGATCTGCCCCTCAACAGAATGTTTGGCTCCAGCCACCACTGAAGGGACTGCCGAACCCTGGGAGACAGCAGAAGGACTGATCCTACCGGGGACATCCGTCCCAGTTCAGCAATAGATGGAGTTAGAGCGACCTCATGTGGAACTGAGCAAAGGGGACTGCCTCGAAGGAAACCACCATCAATCCTACCAGTTTCATCCCTAGCCGGATAGAGAGGTGAGGATTGTCCAGGAGAATACGTATCAGATCCTGAACCCTCTGCACCTTTGGGTGAGGAAGGAACACTCTGGCCTGACTGGAATCCAGATTCATGCCCAGAAATGAGATCTCCCCTTATGGGGAGAGAGAGGACTTGGGGTGGTTGATCACCCATCCGAACCTTACCAGCGTCGTCACCACCCTGGAGTCCATCTCCACCTGACATAGAAAAGATGCTGTAATGAGTAGGTCGTCCAGATACGGCACAATGTGAATGCCCAGGGCTCTAAAAAGGGCAATTATGCCCGCCAGCCCCTTGGTGAACACCCTTGGTACCAAAGTCAACCCGAAAGGGAGGGCACAAACTGAAAATGCCAATCTTCCACCACAAACCTGAGAAATCTCTGGCGTGCGGGGTAGATTGGTACATAAAGGTAAACAACCTTGATGTCTATAAATGTCACGAACCCCCCCCGACAAAGGGAATTGATGACTGAGCACAGAGTCTCCATGCGGAACTTCTGGGATCTGATGAACCTGTAGAGAAGCTTCAAAAACCAGAATGGTTCTGATGGATCCATCCTCTTTGGGAACCGTAAAGAGGTAGGAATAATAGCCCCGGCCTCTCCCTGAGAAAGGCACCGGACATATGTCCAGAAGATTTTGCCCTGCCAACAGGAGCCCCTGCAAGCCCAGGGGTCCGAGGGAACCCGAGAACTGAGGAGTCTGGGGAAGGCCGGTACTCGAACACCAACTTGTACCCGGAAGAGACCACTTCCAAGATCCACTTGTCTGTGACCTCCCAGGCCCAGACCCGGAAAAAGTGCCGCAGCTGACCCCCCACCCGCCAAGGTGAGGGCGCCCCCTCATTGCTGAGCTGGCTCGGCAGTGGGCTTGGAACCCCAGAAAGGTCCTGGACGGGCCCATCCTCCGCCTCCGCTCCAGGAATCACCCCTGAAGATAGAGAAGGCAGCACCTCTGCCTGCTCTGGCACCGCGAAAGGAAGGATTAGAGGAGCCTGCTCCCCCGAAAGGAGCGGCGCCGCTTCTTGCGTGGCGGAAGCCTTCCCCCTTCCGCAACTGAATCCAATTTATCTCCAAACAGCAGCATACCCAGAAAGGGTAGCCCTGTAAGTGACCTCTTAGCCGCAATGTTAGCCGCCCACTGGAGCAACCAGACAGAGCGTCATATAGCCACAAGCAACGCTAAGGTTCTGCTATACATACATATTGTGTCATCCAAGGCAGACAAGACAAATGGTCATGAACGATACACACCGCATAAGCGCTGCAAATTCATCACTGGCTGGGTTCAGCTGGGACCCCTCAACAGGCCCTAACCACAGACCTGATAGCCACGACCGTGAGTACAGAAGTACAAACAGGCCGCAAGGCAGAACCCACGCCAGCAAAGGCATGTCAAGCCATCTGATCAATAAGACGGTCCTCACAAGCCTTAATCGTGGTGGCGTCTGGAGAGTGCACCACAGATGTGTTGGACAATCCCAGTACGGGCGCATCGACCTCGGGAGGAGACGACCAGCGCTTCACCGCGTCCACCGGAAAGGGATACTTCCTATCCCACTCCTGAGGAAAACCGGGAAGCCGGCTAGGTCCTTCCCATTCCTTAATAATCAAATATTAGAAAAGGATCTGATTTGGGAACTCCAGACGAGGCTTACAGGTCCCAAAGAAAAAATTCCCCCTTCTGCGGAGGGGACTCAGCCGGAGGAGGAATAGCCAGCACCTCAAATAAATGGGCCAGGAGCTTGGGGGTATCCACGGCATCCCCAAGCCCCTGCCCAGCATCAGCATCCAAAAACTGCTGTTCCTCAAAGCCATCAGATTCCATAAACAGTTCCCCTTCCGCAAGCGGAGGATAAACAGACCAGTCAAGGGAATCATGACCATCAAGAAACGGCACTGCCGGTGACAGATGCCTTCTCTGAGCCGGGGCCTCCCTGGCCGCAGAGCTAGAAAACAATTTCTCGATGTTGGCCAATCTAGCACATACATCAGATTGCGACTCCCCGCTAATGACCATGTCACTTGGGGTACGGATAAGTCAAGGTGGGGTAGGTGATGAGGCCGGCGGCACTGACCCAGACGTCTGGACCCCCAACTGACCTGCTGAACACATGGTATGCAACCAGCACATTATCCCCCCGCAAGGGATACCCTCCAACCCACACCCCCCAAAGGGAGCCAGAGCCCGGTATCCTGGGGAGCCTCCATATGGTGATTTGTATGGTAGTCACAATGACCAGCGGGAATTACGCTAGAAGCTACCCGGGATGCCCCTTAAGTCCGTTAGTGGGAGGATTTGCAAGCCCAAGGGACCCCAGGACACAACAAAATGGAGGCCCCCGAAAGTAAGGTACACCAAGACAAGCACTCATACATGCAGAAAGTAAAAAGTGTGGCAAAACATATAAAATATATATATAACATAGTATATAACATTGAAAGTAATACAGTATATAATACTAACAGTAATGCATATAAGAATAATATGGCATGCTTATTTCGTCATGTAGTAATAAACAGAATGTATGCGCAAGTAGTATTAATAAGACCAAGAAACCGCAAGATGAGGACAATACGATTCCTCAGTGTTCTAGGCCACCGCGCTGGATAAGGCGCCTCAAGCAACAGTTTACAACAAGCAAAGCCCCGCAGGGCACTCACCGCAAGCAAAAGGCGATCCCCAGTCTGATGGCAAAAGGAAGGAGAAGAAGGGTGGGCCGGCGCGGATCGCGCGCCCGCACCTGGCCCCATCCCCTCCCCATCCTCACCCAGCAACGCGATTACATTAACCGGGCGCTGCCGAGGGCGTCAGAGAGAGTGGGGCGGGCCGTCGCCAGCGCGCCGAGCGCCCAGCCCCGCCCCCTCTCCTCACAGCAAGGAGAGGGAGAAGCTCCCCTTAGCCTCCTCACCCAGCGACGCCATGACAGGGCGGCCGGCTCTCAATAAGGCCGCCGCATGTATAAACGAATGTTAAAATCACACACACTCATACACCAATTGATTGAGGGATTACTTCCCGATGCTCCACATCAACTGGACAAGGGAAAAGTCACAGGCCCCCCTCCCATAGGGAATAAAGAAAAGGGAGGGAGGGATCCCCAACTACAGTAGTAGAACATGGGGAAACGGACAGGGCATCCAAAACCAGGGTCACCAACCTGGTAGCCGCCTACCCCTTGTAATGGGGCCTCACGGAGAAGCATGGCTCCTATCAGTACACCTGTTAAGGTGAATCCTACCGTCACCCGGACCTACAGCCAAGGCTGGGAGGCATTAGGGGACTTAAGCATAACTAGGTCCGGGCAGAAATAGGGATAAAAATGGCCGGGTGTGAACCCGGCTTACCTGCAAGGAGGAGACTTCATCTTCTGACTTGCTCGCTGTCTGCAGAGACGATTACTGGGGGATATGTGGGAGGTCCCAGGTATTTATGGGCCGGGAGGGGCTCCTTTTTTCTATTCATCTCTGCAGAAGTTCGCCCTCTACTGGACATAACCCAAGTGTAATGAATCTTTCCGAAGCAGGGTGTGAGGCATACTTAGAATATCCTGGCCTGAGCTGTATCCAGATTCATGAACAGAAATTACGTCAACAAGGAGGGAGAAAGGGAAGATTTGGCGTGGTTGATCACCCAGCCGAATGTGGCCACTACCCGCTGAGTATTCAGCTCTGCCTGCTGGAAGGACTGAGAAGTGATGAGAATGTCGTCCAAATAGGGAAGAATGCGAATGCCTTGAGATCTCAGCAGAGCCATCACTCCCGCCAGCACCCTGGTGAATACTCTGGGAGCTGAAGTGAGGCGAAAGGCAATGCCACAAATTGATAGTGCCGATCCTCCAGAGCGAACCTGAGGAATCTCTGATGACCTGGAAAGACCGGAATATGAAGGTAAGCATCCTTGATGTCCACAGAGGTCATGAAGGCCCCTGGGCGTAAAGAAGCCACAGCTGAGCGCAGAGTCTCCATGCGAAAGTGCCGGAACTTGACAAATTTGTTGAGAAGCTTTAAATCCAGGATGGGTCTGACAGACCCATCTCTTTTTGGGCACAGTGAAAAGGTTGGAATAATAGCCTTCGCCCCTTTCCCTAAAGGGCACCTGGCAGATGACACACAACTCCAGAAGGTTTTGCACAGCGAGAAACAGACCCTGAGCTGACAGGGGGTTTTGAGCCCTCCGGGATCTGATGAATCTTGGGGGCGGCCAGGCTGCAAACTATCTTGTAACCGGAGGACACTACCTCCTGAATCTACCGGTCTGAGACATGACGCCCCCAACGTGCGCAAAGAGCCGAAGCCGTCCCCCCACCCGGATGGGTGAGGGCGCCCCTTCATGCCTGAGAGGGCTTGGGGGAAGACTTGGCCTTGGAACCCCAGGAGGGGCTGGAGCGGCCACGTCCTCTACCCCTGCCCCAGAAATCTCCACAGGCCCCTGCAAATGAGGCTCCCCTTCCCATTCTGGACCCACGGTAGGAGGGAAGAAAGGAACCTGACCCCCGAAAGGGTCGAGACTGTCTTTTGCACTGGGATAACTTGCCTCCCTTAGCAAACAGGTCCAGGCAGTCCCCAAATAGGCGCAGTCCTTTAAAGGGGAACCCAGTGAGAACTTTCTTAGCAGTGTTGTCAGCTGCCCACTGGCGCAGCCAAACCGAGCGGCATATAGCCACCGCCAATGCAGAAGCTCTGACACACATTCTAATGGTATCATCCAAGGCAGAGAGGACATATGTAACAAATTCCTCCCAATGTATAAAAGAGCTCTATACTCATCACTATCAGCATTATCAGGAGCCCCATCTAAAATGTTTCTGAGCAGGGTCTTAATAGCCACAGCCGTAATGGCAGAGGCACATACCGGGCGCAGCGCAGTTCCCACACAGGCAAAGGCATGAGAAGCCAGCTGGTCAATGCGCTGGTCCTCACCGTCCTAGAGAGTCAAGGGAATGCATGACAGAAGTGTTAGACATCCCCAAAATTGGTGCATCCACTTCGGGAGGGGATGACCATCAGTTAACCACCTCATCAGGAAAGGGATACCCAACTCTTAGGCACCCCAGGGAGCCTGCCAGGAGGCTCCAGAAACTCCAAATGAGGCTTAGCAGTGTGAAACTCCCCTTGCTGCCGAGGGACCGCGGCAGGAGGGGAGATAGCAAGTACTTCAAATATATGAGCCAGAAGCCTGTCAGTATCATCTGGAGCCCCTCGGTCAGAGCCGGAATCAGCATAACCCTTAGGCTGCTCATCAGATTATTCTGAGTCAGAAAACAATTCCCCCTCTTCCAGGGGAGTATAACCAGCCAGGTCAAAAAATTGCTCAGCCTCCATAGGAAACATGGTAACACCAGGCGCCAAATGCCGCCTCTTAGCAGAGGCCTTACGTGCTGTAGAGCCAGCAATCAGCTTCTCAATGCTAGCCACTCTAGTAGACAAATCAGGTTGAGACTCCCCACTGGTATTCACATCACTGGGAGTCAGATGTAAATGTGGGGGGGTAGGTTAGCCCATGGGCGCAGGCCCAGTCACAGGCAACCCCGATATCAGCGCAAGCGCCTGCCGGGAGCAGGGTGCAAAAACCCTGACATAGTCACTCAGAGGGGCCACCCAACATGCAGTACACAGCCGGGCATGTCCCGAAAGAACCCCAAGCACATTATCCTGTGAAGCCTCCATATGGTGATTATTGTGGCCCAACAGGCCAGTCGGGATTGACGCTTAATAAGCTACCCGGGATGCCCCAATGACCCGCTAGGGAAGTAATAATAGAAATAGCACAATAGGCCTCAAAGTTTTGAACTAAATAGAGGGGATAGGACCGGGATAAACCACAATTAAGTTTGACCTGCCTGCAAGACATAAATAGAAAGACCCCGTAAGCGGCAAGCATACAAAAATCCAAAGATAAAACAGGCCGCAGGGGCTACTCACGGACCGCGGTATGCGGCCTACTCACGGACCGCGGTGACGCCAGCCACGCAGCAGAATGAAGCAAAATGGCGCAGAAAACACCTTTAGGAGCGGGCCGTGGATGTCGAACGTGCCATCTGCAGGACGTGCTGTATACTTAGAATACACACACAGCTCAACAAGTACCAATAAAGCTTGTGGGCAGGGAGGGATACAATCAACAAAAAGTAAATAGTGGTTCCCCCTCAGACTCACCATAAGCCTGTGGCCGGCTACCCTTTAGTATAGGGTCTGCCGCCCAGAACCAAGCTCTGCCGAACAACAACAGACTCCTGCATTCACCCGACCGTCACGATCCAGTAGCAGC
Source organism: Gastrophryne carolinensis (assembly GCA_027917425.1). Classification (NCBI taxonomy): domain Eukaryota; kingdom Metazoa; phylum Chordata; class Amphibia; order Anura; family Microhylidae; genus Gastrophryne; species Gastrophryne carolinensis. The sequence continues at coordinate 317,986,533 of CM051239.1, forward strand.
CAGAAGCTGGGAGGCAGAAATGGGTCAGGAGGGATCCGTGGAAATAGGGCCGGCAGCGGCCGACGGGCTAGGTGGCCCCGCTCTGCTACCATTATTCTAAGAGAGAGTGCCAACGATCTTCTGCAGCCAAAACTGCAAGATGAACAACTGGGGAATGATAGAGGGACACCTGCCTTTATAGGGGGCCGGGAGGAGCTACATTTTTTATCAATTTTGCGCCCCTAGGGGCGAACTACCCACATGTCATCACTTTGGACGACCTGGACTGGATATAGGAAAAATGTTAATTATTTCATATACCTAAAACATGCCATACCTTAATCTTCTCAGCTATTGCAGGTGTAATGAGAATTTCTCTATCCCCTTCATCGTACATTTGGAATATGAGGTTTTGCATTGTGTCACCTGCAATCCACTTAATCTCATCTTGGTGTTTAATCTGAATGGCCTTTTCTCCATCAACACTCAGAATGTGAAGTTTTGCAATACTACTGCTTGGTCGAAGGGTAATAGATATTTCTACAGCTTTCACTTCCTTGTAATTCTGAAATACATGATTTATATAAAATTAGGTACTCTCTAGACAAGACTTAAAAAAAAAATATATATATATATATATATATATATATATATATACACACACACACACACACTTTCCAGTTGAAAAGCTCTGGACCTGAGCTCCTGGCAAATCCAGTTACCGCCTTCTGTAAAAGGGGGCTAAAGAGAGTGGACAGATGCTGGGACCAAAGTCTTAACGGGACAGTATAGATTATTTGGGTATGACCTGCTGCAGGGTAAGAGCATTAAATGGCCAGAAGTGGGTCAGCCAAAACATGTTTTGGTCTTCTTTAAAGCCCAAGTCTAAAATACTTAAGAGGCTGGGCACTTGCCTGTCCTAGGGGAATTCAGATTTGGGATGCGTCACAGTGTGAAACCAGGGTCTCCGTATACTCGCCTCAATCAAGGATTCCACAGCACATGCATGGTCTTCATCTGGCAACCCTGATAGCTGGGGCGTGCAAGGCAGAGGAAGCAGGGGTGCCAGGGAGTACAGATTTTTAAAATCATACTTACAAGCAACTCAATTTTAGCCTTTAATTGCATCTTTTTAATATTTTGCACTTTGATTGCAGGCCCCGTCAAGATACCAGTTCCTATGTTACTGCAATCCAGGGAGTAAACAGGAAGGCCCGGTGCCCCTGTAAACTGAAGAAGCATGGTTTTAAATATCACATTACAGCAAATTACATAATGTTCAGACTAAATAGGAAATTGTAGACCACAGAGGCCCCACTTATCTGGTTTGTCCATGCAAACAAAGAAGCTTTATGCTTTCCTTTTGTCCCCAGAAAATGATCTCTCCTAGTCTGGCGCTGGGTGTCCTACCTAATCAGCAGATCCATGTCCCATGCCGCCTGTCCCAATCATCAGTTGCATCCTCGTTCTCCTCCATCATCAGTAATGTCAGAAAGCCCCTTCATTGCAGTCAATACAGGGGGCGTGGCACCGTTACTGTGACTGAGAGCTTGCTCTCTTCTGCGGACTCCTTTTTCTCAGCCCCCAAAATTAAATCACTTCTGGTGGGACCTTCACACCGAAGCGCATCTCAAAGTCCAGCGGTTTATTAGACTCCATGGCCAGCATGCAGTCCCTGAGAAGAAGTAAGTAGTGGCCATGCTCACTCTCTGCTCGATAGCGCTTCATCTGGCAGCAGGGGAATTGCTCTCTGGGAGAGGGAGGGCTGATTTCTGGTGATTAGTGGAGTGTCAAACAGTAGGCAAGGATATAAATTTGAATTCTTAGTTACTGTAAGTGGATTTCTTATTCTTTGCTTGGACATTTTTTTAAAGGAATTGCGAACCCAATAACAATAACTAGGCAGCAAGCAGCTTACCTGATGCCTGTCCTATGTGCCACACCTCCATTTCCTGCTGCACTAGGTAGATGCCACAGCTGGGCAGCATAGTTTGCTCCTCCATTCAATTTGATTTCCCCAAGGCCACATAAAAATTGGTCTAACAGCCACTCTGTCCCTTGGGGCTCTTCCTGCAAGTGAGCCTGGCAAGCCACTGTGGTCTCATGGACATCTGAACCACAGCAGAGTTTGCACAAGACTCAAAGCTGTGTCATGACTCACACCAGCTCAGCCATGGACAGAAATTTAAGCAAAGAAAGCAGATTTACTCAGGATATATAGGGTACTAAGATATAATTGAAGAATTTGAAATGGCTTGTCTTCCCAAGGTTCCCAGGGAGGATAAGGTGAGAAAAAGTTGGTGTGTCTGGACAGGAACTTTACAGTGATTGGCAAGTCAAAAGTTAAAAAATAAATATCAGTAGCTTAACTTACATTTAGTCCCTCCAGCCCTTTCCTTCCTGCTATGTTGGTCTACTTAGTGAGGAAATCACTTCCTCATTCAGCTTTCAGTCTCCACCCTGCTGACCTGGTCCTTCAATCAACCTTCAGTGGACCGAGAATGGAAACACTCCCTATTCCCTGCCCAGACGTCCTGATTAGCTGCCTCTCTCTGCAGCCATGAAACCCCACCCTCCTCTCTGGTTACAACATGTACTGGCAGTAATAACTAGAGGCACAACAATGCACTTTTTTTTTTCTATGATATATGTAAAGCACACAGTGTGCTTACATCACATTGCTGTTGCCACACCCACTGTTTCGCCTCATTTTTTTCTCTGCACCTCCAATGCTCTAATACTTTTACAAATAACTTAGGTACTACAGGGTCTTTTTGAAGATTGACGTTTGGGACAGTGCAATGTGTAGCCCAAAAAATGGGACAACAAGCGAAAAATACAACTCTGTGAAGTACTCACCTGTACAGAGTCGGTATTATACGCATACAGCACATCCTGCTCCAGTAGTAGTAATAACTTGTGGGTAATCCTCCGCCTCCGTGCACGGCAGACATGTAGAAAACAAGCTCCTCCCGGCCCTACAAATACCAAGGGACCTCCCACAAATCCCCAGCATTGAAAAGCAGTGAGAAAGAGAGGCCAGGAGAAACAACCACCCAAAAACTGGCAAAAATATCAAAGATAACAATCACCAACAGGGGATCCAGAACAAGGTGAAAACAGGGTGGGGTGGAGCAGGACGTGCTGTATGCGTATAATACCAACTCTACAGGTGAGTACTTCACAGAGTTATATTATTCTAAGCATACAGCACGTCCTGCACCAGTAGTAGTAATAACATGTGGGACATCCAATAGCAGTGTCCATAAAGAAGGGTGGGATCCCCAACAGAAGGCAACAGCAAGCAGTCTAAACTACTGCCGCCTGCAGAACCTTGCGCCCAAACACAGCGTCAGCTGAGGCCCGAATATCAACCTTGTAAAATTTTGTAAAGGTATGTACAGAAGACCAAGTAGTGGCCTTGCAAACTTGCTCCACAGAGGCCTGGTGCTGAATAGCCCAAGAAGCCCCAACAGCTCTAGTAGAATGAGCAGTAAGACGAAAGGGAGGAGTCTTCCCCTTAGCAGTATAGGCTTGAACAACAGCCTGGCGAATCCATTTACTGATGGTAGACTTGGCGGGAGTCAAACCCTTCCTAGGCCCATGAGGCACAACGAAGAGAGCATCCGTCTTTCTAAAGGCCTGTGTGGTAACCAGGTAAGACTTGACACACCTGACCACATCCAAGGAATGCAAAACCCTTTCCTTAGGGTTACTAGGATTAGGGCACAAGGAAGGAAGTACAATATCTTGATTCAAATGAAATGAAGACACGACCTTAGGCAGGAAGTCTGGCTTGAAGCGAAACACCACCTTATCCCGGTGTCTCTCAAAGTAGGGGGGTTGAATAGACAAAGCAGCCAACTCAGACACACGTCTGACCGAAGTGATGGCTACCAGGAAGACAACCTTGAGCGTGAGCACAGCTAGAGCGGCCTCATGGATAGGCTCAAAGGGAGCCCCCTGCAGGGCCGACAACACCAAGTTCGGATCCCAAACAGGAACCATAGGTTTCCGAGGGGGGCGCACATGAGTGACCCCCTGAAAGAAGGTCTTGATAAGAGAGTGATGGGCAAAGGTCTTCTGAAAGAAGATAGACAGGGCCGTAATCTGGCCCTTCAAGGTACTAAGCTTAAGACCTAAGTCTCTAGACCATGTTGTAAGAACTCCAGCACTCTGGATACTAAGAATTCCCGGCAGGGAAGAGACCTGGATTCACACCAGTCAATGTAAGCACGCCATACTCTATAATAGATGGCAGCAGAAGTCTTCTTCCTGGTTTGCACCATAGTAGCCACAACAGATGCAGACAAACCCTTTTCCATCAAGATGGAGGTTTCAATAGCCAAGCCGCGAACCACACTCTTCTTGGCCACCTTGGGGCCACCAGAATAGCGGGTACCCCTTCCAGAGCGATCTTGCGCAGCACTCTGCCCAGAAGGGGAAATGGTGGAAACACATACAGGAGCCGAAACTCCTTCCAAGACATTGACAGGGCATCCGTGGCCAGAGCCAGATGATCCTGAGACAGGGATACAAAGCTCGGTAGCTTGTGATTGTGACGTGAGGCAAAGAGATCCACGTCCGGCACACCCCAACGGTGACACAGTGACTGAAATACCCTGTCGCAGAGGGACCATTCCTCCTGACGGGACGACCCCCTGCTCAGAGCATCTGCTAGCAGATTCTCCGTCCCTGGAATGTAGACAGCCGATATGCATTGTACATTGGTCTCTGCTCAAGTTAGAATCAGAGACACCTCCTGGAGAGCACCCTTGCTCCGGGTTCCTCCCTGATTGATGTAGGCTACGGCCGTCCTGTTGTCTGAGCGTACCTGTACCGCCAGACCCTTCAGGTGCTGGGTCAATCGTTCCAGCACCAATCGGACCGCCCTGAGTTCCAGGACATTGATAGGAAGATGGGCCTCCTGAGGGCCCCACCTCCCCTGGAAGCGCAGGGACTTCCAGAATCCCCCCCAGCCTGAAAGACTGGCATCCGTTGTGACCGTCTCCCAAGAGGGAGCCATGAAGGATCTGCCCCTTGTCAAATTCCTGTGGTCCAACCACCACGCAAGGGATTGTCTGACCGAGGGGGGAATCACCCAGCTGTCGTCCAGAGATGCTGTGTCTTTGTTCTATTCTGACAGAAGGTGAAGCTGCAGGGTTTTCAAATGGAACTGGGCAAAGGGCACCGCCTCGAAGCTTGCCACCATCGAGCCCACCAACTGCATTCCCTGCCGGATGGAGAGATGAGGGTTCGCGAGCAGGGATCTCGCCTGGGTTGTCAGAGCTTCAACCTTCTGCGGAGGAAGGAATATCCTTGACTGAACTGAGTCCAGAATCATCCCCAGAAACGGGGTCACTGAGGAGGGGGAGAGTGAGGACTTTGGGTAATTGATCACCCAGCCGAAGGACTCCAGGGTGGACACCACCAACCGAGTGTCCAGCTCTGCCTGCCGCAGAGGCCGAGAGGTGATGTGAATATCGTCCAGGTAGGGCAACACGCATATGCCCTTTAGTCTTAGAGAGACATCACCCCTGCCAGCACCTTGGTGAAGACCCTGGGAGCCGACGTACGACCGAATGGTAGGGCCACGAACTGATAATGCTGATCCAACAGCGCAAATCTGGGGAACCTTTGGTGCCCTGAGAACACCGGCACGTGCAGGTAAGCGTCCTTGATGTCCACAGATGTCATGAAGTCCCCTGGACGCAGCGAGGCAATGGCCGAGCGCAGAGTCTCCATGCGAAAAATACCATTTTGTGAGTACTCACCTGAAAAATGAATATTGTTGGTGTGCCACACACCCCACTTCACTTTTAATATTCTTCACTTATTGGGTTAACTCACCGCCAGGTGACGCTGTGCAGAGAGGAAGTCTTGTAACGAGCCCCCTTCCGGCCTATATATACCTGGTACCTCCCTTCAATCACCAGTATATTAAAAAGCAGAAAGACAAGGTACCAGTATTTAACCGGTAACCTCAAAATAAATCAATATAAATAAAAGCTTCACCATATAAAGGCTTCGGAATACCGAAAAGGGTGGGAGTGAAGCGGGGTGTGTGGCACACCAACAATATCCCATTTTTCAGGTGAGTACTCACAAAATGGTATTATTCTTGGTGTGCCACACACCCCGCTTCACTTTTAATATTCTTCACTTATTGGGACATCCAAAAGCAGTGTCCACAAGGGATGGGCATCTCAAGGCCAGGTGAAGCATAACTTAAATGACTGCAGTCTGCAGAACTTTGCGGCCAAAAACAGCATCCGCTGAGGCTCGCACATCAACTTTGTATAACTTAGAAAAACTGTGAATAGAAGACCAAGTGGCGGCCTTACAAACTTGTTCAACAGAAGCTTGGTGCTGAAAAGCCCAAGACGCCCCAATGGCGCGAGTAGAATGAGCAGTGATACGAAAAGGGGGAACTCTTCCCGTAGCAGAATAGGCCGCAGTAACGGCCTGACGTATCCATTTGCTAATGGCAGATTTGGCTGGTGCCAAACCCTTCTTAGGCCCATGGGGCACAACAAAAAAGGAATCCGTCCTACGAAAAGGAGACGTGATAATCAAGTAGTACTTAACAGCGTACTACATCCAAACAATGCAAAACCCTCTCTTTGTCATTCTTAGGATTAGGACATAAGGAGGGAAGAACAATGTCTTGGTTCAAATGAAAAGCAGAAACAACCTTGGGAAGAAAGTCTGGCTTGAACCGAAAGACCACTTTATCCTGATGCCTCTCAAAGTAAGGCGCCTGGATAGACAAGGCCGCCAACTCTGAGACACGCCGGACCGAAGTGATAGCTACCAAGAAGACAATCTTCTGAGTCAGGGTAGACAAAGCAATATCTTGCAAAGGCTCAAAAGGAGGAGCCTGAAGAGCAGAAAGAACCAAATTCAAATCCCAAACCGGGAGTAATGGTTTCCTGTGAGGCCGCACATGCGTAACCCCCTGGAAAAAAGTTTTAACTAAAGGCTGAAGCGCAACACGCTTCTGAAAAAAGATAGATAAGGCAGAAACTTGCCCTTTCAACGTACTTAGCTGAAGACCAGAGTCCAGCCCCGATTGTAAAAACTCCAGAATCCTGGAGACCGAAAAGACCCTACAAGGAAAAGACCTCATCTCGCACCAAGCGATATAGGCTTTCCAAGTCCTATAGTAGATGATAGAAGAAGACCTCTTCCGGGCACTAATCAGAGTCTTAACGACTGAATCAGAAAGACCCTCCTCCTTCAGGATGGAGGTTTCAGCAGCCAGGCCGTCAAACCTAGCGCTGGTAAATTGGGGTAACACAATCAACCCTGAGTGAGCAGATCGGGCTGAAGAGGCAGAACGACCTGGTCCACTGCCAGCCGAACGATGTCTGCGAACCACACTCGCCTTGGCCACCTTGGGGCCACGAGAACGGCGGACACCTTTTCCAGAGCCAACTTCCGAAGCACCCTGCCTAGCATGGGTATCGGAGGAAACAGGTATAGAAATCCCAGATTCCCCCAGCTCAGGGACATGGCGTCCACTGCCAGAGCCAGAGGATCCTGGGAGAGCGACACAAAGTTCAGGAGCCTGTGATTGTGACGAGAGGCAAATAGGTCCACCTCTGGTGTCCCCCATCGGAGACACAGTGAGCGAAACACCCGAGGATGGAGAGCCCCTTCTCCCAGACGGGGAGAGCCCCTGCTCAACCGGTCCGCTTCCTGGTTCTCCACCCCTGGAACGTATACCGCCGAGAGACAAGGAACATGGGCCTCTGCCCAGGTCAGGATCAGGGACACCTCTCTGAGAGCACTCAGGCTGCGAGTCCCTCCCTGATGATTGATGTAAGCAACCGCTGTTCGATTGTCTGAACGCACCTGGACCGGAAGGCCCAGGACGTGCTGAGTCAGGAGAGCAAGCCCCCGACGGATGGCTCTCAGTTCCAGAATATTGATGGGTAAGTGGGCCTCTTGAGGTCCCCACTGCCCCTGGAACTGCAGCTCCTTCCAGAATCCGCCCCATCCCGACAGACTGGCGTCCGTGGTGACAATTTCCCAAAGGGGGGTCAGGAAAGACATGCCCTTCACGAGATTGGTCGAGACCAACCACCACTGGAGGGACTGCCGGACCCGGGAGGACAACTGGAAAGGCTGATACAGCGACCGAGGCTGCTGGTCCCAAGACGTCAACAGATAAAGCTGAAGCGTCCTCGTGTGGAATTGAGCAAAAGGAACTGCTTTGAAGGAGGCAACCATCAACCCTACCAGCCTCATCCCCAGACGGATGGACGGCCGAGGATTGGAGAGTAGGACCCGAGCCAACTCCTGAATCAGATGAATTTTGGACTGGGGAAGAAACACTCTGTGTTGATGAGAGTCCAACTGCATCCCCAGAAAAGACACCACCCTGGGCGGAGCAAGGGAGGACTTGGGGAAGTTGATCACCCAACCAAAGCTTTCCAGCGTGGAGACCACCATGCTGGTGTCTGTCTCCGATTGATTAAGCGACGGAGCCATGATGAGAAGGTCGTCCAAATAAGGTACGACACGAATGCCCCGAGATCTGAAAATGGCCATGACCCCTGCCAGCACCTTGGTGAACACTCTTGGAGCTGAGGTAAGGCCAAACGGAAGTGCCACGAATTGATAATGCTGATCCTTCATCACGAATCGAAGAAAACGTTGATGAGCGTGGCAGATGGGAACATGAAGATAAGCATCCTTGATGTCTATGGACGTCATGAAGTCCCCTTGCCGAAGAGAGCCGACGGCAGTACGCAAGGTTTCCATGCGAAACTTCCGAAAACGGATGAACCTGTTGAGTAACTTCAGGTCCAGGACGGGACGAACTGACCCATCTTTCTTGGGGACTGCGAAAAGATTGGAGTAGAAAACGAGGCCCATCTCTAAGCGCGGTACCGGCCGGATGACCGCCATCTCTAACAGATTCTTTACCGATGCCAGGAGCCCCTGCGCGGCCAAAGGATCGATGGGCACCCGAGACTGAAAGAACCGTGAAGGAGGGCGAGACTCGAATTCCAGCTTGTAACCGGATGACACTACCTCCTGGATCCATCTGTCCGGAACTTCCTGGTTCCAAACCTGGGAGAAGTGTCGCAATCGTCCCTCCACCCGCACGGGTGAGGGCAGCCCCTCATTGCTGAGCGGGCTTACCAGCAGGTTTGGGCTTGGCGCCCCAGGACTGAGCGGGACGGCCACGGCCCCTCCCCCGAGTCCAACCTGTACGTCTGGTAGCGGGAAAGGAAGCCCCCCTACCCGCTCTGAATCCTCGAAAGGAAGGCCTACCAGAACTTGCCCCCCTAAAGGGACGACGAGGCCTCTTGCGTTGTGGCATCTTACCACCCTTTGCGACTGAATCAATTTTCTCCCCAGACGCAACCCCAAAAAGGGGAGAGCTGTGAGCACCTTTTTAGAAGCTGAGTCCGCCAACCACTGACGCAGCCATACTGACCGACGAATAGCCACCAGCATTGCAGCTGTCTTGCTACTCATAGCCAGCGCATCGTCCTGAGCGGATAGAATATAGGACACAAAAGATTCACACTGCTTAAGCACAGTAAACTCTTTACAAGTGGGATTGAGATCCTCATATAGCCCCTGAATTACAGACCTAACCGCCAATAGAAGAAAAGCCGAAGCACACACCGGGCGCATCGTTGACCTGGCATAAATAAAACCATGGCGAGCGTACTGGTCAATCCGACGATCCTCCCCATCTTTAGGGACAGTGGTCTCAGCAGACTGTACCATAGCCGTGCTGGAGAGCCCTAGCATAGGGGTATCGACGTCAGGAGGGACAGACCAAAGCTTCACCAATTCTGGCGGAAAAGGATAACACTTTTCCCAACTGGAAGGGATTCCAGATAACCGCGTGGGATGTTCCCATTCCTTAAGGACCACCCTCTCAAAGTGGTGCTGTCTGGGAAAAACCCAACGCGGCTGAGGCTCTTTAAACAACTGGCCCCTTGGCAGGGTGACAGCCTCAGGCGGATCTAAATTCAAAATTTCAAACATTTGAGCCAGAATGGAGGGGGTGTCAAGGGCAACCCCCGCCGACCAATCGCCAATCGCATCAGTCACAAGCTGATCTGCAGGCTCATCTGACTCCAACAGGAATTCTTCCTCGTCCGGGGAGCCATCGGACCATTTCACAGGCTCACATAACTCGTCCTGTGGAGCCGAAGGTACCGGAGTCAGGCGCTTCCGTTTTGCAGTGGCCTTTAACCCTGCTTTAACGGGCACTACTTTCCGGAGGCTGGCCAACCATGCCGCCACCTCGGATTGCGAATCCCCACTTTTGACAGTGTCATGCGGGGTCCGGAACAGGGAGGGAGAGGTAGGAGATGATGGAAGTTGCGACGGGCCAGCAGCCGGAGCAACAGACTGACGCGCAATGCTCTGCCTTGCACAAGGAATGCAAATAAAGACATCATCAGCTGGGAGCGAAGCCCCACATCTTACGCACCCCCTGGACGGCTCAGAAGAACCATTTCCGGCAATAACGGAAGCCTCCATATAGTGATTTATGGTATTCACAATTTTTTGGGGTTTTAAGGCATAGGCCAACCCGGGATGCCCCCTTATTGTAAATGTCCCGGAAGGGATGTTTTTTTTTTTTTATTTTTTTAAAGGAAGGTCCCCCTCAATAATAATATATATATATATATATATATATATATATATATATATATATATATATATATATATTTTTTTTTTTTTTTTTTTTTTTCAAAATATAAGAATATCCCAATTTTCTTTTCTTTCTTTTTTTTTTTTTTTTAAAAAAGAAAGACTAGCCAAGTAACAGAGCCGGAGGGCCGCTATAATCAGGGATCCCATGATCTGAAAGGAAAGGAAAACCAACAATCAGATCCCCATACGAGTGTAACAAGCAAAAACATATCTATGCATGGCACCAAGGTGCCTTTAAATGAGCAAAAAGAACACAACCTTGCCCCTTATTAAATCAAAAAGACAATAAGCATAATGATGCCTCCTTAAAACACTCGCCCCCATATCTACACATTATAGACATTAAATCCCACTCATGGCCCCACCAGGGTGGGGCCGCTTACCTGAAAGGCCGAGAGCAGCAACAGCAACCGGAGGGACAATGCAACAGCCAGCAGCAACAAAGGTAAATAGAACCATGTGCGGCAGCGAGCCCCCCACGTGACTTCCTTTAAACCAGAAAGGAAGGAAGTGAGGCTGGGGCCGGCCGCATGATGCTACCGCCGGCGCCACGCCCCCGTCACCGGGACCCGCCCCCTTAAGCCCGATCAGTGCGGCCAATTCATCCAGGAATTACAACCAGATGAGCCGCTACAACGTACACAACAAGGCAGGAGGCGGAGGAGGGGGGAGGAGGAGGAAGGAACAACAAGCGCAGCCACACTGACAGAAAAACCTGCCATACAACGGCCGCAAGGAGACCAGCGGGGGAGGGGGGAGACGGGAGGGGCTGTGGTAACTCAGGCGGTAAGCCAACCTACCCAGCACGGTCCGCCCCAGCCGCCCCCAAAAGCTGACCTAAACACTGGCCAAGCCAGCCAGTACTGTTAAAAAAGACCTGCCCGAGGAGCTCCCAAGAGGAAATATCGGACTGAGTGCACACATGCTGTGCAGTCTGCTCAATGCATAAAGTAACATACACATGTTATGATAAGTCATACAGTGAAATATACACACATAATACACAACCCTCTAACCCCCCCCCCCCCCCCATAGTGAAGGGAGAAGGGACCGTAACGGGAGAGTAAGGGGCTAAGGGGACTCTCGGGACAGGGGCATCCCATTTCCGGATCACCATGCCGGATAGCCGCATTGCCCCCAAAAGAGGGGGTCGAGCGGAGGAGATAAGTTCCTAGGCACCTATAGTGCCGTCTACCAATTGCCCAGTGAGCAGCCTAGGCTGGGAGGCTTCCATTCCACCATCAAGGTATAAACAATCAAAACCGGGCAGAAATAGACCAAAAGGGGGTGCCGGGGTAAGACTCCGGCTACCTGTAAGCAGGAGACTTCAATCTTCTGTCTTGTCGTCAAGCAGAGAGAAAAATACTGGTGATTGAAGGGAGGTACCAGGTATATATAGGCCGGAAGGGGGCTTGTTACAAGACTTCCTCTCTGCACAGCGTCACCTGGCGGTGAGTTAACCCAATAAGTGAAGAATATTAAAAGTGAAGCGGGGTGTGTGGCACACCAAGAATATGCCTGCTTCTGACAAACTTGATTTTCAAATCCAGAATGGGTCTGACTGACCCGTCCTTTTTGGGCACCGTGAACAGGTTGGAATAAAACCCCATGCCCCTGTCTCTTAAGGGGACCTCGCAGATGACCCCGAGCTCCAGAAGGTCCTGCACAGCCAGCATCAAGACCCGAGCTGAGGCAGGATCCTGTGGGATCCGAGACCCAACGAACCTGGTAGGGGGCAGCACAGCAAATTCTATCTTGTAACCGGAGGAGACTACCTCCTGAATATACTGGTCTGGGACAAGGCGTCTCCAGACATGCTCGAAGTGCTGTAGACGTCCCCCCACCCTGACGGGCGAGGGCGCCCCTTCATGCTTGGGGGGCCTTGGGGGGGGGGGGGGCTTTGGGCTTGGGCCCCCAGGAGGAGCCAGGACGGCGTCCTCTGTTCTTGTTCCAGGGTTCTGAGCGAGACCCAGAGAAGGACAACCCTCTACCTTGCTTGGTCCCGCGGTAGGGGGTAGAATGGGAGCTTGGACCACGAAAGGGCCGAATCTGACGCTTGCGCTGGGGCAGCTTGCCACCCTTGGCAAAGATATCTAATCTTTCTCCAAACAGGCGCAGTCCTTTAAATGGAAGCCCCGTAAGGGCCTTCTTGGCGACGTTGTCAGCAGCCCACTGGCGTAACCAGATCGCGCGGCGTATGGCCACCACCAGAGCTGAAGATCTAGTGCTCAGCTTAATAGCATCGTCCGAAGCAGATAGGATATAATTCACAAAGGTCTCACAGGTGGCCAGAGCGTTGGCGGCCTCCGAGGGCAGGTCATCCGCCCCTTCCAGGGCAGTCTTAACCACCGTCCTGAGCGCAAGCCCCGTGATAGCTAAGGCGCACACCGGGCGGAGCGACGCTCCCCCAAATGCAAAGGCATGACATGCCAGTTGATCAACTCGCCAATCCTCTAAATCCTGCAGCGTAGTAGTGTCAGGGGAGTGCATAATAGAGGTGTTGGACAGACTCAGAATCGGGGCATCGACCTCAGGCGGCGATGTCCAACACTTAACCAGATCGGCAGGAAATGGATACTTCTTATCCACAGCTTTAGGAATCCCCTGGAGTTTGCTGGGATGTTCCCATTCATTCAGCACTAGGTTATTAAAGTGAGTTTGTTCGGGAAACTCCAACCGCACCCTAGCGGTATGAAACAGATCGCCCCTTTGCCGAGGGGCCGCGGGAGAGGGAGACAGGAATAACACATCAAAGATCTGAGACAGCAGTCTGTCAATGTCGTCCTGGGACCAAAGATCAGAACCAGACTCCTCCTGACTCCTGGACTCGTCCTCGTAGGATTCTGAGTCAGAGAGCAGTTCCCCTTCCTCTGATGGGGACTGAGCATAGGAAAGCAGTATATCATCAGATTCTACAGGGAGAATAGTAGCTTCAGGATTCAAATGACGCCTCTTGGCAGTAGCCTTGCGCGCCAAGAAGCCAGCAATGAAGCTTTCCACACTAGCCAATCTAGAGGCCAAATCAGCGTGAGAATCCCCACTAGTATTGGGGGTTATGTTCAAGCTTGGGGGAGTAGGGGAAATAAGGCGAGGTGCGGGCCCAGCCTCGGAAGAGGTGGGGAGACCGGCTAGCGCCTGTTGAGCACAAGGTACGCAGACCCGTGTATTGTCACCGCTGCTAGGTGAAACCCCACAAGCAGCACACAGACGGGCTTGTCCCAGGGGAACCCTGTTCGCGATGTCCTGGGATGCCTCCATATGGTGATTATCAAATTCAATATGCCAGTAGGGATTGACGCTTTAAGCAACCCTGGATGCCCCAATAACCCGCTGGGAAGTGGGAGTAATTTCTGAAAAATGGTCTGGACCGGGTGCTACGTCGGGCCGGGGGAAGCCACCGATGACCGCTGTCTGAAAGACACAGGGATGTCAGAGCCGAGCGCGAAGAAGCAAGCTAGGGAAAAGATCGCCCATGAGGGCACTTACAGTCTGCGAGGGGAGGACCGTCTTCACCACGCGCATGCGAGAAGGAAATGGCGCCCAGTGAACCTCGAAGGGCGGGCCAGAGCGGGCGATGACGCGGAACGCGCCAGACCGAACCACGCCTCCCCCCCGGAGAGCGCGAAGCTAGAAGGTGTGCAGCCAATCAGGAGAGAATGGTAGATACGTCAGCATCACTTCAGAGAAGAAGTCTGACGAAGTGAGTAAGGAGATTTGAAAAACGCCGTAGCTTCCCCAAACTGTGCTGCTGTATGCGCCTAGAGCACAGTAAAACGCTGCGGTCAGTTGAAAAATAAGCAAGTGAAGCGCGCTCTGACACCCGGTAGCGGTAAAGCGTCTATAGTGTACTTAGGGCAAGGAGTAGGCCATCAAACACACAGCCCCCCCCCCCCCTCTTTTTCCCCCCACTAACGGGGGAATCTGGGAAGGAAGGTGACCCGAATAGAGGGTTCACCGTTAGATGGGGCATGGGGGCACTAGTGCGGGAGGGGCAACCACTGAAGGCTCACCATTCGCCTTAACCACCTACACTATGGAGGGGGATTGCGGTGGAGACTAGCTCCGTAAGCACACTAGGTGCTGCCTACCTTCACCCGACCAACGCAGCCCAGGCTGGGAGGCATTAATTCACAATGAGGACGGGTGGAAATAGTCCCGCAGGGCCTCGGGCTGTCAAGCCCCGCTCGCCTGCGAGAGCGTGATACTTCATGTCTTCGCAGTTCCAGCACTGCAGAGAAATCTGGGGATTTGTGGGAGGTCCCTCAGTATATGTAGGGCCGGGAGGAGCTTGTTTTCTACATGTCTGCAGTGCACGGCGCTGGAGGCGGAGGATTACCCACATGTTGTTACTACTACTGGAGCAGGACGTGCTGTATGCTTAGAATAGTATAACTTAATATAATATATTAATATAATTAGAGGACCGTGCACCACAGTCTGAAATGGTCATCCTAAAACCCCTTTGTGGGAAAAAATCGTTTTTCTATTCAATGATTGCTCCAATGAAAACTCAGGGGGCTGAATACTTATGCACGCCACACCTACAGTCCGTATTTTTTTATTTTGTAACTTTGGAAGAGCATATTGGTTTTCTTTACACTTCATGTGCTTTGTTTTGCTCTATCACATAATATCTCAATAAATACATTTAAAAGTTAAAGTGGACCAACACCCAGGATTTTCACTATCCTGGGTGTTGGTCCACTTCAGCGGGGCATCCGAGATCAGGATGCCCCGCTGTGTGAAACCCCCCCAAAAACGTACCTTTTCGGCGACGGACAAGCGACGGATAAGCCGCCGCCTCCCGCGCGTCCCTCTTACAGGGTGCGCGCCCACGCCGGCCATTCACAAACGGCCGGCGCGCGCACTGCTAGAGGGCGCGCGGGAGGCGGCGGCGGCTGATCCGTCGCCGATAAGGTAAGGTTTTTTGGGGCTTTTGGGGGGTGTTTCACCCCACTGGACATCCCGATCTCGGATGCCCCGCGGTGAGGGAGGTGATCTTATAGATTCATGACCCCTATACCAGTTCACAAGGCTGGAGGGATGGCAAGTCACCTGCGCTCCATTACCTGCCTCCCCAAAGCGCGGGGGGGGGGGGGGGGCAGAAGAGCCCGGGCCCACGGGCTTGTATCCTGCAGGGCCAGGGGCCACAAAAGCTGGCCCCTGCGCCCTGTTTCTACAAGCCCTGCATAGCTGGTCCCGGGCTGGTTACTTTGGGTAAGGGGGACCCCTGGGAGGGGGGACTCTATGTCTTTTTTCTCAATTTAACCCTTTGTAGTGTGGATGGTAGTTGTATTTTATTTGTAAATGTTATAAAGTACTTGTTTCAGTTAGGGGGGTCTCCTGGGCAGGAACGGGGGGCTACCGATAAATATGTGGTACCGTTCTAATCGGTAGAAATGGGGCTTTCACATGCAATATGATTCAGCTGAAGCACTAAAATCAACCTTGTAAAACTTTGAAAAGGTATGAACAGAAGACCAAGTAGCGGCCTTGCAAACTTGTTCAACAGAAGCCTGGTGCTGAAAAGCCCAAGAGGCACCAATAGCACGAGTGGAATGAGCAGTAAGGCGGAATGGAGGATTCTTCCCCTTAGCAGAGTAGGCTTGAATCACAGCCTGATGAATCCACTTGCTGATAGTAGACTTGGCTGGAGCCAAAGCCTTCCTAGGACCAGAAGGGACCACAAAAAGAGCATCAGTGTTCCTGAAAGGTGCAGTAGCCACCAGATAGTACTTCAGACACCTAACCACATCCAAAGAGTGCAAAACTCTCTCCTTAGCATTGCTAGGATTAGGGCACAAAGAAGGAAGAACAATATCCTGATTCAAATGAAAGGCAGACACTACCTTAGGCAGAAAGTCAGGTTTGAAATGAAACACCACCTTGTCCTGGTGTCTCTCATAGTAGGGGGGCTGAATGGAAAGCGCTGCCAACTCAGACACACGCCTGACAGAAGTGATACAAGGGGGACGCACATGAGTGACCCCCTGGAAAAAAGTCCTGATCAGAGGGTGCTGAGCAAAGGCCTTCTGGAAGAAAAATAGCCAGGGCAGAAACCTGACCCTTCAGAGTACTGAGTTGGAGCCCCATCTCCAACCCATGCTGCAGGAACTCCAGAATCCTGGGAATAGAGAACACACGACAGAGAAGAGACCTAGACTCACACCAGTCAATGTAGGCACGCCAAACCCTGTAATAAATGGAAGAGGAAGACTTCTTCCTAGCTTTAATCAAAGTATCCACAACCGAGGAAGACAGCCCCTTCTCCATCAAGATGGAGGTTTCAGCAGCCAAGCCGTCAAAGCCAGAGTTTGTAAATTGGGATGGCATAGTGAGCCCTGAGTGATCAGATCTGGCACCAAGGGCAGAGCGTATTGATCTACTGCCAGCTGTACCACGTCTGTGAACCACACTCTTCTTGGCCACCTGGCACCCCTTCCAGAGCAATCTTGCGCAGAACCCTGCCCAGCAGGGGAATTGGGGGGGGGGGGGGGGGGGGGGGGGAAGACATACAGAAACTGAAAGTCCTTCCATGACATTGCTAGCGCATCCGAAGTCAGGCTCAGAGGACCCCTGGACAGAGAGACAAAGGCTGGAAGCTTGTGATTGTGGCGGGACGCAAACCGATCCACATCTGGTTGGCCCCAATGGTAACAGAGATTGAAACACCCTGCTGCATAGGGACCATTCTCCCTGGCGAGAGGTCCCCCTGCTCAGAGAGTCCGCCAGGTGGTTTTCCACCCCCGGGATGTACACAGTTGAAATGCAGGGGACATTGGCCTCCTTCCAAGTCAGGATCAGAGACGCTTCCTGGAGGGCCCCCTTGCTCCGGGTCCCTCCCTGATGATTGATGTAGGCAACTGCTGTCTGGTTGTCTGAGCGCACCTGAACAGGCAGGCCCTGAAGATGAGTAGTCAAGCGAGCCAGAACTAACCTGATCACTCGCAGCTCCAAGACATTGATAGGTGTGTGGGCCTCCTGAGGCCCCCACCTCCCCTGGAACCGCAGGGACTTCCAGAAACCCCCCCAACCTGACAGACTGGCATCCGTGGTGACTGTCTCCCAGGAAGGGGCAAGGAAGGATCTGCCCCCCTACAGGTTGCTTGAGTCCATCCACCACGAGAGGGACCTCCTGACCAGGGGGGAGAGCACACAGACCCTGTCCAGGGACACTGGGTCCTTGTCCCATACTGACAATAGGTGAAGTTGCAGAGGCCTCAAGTGGAACTGAGCATAAGGGACCGCTTCAAAGCATGCCACCATCAGGCCCACCAGCTGCATCCCCTGCCTGATGGAGGGATGGGGACAAGCTAGGAGGGACTGAGCCTGTGCGATCAGACTGTCCACCTTCTGTTGAGGAAGGAAGATCCTTGCCTGAACTGTATCCAGATTCATTCCTAGGAATGGAGTTACCAAGGAAGGGGACAGTGAGGACTTGGGGTGGTTGATCACCCATCCAAATGACTCCAGAGTGGACACCACCAGCTGAGTATCCAACTCTGCCTGATGTAGAGACTGGGAAGTGATGAGGATGTCGTCCAGATAACACGCGGACGCCCTGACATCTGAGCAGAGACATCACGCCAGCCAGCACCTTGGTGAACACCCTGGGAGCTGAAGTGAGGCCGAAGGGCAAGGCCACAAATTGGTAGTGTTGATCCATAAGAGCGAACCTGAGGAACCTTTGATGACCTGGGAACACAGGAATATGAAGTTAAGCATCTTTGATGTCCACAGAAGTCATGTAATCCCCTTGGCGCAGGGAACTGATGGCAGAGTGCAGAGTCTCCATGCGAAAGCGCCTGCCCCTGACAAACTTGTTGAGGATCTTCAAGTCCAGGATGGGCCTGACAGAACCATCCTTTTTGGGTACTGTGAATAGGTTGGAATAAAAGCCCTTGCCTTTTTCTCTTAAAGGGACTTGGCAGATGACCCCCAGCTCCAGGAGGCCTTGCACTAGCTCCTGAGCTGACACAGGGACCTAAGGAATCCGGGATCTGATGAATCTTGGAGGGGGATCGGCAGCAAACTCCAACTTGAAACCCGAGGACACTACCTCCTGAATCCACCGGTCTGAGACATGAAGCCTCCAGACGTGAGCAAGTGCTGCAGCCGTCCCCCCACCCGGATGGGTGAGGGCGTGCCTGAGGGGGCTTGGGAGAGGATTTAGCTTTGGGACCCCAGGAGGAGCCAGGACATCCACGTCCTCTGCCTCTACCGCAGAAATCTCCTCGGACCCGAGGGAAAGAAACCCCCCTTCCCTGTCTTGCACCACGGAAAGGGGAGGAGAAGGAACCCTGACCCCGAAAGGGCCGAGATTGCCGCCTGCGCTGGGACAACCTGCCTCCCTTAGCAAAAAGGTCCAGGCGGTCCCCAAACAGGCGCAGTCCTTTAAGGGGGAAACCCAGTGAGGGCCTTCTTGGCAGGGTTGTCAGCAGCCCACTGGCGCAGCCAAACTGAGCGGCGTATAGCCACCACAAGGGCAGAAGTTCTGGCACACATTCTAATGGTGTCATCCAATGCCGATAGGACAAAATTCACAAAAACATCACAACCGGAGAGTGCATTAAACACCTCACAAGGCAAATCATCAGGGGCACTATCAAGCATATTCCTGATAAGGGTTCTAGTGGCCACAGCCGTAATGGCAGAAGCACAGACCGGGCGCAGCGCCGTCCCCGCACATGCAAAGGCGTGGGATGCCAGCTGATCAAGACGCCGGTTTTCAGCATCCCGCAGGGTAGTAGAATCAGGGGAATGCATAACAGAGGTGTTAGATAACCCTAGGATTGGGGCATCCACCTCGGGGGAGGATGACCAACATTTAACCACCTCAGCAGGAAAGGGGTACTTCCTATCCCAACTCCTTGGAACCCCAGGAAATTTACTGGGGCGCTCCCATTCCTTGAGCACAAGGTTATGGAAATGTGCCTGCTCTGGGAATTCCAGGCACGCTTTTTGCTGTATGGAAAAGCTCCCCTCTTTGCCTAGGGGCCTCAACAGGGAGAGAGATAGACAGAACCTCAAAAATCTGGGTCAATAATCTGTCAGTGTCATCCGGGGCCCAGGGGTCAGAGCCAGAATCGTCATGACCCCTTGGTCTCTCATCAGATGAGCCTGAATAAGAAAAGAGCTCCCCTTCATCAGAAGGGGTATAGCCACACAGATTCCAAAATTCCTCAGTTCCCATAGGGAAAACAGTAACATTAGGCGCTAAATGCCGCTTCTTAGCAGGGGTCTTACGCGCTAAGGACTTCACATTAATCTGTTCAACAGTAGCCAGTCTAGAACACACATCAGACTGACAATCCCCACTAGTATGCAACTCAGCAGGAGTGAGGTTTAAGCTTGGGGGAGTAGGCGACGTGAAACGAGGTGCAGCCACTGGCAGGCCAGATTGCAATGCAAGCACCTGCTCAGCACAGGGTATGCAGACCCGCGCCTTGTCAGCATGAGGTTGCCCACATGCTACACACAGCCGGTCTTGTCCCGAAGGGACCCCGGTCACATTCTCCTGGGATGCCTCCATATGGTGATTTTTTAGAGGCGCTATACGCCGATAGGGAATAACGCTATATAGCAACCCTGGATGCCCCTAACCTGCTAGGGAAGTGGGAGTATAATTTTTACAAGGCCTATAAGTAATAAGTAAAGTAAGTAAAGTATAAGTAATATATTAAAACAGGGCCGGGAGAAGCCAGGAAGGGTTCGTCCCGCCTGAAAGACATAAGCAGACAAGACCTTAAGTACATCGTAACCCAAGTGAAGTGAATAAAGCCGCCCGCGAGGGCACTTACGGACCGCAGTAGGTATGAGTCTGTCGCACCTAGGCCAACCAGACAGGGAAAATGGCGTCGGTATACCTCGAGGTCGGCGGGCCAGTAACAGCGATGACGCGGAACGCACCAGACGAGCCCCGCCCCCCCGAAGAGCGCGAAGCCAGCACGGCAAGCAGCCAAGGCTGGGAGGCATATTACTAGTGGAACGGGTGGGAATAGTCCTACAGGGCCGCAGGTTAATAAACCCGCTCACCTGCAAGTTGAGAGCCAATTTCTCGTCCTTCGCAGCCAGACTGCAGAGAAATTCTGGGGATTTGTGGGAGGTCCCTGGGTATTTGAGGGGCCGGGAGGAGCCCATTTTCGATGTCTCTGCAGTCCAGCGCCATCTGGCAGAGTATATCCCAACTGTAAGTATTAGATTTGGAGCAGGACGTACTGTATACTAAGAATAATTCCTCAGCTTCCAAAGGAAAGAGGGAAACAGCGGATGATGAATGACGCTTCTTAGCAGAAGCCTTACGTGGAGCAGACCCAGCAATATGCTTTTCAATGCTGGCTACCCGTGCAGCCAAATCAGGTTGAGACTCCCCACTGGTATGCACCTCACTAGGAGTCAGATGTAAACGTGGGGGGGTAGGCGAAGCCAGCGGGGGCACAGGCCCAGCCACAGGTAACCCACACGGCAGCGCAAGCACCTGCTGGGCGCAGGGTACACATACCCTGACATCATCACTTATAGGGGATACCCCACACACCACACATAGCCGGCTTGTTCCGAAGGATCCCCAAGCGCATTATCCTGAGAAGCCTCCATATGGTGATTATTGTGGCACAGCAGGCAAATATAGGATTAACACTAAATAAAGCTACCTGGGATGCCCCAAGAGCCCCCTAGGGAAGTGGGAGATATATAGGTACAATAGGCCTGGTTAACGCTAAACCAAGGGGAGAGGACCGGGAGAAACCACAAAAAGTTTGACCCGCCTGAAAGACATAGGCGACCCCACAGGGGCACTTACGGACCGCGGTAGGTAGAGAGCAGCCACGCAGCACAGGAGTCAAAATGGTGCCCGCATATCCCTCGAGGGGCGGGCCGTGGAGAAGTGATGCGGAAAACGTCAACCGCAAGCCGCCCCCCCCGCAGAGCGCCCAGCCAATGATGGCGCAGCAGCGCCTGAGGCGATGTCGCCGCCTGCGGAGCGTAGTACAAATGCGCGGTGGCTGCGACATTAAGTAAAACAGTGGCAACGCACAAGCACACCCCCCCCCCCCCCCCCCCCCCGGAGTTCTCCCCAGGGAGAGCGAGGTGAGGGGGCAGCTGCCAACCTAAGAAAAGGGGCCCATCTAAAGGGGACAGGGGGTAAATGTAACCCCAGAGAGCGGGAGGGGCATCCCCTAAGGCTCACCACAGGCCTATACCGCCTATCCTGTTAAGGCAGGGACTGCGGTTGGAGCAGCGCTCTTTAGCACCTGACCCTGCTGCTGCCTACCTTCATCCGAACCAGTTCAGCCAAAGCTGGTAGGCAGTGGGTTCGGAACTTGAGAAATGATTCTTTCCCCTGGAACTTTTCCACATTTGTAAAGCTGATTTAAACCCATCCAGTATAGGAGTCTTCTAGTATTAGAATACATTTTAACATGTTAAATTGATACAACTATCCAAAGTTTTCATATATGGTCTAAATATTCTATGTGAAGGTTTAGGTTCCAGCAGCAGAAGCCACGATTTAAGTTATCAACTCACCTTACATTGTATAATTAGCTTAGGATAAATGGTTATATTTTCTGCTTCATCTAAGATTTCACATTGAATGGGGAAAGTTGATCCATTGTCCGTAATAAGATCTTCTTTAATTGGTTTAACTTTCAGTAGCTTTGGTGGCCCTACAACAATAGTTACACCCATTATAATTATATTGTAGCAAAGAGCAAAAGATGTGATGCAAATAATGCAAGAAGCCACCAAATCACTTTTTATTATGGTAGTTTATTCATTTTAATGTGTCAATCATTTTCTTGACATTGGGGAATAATCCCTGAAATTGCTGACAGAAAGTGTTATATATATATATACACATTAAACTTCTAATTACATTAACAGAAATGTGTGAAAATCACCTGGGCTATGTTCCAATGTACCATATTTTAAGCAGTAGATGATGCACCTGGGCCAGGGGTTCCCAACCAGTGGTACAAGTACCACTAATCGAACTTGAGATCCTATCATGTGGTACTCATCCAGGCTTCAGATTGACCCCAACCTGATCTGCTGCCACCTATACTTCAGCAAAGTTTCATTCCTGCACCCACAAGCCAGAACTGGGGCTGTGTGAGTGGAGTGGACAGCTAGGTCATATTTGAATTACATTTTCTCCCCACTTTAGGGGGAAAAAAATACAGTAAGTTAGATGTGTACAGTATGAAAAAGCCTAAAATTATCACGTGCCATGTAAGCTACGAACAGAATAATAAATAGCTGTTGGGCAATAAATTATGTATGTTAAATTGCATTTACCCCCTCCTGACATATGAGTGGAAGCCTGTGTGTGATGGCCTCCTTTTCCGAAGCAAAGAGAAATACCCATAAGTTACACATTGCTATAAGGAGCCAAGAGTGTCCACGAGGATAAAAAGTTCTGTCTTCTGTCAGCCTTTTCACCTACTGCAGCCTTTAGGCGTTAATGTAATGTATTATGCACGTGTTATATTAATTTGCTTGATGTATTAACTTTGTTGGATGCTTTAAAGCGGATATCCAGTCAAGAAAATAAAGCTTGCCAATTTGCTCCCCTGAAGTCCCCCTTTGACGAAAAGTGGTGTATGCAGTTTGAGAGGGTTTAGCCCCATGCAGACGTTGTGAAATAGCTGCTCTCCTAGAATTACATGAGTTTGGCCATCTTGGATTACACCAGAGAACATTGCTTACACATGAGAACGAGTGGGGAAGATGAGGGGAGAGTCTTTGCTAGCAAACAGACACACTGCAAATGAGCTGCGAGCTTCAGAGAGAGATTTTATGTTTCCACACAAGATGCTAGAAGTAGATAATACAATTCTTTGAGTACTCACCTGTAAAATTGTTTTTACTATGCATGGCACAGCCTGCTTCAAGAAGTCCTTACGTATGGGATATTCTGCCACAAGGTGGAGCAGTGCACTGCAGAAGAGTTGTGGCTCATCCCGGTACCATATAAAAACAGGATCACCAATAGATCTCTCCAGTGTTGACAAGCAGTTATACAAGAAGCCGGGAGATAATAAAGGTAAAAAAGGTAAAAACCCCAACTAACTTGGAACAATCACCATAAAGAGGCAACCAAGAATAACGATAAGGGTGGGGTGAAGCAGGTCGTGCCATGCATAGTAAAAACAATTCTACAGGTGTGCACTCAAAGAATTGTATTTTTCCTACTGCATGGCACGGCTTGCTTCAAGAAGTCCTTGCGTATGGGACATCCAACAGCAGTGTCCGTAAGGTAAGGTGGGATCGCCAAAAAGTAGCAACAGGCAGTTCAAACCACCACCGCCTTAAGTACCTTGCGACCAAAGGCAGCATCAGCTGAGGCCTTAACGTCAACCTTGTAAAACTTGGAAAAGGTATGAACAGAAGACCAAGTCGCGGCCTTACAAACCTGTTCAACAGAAGCTTGGTGCTGAAAAGCCCAAGAGGCACCAACAGCATGAGTGGAATAAGCAGTAGTTCGGAAAGGAGGAACCTTCCCTTTAGCAGAATAGGCTTGAACCACCGCCTGGCGAATCCACTTGCTGATAGTAGATTTAGCTGGAAGCAAACCCTTCCTAGGTCCTGCAGGAAGAACAAAAAGAGCATCAGATTTCCTGAAAGACTCAGTAGCAACCAAATAAAACTTCAGAACTCTGACAACATCCAGAGAATGAAGGGTCTGTTCCTTGGAATTAGCAGGGTTTGGACACAAAGAAGGTAAGACAATGTCCTGATTGAGATGAAAAGCAGACACAACCTTGGGCAAGAAATCCGGCTTAAGCCGAAACACCACCTTATCCTGATGCCGCTCAAGGTTTAATGGCAAGCCACCACAAGAGAGACTGTCTGGCCAGGGGGGACAGGGCAAATGCCTGATCTAGGGACGCAGGGTCCCGATCCCAAACTGACAAAAGGTGCAACTGAAGAGGTCTCATGTGAAACTGAGCAAAGGGAACCGCCTCGAAGCAGGACACCATCAGGCCCACTAACTGCATCCCCCGCCGGATGGAGGGATGGGGACACAAGAGCAGGGCCCGTGCCTGCTTCTGAAGGCCCTCCACTTTCTGCTGAGGCAGGAAAACCTTGACCTGAGAGGTATCCAGAGTCAAGCCCAGAAAGGACCTCACTAAAGACGGAGACAGTGAAGACTTGGGATAGTTGATTACGCAACCGAAGGACTCGAGAGTGGAGGTCACCACCTGAGTATCCTTCTCGGCCTGATGAAGAGACTGAGCCGCAGAATGTCTTCCAGGTAAGGAAGGATGCGAATGCCCTGGTTCCGCAGCAGAGCCATCACACCCGCCAGCACCTTGGTGAACACCCGAGGAGCCGAGGTGATACCGAACGGTAAGGCCACAAACTAGTAATGCTGATCCCCCAGAGCGAACATCAAGAATTTCTGATGACCTGGAAAGATTGGCACGTGAAGATAGGCATCCTTGATGTCCACAGTGGTCATGAAGTCGCCCGGCCAGAGGGTACTGACAGCTGAACGTAGCATTTCCATGCGAAAGTGCTTGAACCTGACGAACTTGTTGAGACCTTTCAAGTCCAGGATGGGCCTCAAAGACCCGTCCTTTTTGGGGACCGTAAAAAGATTGGAGTAGTACCCCTGACCATGTTCTTGGTAAGGCACTAGAAAAACGACTCCTGACTCTAAGAGGCATTGAACCGCAAGGCGCAAACCCCGAGCTGAAAGAGGGTTTTGAGACATCCGGGATCTGAGGAATCTTGGGGGCGGGCGGCCAGGCTGCAAACTCTATCTTGCAACCGGAAGACACCACCTCCTGAATCCACCGGTCTGAGACGCGAAGCCTCCAGACGTGAGCAAAGAGCCGAAGCCATCCCCCCCACCCGGATGGGTGAGGGCGCCTCCTCATGTGTGAGGGGCCTTGGGAGGGGGTTTGGGCTTGGACCCCCAAGATAGACAGGGGCGACCACAGGACCTGCCACAGCCCCAAGAATCTCTGCGGCTATCCGAGAAAAGGGAGCCACGACCTCTCCTAGAGGAATGAAAGGAAGAGGAGGAGAAGGAAGGCCCCCAAAAGGGCAGAGACTGCTTCCTATGCTGAGGTAGCCTACCATCCTTGGCTAGGACAGCCGCAACCCCGCAAAGGGGAGCCCAGTGAGAGCCTTCTTACCAGCAGCGTCAGCTGCCCACTGACGCAACCAAACAGAGCGGCGCATAGCCACCAAGAGGGCCGAGGCCCTACCACCCAGCCGGATGGCATCATCCATGGCAGTAAGCACAAAGGCAACAAAATCAGAGCAAAGCAAGAGGGCCCTGTAATCCTCCCTCCTCCTACCAGCCATGGCGCCATCAGTGAGACGTTTGAGCTTCTTCTTAAGAGCATAAGAGCAATTGCTGTGATGGCAGCAGCACAAACCGGACGCAGCCCTGCCCCCACAAACGTAAAGGCATGGCAGGCCAGCTGATCCATGCGCCAGTCCGCGCTGTCAGGCAGTGTAGTAGTGTCAGGGGAGGGCATGACCCTAGGACAGCCCTAGGACGGGAGCGTCCACCACAGGGGGGCACGACCATCGCTTGACCAGGTCAGCAGAGAAGGGATACCTCTTATCCAAATCATTGGGCACTGTGGGCAATCTATTAAGACGTTTCCACTCCTTGAAACAGAGAAGGCTGACGGCAGAAGGAGACCATACGGTCCATCTAGTCTGCCCTTATGTGTATATTGTATGTACTCTTTATCTTAGGATAGATGTGTGCTTATCCCAGGCATGTTTAAATTCAGTGACTGTTGATTTTTCAACTACCTCTGCTGGAAGTTTGTTCCAAGCATCTACTACTCTTTCTGTAAAATAATATTTTCTAACATTGCTCCTGATCTTCCCCCCGACTAGCTTCAGGTTGTGCCCCCTTGTTCTATCATTAAGTTTCTTCTTAAAAACACTTCCCTCCTGAACCTTATTCAATCCTTTCACATATTTAAAGGTCTCAATCATGTCCCCTCTCCCTGCTTTCCTCCAGACTGTACAAATTAAGTGTTTTAAGTCTCTCCTGATTTTCCCACTGCCTGGCTACACTGTCTACTCATCTTGCAGCTATCAGTAATCAGTACCCCTAAATCTCTCTCCTCCGAGGTCCTGGCTAACACAGTGCTGCCCATACGGTACTCAGAGGACCATATTAGAGAAATGGCCCTGCTCAGGAAACTCCAGGATTCGTTTATCAGGACGAAAGTGCTCACCCGGTTTAGACAACAGTCTATCGGTGTCATCAGGTAGCCACAATTCCTCCTCGGAAGCACACCCATGGTCACTGTCGCACCCCTCCGACTGGTCCCCAGAGGAGTCAGCGTCCTGGGAGAGCTCCCCCTCTAGGGAGTAACGGTCACCAAAAGCATCAAGTCCCTCATCCTCCTCAGCAAAAACGGAGGGCGTGGGATCAAGGTGCCGCTTCTTGCTAGAGGCCTTACCCGTCACAGGCCTGGCAAGCTGCCTTTCAATGCTGGCCACACGTAGTGGCAGATCAGATTGTGACCCCCTGCTAGTATCCCACTCAAAGGGGATGCCCCGCACATGACACAAAGCCGGGATTGCACCGAAGGACCCCCAAGCTCGCCATCCCCAGCAGCCTCCATATAGTGATTAACACAGGCGCAATTGTCCAGCACAGGGTAAGGGCTAATAGCCACCCGGGATGCCCCCAGAAACCAGGAGAGGGGAGATAGAGGGGGGGGGGGGGGGGAGAAGCAGGACCGGGAGAAACCACAACACACAGTTATCCCGCCTGAAAGACAAACAGAAAAACACAAGCATCCCGCAGCACATGCCCAAAAGGAATAAGCAACCCCCAAAGGGGACTCACAGACCAAGCAGACCGGACGTGCAGCACACACCGAAGATCGCCAAGCCACCAGGCTAAAGATGGTAAAGACTCCAGGACGATCACCGCTGCAGCCCACGAAGGAAGAGGGGCCCCGGACACGCAGCAGCCTCAAAATGGAGGCAGAACGAGAACCTCGAGGGGTGGGCCGTGGGGGGACGCCGCGATACGCGTCATCCCCCGGCACCCCCCCCCCCCCCCCGAAGAGCGCAAAATAGCGATCACGTGACCGGCGCCATTACACTCAGAAAACGCCTCACAGCAGTAGCGGTGTACAAAGTGAAAACAACAGCGGCAAATAACCACCCGCTGCCAACAAACCCCCCGAACACCCGCCGAGGGGGAGGAGGAGAGCGGGCAGGCAGCGGCAGAAGGGCCAGGATAGGGAGGGAAGGGGAGGGGCCCAGAAACAAGAGGAAAGAGAGAGGCAAAACAAGATGAAATAAACCATCAACACCAGTCCCCAAAACACCACTCACCCCCTCAATAGCCAGGATCAGGGTCAGGATCTCCACATCCCTCAGTAGGCTCACCATAAAGCCTATGGCCGGCCACCCATTGTGGTACAGGGTCTGTGGCTTGGAGCAGCGCTTCTCGAGCACCTGACCATAGTGCTCCTCTACCTTCACCGTCAGCCGAGGCTGGGAGGCACAGAGGGTCCGGAAACGGGTGGAAATAGACCTGCAGGGCCGCAGGCTTGGTTGCCCCGCTCACCTGCGCAATATAGAGAGCCATCTTTTATCTTCGCAGTATTACTGCAGAGGAAACACTGGAGAGGTCTATTGGTGATCCTGTTTTTATAGGGTACCGGGAGGAGCCACACCTTTTCTGCAGTGCACTGCGCCACCTCGTGGCGGAATATCCCATATGTAAGGACTTCTTGAAGCAGGCCGTGCCATGCAATAGGAAAAAGATGCTTCTCTGTCTGCATTGATGTAAAGATCAGCATGGCTGCAGTGTGCCTGTGTGATATCACTTTTCCACACAATGCAAGCAGTCAGCAGATTGGGATTTTGCTATAAGCAGCCCACAACAAAGATATCAGCTTTTTCTGTCATGTTAGACACACTCACAAAATGAATTACCAGCTTCTGGAGGGAATAAATGTAAGTGAATGGCCTCAGCTACCACAGAAACGGTTGCTTGAAATGTTAAAACAATGTTTTAAGAGCTCGCTGAGCATTTTTAACTAGATTAGGGGTCATTTTGACTGTGGGACTGAGTTTAGGGGAGTAATTTACTAGTTAGCTTTTAATCGATTTTTGTTATTTAGTGAACATTGTGTATACTGATGTATTACTAACCTTGGTCATTACAAGGCTTGTCACCTCGGTAACATTAAGTTTCGTGCACAGTTTGGGGTAAATAGATCAGCTAATAGAACTCCTTAATACTAGGATACTTCTTTATGCTCAGTGGTGCTCCGCCTTATGGAGGATGACACAAGTTAACTGTTTTACCATTGGAAGCCTGGTGGTCCGTATGTTTCCAGGTAGGGGTGTAATTGTATATGCATTTATTTCCCCATTTTCGTATTTGGCCATATATTAATTCTATATTATAGACTAGTCCGATTTGCATTTCAAGGAATGGGCGCAAAACATATTGTGGACAATATAAACGCAAGTGGGGAACAAAAATTTCTGTGAAATACTCACCTGTAGAATTGATATTATTTGTATACAGTACGTCCTGCTCCAGATATAGTACTTACACTTGGGTTATCCTCCGCCAGATGGCGCTGCACTGCAGAGACATGCAAAACAGGCTCCTCCCGGCCCCTCAAATACCGGGGACCTCCCACAAATCCCCAGCATTGAAAAGCAGTGAACAAGAAGCCGGGAGAATTAACCACCGAAACTGGTAACTATAACAATGGTTACAATCACCATACAGGGGATCCAGAAAAAAGCAAAAACCAGGGTGGGGTGGAGCAGGACGTACTGTATACAAATAATATCAATTCTACAGGTGAGTATTTCACAGAATTGTATTATTCTTAGTATACAGTACGTCCTGCTCCAGATATAGTACTTACACTTGGGACATCCAATAGCAGTGTCCATAAAGTAGGGTGGGATCCCCAACAAAAAAGGCAACAGCAGACAGTTAAAACCACTGCCACCTGCATAACCATGTGGCCAAGACAGCATGAGCTGAGGCCCTAACATCAACCTTGCAATACTTTGAAAAGGTATGAACAGAAGACCAAATAGCGGCCTAGCAAACCAGTTGAACGGAAGCCTGGTGCTGAAAATCCCAAGAGGCACCAAAAGCATGAGTAGAATGGGAAGTAAAGCTAAAGTAAAGATTCTTCCCCTTGGAGGAATAGGCCTGAGTAATAGCCTGACGAATCCAAACGCTAACAGTAGACTTGGCAGAAGCCAAAAACCCTTTCCAAGGACCAGAAGGAACCATCCCATCCAAGTAATGACCAGGGCCAAAGCCGCCTAACTCCCGAAAGCAGACGAGATCGGGCACATTCAGGATGGAGTGGCCGTAGGCCCAAAGGAACATCAGTTCTCCTAAAGTACACAGTGACTACCAAGGAAAAAAACTTCCAACGCCAGAACCCTTTCCTCAGCGTTGCTAGGAATAAGGCATGGAAGGAAGAACAATATCTTGAAAGAATGAACATAAGACACCACCTTAGGCAGAAAGTCCGGCTTCAGGCGGAACACCACCTATCCTGGTGTATGTCAAAGAATGGGGGCTAGATAGCCAGAGCCGCCAGCTCAGACACATGTCTGACCGAAGTAACAGTCACCAGAAGGACAACCTTGAAGGTAAGAACAGCCAGACAGCATCCTGAATAGGACCAAAAGGAAAAACCCCGCAAGGCAGACAGAAACAATACAAATCCCAACAGGGACCATAGGATTACCTGGGGGGATGCACATGAGTACCCCCTGAAAGAAGTCTTAACCAAGGAAAACTGAACAAAGACTTCTAAAGTAAGGCAGACAGGGCAGAACCTGACCCTTCAGAGTAATGAGTTGGAGAACCAACTCCAACTCATGCTGTAATAACTCTAGAACCCTGGGAACCGAGAACGCCCAACAGGGAAGAGACCTAGACTCACACCAATCAATATGGGTATGCCATACCCTATAGCAGATGGAAGAAGAAGAAGCTTGCTCCTAGACTTCCCATAGTCTCAAACACCGAGACAGATAAGCCTGTCTCCATCAAGATGGATGTTTCAGCAGTCAGGCCGTCTAGGCCGGAATCTGTAGATTGGGGTGACGTAAAGGGGCCCTGAGTGAGCAGAGCTGGCACTCCTGGCAGAACGTACAGAACTACTGCCCTCGGTACCACGTCTGCCAACCACACTCTACTATGCCACCCGGGGACCACCAGAGTCACTGGTCCCCCTTCCAGAGCAATCTTGCGCAGAACCCTGCCTAGCAGGGGGAATGGAGAAAAGACATACAGAACGTCCAGCCATGACGTTACTAAGGCATCCTGATCACGGCCAGAGGATCCTCGGACAGGGAAACAAGGGCCGAGAGCTTGTGATATGACGGGACAAACAGATCCACAACTGGTTGGACCCCATAGTGACACAGGGATTAGCACATCCTGTCGCAGAGGGACCCCCACCGGAGCGAATACCACTGATATGCAGGGAACATTGTCCTCCACCCAGATTAGGATCAAAGACACTTCCTGGAGGACCCTCCTGCTCCAGGTCCCTCCCAAATGATTAATGTAGGCCACTGTCGTCAGACATACCGAGCGCCCCCGAACAGGCAGGCCCTGAAGAGGAGTAGTCAAGCGAGATAGGACCAACCTAAACGCTCACTGTTTCAAACATCTATAGGTGTATGGACCATCTAAGGGCCCCACTTCCCCCAGAACCGCAGGGAGTTTCAGAAGAACCCCCCCCCCCCCCTTTCAACCTGATAGATTGGCATCCATGGTGACCGTCTCCAGGACGGGGCAAGAAGGGGACTGCCCCCAGACAGGTTCCTTGAGTTCATCCACTCCAAGAGGGACCTCCTTACCAGGGGGGAAGGCACACAGACCCTGCTCCAAGGATGCTGGATCCCTGTCCTGTACTAACAATAGAAGTCACAGAAGGGCCCAAGGGAAACTGAGCATAAGGGACCTCTTCTGAGCAAGCCACCAACGGGCCCACCAGCTGCATCCCTGCCTGGTGAAGGGACTGGGACAGCAATGAGGGACTGAGCCCATGCAACCAGATTGTCCACTTTATTGCTGAGGAAGGAAGATTCTCGTCTGAACTGAATCCAGATTCATTCCTAGGAATGGAGTTACCAATTAAGGGGACAATGAGGACTTGGGGTGATTGATCACCCATCCAAATGACTCCCAATGGACACCACCAGCCGAGTGTCCAACTTAGCCTGACGTAGAGACTGGGAACTGAAAAAGGACGTCCAGGTAGGTAATCGCGCGGACGCCCCTTGGTCTCATCAGAGACATCACCCCCGACAGCACCTTGGTGAGCACTCTGGGAGCTGAAGAGAGGCCAGATAACAAGGCCACAAATTAGCAGTGTTGGACTTCCAACACGAACCTGAAGAGCCTCGGTGTCCAGAAGACACAGGGATGTGAACATAAGCATCTTAGAGCTCCACAGACAGCAAGAAGCCCCTTGGGCGCAAGGCGCTGATGGCCCATCTCAGAGTTTCCATGCAGAAAACTGCCTGTAATTAGAGAATTGCCGAGAACCTGTGAATCCAGAATGGCCCAGACTGACCCATCCTTTTGGGGGACTGTGGGAAGGTTGGTGTAGCGGCCCCTGCCTCTGCCTGTTAAGGGCAATCTGCAAGCGACCCTCAGACCCCGCAGGCCTTGCATGGCCTGCGCCAGCACCTGAACAGAGGCAGGGACCAGGAGTACCCGGGGCCTGATAATCTTGGGGAAGGCCGCGCAGCAAACTATCTTGTATCCGGAGGACACTACCTCCTGAATCCACCAGTATGAGGCGTAATGCCTCCTGACAAGAGCAAAGTGCCGCAGCCATCCCCTCACCCAGATGGGCGAGGGTGCCCCATCATGCTTGAGGGGGTTTGGTGGAAGATTTAGGCTTAGCCCCACCGGAGGGGCCAGAGCGTTGTCTGCTGCTCCCGGGGCATGAGTTTGCGCGAGCCCCCAGGAAGGACACCCCAGGTTCTTGTTTAACACTATGGTAGGGGGGGGGGGGGGAGGGGTGCCCCTGCTCCGAGGGGGCCAAGACGGCCGTCTGCGTTGGGGTGATTTGCCCTTTTTACCAAACAGGTCCAGATGGGCCCCAAACAGGCGTTGCCCTCTAAAGGGAAGCCCAGTAATTGTCTTTTTAGTAGCAGCGTCAGCACCCCACTGTCGCAGCCAAACCAAGCGACGTATAGTCACCACAAGGGCAGAAGTTCTTGCACACCTTCTAATGGTGTCATCCAGCGCTAATAGGATACATTTTACAAACACATCACAACTGGAGAGTGCATTAAACACATCTCAGGGTAGATCCTCAGGGTGATGATCGAGCATCTTTCTGATGAGGGTTCTAGCGGCCACTGCAGTAATAGCCGCGGCACAGACCGGGCGCAGCGCCGTCCCTGCACAAGAAAAGGCGTGGGAGGCCAGCAGATCAATGCGCCAGTCCTCAGCATCCCGAAGGATACTATAAGCAGGGGCTGTAATAAAGGGGGGGTTAGGAACCCCTATGATCGGGGCATCCACCACGGGGGGTGATGACCAACAATTAACCACCTCAGGGGGGAAAGGGTATTTCCTATCCCAGTCCCCTGGGACCCCTGGAAGTTTACTGGGGCATTCCCATTCCTTGAGCACAAGAGCATGGAAATGAGCCTGCTCTAGGAATTCCAAACGTGCTGTAGCTGTATGGAAACGCTCCCCTCTCGGCTTGGGGGCCTCACCAGGGAGAGAGATAGACAGAACCTTAAATACCTTAATCAACAGATCGTCAGTGTCACACTGGGCCTAGTATTCAGGTCCAGAATCGTCATGACTCCTCGGCCTCTCATCACATGAGCCTGAGTCAGAGAATAGCTCTCCTTCATCAGAAGGGGTATAGTCACACGGAGTAGTAAACTCCTCAGTTCCCATAGGAAAAATAGTAACATGAGGCGTTAAGTGCCGCTTCTTAGCAGGGCCCTTGCGCTCTGCCAACCTCGCAATAATCTGTTCAGCCGTAGGCAGTCTGGAAGCCCCAACAGGCTTCAAATCCCCACTAGTATGCGACTCAGCAGGAGTGAGATTTAAGCATGGGGAAATAGGTGAACTGAAATGAGGTGCTGCCACTGGCAAGCCTGATTGCAGGGCCAGTGCTTGCTCAGCACAGAGTCCGCAGACCCGTGCCCTGTCGGCATCAGCATGGGGTTGTCCACACGCTATACACAGCCGGTCCTGTCCCAGAGGGACCCCGGTCACATAATTCTGAGATGCCTCCATATGGTGATTATTTAGGCCCAATATGCCAGCAGGGTTTTATGCTATAGGCAACCCTGGATGCCCCAAGACCCGGTAGGAAGTGGGAGAAATTTACAAGGCCCGCTATAAATTACACAGGACCGGGAGAAGCCACTGGATTCGACCGTCTGAAAGACATAATGGGAATAAAGGGTGTCAGAACCATGCGCAGTAACCAAGGATCATGAAAATCGCCCGCAAGGGCACTTACAGACCAAGGGAGGAGGAAGACCGCTACCACGCGCGCGCGACTAGCATCAAAATGGCACCAAGCGAACCTCGAAGGGCGGGCCAGAGTGGGCTGTGACGCAGAGCGCGTCAAGCCAGGTCCCCCCCCGAAGAGCGCGAAGCTCTGAGATAGTCCAACAGGGCTGCAGGCTTTGATAGCCCTGCTCACCTGCGAGAGAGTGATACTTCATGTCTTCGCAGTCAGCACTGCAGAGAAATCTGGGGATTTGTGGGAGGTCCCCGGGTATTTGAGGGGCCGGGAGGAGCCTGTTTTGCATGTCTCTGCAGTGCAGCGCCATCTGGCGGAGGATAACCCAAGTTTAAGTACTATATCTGCAGCAGGACGTGCTGTATACTAAGAATATCTTAATGGCAGTGCAATTGCATATCATAAAACAATGCAGAGTAAGGCCTTGAAAGCAAACTCTTACTGGAGGAAAAGTGAAAGGTATTTAAATGTATGGTAAATGAAAAGGGAGCTTGATAAGAAATCATACAAAGGATGCATACCTGGCAACACATTCATTTTCACAGTCCGAGTATCTTCTTTTAAACCAGGTACAGTGACATTTAATAGGAAAATCTGTTGAGCAAACAGAAATCAAAAACTAAAATAAAAATAGTAAAGATGTTTTGCGTTTTTTTTGGTCGACAAGTCAGAGCTAACTCCTGACCTGTCAAGAATCCATTATCACTCGGCTCTTCTGCTGTCTACATTATGAAGTAAATGCAACACAAACAAGCACAACATTTTTTAATCTTTCTAGTAGTTTGTAAAACCAAAAATGTATGATACCTCTCCCTGGCTGTCCACTCGCCCTCTTGCAGTCACACCTTTAATAGACAAATTAGAGTCTCTGCTTAATTCTTCATAGTTCAGAGTAAGACCACTGAGAAAAGAGGTTTGAAAAAAAAAAAAAAGGTAAAGTGCATTAGGTAAATATGACTAACTGCCACAAACTCAATGCCATTAAATTCTGCAGGCTACAGCCCTCCTGTGCAAACAGTAGACTCCCTGGGACACATCACAAGAGCATGATGTGTGATCTCAGCTTTGTGGGTAATAACAATGGACTCTAACCAGCTAATCATGCAGGGCTACTTTTTAATTGCCTGGACACCCCCCTTTAAGTTTAGTCTTGAAAGCAAGTTTAAAGTACTACATTTCTTAGAAGGAAACTCCTCATACAGACCAACTGGGCAGGCAATATCAAGCTCCATGAAGGCTAAAGAAAATAAACTACAGGTGATAGTAATAGTAAAACTTTACCTTTTATATGGCATGTCAATCTTCTAGCCACCCTTTATGTCCCTGTTTCCTGCACCGCCACCCTACCCTCCTGCCTGTACTGTTAAAGCCAGACAAAGGGGTAAAGGAGACAGTGAAGCGGCCTGCAAAAGTTGTCGTCTCTGCGCGACTGGGCACAAGGTGTGGATAACCGCACAACCACCACAGGGATTGCTAATGTGAAGAACATTTCCGGATGTACTATAGAAGAGTGTAGCTCAAGCAGTGTCTTGCAATGCTGGACAGGCACCATCCAACACAAAAAGGTAACTTAACCCATATCAAGCACCGGCAGTCATCATCTAGGTTTGAACAACTGAAAGCCCTATTGTGGAAGTTAACCTTACTTTTTCTGTCTGCAGTAACAGAATGGGAAGTTTTCATAGCATCATCGATCGTCCAGGGATGATAGCACTGTCAACAATGAAACCTCATATTGTGCTGATTATTACCTTTTTGCCCCAATGATGCCCCATGAAAGTCAAGCATCATGACAGAGTAGTCAAAAACTAGTTGATTATCAATGGGTTCTAAACCTGTCAGATCACAAATGAACATAAAACATTTTGGCTGTAGTTGTAAACATTTCAGCATAGCTCCAGCAAAAATATCCCACATAACCTTTGGTAACATTTATGGCAAATATAGGAAAAAGGTTCAGAAAATGGGCTGGTTTCAGATTAATCCAAATTATGCCACTACCACACTATTTTGAATAAAAAAGTTATATTGTATTTTATATCTTACATTTAAAAAATACAATTCTGTGAAATACTCACCTGTAGAATTGATATTATACGCATACATTACGTCATGTTCCATCTATAATTACATGTGGGTAACCCTCCGCCAGATGGCGCTGTTCACTGCAGACATGCAAAAACAGGCTCCTCCCGGCCCTTCATATACCCAGGGACCTCCCTCAAATCCCCAGCATTGAAAAGCAGTGAGAAAAAGAAGTCGGGAGAAACCAACTAAACTGGTAACAATAACCATGATAACAATCACGATACAGGGGATCCAGAACAAGGTGAAACCAGGGTGGGTGGAGCAGGACGTACTGTATGCATATAATATCAATTCTACAGGTGAGTATTTCACAGAATTGTATTATTCTAAGCATACAGTACGTCCTGCTCATCTATAATACTTACACGTGGGACATCCAATAGCAGTGTCCATAAGCAGGGTGGAGGCTGAATAGATAGAGCGGCCAGCTCTGACACACGCCTAACCGAAGTAATAGCCACCAAGAAGACAGCCTTGAGAGTGAGAACGACCAGAGCAGCATCTT
Organism: Gastrophryne carolinensis; assembly: GCA_027917425.1. Lineage (NCBI taxonomy): Eukaryota > Metazoa > Chordata > Amphibia > Anura > Microhylidae > Gastrophryne > Gastrophryne carolinensis. The sequence goes on from CM051239.1 coordinate 318,023,304, forward strand.
GAATAGGCTCAAAGGGAGCACCCTGCAAGGCAGACAAAACCAAGTACAAATCCCAGACAGGGACCAAAGGTTTTAGAGGGGGACGCACGTGAGTGACCCCCTGAAAGAAGGTCTTAATCAGGTGATGTTGAGCAAAGGTCTTCTGAAAGAAGATAGACAGGGCAGAAACCTGACCCTTCAGAGTACTAAGTTTGAGACCTAAGTCCAGACCATGCTGTAAAAACTCCAGAACCCTAGGGACGGAGAATTCCCGGCAGGGAAGAGACCTGGACTCACACCAGTTAATGTAGGAACGCCATACTCTATAATAAATAGCAGAAGAAGTCTTCTTCCTGGCTTGCAACATAGTAGCCACCACAGAGGCAGACAACCCCTTCTCCATCAAGATGGAGGTTTCAGCAGCCAGGCCGTCAAAGCCAGAGTTTGTAAATTGGGATGGCGTAAGGACCCTTGAGTTAGCAGATCTGGCACACTTGGCAGATCGTACTGATCTACTGCCATTTGAACCATGTCTGCGAACCACACTCTTCTTGGCCACCTGGGGGCCACTAGAATCACAGGTACCCCTTCCAGAGCAATCATGCGTAGAACCCTGCCCAGAAGGGGGAACGGTGGAAACACATACAGGAGTCGAAACTCCCTCCAAGACATGGACAGGGCATCCGTGGCCATGGCCAGAGGATCCTGAGACAGTGAGACGAAGGCCGGGAGCTTGTGATTGTGACGGGAAGCAAACAGATCTGCATCCGGTAGGCCCCAGCGGTGACACAGGGACTGGAATACCTTGTTGCAGAGGGACCACTCCCCCTGACGGGACATCCCCCTGCAGGTTCTCCGCCCCGGAATGTAAACAGCCGAAATGCATTGAACATTGGCCTCCGCCCATGTCAGAATCTGAGACACCTCTTGGAGAGCACCCTTGCTCCGGGTCCCTCCCTGATGATTGATGTAGGCAACCGCCGTTCTGTTGTCTGAGCGTACCTGGACCGACAGACCCCTCAGGTGTTGGGTCAAACGCTCCAGTACCAACCTGACTGCCCGTAATTCCAGAATGTTGATGGGTAAATGGGCCTCCTGAGGACCCCACGTCCCCTGGAAGCTCAGGGACTTTCAGAATCCCCCCCAACCTGACAGACTGGCATCCGTTGTGACCGTCTCCCAGGAGGGGGTCAAAAAAGACCTGCCCCCTGTCAAGTTCCTGTGGTCCAGCCACCACGCAAGGGACTGTCTGACCGAGGGGGGGAAGCACACAGAACCCGTCCAAGGACTCTGGGTTCTTGTCCCAAACTGACAGAAGGTGAAGCTGCAGAGGTCTCAAATGGAACTGGGCAAAGGGCACCGCCTCGAAGCTCGCCACCATCAGGCCCACCAACTGCATTCCCTGCCGGATGGAGAACTGTGGGCTCGAAAGCAGGAACCTCGCCTGCGCTGTCAGAGCTTCCACCTTCTGTTGAGGAAGGAATATCCTTGACTGAACCGTATCCAGAATCATTCCCAGGAACGGAGTCACCGAGGAGTGGGACAGGGATGACTTGGGGTAATTGATCACCCAGCCGAAGGACTCCAGGGTGGACACTACCAGCCGAGTGTCCAACTCTGCCTGCCGCAGAGACTGAGAGGTGATGAGAATATCGTCCAGGTAGGGCAGCACGTGTATGCCCCTTAGCCTTATCAGGGGCATCACCCCTGCCAGCACATTGGTGAACACCCTGGGAGCCGACGTTAGGCTGAATGGCAGGGACAAAAATTGGTAATGCTGATCTTTTAGTGCAAATCTGAGAAACCTTTGGTATCCCGGAAACACCGGGACGTGCAGGTAAGCATCCTTGATGTCCACTGACGTCATGAAGTCCCCTGGGCGCAGTGAGCCAATGGCCGAGTGCAGAGTTTCCATGCGAAAGTGCCTGTTCTTGACAAATTTGTTGAGGATTTTTAAATCCAGAATGGGCCTGACTGACCCGTCCTTCTTGGGTACTGTGAAAAGGTTTCCTGTCTCCAGGGGGGACCTTGCAAATGACCCCTAGATCCATGAGACCCTGTACGGCCAGCAACAGGACCTGAGCTGAGGCAGGGTCTTGAGGGATTCGAGACCCAATGAACCTGCTGGGGGCCGTACAGCAAATTCTATCTTGTAGCCGGAGGACACTACCTCCTGAATCCACCGGTCTGACACGTGGCACCTCCAGACGTGCTCGAAGTGCTCTAGACGTCCCACACCCTGACGGGTGAGGGCGCCCCCTCATGCCTGGGGGGCCTTGGGAGGGGCTTTGGGCTTGGTTCCCCAGGAGGAACCTGGACGGCGTCCTCTGTTCCTGTGCCAGGAATCTGCCGCCTGCGCTGGAGTAACTTGCCTCCCTTGGCAAAAAGGTCTAATCGAACCCCAAACAAGCGCAGCCCTTTAAATGGCAGCCCCGTGAGGGCTTTCTTGGCGGCATTGTCTGCGGTCCACTGGCGCAACCAGACCGCGCGGCGTATAGCAACCACCAGGGCAGATGACCTGGCACACATCTTAATAGCATCGTCCGATGCGGACAGGATAAAGTTCACAAACGCATCACAGCTGGACAGAGCGTTGACAGTATCAGGAGGCAACTCATCTGTGCCATCGAGAGCACTCCTAACCACGGCCCTGACCGCTACCGCCGTAATGGCTAAGGCGCAAATCGGGCGCAGAGTCGCTCCCCCAAATGCAAAGGCATGACATGCCAGTTCGTCAACACGCCGGTCCTCAGAGTCCCGAAGCGTAGCAGTGTCGGGAGAGTGCATAATAGAGGTGTTGGACAACCCTAGAATAGGAGCATCGACCTCAGGCGGCGATGACCAGCACTTAACCAGGTCACAGGTCAGCAGGAAAGGGATATTTCCTATCCACGCAATTAGGGACCCCTTGAAGTCTGCTGGGATGTTCCCATTCTTTAAGCATGAGGCTATTGAAATGGGTCTGCTCGGGAAATTCCAAGCGAGCTTTAGCAGTATGAAAAAGGTCACCCCTTTGCCGAGCAGCTGCAGCAGGGGGAGAGAGGGACAGAACTTCAAAGATCTGAACCAGCAGTCTATCAATATCATCCGAGGACCAATGCTCGGAGCCAGACTCTTCCTGACCCTTAGACTCATCGTCATATGACCCTGAGTCAGAGAACAGTTCCCCTTCGCCCGAGGGGATATGGGCATAGGAATGCAACAAATCATCAGGTTCTATAGGGAAGAGAGCCGATTCAGGGTTCAAGTGCCGCCTCTTGGCGGTGGCTTTACGCACTAAGGAATTAGCAAGCAAGTTTTCAATACTAGCCAGCCTCGTGGCCGTGCATTGTCACCGCTGCTAGGTAAGACCCCACAAGCTACACACAGCGGGGCTTGTCCCGAAGGAACCCCGTTCACAATATCCTGAGATGCCTCCATATGGTGATTTAATCAGCACAATTTGCCAGTAGGGATTGACGCTGTAAGCTACCCTGGATGCCCCAATAACCCGCTGGGAAGTAAGAGTAATTTTTTATGGTCATGACCGGGAGCTACGCTGGGCCGGGAGAAGCCACCGAAATCCGCGGTCTGAAAGACATAAGGGGGAACAAGGATGTCAGAGCCATACGCAATGGGGATAGAAGGTAAAGAAGAGTCGCCCGCGAGGGCACTTACAGACAGAGAGGAGAGGACGATCTTCACCACGCGCGCGGGAGAAGGAAATGGCGCCAAGCGGACCTCGGAGGGCGGGCCTGAGCCGACCATCGCCCCTCCCCAGCAAGCGCGAAGCTCGTAAGGTATCTAGCCAATGAGAGTACAGAAAAGCAGAAATGTCTGTTGTAAATGGCGCTCGGAGCCAGGACAGGCACGGCCGAGATCCGTACTCGGGCTCTCCTGTGGCTCCCCGTCGGGGAATGAACCCTGGTCTGCCGTGACATGGATACTGTATGAGACAGGCGTACAAGCCAGCGCAACCTAAAAAGAGCCACTAAGGCTAAGAAGGTGAAGGAAGGAAGACGCCGAGGCGTCCGCAAGCCGCCGCCATACGTGCGGTGCGAGCAGAAAGCAGACTAATGGCGCTGCGGTTAGCAGTAAGGTAAGAGCGCGGCTCTGATCCCCGTTCCCAGTGAGGCACAGCCAAGCCATAAACGTGTAAGGATACACTGAGGCCGCCATACACACAACCCCTCCCCCCCCTTTCTTTTTCCCCCTAAGGGGGGAACGAGGGAGGAAGGCGACCCGTTACATAGGGTCCACCGCTACATGGGTCGTGGGGCAAGATGCGGGAGGGGCATCCCCTGAAGGCTCACCATCAGCCTTGACCGCCTACCCTATGGTGGGGGATTGCGGTGGAGCGTGGCTCCGTAAGCACACATGGTGCTGCCTACCTTCACCCAACCAGCGCAGCCCTCTGGCGGAGGATTACCCACGTGTAAGTATTATAGATGGATCAGGACGTACTGTATGCTTAGAATATATTTCCTTCATATCACAAAACATATGTTATATAAAGTGATCAATAGACATTTGGGCCTATATATGGGCCTAGATGACTGAAGTCCCCTTGAGTTCTCAACTGCTCCCCGGGCACCGTGTTTAGAGCTGCCCACCACTCTGGGGGCATGTACACTTTACTGCACCTTAATGTGTTATTTAGCTGTGTGCAGTCACTGATATGGTATTTATTCACTGGCGTGTCAGATGTAATTCACTTATGCGTATTCACTAATATAGCGTTTATGGAAATACATTTGTTCACAAGTGCACATATGGGAAAATGCAGAAGAAAAATTCCATGTGCGTTAGCACACAATGGCCACTATTAACACTATTATTACATCACTATGGTCTACTTAGCACATTTGATTCAGCAGGAAATGGTGCATGTCCACAGCAACTATTAATATTTTTCTCTTTTTTAAATGTAAGATATAAAAAAAAGTAACTATTTTTATTCAAAAAATGTAAAGGTCCATTTAAAAGGCATCCAGTGATAGGTGAAGGTCCGGGCAGAGGGCTGTCTCATTGGGGGGGGTATAGTTATAAATCAGCACACTGGGGGAGTTGCTATAGATTCCCCAGGCAAAACTTAAGACGGCTGCTTGTACCTTGCAATGCCACTTCGTGCCAATGCAGTACCTTATATTGCAATGCTAGGTGCCAGGGTGCCAGGGAGCCATGACATTGGCAGATAAACTAAGCAATATATCGCCGAGCAAGGGGGGAGCTCTTGTTGATGGCAACACAGAAGCAACTGAGTGCAGGGCTGTCAGGCAGGGGTCCGGAAATATGTCACAGAGGTCAGCCAGTTGAGTACGGCTGATTTAGAGCAATCAGAAACCAGCCCAGTCTCTGAACCTTTCTCCTATTTTGCATATTACTCACCCACTTACCAGCACTTTTTAAAGGCTGTCTTTCTAAACTCGACATCTATGGCACAAAACAAGAAGCTTATTTCACAGGGAAGCCACTGGTGTCACAGGGACAGATACTAATAAAAACAAATACCTAGCTTCCAAGACTGGAAGTATATCCAACGGAGGCAATGTAGAGTGGCCAAACTCATCCTGCAGGCTCAAGGGGATGCTAAATGGAATTCCAACACGAATTGTAGAATCAATAGTACCCAGCAAAAATTTAAATGGTGGTCCAGCTAGCAAAAAGAAAAAAATGGGAAATTGCAATAGGTAAAAATATATAAATTAAACAAATTACATGGGAAGCACATATTAGTTTGTGAACCTGAAATCTAGTCAGAAATGTATTTTTTGAGATTAGGGTGGTCACTGCTAAATTAAGTAAGTTCTTCTATGTTTCCCACACCCTGTACATACAGATTGCCCACATTAAAAATCATCCTACCTGCATCTACTGCATGTTATGAGCCTATAAACATCCAAGATGGCGGTTCATGGAACATCAGGCAGCCTGCAAACAGGAAGTGCCTTCTGACTGTCCTGCTCTGCATTCTGGGATTGCTGACCTTTTCCTGATCCCAGTCAAGATGGTGGCGCCCGTATCCTAAAGTCCTAAACAGAGTTGCAGCCCAGTGGGGGAAAGAGTAGTAAGTGACTAAAAACTTAAAATATATTAACTTTAGATGCTGGGGAATCATTTTTTAAGGGTTTGGGTTTTTCAATAAATCATGGTTAAGGTCCAGTTTAAGTAAGTCTTAACTATTTAAAAACGGAGGCAGCATCTGTAACACACTGCTAATTTCAAAAGGATAGGATGAACCACACTCAGGGACAGGCTTTTAGGTGGAAGCATAGAGGAAATTCCCAGGGACCCCATACACACAAAATGATAGACGGACGCACCTGCATGCAGAATAGCAATTCCATCCAGCGAGCGGGGACCCCAAGAGAATGGGAGGGAATCACATCCGAGATTGATACCACAGACCAACAAGAGGCCTTGCTTGGAGGGAACATGTAGAAAAGGATACTTCATATCCCATCCCTGAGGAACACCGGGGAGCCGGCTAGGTCTCTCCCATTCTTTAAGAATAATACTGTCAAAATGCTTCTGATTTGGGAATTCCAAATCAGAGGTCCCAAAGAATTCCCCCTTTTGCAGAGGGGACTCCGCTGGAGGAGAAAAAGCCAGAACCTCAAATAAGTGGGCCAGGACCTTGGGGGTATCCACGGCATCCCCCTGCCCATGATCAGCATCAGCACCAACAAACTGCTGATCCTCAGAACCGTCGGATTCCTCAAACAATTCCCCCTCTTCAAGCGGGGAATAATCAGACCAGTCAAGGGTATCATAGTCATCAAAAATACAACTCTGTGAAGTACTCACCTGTAGAGTTGATAGTATACGCATACAGCACGTCCTGCTCCCGAATAGTCATAACATGTGGGTAGTCCTCCGCCTCCGGCGCCGTGCACTGCAGACATGTAGAAAACAAGCTCCTCTCGGCCCTACATATACTGGAGGACCTCCCACAAATCCCCAGCATTGAAAAGCAGTGAGAAGAGAGGCCAGAAGGAACCAAACCACCCAGAATAACTGGTAGCAATATCTGAACGATAATAATCACCATACAGGGGATCCAGAATTAGTGAAACCAGGGTGGGGTGGAGCAGGACGTGCTGTATGCGTATAATATCAACTCTACAGGTGGGTACTTCACAGAGTTTTATTATTCTAAGCATACAGCACGTCCTGCTCCCGAATAGTCATAACATGTGGGACATCCAATAGCAGTGTCCATAAGTAGGGTGGGATCCCCCCCCCCCAAAAAAAAAAACAAGGCACAGCGGACAGTAAAGGCGCTGTCACCTGCAAAACTTGCAACAGGCATGACAAGAGCACATGCTCCAACATCAGTCTCATAACGGAACCAAGCAGGTATGAACAGAGACGTAAGGCAAGAAATTGAACTAACAGAGAAACAACCCTTGGTGCTGAAGGGAACGTGATACCCAAGCACCCATGATAAAAGAGTAAACAATAACGGGGAAGAAAAGCTCCCCTGAAGGAACATAGGTCAGTGTAGTGACCCAACCAGCTCACAGGCAAGGAAGCCTTGTGGCAACTCTTGTAACACCCTCAAGGGGAACAAAAAACAGGGCACCCGACCAATGCGGGAATACAACCCTTAATTACCAGGAAGCCAAGGCTTCCCCAGAATCAGAGAACATCCAGAAGGAGCGATATCAGGCGCATACCTGAGGCGCCCGTAGACTTCCTAGAACAGCAATCCCCCAAAGGCCAAGGAGGCCAGCATGGGAAGAAGTGCAAAAAACCTGAAGAGGGATGTAGGCCCTCACAATTAGTATATTAGCAATCAGCCCATGGCTATACAAAAGGGTCTGAACCAAGGGTCCAACAGACCACCTGGGCCAGAAGCCCAGGATAAAGGGAAACTCCCCCAGGCATGGGGTACCTGTAGCCGCATATAGCCGTACATGTATAGATGAGTATACATAGCGTCAGGGAAAAATTAGCCAGAACCATCGTCTCAGGCCCAAGTCTGACGGAGTCAGGAGGCCCCAGAAAGGCGGTCTGGCCCCCAGGGCAGCAGATACCGTATCCAAGCAGGATCCCTAGGAAGTCCGCAGGGTAACAGGATGAAAGGTAACAGGAAACAGGAAGAGACCTGATAAGGACAGGACCGCACCCCAACTGGGACATCACAATTCCGCAGCCCTCGACAGAGGCGTCTGCGAGACATTACTCCCAACTACTACGGCCATAGATCCCATGGGACTCGCTATCCAGCCAGCAGTGTGCAAAGCCCAAAGGTAGGTTGGTGAAAGGAAGGCATGTGAAATAGTAAGGCTAAGCCTAGATACTCAGGCCCACCAACAGGAAACATAATATTCTGGGACCGCAGAGACAAGGGCAGAGGCCCTGTGTCAGAAGGGAGACCCCTCAGAGCCGCTCTAGGCTCCCTGGGCAACCCGGGATGGAAAAACCTGCAGCTAAGGGCAACAATAGACGCGAATACCGCTGAGAAGCGGGGGGGGGGGGGGGGGGGGGGGGCGCATGGTTGGATAGAACCCCACCCAGGCCAGGGACAGGGACCCTCCAGAGGTAGCAACCTGTCACAATCTTTAATCAGCAATACCAACATGCCCTCGTCTTGCAACAGGCCAGGCATCCCTCATGAACCGACCGGTCCTAAGGAGGGGGAGTCCCGCCCTATAGAATCAAAGGGGGCCACCATTACAGCGAGCCCAGCAGATAAGATGGACCCTCTAAAGGCCCAACCTAGAACACCGTGGTTTGTGCGAGAGAGTTGGCTCTCCCTCTCCAAACCTGCTAGACTGGCACCCAGGGGGGCCATACTCTAGAAGATGCTAGCAAGGAAGGGAGGCGACCCCTGAAGGGGCCCTTGCCAATGGGAAGTTCCAGAGAAACCAACTTACCAAGAAGGCCTGAGCCCAGACCAAGCACCGGGGTGCTGGGACATATGAGGGCTTGGTAACCTACTGCGCCGAGGAGCCCGAGGGCTCGGTATATAAATGACATAATCTGGATGTGCCACCGACAGACCCTCCAGCTGCCATCCCTCTTGGTGGAGGTAAGGCGCAAGTGAGGGAGGGCAGAGCCCCCTAATGCCAGGGAAGAAGGCAGCAAGCCTGAACCGATTTCCCCAGGTCGGGGAATAGTGAATAAGTGACGGTGAAGGGATGGGGAGTTTAAGCAACCATCCAGTAGCTTCTAGGGGACACTGTGGCCCCCCCCGACCCACTTTGTCAGATGCAGAGGCGGGGGAGTAGAGGAAACGACCCCCGGTAGATCCCAACGCCGAAGCCCCACCTCAGGCGCATCCCCATATCCGTCAGGCTAGTAGCCTGGGCACGAAGGTAAGCCCCTGCAGATCCTCAAGCTGCAGGGTTGAACCTGTGACACTGGCTAGAATAGGCGTGCCGAAGACCCCAGATAAGCTGAGAAGTGCTAGAGCCTCCCCCCCCCCCCCCCCCCCCACCTGTGGCCCAAGACAGATATGTCATATATGGATTACTTGCAAGGGCAGAATAGCTAAGCCTGCGGTAGGCACATGGGGTCCAGACTACCTCGTACTGATGAGGGGGGGGGGGGGGGGGATGAAAAAAATGTATAGGGGCATGGACCCATACGTTAAGGCAATTGCCAAGGCGCGCCCAACACTGCAGGTCCTAGTCCGGCCTGCTCCAGGTTCAGAAGGGAGAGCAGGGTTAAAAATACCCTGACGGGAGACTGAGGGGGGGACCACCAGCGAGGACCCATCCTGAGCCCAGGTGGGCTACATCCCGGAACCACCATAGGGGGAAGGCATATTCCTGGATGTGAGACAGCTGTGCAGTCGCCCCCTTGCCCAAACGGGCGAGGGCGCCCCTTCATGCTTGCGAGGTTTTGGCAGATTTGGACTTGGTCCTGCCAGAAGGCCCAGGGCGCTGCCTGCCCCGCCATGCTGGAAGTCCACGCCGAATAACTGGAAACACACCTCAGCTTCACAACGTAGGGGGGTGGAGGGGTGACCCTGCCTCGTGGAGGTCGGAGCGGCCTTCTGCGGGAGGGTGCTATAGCCTTCTTGCCGAAAAGGTCCAAGCGGACCCCGAATAACCTCCGTCCTCTGAATGGAAGGCAAGTGAGAGCCTTTTTTGTAGCTCCAACGGCGCCCCACTGTCGCAGCCAGACCAGGCGGCGAATGGCAACCGCGAGTGCTGAACTCCTAGCACACATCTTAATGGTGTCATCCAGTGCCGATAGAATAAACTTCACAAAGGCTTCGCAGTCTGATAGGGCACTGAACACCCCCCAAGGAAGATCCTCAGGGCGGTGATCCAGTATCTTTCTGACAAGTGTCCTGGCGGCCACCGCAGTGATGGCCGCGGCACAAACCGGGCGCAGGGCCGTCCCGGCACACGAGAAGGCGTGTGATGCCAGTCTGTCAATGCGCCGGTCCTCAGCATCCCGGAGGGTACGATAAAAGGGGGCAGTCATAAAAGGGGGGTTTGTGACCCCTATAACTGGCGCGTCCACCACCAGAGGGGCTGACCATAAATTGACCACATCAGGGGGAAAAGGGTACTTCCATTCCCAGACCCCTGGAATCCCTTTCAGCTTACCAGGCGATTCCCATTCCTGGGATATAATATTCTGGAAATGTTCCTGTTCTAGGAACTCCAAGCGCGGCGGCGCTGTATGGAAGGCCTCCTTTTTAGGCTTGTCAATCTCCCCCCCTGGGGAGATTCCCAAGACCTCAACGATTTTGATCAGGATTTCATCCGTATCACACAGACCCCAGGAGCCAGGCTCGGATTCCTCACAGCCCGCGGGCATCCCATGGGAGGAGCCCGAGTCTGAGAATAGCTCATCTTCCTCAGAAGGGTCAGGGTCCTGAATATCAGCAGAATCATCGGTATCGTTAGGAACTGGAGAACCTGGGGGCGTCAGGGACCGCTTTTTACCAGGGCCCATACGCTCTGCCAATCCAGAGAGCACCTGCTCCGCCACGGGCAACGCTCTCGGCACCTCTTGCAGGTCATCCCCGCTGGAGTGGGACTCATCATGAGCGATGTTTGGGAGCGGGGAGACGGGAGTGAGGAAGGGATCCTCTGTTAGCAATGCTGTGCTGCACACTGTCCGCAGACCTGTGCCCTGTCAGCCTCAGCCAGGGGCTGTCCACAAACTGCACACAGCCGGTCACGTCCCAGAGGGACCCCGGTTCCATAATTCTGAAATACCTCCATATGGGGATTTTTATGCAGTATAATACAGGGAATTATGCAATAAGCAACCCTGGATGCCCCAAAGACCCGCTAGTAATGTGGGAGAATTTGTAAAGAGGACCCGTTATAATATATGTAGGCCGTGGCCGGTAACGAAGTCTTGGCTTCTGAAAGACATAATGGGACAAGGGGAGAGGAGTCAGCGCCATGCTCAGTTTGTAAAACTTAGAAGCCATACCACCCCAGAGGGCACTTACATGACCGAGGGAGGAGACGAGCCACACCACGCGCGCGCGGGAAGATAGAGAAAATGGCGCCCGCAAACCTCGAGGGGAGGGCCAGGCCCGGCTGTGACGCAATACTCGTCAGGGCGAATCTCCGCCTCCCCCAAAGAGCGCGAAGCTCCAACTGCCGGAAAAGGTAGAAGTGGATGTATAGTCTCATGCTGACATGCTGAATGAAGCTGCCGAGCAGCAGATAGTTAGTAAAAAGCCAGCACACGTTGTATAGCGGGACGCAGCACTGACCCCCTAACTCAGGGACCGAAGTCTAAGGGCGAAATAGCGCTGGGGCTGCAACACATACCCCCCCCCCCCTCTTTTCCCCCCGAGTTACGGCGGAAGCGAGGGGGAAGCGGACGGTGTCCATGGACTCATTTGTGAGGGGCACGGGCAAAATTGTGGGAGGGGCATCCTCTATAGGCTCACCATCGGCCTGACCGCCTACCCTATGGAGGAGGATTGCGGTGGAGCATGGCTCCATTCAGCACACCAGGTGCTACCTACCTTCACCCAACCCGCGCAGCCTAGGCTGGGAGGCATATTTCTTCTAACGAGGACGGGTGGAAATAGTCCCACAGGACCTTGGGCCGTGAGGCCCGCTCGCCTGCGAGAGCGTGAAACTTCATGTCTTCGCAGTTCCAGCACTGCAGAGAAAACTGGGGATTTGTGGGAGGTCCTCCGGTATATGTAGGGCCAGGAGGAGCTTGTTTTCTACATGTCTGCAGTGCACGGCGCCGGAGGCGGAGGACTACCCACATATTATGACTATTCGGGAGCAGGACGTGCTGTATGCTTAGAATATCAAGAACCGGCGCCTTCTCTTAGCCGGGGCCTTTCTGGCCGCAGAGCTAGAAATCATTCTCTCGATGTTGGACAGCCTAGCACATACATCAGATTGCGACTCCCCGCTAATGACAATGTCACTCGGGGTACGGATCAGGCGGGGTGGAGTAGGTGATGAGGCCGGCGGCACTGACTGCCGCGTTATGGCCTGCTGAGCACATGGTATGCAAATCAGTGCATTATCCCCCGTAAGGGATACCCCATACACTGCCGGGATTGCCCCGAAGGGAGCCTGAGCCCGGTATCCTGGGAAGCCTCCATATGGTGATTTTATGGTAGTCGCAATGACCAGAGGGAATTACGCTGTTTAAGCAACCCGGGATGCCCCTTTAAGTCCCAAGTGGGAGGATTTAAGTGATACCCCAATTTAAACACCAAGGGACCCTAGGACCGGGAGAACCCCCCTTTTTAACACTTGCTAGGGAGACCTCCTGTAAAACACAATTTGAGGCCTGGGAAGCTGTCCCAAACGCAGGAATGGCCAAACGCAGCGCAAACTAACAATTAAACCAAGACTGAAAGAAAGAGCCCACAGGGCACTCACAGAGCGCAGCAATGGCATCCAGCCAGCAGCAAGGCCAGAAGGAGAGAGGGAGAAGAAGAAGGGCCAGCGAGGATCGCGCGCCGCGCCTAGCCCTGCCCCCTTCCCTCAGAACTAGAAGACGCGGCTCCCAGCTAGTGGCTGGGCTCCGCGATGGCGCCAAAGAGCGGGGGGATCCGGGCCGCGGCGAGGGTGCCGTGCGCCTGGCCCCGCCCCCCTCCGAGCCTGAGGGGAAGAAGCTCCCCCACCAACAAAGGCCGAGAAGTGCGGCCAGCGCACATATGACTGGCCAGTTTAGACACACAAGTAAAAGCACAAACAAGGTACATACAATCACAAAGGAAAAAATTATGGGTAGGGACAGCGCCCCCCCCCCTTCCCGACGAGGGGCAGAGGAAGACTCAGAAGGAGGGGGGGGGGGGGGGCACCACAGAGTGGAAGGAACAAGCTAGGGATGGGGCATCCCAAACCGGGATCACCAACCCAGACACCGCCTACCCCCTAGTATGGGGTCTCACGGGGGAGCATGGCTCCCTGTATACACCACGAAGGTGTTGCCCACCATTGCCCACAGCCAAAGCTGGGAGGCATAATAAGGAGTAAAATAACAAGGTCCGGGCAGCAATAGGAACAAAATGGCCGGGGGTAACCCGGCTACCTGCAAGGAGGAGAGACAGCCATCTTCTGCTTGCTCGCCGTCTGCAGAGACGAAAAACTGGGAATGTGTGGGAGGTCCCAGGTATTTATGGACCGGGAGGGGCTTCTTTTTTTCCTGTCATCTCTGCAAAGATCGCCCTCTACAGGTAATTAACCAGATGTCATGAATATTGGAAGCGGGGTGTGTGACATACTTGGAATAAAACACCTATCAAGGTGCAGCCTACCATCACCCGACCAGCGCAGCCAAAGCTGGGAGGCATAAATGAAGAAATGGAACAGGTTGGAATAGTTCTACAGGGCCACGGGCTGATAAGCCCTGCTCACCTGCGAACAGAGAAGCCATCATTCTTGTCCTTCGCAGCTGACTGCAGAGAAAAAAAACTAGGGAATTTTTGGGAGGTCTCGGGTATATATGGGACCGGGAGAGGCCTCTTTTTGCCGCCCTCTGGCGGAAGTAACTCCCATTTGTTATGAATCATTATCTGGAGCAGGACGTGCTGCATACTTAGAATAACCAAGCAACTGAGCATACCAAAGAACAAGTGAATGTTAAAACACACCCCATCCCCCCCCCCCCCCCCCCTGAGAACTACAAGGGAGATCGAGGGAGGGCAGCGGCCACCTAACAGGGTCCCACTGATGGAAGGGGTGAGGGGCGAGAATGCAGAAGGGGCATACCATAAAGGCTCACCATGTGCCTTTACCACCTACCCTTTGGAGGGGATTGTGGTGGCGCAGCGCTCCTAAGCACCTGCAGCGGTGCTGCCTACCATCACCCGAACCAGCGCAGCCAAGGCTGGGAGGCAAATTAAAAATGGAACGGGTGGGAATAGTCCGACAGGGCCGCAGGTTAATAGCCCCGCTCACCTGCGAGTAGAGAGAGCCATCTTCTCGTAATCGCAGCGCAGACTGCAGAGAAGATCTGGGGAATTTGTGGGAGGTCGCTGGTATATAAGGGGCCGGGAGGAGCCACTTTTTTGCTGTTTCTGCAGTCCAAGCCATCTTGTGGATGTATAACCAAATGTAAGGAATTATCTCTGGAGCAGGAAGTGTTGTATACTTAGAATAAATAGATAAGGCCGACACATGCCCTTTTAGGGTGCTTAATTGTAGGCCCATTTCTAAGCCATCTGGTAGAAATTCTAAAATTCTAGAAATTGAATACTTTCTGCATGAAAATTTCCTAGCCTCACACCAGGATATGAACGTCCGCCAGACCCTGTAGTATATCATGGAAGATTACTTCTTCCGGGCCTGAATCATGGTATGAATAACCTTGGCCTACGAAGATCGAGGTCTCAATAGCCAGGCCGTCAAAGCCAACACTTGTAAATTCGGGTGCCGAAGCACCCCGTGTGAAAAGATCGGGCTCGTCTGGTAGGCGCCAATCCTTGTTATGTCTGAAAACCAACTTCTCCTTGGCCAGCGAGGAGCCACCAGAATGGTTGGTACCCCCTCCTGAGCTATCTTTCTTAGTACCCGGCTCAGGAGCGGGGGAAAAATGTACAGGAGCTTGAACCTTGCCCTAGAGGTTGACAGGGCGTCCGTTGCTATGGCCAGAGGATCCCTTGACAGGGACATGAATTTCGGCCGCTTGTGATTGTGTCTGGATGCAAAAAGATCCACTTCCGGACATTCCCAGCGAAGGGACAGGGCTTGAAATATCTTCTGACTGAGGGACCATTCTCCCCGACGCAGCGCCTTCCTGCTCAAAGCGTCTGCCTCCTGGTTTTCTACCCCCCGGATGTAAACTGCCGAGATGCAGGGAACATTCTCCTCTGCCCAAATCAGAATCCGGCTTACCTCTTCTAGAGCACTCTTGCTCTGAGTACCCCCCTGATGATTAATATAGGCTACTGCCGTCTGAGTGTCTGACTGGACTTGGACAGCCTGTCCCTTTAAGCTGGGGGTCAGATACTGAAGCACTAGCCGGATTGCTCTTAATTCCAATATATTTATGGGAAGCTGATTCTCCTTCGGCCCCCACTGCCCTTGGATCTTCTGGGTTTGCCAGACCCCCCCCCCCCCCCCCCCAGCCTGTGAGACTGGCATCCGTGGCAACGATCTGCCACTGCGGTGTCAGAAAAGACCTGCCTACTGACAGATGTAGAGGGTCCACCCAACACAGGAGAGATTGCCTGGCCGAGGGTGTCAGAACAAAGACTTGATCCAGCGACTGCGGGGTTCGATCCCAGCTTGCCAACAAATTTAACTGAAGAGGCCTCATGTGAAACTGGGCAAAAGGCACGGCCTCCAAGCAGACCACCATAAGGCCTACTAGTTTCATCCCCAACCGAATGGTCGGCTGATTTCGAATCAGCAGAGCCTTCTGCTCTGGTAGAAACACCTTGACCTGAACTGTGTCCAGAGTCATTCCTAAGAAATTCATACTGGTGCTGGAGTGATATGGGACTTCGGATAATTGATCACCCAGCCGAACTCTTCCAATGATGCATATCCCCTGGCTTCTGAAAATGGCCATGAGACCTGCCAAGACCTTGAATACTCTTGGAGCCTAGGATATCCCGAATGGAAGTGCCACAAACTGGAAGTGCTGGCCTTCCAGGGCAAACCTCAAGAACTTCTGATGCCCTGGAAAAATCGGAATGCGAAGATACGCGTCCCTTATGTCTATTGTAGACATAAGATCCCCGGGCTGAATTGCTCTTACCGCTGACCTTAGAGTCTCCATGCGGAAATGCTTCACCCGAATAAACTTGTTGAGACCCTTTAAGTCTAAAAGGGAAGAATCGACCCGTCCTTTTTGGGAAGTCTGCTGGGACGCTCCCATTCCTTGAGCACGAGATTATTATTGCCTGGGGGCCGCAGCCGGGGGAGAGATGGACAGTACCTCAAAAATCTGAGCCAACAGCCTATCAGTATCATCAGGGACCCAGGGGTCAGAGCCAGAATCATCATGACCCCTGGCCCTCTCATCAGATTGGGGTATAACCAGACAGTTCCAAAAACTCATCAGCCTCCATAGGGAACAGAGTGACATCAGGTGTCAAGTGCTGCTTTTTAGCAGAGGCCTTACGTGCCAGGGTATTAGTCAGCAACTTCTCAACACTAGCCAATCTGGAAGACGCATCAGGTTGAGAATCCCCACTGGTAAGCAACTCAATAGGAGTCAAATTTAAGCTCAGCTACTGGTAAACCAGGCTGCAGCGCAAGCACCTGCTGGGCACAAGGTACACAGACCCGCACATTGACAGCACTAGCAGGGAACTCCCCACAAGCTACACACAGCCGGGCTTGTCCCGAAGGAACCCCGCACACATTATCCTGAGACGCCTCCATATGGTGATTATAGCGGCACGATAAGCCGACATAAGCGAAGAGAACCCCAAAAGTGACATGTATAATAACATAGGGTAAATAAAGCCGCCCGCGACTTTCAAAACGCAACCAGTGCAACCAAGTCAGCATGGAGACTGACACGAAAGAAGCACCCAACACAGTGAAAACACCAAGGCATATAGACCCCCCCCCCCGAGAGCTACAAGGAGGGTGAGGGAGGGCAACGGCCACTTTACAGAGGGCCCACCAATAGATAGGGGCAAGGGGCAATAGGGCGTGAGGGGCATCCCATAGAGGCTCACCATAAGCCTATACCGCCTACCCTTTGGTTGGGGATTGCGGTGGAGCAGCGCTCCTAAGCACCTGACAGTGGTGCCGCCTACCATCACCCAGACCAGCGCAGCCGAGACTGGGAGGCACATTAATAATGGAACGGGTGGGAATAGTCCTACAGGGCCACAGGCTAATAGCCCCGCTCACCTGCGAGGAGAGCCATCTTCTTGTACTTCGCAGTCCAGACTGCAGAGAAGATCTGGGGATTTGTGGGAAGTCCCGGGTATTTGAGGGGGCCGGGAGGAGTCAATTTCGCGGTCTCTGCAGTCCAGCGCCATCTGGAGGAGTAATACCCAAGTGTAATGATTCTTATCTGGAGCAGGACGTACTGTATACCAAGAATAGTAACACGGCCTCGTGGTTCTGTGCTTAAGCTCCGCCCCTGCGTGATGTCAGCCACGCCCCTTAAAGGCACTATATATATATTGATATATCGATATATATATCGATATATATATATATATATATATATATATATATATTTATTTATTTTTTTTTTTTTTTTTAAAGGATGGGTTGGTTTAAAATATAAAGTTCCTCAGCAGGTACACCAGAAAAAACCTGCGGCTGACGTGCTTTCTAAGTAGCCTGCAGCCCAGAGCATATATACCCTGTAAGCACCCCAAGACCCCAGCGCTTCCACCTTACCTTCACGAACCTCAGAACAGCCAGAAGCTGTGGGAAGCACAATTGGGTCTGAGGGATCCGTGGGAATAAGGCTGTGCAGGAAGCAGACAGGGTGCATTCCCCCGCTTGGTGCCAATCCTTGAGAGCAAATTTCCTGAACAACCTTCACAGTCACTTCAACTGCAAGAAAAAAAACTGATCTAGGTTAGGAGGCAGCTGCTACTTATGGGGCCGGGAGGGGCCACGCCTTTTTTGTCTTGCAGTCACATCCAATCGGCAAGGAGGTAATCCCAAGTGTAAGGAGTGTCTGGAATGGATTGGAAGAAAAAAGAGGGACCGGGAGAACCACAACTAAAGACAGCCCATGATCTGCAAGACACAGAGGACAAGAACACCAGTCACCATAGTCCCATACCAGCAGAATATATATTATCACAAAAATCAAAAGAGGGACTCACAATACCAACATAGGGATCGGAAAGAGGGACACAGTCACACTGCAGCACACAACCGGACAGCTAGGCTTTGCGAACGCCCCCAGGCCCAGACGCGCAGAGGCATGCAGCGTACGCTCCCAGCAGGGAGGAAGCAGGATAGAGGCCTAGTGAGGCGCGAAAATGGCATCCCCCTCCTCCTCTGCGCAGGGCCCCCACAACATAGCACACCGCGAACCCCCCTGCCCCCCCAATCTGGAAGCATCATGGTGCCGCTAGCGCCGACACACACGGCCCCTCACAGGGTCCCAGGGGGTATGAGGGAAGAGAAAAGCGCACACACACATAAGCGCTATGCCTGCAACATGCTGCTGTTAAGACCAGCAGACAGAGCAGCACATAGCGGGCCAGGGGGACCCAACCTGGTTGTAGAAGTGTAATTTCACCAGTCAGTGCAACCAGAGAGAGACTCAGAGCGATCTGTGGGCAGTGGGAGGCAGCGCAACTAGGTTTTTCAGGGAACGTCTGTGCGCAAGGCTGGTCTGTGTCAGTGGTTCTCCCTTCAGGCTCACCATCAGCCTGCGGCCGACTACCTTTTGGTGAAGGTCTGCGGCCCAGAGCGAAGCTCTGCCGAACGCCCAGTCCCCCGGCGTTCACCCTACCGTCACAAATCCCGAGCAGCTGAAGCTGGGAGGCATAGGGGATCCAGGATCCATGGAAATAAGTCCGCAGCGGCTGTCGGGTTAGGTGACCCCGCTCTGCTGCCATAGCTGAAAAGAGAGAGGAGAGAGTAACATCCACGATCTTCATGCAGCAGCTGCAAGATGACAAACTGAGGATGATAGAGGACCACCTGATTTTATAGGGGCTGGGAGAGCAACATCTTTTGATCTTGCAGTAGCGCCACCTGGTGGCGGAATCTCGAGTGTAATGAATCTGGGACGGCCTGGACTGGATGTAGTGAAAAATGCCATTGCCAGGACAGTCCCTTTAACCCTTTAAGTGCCAGCCTACCTGGAGTTTTTGTTGCCAGACCATTTTGCACTATTTTGCGCTCCCCATGTTCAAATGTGATTTTTGAAGGGATTTCCAGGGACTTCCCAGGAAAATTATATATTGTTTTTTTCAGCAGAATCTGGGATTTAACATGAAATGTCTTGTTTGTCATTTTAAAGGTGTATTCTCAATATTTTTGGGTGAAATATGTGCAAAAAAATATATATATTTTTTACAATTTGTGGTGTTTTTTTTGTAATAAAAAAAATACCATTTTGTGAGTACTCACCTGAAAAAATGGATATCGTCAGTGTGCCACACACCCCGCTTCCCCTTTAATTCTTACGATCGGGTTACTCCACCGCCAGGTGGCGACGTTGCAGAGAGAAGTCTAGAAAACGA
The DNA here is from genome assembly GCA_027917425.1 of Gastrophryne carolinensis. Lineage (NCBI taxonomy): Eukaryota > Metazoa > Chordata > Amphibia > Anura > Microhylidae > Gastrophryne > Gastrophryne carolinensis. The sequence continues at coordinate 318,042,850 of CM051239.1, forward strand.
GCCCCCTTCCGGCCTATATACCTGAGACCTCCCACTTAACACCAGTGATTTAAAAATCAGAAAGACAAGGTACCAGGAGATCCAATGGTAACCTCAAAATAAAGAAAAAGCTTCACCATATAAAGGAATCGGGATACCGAAAAGGGCGGGTGAAGCGGGGTGTGTGAAACACTGACAATATCCATTTTTCAGGTGAGCACTCACAAAATGGTATTATTCTCAGTGTGCCACACACCCCGCTTCCCCTTTAATTCTTACGATCGGGACATCCAAAAGCAGTGTCCACAAGGGATGGGTATCCGAAGGCAAAGTGAAGCATAACTTAAATGACTGTAGTCTGCAGAACTTTGCGGCCAAACACAGCATCCGCTGAGGCCCGCACATCAACCTTGTAAAACTTAGAAAAAGTATGAACAGAAGACCAAGTAGCAGCCTTACAAACTTGTTCAACAAAAGCTTGGTGCTGAAAAGCCCAAGACGCTCCAACGGCGCGAGTAGAATGAGCAGTGATACGGAAAGGGGGGACTTTCCCATTAGCAAAATAGGCCGCAATAACGGCCTGACGTATCCATTTGCTAATGGTAGATTTGGGCGGCGCCAAACCCTTCCTAGGCTCACAGGGCACAACAAAAAAGGCATTCGTTTTACGAAAAGGAGAAGTAACAATCAAATAGTACTTAACACAGCGTACTACATCCAAACAATTCAAAACCCTCTTCCTTGTCATTCTTAGGCTTAGGACACAAGGAGGGAAGAACAATATCCTGATTCAAATGAAAAGCAAAGTCCGGTTTGAACCGAAAAACCACTTTATCCTGATGCCTCTCAAAGTAGGGCGCCTGAATAGACAAGGCTGCCAACTCCGAGACACGCCGAACCGAAGTGATAGCTACCAAGAAGACAATCTTCTGAGTCAGGGTAGACAAAGCAATATCTTGCAAAGGCTCAAAGGGAGGAGCCTGAAGAGAGGAAAGAACCAAATTCAAGTCCCAAACAGGGAGTGAAGGTTTCCTGGGAGGCCGCACATGCGGAACCCCCTGGAAAAAAGTTTTAACTAAAGGATGAAGCGCAAAACGCTTCTGAAAAAAGATAGATAAGGCAGGAACTTGCCCTTTCAGAGTACTCAGCTGAAGACCAGAGTCCAGCCCCGAAAAGACCCTACAAGGCAAAGATCTAACCTCACACCAAGCGATATAGGCTTTCCAAGTCCTATAGTAGATGATAGAAGAAGACCTCTTCCGGGCACTGATCAGAGTCTTAACGACCGAGTCAGAAAGACCCTCCTCCTTCAAGATGGAGGTTTCAGCAGCCAAGCCGTCAAACCCAGCATTGGTAAATTGGGGTAACACAGCCGACCCTGAGTGAGCAGATCGGGCCGAAGAGGCAGAACGAGCTGGTCCACTGCCAGCCGAACGACGTCTGCGAACCATACTCGCCTTGGACACCTTGGGGCCACGAGAATGGCGGACACCTTTTCCAGAGCCAGCTTCCGTACCACCCTGCCCGGCATGGGTATCGGGGGAAAAAGGTACAGAAACCCCAGATCCCCCCAACTCAGGGACATGGCGTCCACTGCCAGAGCCAGAGGATCCTGGGAAAGCGACACGAAGTTCGGGAGCCTGCAATTGTGACGAGAGGCAAACAGGTGCACCTCCGGTGTCCCCCATCGGAGACACAGTGACCGAAAAACCTGAGGATGGAGAGCCCATTCTCCCAGACGGGAAGAGCCCCTGCTCAGCAGGTCCGCTTCCTGGTTCTCCACCCCTGGGATGTAAACCGCCGAGAGACAAGGAACACGGGCCTCCGCCCAGGTCAGGATCAGGGATACCTCTCAGAGTACCCAGACTGCGAGTCCCTCCCTGATGATTGATGTAAGCAACCGCTGTTCGATTGTCTGAACGGACCTGGACCGGAAGGCCCAGAACATGTTGAGTCAGAAGAGCCAGAACCAGATGGATGGCTCTCAGTTCCAGAATATTGATGGGTAAGTGGGCCTCTTGAGGTCCCCACTGCCCCTGGAACTGAAGATCCTTCCAGAATCCCCCCATCCCGAAAGACTGGCGTTCGTGGTGACAATTTCCCAAAGAGGAGTCAGGAAAGACCTGCCCCTCGAGAGATTGGTCGAGACCAACCACCACTGGAGGGACTGCCGGACCCGGGAGGACAACTGGAAGGGCCGATTCAACGACCGTGGTCGCCGGTCCCAGGACGCCAACAGATGAAGCTGCAGCGTCCTTGTGTGAAATTGAGCGAAAGGCACTGCCTCGAACGAGGCAACCATCAACCCTACCAACCTCATCTCCAGACGGATGGACGGCCGAGGATTGGAAAGAAGGACCCGAGCCAACTCCTGAATCAGATACATTTTGGACTGAGGGACAAACACCCTGTGTTGACAATCCAACCGCATCCCCAGAAAGGACACCACCCTGGCCGGAGCGAGGGAGGACTTGGGAAAGTTGATCACCCAACCGAAGCTTTCCAGCGTAGAGACTACCATCCTGGTGTCTGTCTCTGATTGATTGAGGGACGGAGCCATGATGAGAAGGTCGTCCAAATAAGGTACGACACAAATGCCCCGAGATCTGAAGATGGCCATCACCCCTGCCAGCACCTTGGTGAACACCCTTGGGGCCGAGGTCAGGCCAAACGGAAGTGCCACAAATTGAAAATGCTGGTCGTTCAACACAAACCGAAGAAAACGCTGATGAGCTCGGCATATGGGAACATGAAGGTAAGCATCCTTGATGTCTATGGACGTCATGAAGTCCCCCTGCCGAAGAGAACCGATGGCCGAACGCAAAGTTTCCATGCGAAACTTCCGGAAACGGATGAACCTGTTGAGAAATTTCAGGTCCAGGACGGGACGAACCGACCCGTCCTTTTTGGGGACTGCGAAAAGTTTGGAGTAGAAACCGAGGCCCACCTCTAAGCGCGGCACCGGCCGGATGACCACCATTTCCGAAAGATTCCTTACCGACACCAGGAGCCCCTGTGAGGCCAAAGGATCGTTGGGCACCAGAGACCGAAAGAACCGTGAGGGAGGGCGAGACTCGAATTCCAGTTTGTAACCAGACGACACCACCTCCTGGATCCATCTGTCCGGAACCTCCTGGTCCCAGACCAGGGAAAAGTGTTGCAATTGTTCCCCCACCGGCACGGGTGAGGGCAGCCCCTCATTGCTGAGTGGGCTTACCAGCAGGTTTGGGCTTGGCGCCCCAGGACTGAGCGGGACGGCCATGGCCCCTCCCCCGGGTCCAACCTGTACCTCTGGTAGCGGGAAAGGAAGCCCCCCTACCCGCTCTGACTCCCCGAAAGGAAGGATTAAAGGCACTCGCACCCCGAAAGGGGCGACGAGGCCTCTTACGTTGAGGTAATTTACCAACTTTTGCCACTGAATCTATTTTATCACCAAACAGGTGCAAACCCAAAAAAGGGATCGCTGTAAGCACCTTTTTAGAGACAAAGTCCGCCGTCCACTGGCGCAGCCACACTGACCGACGAATTGCCACCAGCAGGGCCGCTGTCCTGCTACTCATTGCCAGAGCATCGTCCTGAGCGGTCAGGACAAAGGAAAATACCATGTACTCACCTGAAAAATGGGTATTGTTGGTGTGCCACACACCCCGCTTCACCTTTAGATATTCATCCACTATTGGGTTAATCCACCGCAGGTGACGTAGTGCAGAGAGGAAGTCTTGTAACGAGCCCCCTTCCGGCCTATATATACCTGGTACCTCCCTTCAATCACCAGTATATTTAGAAAGCAGTAATACAAGGTACCAGTATTCCACCAGTAACCTCAAAATTAAATTTGATATGAACAAAAAGCTTCACCATATAAAGGCTTCGGTAATACCGAAAAGGGTGGGCGTGAAGCGGGGTGTGTGGCACACCAACAATACCCATTTTTCAGGTGAGTACTCACAAAATGGTATTATTCTTGGTGTGCCACACACCCCGCTTCATGCATCTAAAGGCCAGGTGAAGCATAACTTAAATGACTGCAGTCTGCAGAACTTTGCGGCCAAAAACAGCATCCGCTGAGGCCCGCACATCAACTTTGTAAAACTTAGAAAAAGTGTGAACAGAAGACCAAGTGGCGGCCTTACAAACCTGTTCAACAGAAGCTTGGTGCTGAAATGCCCAAGACGCCCCAATGGCGCGAGTAGAATGAGCAGTGATACGAAAAGGGGGAACTTTCCCCTTAGCAGAATAGGCCGCAGTAACGGCCTGACGTATCCACTTGCTAATGGTAGATTTGGCTGGTGCCAAACCCTTCTTAGGCCCATGGGGCACAACAAAAAAGGAATCCGTCCTACGAAAAGGAGACGTGATAATCAAGTAGTACTTAACACAGCGTACTACATCCAAACAATGCAACACCCTCTCTTTGTCATTCTTAGGATTAGGACATAAGGAGGGAAGAACAATGTCTTGCTTCAAATGAAAAGCAGAAACAACCTTAGGAAGAAAGTCTGGCTTGAACCGAAAGACCACGTTATCCTGATGCCTCTCAAAGTAAGGCGCCTGGATAGTTAAGGCCGCCAACTCTGAGACACGCCGGACCGAAGTGATAGCTATCAAGAAGACAATCTTCTGAGTCAGGGTAGACAAAGCAATATCTTGCAAAGGCTCAAAAGGAGGAGCCTGAAGAGCAGAAAGAACCAAATTCAAATCCCAAACAGGGAGTAGTGATTTCCTGGGAGGCCGCACATGCGTAACCCCCTGGAAAAATGTTTTACCCAAAGGTTTAAGCGCAACACACTTCTGAAAAAAGATAGATAAGGCAGAAACTTGCCCTTTCAATGTACTAAGCTGAAGACCAGAGTCCAGCCCTGATTGTAAAAACTCCAGAATCCTGGAGACCGAAAAGACCCTACAAGGAAAAGATCTTATCTCGCACCAGGCGATATAGGCTTTCCAAGTCCTATAGTAAGTGATAGAAGAAGACCTCTTCCGAGCACTGATCAGAGTCTTAATGACCGAATCAGAAAGACCCTCCTCCTTCAGGATGGATGTCTCAGCAGCCAGGCCGTCAAACCTAGCGCTGGTAAATTGGGGTAACACAAACGACCCTGAGTGAGCAGATCGGACCGAAGAGGCAGAACGACTTGGTCCACCGCCAGCCGAACGATGTCTGCGAACCCCACTCGCCTTGGCCACCTTGGGGCCACGAGAACGGCGGACACCCTTTCCAGGGCCAACTTCCGAAGCACCCTGCCTAGCATGGGTATCGGAGGAAACAGGTATAGAAACCCCAGATCCCCCCAACTCAGGGACATGGCATCTACTGCCAGCGCCAGAGGATCCTGGGAGAGCGACACGAAATTCGGGAGCCTGCGATTGTGACGGGAGGCAAACAGGTCCACCTCCGGTGTCCCCCATCGGAGCCATAGTGAGCGAAACACCCGAGGATGAAGAGCCCATTCTCCCCGACGGGGAGAGCCCCTGCTCAACCGGTCCGCTTCCTGGTTCTCCACTCCTGGAATGTATACCGCCGAGAGACAAGGAACATGGGCTTCTGCCCAGGTCAGGATCAGGGACACCTCCCTGAGAGCACTCAGGCTGCGAGTCCCTCCCTGATGATTGATGTAAGCAACCGCTGTTCGATTGTCTGAACGCACCTGGACTGGAAGGCCCAGGACGTGCCGAGTCAGGAGAGCAAGCACCTGACGGATGGCTCTCAGTTCCAGAATATTGATGGGTAAATGGGCCTCCTGAGGTCCCCATTGCCCCTGGAACTGCAGCTCCTTCCAGAATCCGCCTCATCCCGTCAGACTGGCGTCCGTGGTGACAATCTCCCAAAGAGGGGTCAGGAAAGACCTGCCCTTCACGAGATTGGTCGAGACCAACCACCACTGGAGGGACTGCCGGACCCGGGAGGACAACTGGAAGGGCTGATCCAGCGACCGCAGCTGTCGGTCCCAAGACGCCAACAGATAAAGCTGAAGCGTCCTCGTGTGGAATTGAGCAAAAGGAACTGCCTCGAAAGAGGCAACCATCAACCCTACCAGCCTCATCCCCAGACGGATGGACGGCCGAGGATTGGAGAGTAGGACCCGAGCCAACTCCTGAATCAGATGAATTTTGGACTGAGGAAGAAACACACTGTGCTGATGAGAGTCCAACTGCATCCCCAGGAAGGACACTACCCTGGCCGGAGCGAGGGAGGACTTGGGGAAGTTGATCACCCAACCAAAGCTTTCCAGCGTGGAGACCACCATGCTGGTGTCTGTCTCTGACTGATTGAGCGACGGAGCCATGATGAGAAGGTCGTCCAAATAAGGTACGACACGAATGCCCCGAGATCTGAAAATGGCTATGACCCCTGCCAACACCTTGGTGAACACTCTTGGAGCCGAGGTAAGGCCAAACGGAAGTGCCACGAATTGATAATGCTGATCCTTCATCACGAATCGAAGAAAACGTTGATGAGCGTGGCAGATGGGAACATGAAGGTAAGCATCCTTGATGTCTATGGACGTCATGAAGTCCCCTTGCCGAAGAGAGCCGACGGCCGTGCGCAAGGTTTCCATGCGGAACTTCCGAAACAGGATGAACCTGTTGAGCAACTTCAAGTCCAAGACGGGACGAACTGACCCATCTTTCTTGGGTACTGCGAACAGATTGGAGTAGAACCCGAGGCCCATCTCTGAGCGCGGTACCGGCCGGATGACCGCCATCTCTAGTAAATTCTTTACCGACGCCAGGAGCCCCTGTGTGGCGACAGGATCGATGGGCACCCGAGACCGAAAGAAGCGTGAAGGAGGGCAAGACTCGAATTCCAGCCTGTAACCGGACGACACTACCTCCTGAATCCATCTGTCCGGAACTTCCCGGTTCCAAACTTGGGAGAAGTGTCGTAATCGTCCCCCCACCCGCACGGTTGAGGGCAGCCCCTCATTGCTGAGCGGGCTTACCAGCAGGTTTGGGCTTGAAGCCCCAGGACTGGGCGGGACGGCCACGGCCCCTGCCCCGAGTCCAACCTGTACGACTGGAAGAGGGAAGGGAAGCCCCCCTGCCCGCTCTATATCCTCGAAAGGAAGACCTACTAGAACCTGCCCCCCTAAAGGGGCGTCCAGGCCTTCTGCGCTGTGGCATCATACCACCTTTCGCGACAAAGTCAATTTTCTCCCCAAACAGACGTAGCCCCAAAAAGGGGAGAGCCGTGAGCACCTTTTTAGAAGCTGAATCCGCCGACCATTGTCGCAGCCATACAGACCGACGAATGGCCACCAGCATTGTCGCTGTCTTGCTACTCATAGCCAGCGCATCGTCCTGAGCGGATAGAACGTAAGACACAAAAGATTCGCACTGCTTAAGCGCAGCGAAATCATTACAAGTGGGGTTGAGATCCTCACATAGCCCCTGGATTACAGATCTTACTGCTAATTGAAGAAGGGCCGAAGCGCACACAGGGCGCATCGTTGACTCAGCATAAATAAAGCCATGGCGAGCATACTGGTCAATCCTGCGATCCTCCCCATCTTTAGGGATAGAGGTCTCAGCAGACTGTACCATAGCAGAGCTAGATAGCCCTAGCACAGGGGTATCGACTTCAGGAGGAATGGACCAAAGCTTCACCAATTCTGGCGGAAAGGGATAACGCCTTTCCCACCTGGGAGGGATCCCAGATAACCGCGTGGGATGCTCCCATTCCTTAAGGACCACTCTCTCAAAGTGGTGCTGTCTGGGAAAAACCAAACGCGGCTGAGGCTCTTTAAACAACTGGCCCCTTGGCAGGGTGACAGCCTCAGGCGGATCTAAATTCAAAATTTCAAACATTTGGGCCAAAATGGAGGGGGTGTCAAGGGCAACCCCCGCCGACCAATCGCCAGTCGCATCAGCCTCAAGCTGATCTGCCGGCTCATCTGACTCCAAGAGGGATTCTTCCTCATCCGGGGAGCCATCGGACCATTCCACAGGCTCACATACTTCGTCCTGTGGAGCCGAAGATACTGGAGTCAGGCGCTTCCGTTTCGCAGGGGCTTTCAACCCTGCCTTAACGGGCAATACTTTCCGAAGGCTGGCCAACTTTGCCGCCACCTCGGATTGCGAATCCCCACTTTTGTCATGCGGGGTCCGGAACAGGGAGGGAGAGGCAGGAGATGATGGAAGTTGCGACGGACCAGCAGCCGGATCAACAGACTGACGCGCAATGCTCTGCTTTGCACAAGGAATGCAAATAAAGACATCATCAGCGGGGAGCGCAGCCCCACATTTTACACACCCCCTGGACGACTCTGACGAGGTCGTTACTGGTAGTTAAGGAAGCCTCCAAATTGGTGATTTATGGTATCGCAAATACTGGGATTTTTAAGGCATAAGCCAACCCGGGATGCCCCTTTATCAAAAAATGTCCCGGAAGGGAGGGTTTTTTTTTTTTTTTTTTTAGGAAAAAAAGGTCCCCCTTAGTAAATATAGGCGGGGCCGCTTACCTGACAGGCCGACGCAGGACCGGAGGGCACTGAGCAGCAGCCGCAGCAGCCAGATTCCAGTGTGCTGCAGCGCGCGCCCCCCCCCCACGTGACTTCTGTAATAAACAGACAGGGAGGAAGTGAGGCCGGGGCCGCCGAGCGACGCTCCCGCCGGCGCCCCGCCCCCTCGCGTCACCGGGAGCCGCCCCCTACAAGCCGGTTACAAATTCATTGAGCGATTGCCGCCAGCTGCGCTGGATTCACGCAGAGCCAGGCAGCGGAGGAGGGAGGAGAGCATAAGCGCAGCCACCAGGCTGCCGCACGGAGCCCGGGGAAGGGGGGGAGGCGGGAGGGGCCGCAGATTTAAGGCGGCAAGCCCAAGTGTGCTGAGCGCGGTCAGCTGCCCCGCCCCCATAAAGCTGACCAACACTCTGGCCACCATTGAAACACTCTTTTTTTTTTTTTTTTTTTGGAGGATCTGCCCGGGGCTCCAGCATAGCAGACTCAAGCGCACCATGCTGCACAGTCTGTTAATGTGCACAAGTGAACCACACATGTAAAAGACAGCAATACAGTGAAACACTATCCATAATACACAACCCTCTATACCCCCCCCCCCCCATAGTGAAGGGAGAAGGGACCGTAACGGGAGAGCAAGGGGCTAAGGGGACCCTCGGGACAGGGGCATCCCATTTCCGGATCACCATGCCGGATCGCCGCATAGCCCCACGCATGAGGACGAGCGGTAGGAGATAAGCTCCTAGGCACTTAAAGTGCTATCTACCATTTGCCCGGCGAGCAGCCAAGGCTGGGAGGCTTCCATTTCACCATAAAGGTATACAACTCAAACCGGGCAGAAATAGACCAAAAGGGGGGTGGCGGGGTAAGAATACCCCGGCCTACCTGTAAGCAGGAGACTTCCAACTTCTGACTTGCCAGCAAGCAGAGAGAAAAATACTGGTGATTGAAGGGAGGTACCAGGTATATATAGGCCGGAAGGGGGCTCGTTACAAGACTTCCTCTCTGCACTACGTCACCTGCGGTGGATTAACCCAATAGTGGATGAATATCTAAAGGTGAAGCGGGGTGTGTGGCACACCAAGAATATAAACGACTCACACCGTTTAAGAGTACAAAACTCATCACAAGCGGGATCAAGACCTGTGTACAGATCCCTAATCATGGACCTAACTGCCAACAGAAGAAGTGCCGAAGCACAGACTGGCCGCAGTGTCGATCCGGCACTGATAAAACCATGGCGAGCAAATTGATCAATCCGACGATCTTCACTATCCTTAATGGCAGTGGTCTCAGAAGATTGTACCACAGCCGTGCTAGACAGCCCTAACACAGGGGAATCTAAGTCAGGGGGAACTGACCAAAGCTTCACCAAATCCTCCGGAAAGGGATAGCGTTTATCCCAACTAGGAGGAATTTCAGCCAGTCGCGTGGGTTGTTCCCATTCCTTAAGGACAACCCTTACAAAGTGTTGTTGCCTGGGAAAAAACAAACGCGGCTGGGGAACATCAAATAACTCACCTTTTGGCAGGGAGACTGCTTCAGGCGGATCCAAATTCAAAATTTCAAACATTTGAACCAGAATGGAAGGGGTGTCAAAGGACGCCCCCGTAGCCTGATCACCAGCAGCGTCAATCCCTAGCTGATCTGCAGGCTCATCCGACTCCTCAAGGAGTTCCCCCTCCTCATCAGGGGGACAATCGGACCAATCCACTATTTCACACGTCTCAGATGCTGCTAGAGAAAGGTGTTTCCGCTTCGCTGTAGCCTTCTGAGCTACTTTGGCGTAAATTATTTTTTCGAGGTTGGCCAATCGTGCACACACCTCGGCTTGCGAATCCCCACCCTTGACAATGTCACATGGGGACCGGAATAAGGGAGGAGATGACCCCCCGTAGGAGATGACGGAAGTTGCGAGGAGCCAGAAGCCGGAGCGACAGACTGGCGCGCAATGTTTTGCTTTGCACATGGAATGCATAATATGACATCATCGCCTGGGAGCGAAACCCCACAGCACCCACACAGCCTGGATGGCCCCGAAGAGCCATTTCCGGTATTGTCGGAAGCTTCCATATGGTGAATTTATGGTATTCACAACAACCCAAGGTTTTACGCACTAAGCCACCCGGGATGCCCCTTTATAATTAATGTCCCGAGAAAGGGAGGATTAATTTTTTTTTTTTTTTTTAAACCTTAAGACAAAACCCAATTTAGAGTACTAAGGCTAGCGAGGTATAACAGAACCGGGAGAGCCACTGCAGTGAGGGGATCCCAGGATCTGTGGGGGGAAAAAGAGACAACAGTCAGACCCCCAGAAGAAAAGGCAGCATGCAGCATAGTCATTCAATACAGAGAAAGGCATAACAACAATAGCAAAGCCCCAGAGTGGCTTAAGAGTTAAACTGAAGCCAGCCAACATACACGTTTTATAAACATGCTGAAGCAAACTGAAAGTAAAAAGGACGGCCCCACACACGAGGTGGGGAGCGTTTACCTGTACGAAGAGCAGCAGCAGCCAGCCAGACAGCAACCTGCAGCCGAGTCCCCCGCACCTGATTCCTTGATTAGAAGGAGGAAGTGCGGCGGGGCCGAGCTGCAAGACAACCAGCTCAAGCCACGCCGACGCCCTCGGAGTCAGTGGGGGAAGAAAAACATGCCACACATATCACAGCCCTAGCAGTCCAGGCCGCATGAGCGCTACCCGCGGCGCTGAGCCTGAGACTGCCAGCACTCTTTAATCAACACTAACGTTAAAAAACACATGCACACAGTATAAGAACCCCCCAAACCCCCCCCATAGTGAAGGGAGAAGGGACCGTAACGGGAGAGAAATGGCCAAAGGGGAACCTCGGGACAGGGGCATCCCAAATCCGAATCACCATGCCGGATAGCCGCATTGCCCCACGTGTGGGGTCGAGCGGAGGAGATAAGCTCCTAGGCACCTATAGTGCCATTTACCGTTGCCCAGTGAGCAGCCTAGGCTGGGAGGCTTCCATTAACCATCTAGGTAAACAAACAATCAAAACTGGACAGAAATAGACCGAACGGGGGGTGCCGGGGTAAGACCCCGGCTACCTGCAAGCAGGAGACTTCTTTCTTCTGTCTTGTCGCCTCATGCAGAGAGAAAACACTGGTGTTAAGTGGGAGGTCCCAGGTATATATAGGCCGGAAGGGGGCTCGTTTTCTAGACTTCTCTCTGCAACGTCGCCACCTGGCGGTGGAGTAACCCGATCGTAAGAATTAAAGGGGAAGCGGGGTGTGTGGCACACTGAGAATATGTAAGTTTGTCAATAAAATCTTATTGCGTGTGAAATCCCAATTTCTCCCGGTTACAACGATACCACATATGTATAGGTAGACACCCTTTCCTGCCCAGGAGACTCCCCCAAACTTAAACAGCGCTTTAGGGGAATGTCAGATAAAATACAACTATGCTATGCAATATGCGCACCTTGCAGTTTTTCCAGAAAAACACCCCTTTACATTTGAAATACCCCCAACAAACTATATATTCTCTGGAAGTACACACCTCAAGCTTTCTAGATGTACTAGGCTTGTTGATGTGGCCATAGTTTTCTGGAAGTAATCCCTCAATGTATTCTTTGGTTGCAAAGAGTTTCCCTAAAAAAGGATAAAAAAGCAGAATCAAAGCCACATTTTCCTAAAAAAACAATTTACAAACAAGAAAAAAACAAGTTTAATCTAAAAAAGCAACATCCCCCGAACAGAACGATACCCAACAAGCATAGGTACTGTCAAGGGAAGAGTTGCCAAACACCCCAAAGTAAAGCATGTGCGTAACGTTAATTTTACTTGAAAATTTAAGCTCTGCAGACAAAGTGTGCACCTTGTGCTTTCTCAACCAAAACAACCCTTTACATTTAGAATATCCCCCATAAACCATATATTCCCTGAAAGTACATGTTAAGCTTTCTAAGCGTACCCAGCTTGTTGTAGTGGGCTCATCTTTCTGGAATTAATCCCTTAAAGAATTCTTTGGTTGCACAGGGTTTCCCTAAAAAATGTATAAAAAAGCTGAATAAAAAACACCTTTTCCTAAAATATAAATATGCAAACCAGAAAAAACAAGCTAAGTCTGAAAGCGCCCCCGGACAGAATACCCAACATGCATAGCTACTTTTAACCCTTTTAATTGCCTGCCTACTTGAGATTTTGTCACCCTCTGTTGACAGGTCATTTTTCCCCATTTTGCGCCATTTTTGCTGGAATTTTCAGGAAAATTATATATATATTTTTTGCAGCAGAGTTTAGGCTTTAACATGAAATGTCTTGTTTGTAAATTTTATTTCGTTTTTTACAATACTATTAAGTAAAAAAAAAAAAAAAAAATACATTTTTTTTTTTAAAAATTGACTCCTTTATTTTAAATTAAAAAATACAATTCTGTGAAATACTCACCTGTAGAATTGATATTCTTAGTATACAGTACGTCCTGCTCCAGATATAGTACTTACACTTGGGTTATCCTCCGCCAGATGGCGCTGCACTGCAGAGACATGCAAAACAGGCTCCTCCTGGCCCCTCAAATACCCGGGGACCTCCCACAAATCCCCAGCATTGAAAAGCAGTGAACAAGAAGCCGGGAGAATTAACCACCGAAACTGGTAACTATAACAATGGTAACAATCACCATACAGGGGGATCCAGAAAAATGCAAAAACCAGGGTGGGGTGGAGCAGGACGTACTGTATACAAATAATATCAATTCTACAGGTGAGTATTTCACAGAATTGTATTATTCTTAGTATACAGTACGTCCTGCTCCAGATATAGTACTTACACTTGGGACATCCAATAGCAGTGTCCATAAAGTAGGGTGGGATCTCCAACAAAAAAGGCAACAGCAGACAGTTAAAACCACTGTCACCTGCATAACCATGCGGCAAGACAGCTGAGGCCCAAACATCAACCATGTAAAACAAGACCAAACAGCGGCCTAGCAAACCAGTACAACAGAAGCCAGGTGCTGAAAAGCTCAAGAGGCACCAAAGGCACGAGTAAAATAAGAAGCAAAGCGAAAAGGAAGATTCTTCCCCTTGTTGGAATAGGCCTGAGTAACAGCCTGACAAATCCAATCGCTAACAGTAGACTTGGCAGAAGCCAAAAAACCCTTCCCTAGGACCAGAAGGGACATACCATTCAAGTAATAACCAGGGCCAAAGCCGCCCAACTCCCCGAGAGCAGACGAGATCGGGCACATTCAGGATGTAGTGACCATAGGCCCAAAGGAACATCAGTTCTCCTAAAGGACACAGTGACTACCAAGGAAGAAACTTCCAACACCTGTTCAAGGAATGCAGAACCCTTACTTCAGCGTTGCTAGGAATAAGGCACAGAAGGAAGAACAATATCTTGAATCAATGAACATAGGACACCACCTTATCCTGGTGTATCCCAAAGAATGGGGGCTAGGTAGACAGAGCCGCCCGCCAAACACACGTCTGACCGAAGTAACAGTCACCAGAAGGACAAACTTGAGGGTAAGAACAGCCAGACAGCATCCTGAATAGGACCAAGGGGGAAAACCCTGCAAAGCAGACAAAATCAAATTCAAATCCCAACAGGGACCATAGGATTACATGGGGGACGCACATGAGTACCCCCTGAAAGAAGTCATAACCAAGGAAGACCAAAATACTTCTAAAGCAAGGCGGACAGGGCAGAACCTGACCCAGCAGAGTACTGAGTTGGAGAACCAACTCATGCTGTAACAACTCTAGACCCCTGGGAACCGAGAACGCCCGACAGGGAAGAGACCTAGACTCACACCAATCAATATGGGTAAACCATACCCTATAACAGATGGAAGAAGCAGCAGCTTGTACCTAGTCTTCCCATAGTCTCAATCACCGAGACAGATGTCTCCAGCAAGATGGATGTTTCAGCAGTCAGGCCGTCTAGGCCAGAGTCTGTAGATTGGGGTGACATAAAGGGGCCCTGAGTGAGCGGAGCTGGAACTCCTGGCAGAATGTACAGAACTACTGCCCTCAGTGCCACGTCTGCCAACCACACTCTACTAGGCCACCCGGGGACCACCAGAGTCACTGGTCCCCCTTCCAGAGCAATCTTGCGCAGAACCCTGCCTAGCAGGGGGAATGGAGAAAGGACATACAGAACAGAATGTCCAAACATAACATTACCAAGGCATCCTGACCACGGCCAGAGGATCCTGGAACAGGGAAACAAGGGCCGAGAGCTTGTGAAAGTGACGGGACACAAACAGATCCACAACTGGTTGGACCTCATAGTGATACAGGGATCAGCACATCCTGTCGCGGAGGGACCCCCACCGGAGCGAATACCACTGATATGCAGGGAACATTGTCCTCCACCCAGATTAGTATCATAGACACTTCCTGGAGGACCCTCCTGCTCCAGGTCCCTTCCAGAGGATTAATGTAGGCCACTGTCGTCAGACAGACCGAGCGCCCCCGAAGAGGCAGGCCCTGAAGAGGAGTAGTCAAACAAGATAGAATCAACCTGAACGCTCACCGTTTCAAACATCGATCGATAGGTGTATGGACCTTCTAAGGGGCCCCACCTCCCCCGGAACCGCAGGGGGTTTCAGAAGAAACCCCCCCCCCCCTCAACCTGATAAATTGGCATCCATGGTGACCGTCTCCAGGAAGGGGCAAGAAGGAAACTGCCCCCAGACAGGTTCCTTGAAATCATCCACTCCAAGAGGGACCTCCATACCAGAGGGGGAAGGCACACAGACCCTGCTCCAGGGATGCTGGATCCCTGTCCTGTACTAACAATGCAAATTGCAGAAGGGCCCAAGGGGGACTGAGCATAAAGGACCTCTTCTGAGCAAGCCACCAACGGGCCCACCATCAGCATCCCTGCCTGGTGAAGGGACGGGGACAACAATGAGGGACTGAGCCCATGCAACCGGATTGTCCACTTTATTGTTGAGGAAGGAAGATTTTCGCCTGAACAGAATCCAGATTCATTCCTAGAAATGGAGTTACCAATAAGGGGACAATGAGGACTTGGGGTGATTGATCACCCATCCAAATGACTCCCAATGGACACCACCAGCCGAGTATACAACTTACGCTGACGCAGAGACTGGGAAGTGAGAAGGACATCCAGGTAGGTCTCGTGCGGACGCCCCTTGGTCTCAGAGACATCACCCTCGTCAGCACCATGGTGTGCACTCTGGGAGCTGAAGCAAGGCCAGATAACAAGGCCCCAATTAGCAGTGTTGGACTTCCAACACAAATCTGAAGAACCTCGGTGTCCAGAAGACACAGGGATGTGAACATAAGCATCTTTGAGCTCCACGGACGGCAAGAATCCCCCTGGGCGCAAGGCGCTGATGGCCCATCTCAGAGTTTCCATGCAGAAAACTGCATGTAATTAGAGAATTGCCGAGAACCTGTGAATCCAGAATGGACCAGACTGACCCATCCTTTTGGGGGACTGTGGGAAGGTTGGTGTAGCGGCCCCTGCCTCTGCCCGTTAAGGGCAATCTGCAAGTGACCCTCAGACCCCGCAGGCCTTGCATGGCCTGTGCCAGTACCAGAACAGCGGCAGGGATCAGGAGTATCCGGGACCTGATAATCTTGGGGAAGGCCGCGCAGCAAACTATCTTGTATCCGGAGGACACTACCTCCTGAATCCACCAGTATGAGGCGTAATGCCTCCTGACAAGAGCAAAGTGCCGCAGCCATCCCCTCACCCAGACGGGCGAGGGCGCCCCATCATGCCTGAGGGGGTTTGGTGGAAGATTTAGGCTTAGCCCTGCCGGAGGGGCCAGAGCGTTGTCTGCTGCTCCCGGGGCAGGAGTCTGCGCGAGCCCACACGAAGGACACCCCTGGTTCTTGTTTAACACTATGGTAGGGGGGAGGAGGGGTGCCCCTGCCCTGAGGGGGTCGAGACGGCCGCCTGCGTTGGGGTGACTTACCCTTTTTACCAAACAGGTCTAGACGGACCCCAAACAAGCGTAGCCCTCTAAAGAGAAGCCCAGTAAGAGTGTTTTTAGTAGCATCGTCAGCACCAAACGAAGCGACGTATAGTCACCGCAAGGGCAGAAGTTCTTGCACACATTTTAATGGTGTCATCCAACGCTAATAGGATACATTTTACAAACATCACAGCTGGAGTGTGCATTAAACACATCCCAGGGGAGATCATCAGAGTGATGATCAAGCATCTTTCTGATGAGGGTTCTAGCGGCCACTGCCGTAATAGCCGCGGCACAGACTGGGAGCAACGCCGTCCCTGCACAAGAAAAGGCGTGGGAGGCCAGCAGATCAATGCGCCGGCCCTCAGCATCCCGAAGGGTAGTATAAGCAGGGGCTGCAATAAAGGGGGGGTTAGGAACCCCTATGATCGGGGCATCCACCATGGGGGGGGGGGATGACCAGCAATTAACCACCTCAGGGGGAAAAGGGTATTTCCTATCCCAGTTCCCTGGGACCCCTGGAAGTTTACTGGTGCATTCCCATTCCTTGAGAACAAGAGCATGGAAATGAGCCTGCTCTAGGAATTTCAAATGTGCTGTCGCTGTATGGAAACGCTCCCCTCTCGGCTTGGGAGCCTCACCAGGGAGAGAGATAGACAGAATCTTAAAGACCTTAATCAATCATCAGTTCCCATAGGAAAAACAGTAACATGAGGCGTCAAGTGCTGCTTCTTACCAGGGCCTTGCGCTCTGACAACCTCGCAATAATCTGTTCAGCCGTAGGCAGTCTGGAAGACACAACAGGTTGCAAATCCCCACTTGTATGCGACTCAGCAGGAGTGAGATTTAAGCATGGGGAAATAGGTGAATTGAAGCGAGGTGCAGCCACTGGCAGACCTGATTGCAGAGCCAGTGCTTGCTCGGCACAGGGTCCGCAGACCCATGCCCTGTCAGCATCAGCATGGGGTTGTCCACACGCTATACACAGCCGGTCTTGTCCCAGTGGGACCCCAGTCACATAATTATGAGATGCCTCCATATGGTGATTATTTAGGCACAATATGCCAGCAGGGATTTACGCTATAGGCAACCCTGGATGCCCCAAAGACCCGCTAGGGAAGTGGGAGAATTTTTTACAAGGCCCGCTATAAATTACACCGGGCCGGGAGAAGCCAATGGTGTACACCAGTATGAAAGACACTATGAGAAGAGGATGGTGTCAGAACCGAAAACACTACAATGAGTATAAGCCGCCCGAGAGGGCACTTACAGTACCACGGTAAGCAGGAATGCCCCAGGCGCCGCGCACGGACAAAATGGCGCCGTGTACCTCGAAGGGCGGGCCAGATCGTACCATGACGCGGAGCGTGCCAAAACAGACCCTGCCCTCCCGAAGAGCGCGAAGTCCAGCATCAGCCAATGAGGACACAGAGGTGTCCAAGGTAACGCAGCGGCGGCACCGCTACACGGGGCAAGGGGCAGTAATGCGGGAGGGGCATCCCATAAAGGCTCACCATCAGCCTATACCGCCTACCCTTTGGTGGGGGACTGCGGAGGAGCAGCGCTCCATAAGCACGCGTGGTGCTGCCTACCTTCACCCGACCAGCCCAGGCTGGGAGGCACATCACAACGAGGACGGGTGGGAATAGTCCAACAGGGCCGCAGGCTTTAATAGCCCCGATCACCTGCGAGAGAGAGATACTTCATGTCTTCGCAGTCGGCACTGCAGAGAAATCTGGGGATTTGTGGGAGGTCCCCGGGTATTTGAGGGGCCGGGAGGAGCCCGTTTTGCATGTCTCTGCAGTGCAGCACCATCTGGCGGAGGATAACCCAAATGTAAGTACTATATCTGGAGCAGGACGTACTGTATACTAAGAATATGTATTGTATTAAGGAAAACCATATTGAATGTAAAAGCCCCATTTCTACCGATTAGAATGGTACCACATATTTATCGGTAGCCCCCCGTTCCTGCCCAGGAGACCCCCCTAACTGAAACAAGTACTTTATAGCATTTACAAATAAAATACAACTACCATCCACAGCAAGTCATTTTTGGGGGGGATTTTTAAGGGTTAAAAACCCTTAAAAATCACCAAAAAAAATTGACACGGGGTCCCCCTTACCCAAAGTAACCAGCCCGGGACCAGCTATGCAGGGCTTGTAGAAACAGGGCGCAGGGGCCAGCTTTTGTGGCCCCTAGCCCTGCAGGCTACAAGCCCGCATAGCCCGTGGGCCCGTGCTCTTCTGCCCCCCCCCCCCCCCCGGGCTTTGGGGAGGCAGGTAATTGGGGGTGCCAGGGGTTAATGGCAAGTCATCCGCTAGTCGCAGGTGACATGACATCCCCCCAGCCTTGTGAACTGGTATAGGGGACACATGGACCCCTTACCAGTTTACAAGGGGTTAAAGTGGACCAAAACCCAGGATAGTCAAAAGTTTTGACTATCCTGGGTTTTGGTCCTTTCCCCGGGGGCACCCCGATCAGGGGTGCCCCGCTGTGTAAAACCCCCCAGGACGCCCGAACGGACTCACCTCTTCCTGGTCGCACGGCGCGTCTAAGAGCAGTGGCTCTGACAGCCGCATCCTCCGCCTCCGTCCTGATCGGGGTGCCCGCGGGGACAGGACCAAAACCCAGGATAGTCAAAATCCTGGGTTTTGGTCCACTTTAAAAGTAAAAAATAAGACACGGACACAGAAATAAATGATTTTTTTTTTTTTTTTTTTTTTTACTGTACTCACCTCGGATCCTGGCTCCCGCGTCGCTGTCCCGCGCCGCTGTCACTCACAGATGCCGTTGGTGATCGGCGCAGAGCGGGTGAGAGGCGAGGGGGGGGGGGGGACCCGCAGCTTCACAGCAACATCAGGAGGTGTTTATTTTTTTTTTTTTTTTTAACTATTAGTGGGAAATGGCAGGCACGTAGTTTCTACGTGCTTGGCACTTAAGGGTAGAAGAAGCAACCACGTAGAAACTACGTGCTTGGCATTTAAAGAATTAAAGGAGCACTATCAAGAAATTGCGTAATATTAAAAACATGTATAATCATATTGGCTAATGAGAGGAGGAGTCACTTATACACCCAAACTGAATAAAACCAAGCCTGTGGTTTTCTTCTCCTGGTAGGCATAAAATCCAGGGTTTACAGGTTTAGTGTATCAGGGGTGAAAGAACCGGTCACCCGATTTCCTCTTCCTTCCTTTAATAAAAATAAAAAACAAGCCTGACTGGATATTTCTTGATGCCGGGTGTATAACTGACCTCTCCTACCACCATCCAGCATATTTATAAGGATTTTTATCATTGGCCTATTTTTTCGCGATGGTGCTCCTTTAATGTCCAGAGGCTTACACGCCTCTTACACTTTTACTGGTATGCAACACCTCTTGGTAAAGCATGTTACCTCTGCTTTGAGTATTCTAGGCCTGGCAGGTATAGGTTTTATTTAAAGTGGACCAACACCCAGGATTTTGACTATCCTGGGTTTTGGTCCACTTCAGGGGGGCACCCCGATTAAGGGTGCCCCGCTGTTTGAAACCCCCAAAAACTCATCTCACCACGCTCCCACGTGGCCGCGCTGTCACCCGCCAACGGACAAGCGGGTGACAGCGGCGGACCGCCGCCGCCTCCCGCGCGCCCCTCTGACAGTGCGCGCGCCCGCGCCGGCCATTCACAAACGGCCGGCGCGGGCGCACGTCTAGAGGGGCGCGCGGGAGGTAAGTTTTTGGGTTTTTTTTTTTTTTTTGGGGGGGGGGGGGGGTCCCTCACCGCGGGACATCCCGATCTCGGATGTCCCGCGGTGAGGGAGGTGATCGGCCCGGGAATCTTATAGATTGCCGGGCCGATCACCCCTGGGTGACGGTCCACTTTAAATCTTAAGCCACTACCTGTGGATGCATCTATGCCCGTAGGTCAAATTCTGCAATAAATAATTCTTAACTAATGCTACAAAAAACACACACTTACCCACAATCTTAAACTTTATTTTGTGGCATGGAAGAGCTTTCCCCGTAAATGTTTCTGCAAGTGTTTCGTTTAATACTACCTGGAGTTGCAATGTGTAAGAACCAACCTTTGTAATGTTTTCTAAAATACAAAAACAGAAAAGCAATGAATAGGAAGAAATTGATTGGTGAAATCAAATAATGTATATCTACATAACTTTTACAACACTTACCCATTTTTTTAAACCAGTAGGGCCACTTTCCACCATGCTGACTTACATGGGAAATTATTTCAATATCTCCATCTCCACCTGGTGCTTTAAAAAAAAAAAAATAAAAAAAAAAATAAAAGACAACTTTTAACGTCTTGCTTATTCTTCCAATATTCAAAGAAAGCCATTATCTGCAGCAGCCTTTTCCAGCATATAAAAAACAGAATAGCTGTTAGAAGTGAGACCTTAACAATCAAATTTTGATGGAAATGGGAATATAGAACTTCAAAAAAGCAACTTAGCCAAGTATTTTATATATATATAATGCATTAACGCAGTATTCAAATTAGGTTAGAATGAAATACGAAATAATGGGACTATAGGACATAGTCACACATGAACGGCTCTTCCAATGCATGAATTGGATGCCCCTGGAGACAGTTTAGAGGGTGGTTGGTCAGATAATTAAATCCTATTGGCTGCTGAGACAAGATAACCTAAACGACAGACTGACCACCAATGAAAAAACAACAAGAAAGATCAAGCTTAAACAGAATGAGGTCAGCAATGGCAGCCACTGTATTTCTGACAAGCTATCTTGTTTTACTGACTGAGCAATCATTTAAATCCACATCAACACAAGAAAATCTTCCTGGTTTCCTGGAATCGATCACTGATTAACAATATAAAGGTACTAGTACAGTGACCAAGAGTGTGTTTTAAATTGTTGATCGAAACGTATTAAACATTTATCCTGTTAAAAATACAATTCTGTGATTACTCACCTGTAGAATTGTTTTTACTATGCACAGCCTGTTTCATTTCACCCTTACTTCTGGGTATTCCGCCACAAGGTGATGCAGTTGACTGCAGAAGACTTGTGGCTCCTCCCGGCCCGATATAAAAGCCAGGAATCACCAATAGACCCCCAGTGTTGAAAAGCAGTTATGCAAGAAGCCGGGAGATTAACCAATATAAAATACACAGCCTCTAACACTAAAAATTTTAAACAAATCACCATATAGAGGCAACCAAAGATAACGATAACAAGGGAGGGATGAAACAGGCCGTGCTCTGCATAGTAAAAACAATTCTACAGGTGAGTAATCACAGAATTGTACTTTTCCTAGTGCACAGCACGGCCTGTTTCATTTCATCCTTACTTCTGGGACATCCAATAGCAGTGTCCATAAGGATAGAGTAACGGCAGGCAGTTCAGACCACTACCGCCTGAAGTACCTTGCGGCCAAAAGCAGAATCCGCTGAGGCCTTAACATCAACCTTGTACAACTTGGAAAAAGTATGAACAGAAGACCAAGTAGCGGCCTTACAAACTTGTTCAACAGAAGCCTGGTGCTGAAAAGCCCAAGAGGCACCAATAGCTCTAGTAGAATGAGCAGTAACCCGGAAGGGAGGTTTCTTCCCTTTAGCAGAATAAGCTTGCAACACCGCCTGACGGATCCACTTGCTGATAGTAGACTTGGCTGGAGGCAAACCCTTCCTAGGTACAGCAGGAAGAACAAACAGAGCATCAGATTTACTAAACGACTCAGTGGCAACCAGATAAAATTTCAGTGCCCTGACAACAACCAGAGAATGAAGGGTCCGTTCCTTAGAATTAGAAGGGTTAGGACACAAGGAAGGCAAGATAATGTCCTGATTGAGATGAAAAGCAGACACAACCTTGGGCAAGAAATCCGGCTTAAGATGGAACACTACCTCATCCTGATGACGATCAAAATAAGGAGGTTTCATGGAAAGTGCAGCTAGCTCAGAAACTCGACGCACAGAAGTAATAGCCACCAAAAAGGCTACCTTAAGAGTCAGAATGGACAAAGCCGCCGCGTGCATAGGCTCAAATGAAGGACCCTACAAGGCAGACAACACCAGATTTAAGTCCCAAACCAGTAGCAGAGGCTTACGCGGCGGACGCACAAGTAACTCCCTGGAAGAAGGTCTTAACAAGCCTGTGATTGGCAAAAGATATTTGGCAAAAAATTGCCAGAGCCGAAACCTGTCCTTTAAGAGTACTAAGTTGAAGGCCCGAGTCCAGACCATGTTGTAAAAACTCCAGAATCCTGGGAATGGCAAAAACTCGAAAAAGATAGAGACTTGGACTTACACCAAGCAATGTAAGCATGCCAGACCCTGTAGTAGATAAAGGTCAAGGATTTCTTCCGAGCCTGAATCAAGGTAACAACAACAGAGGCCGGTAACCCCTTGCCCATCAAGATGGAGGTTTCAGCAGCCAAGCCGTTAAAGCCAGCGTTGGTAAATTTGGATGGCGTAGTTGTCCCTGCGTGAGAAGCTCTGGATCGTCGGGCAGAACGAACCGATCTACTGCCATCTGTACATCTGCGAACCATACCCTCCTTGGCCAGCGGGGGGGTCACCAGAATGGTTGGTACCCCCTCCTGGGCTATCTTGCGCAGCACCCGACTCAGCAGAGGGAACGGAGGAAAGACAGAGAAGTCGAAACTCTGTCCAGGGAATTGCTAACGCGTCCGTGGCAAAGGCCAGGGGATCCTGTGACAGGGAGACAAATCTTGGAAGCTTGTGACGAGACGCAAACAAGTCCACATCCGGCTGACACCAGCGGTGACATAGGGCATGAAAAACCTTGTTGCTGAGAGACCATTCTCCCAGGCGAGACGTCCCCCTGCTCAGGGAGTCCGCCTCCTGGTTCTCCACCCCGGGGATGTAAACCGCCGAAGTGCATGGAACAGTCTCCTCCGCCCAAGACAATATGAGGGACACTTCCTTGAGGGCTCGCTTGCTCCGAGTCCCTCCCTGATTAATGTAGTCTGCCGTCTGATTGTCCGAGCGTACCTGTACAGCACGACCTCAAAAGCTGGGGAGTCAGCTGGGAGAGAACCATCCTGATCGCCCGCAGCTCTAGGTTATTGATAGGCGTGTGGGCCTCCTGGGGACCCCACTGACCCTGGAACTTCAGAGACTGCCAAACTCCCCCCCCCAGCCGGTCAGACTGGCATCCGTGGTGACAATTTCACAGCGCGGAGGCAGAAAGGACCTGCCCACTAGAAGATTCCTCGAGACCAGCCACCAGGATAGGGACTTCCTGACCGGCGGGGACAGAACAAACTCCTGATCCAGGGACTCCTGATCCCAAACCGACAAGAAGCTGAAGAGGTCTCATGTGGAACTGAGCAAAGGGGACCGCCTCGAAGCAGAAACCATGAGGCCCTCCAACTGCATCCCCTGCCGAATGGAGGGGTGATGACACGAAAGCAGGCCCCGGGCCTGCGTCTGGATGCCCTCCACCTTCTGCTGAGGGAGAAAAACCTTGACCTGAGAAGTATCCAGCCTCATGCCAGGAAGGACCTCGCCAAAGACTGAGATAGTGAAGACTTGGGATAGTTGATCACCCAGCCGAAGGACTCGAGAGTGGATATCACCACCTGAGTATCCTTCTCGGCCTGATGAAATGATGAAGCAGCAATCAATAGGCTGTCCGGGTAAGGAAGAATGCGAATGCTCTGGCTCCTCAGTGGAGCCATGACACCCGCCAGCACCTTGGTAAGGCCACAAACTAGTAGTGTTGATTCCCCAGAGCGAACCTCAGGAACCTCTGGTGACCTGAGAAGATCGGCACGTGAAAGTAGGCATTCTTGATGTCCACTGTGGTCATGAAGTCGCCCGGCCGAAGGGAACTGACGGCCGAACGCAACGTGCGAAAGTGCTTGAGCCTGACAAACTTGTCGAGGCCCTTCAAATCCAGGATGGGTCGCAGAGAGAAGTCCTTCTTGGGCACCGTGAACAGATTGGAATAGTACCCCTGACCCTGTTCCAGACGAGGTACCTGACAAATGACTCCTGATGCCAGAAGACGTTGAACGGCCAGACGGAGTCCCTGAGGAGACACAGGGTTTTGGTATATTCAAGATCTGAGAAATCTTGGAGGGGGCCAGACTGCAAACTATCTTGTAACCAGAGGACACCACCTCCTGAATCCACCGGTCTGAGAAGCGAAGCCTCCAGACGTGAGCAAGGAGCCGAAGCCGTCCCCCCACCCGGTCGGTGAGGGCGCCTCCTCATGCCTGAGGGGAATTGGGAGAAGGTTTGGGCTTGGAACCCCAGGAGAGATCGGGACGACCGCGGGATCCTCGGCCCCAAGAGTCTCTGCCATTACCTGAGAAATGGGGGCCACGACCTCCCCTTGAGGCATGAAAGGAAGAGGACCACCCCCGAAAGGGCCGAGACTGCTTCCTACGCTGAGGGAGCCTATAATCCTTGGCCAGAACATCCAGACGCTCACCAAAAAGCCGGAGACCCGTGAAGGGAAGCCCGGTGAGAGACTTCTTAGCTGCAGTGTCAGCTGCCCACTGGCGCAACCAAACAGACCGACGCATAGCCACCAGGGGGGCCGAAGGCCCTACCGCCCAGCCGGACGGCATCATCTGTGGCAGCCAGCACAAAGGCTACAAAATCAGAGCAAAGCAAGAGGTCCCTATAATCCTCCTTTCTCCTACCAGACATGGTGGCCTCAGCAAGGCGCTTGAGCTTCCTCTTAACGGCAATGGCCGTAATGGCTGCAGCGCAGACCGAGCGCAAGCCTGCCCCCACAAAGGTGAAATCGTGACACGCCAGCTGGTCCATACGCCGGTCCGCGCTATCACACAGTGTAGTAGTGTCAGGGGACGGAATGACCGACGTGTTAGACAGTCACAGGACTGGAGCGTCCACCTCAGGAGGACACGACCAGCGCTTAACCAAATCAGCAGAAAAGGGATACCTTCTGTCCAATCCCTCGGGCACCGAGGATAATCTGTTAGGACGTTCCCACTCTTTAAGCACCATACTGGAGAAATGGCCCTGTTCCGGGAACTCCAAGCGTTGCTTGCCAGGGCGGAAACGCTCGCCCTTCTTCTTCTTCACTGCCTTAGGGGGGGGCGATGTGCAACGTCTCGAAAATCGCCGACAGGAGCCTATTGGTATCATCCGGGAGCCAGGTATCCTCACCAGAGGACGACCCCAGGTCACTGTCTTAACCGTCCTGACAATCCCCAGAGGAGTCCGAGTCACGGAAGAGCTCCCCCTCCTCCGGGGAGTCACGGCCGCCATACGCGTCAAGGCTCTCATCCTCGTCAGCAAAGAGGGACAACCAGATCTGATTGGGATCCCCTGCTAGTATCCCCCTCACTGGGGGCTAGATGCAGGCGCAGGGAAGTAGGAGATGCCGCAGGAGCGCAGAACCGGGAAGAGAAACACTCAGCCCAGCCTGGTCCGTAATAATACTTTGGGCGCACGGCACACAAACCGCGCCACCACCACTCAGAAGGGATGCCCTGCACATGACACACAGCCGAGGCTGCCCCGAGGGACCCCCAAGCTCGCTATCCCCAGAAGCCTCCATATGGTGATCAGATAGGGCACAGTCAGCCCACCAGGAATAAAGGCTAAAAGAGCCCACCCAGGATGCCCCACAGAGCCGGGACAGGCGGGGGGGGGGGGAGGTAATGGACCGGGAGAAACCACAATGCTGATCCCGTCTGGAAGACATAAGCAATACAATCATGAGTATCCCGCAGCACATGCCCCAAAACAACCCCAGTCGAATCAACTCACGGACCAGCTGAGCCGCACGGCAGCACACACAGAAGCCAAGACACCGCAAGGGAAAAACCAGCGACGAGGTGAGAGGGACCAGGCGGCGGAGGAAGCAGCAGAAAGCGTGGCCTTCAAAAGGGCGCAGACAATCCTTGAGGGGCGGGCCGCAGGGGTATGACGCGAAAAGTGCGGCGCCGGCCCCCACAAAAAGGCGCGATACGCCGACGCCCACAGCAAAAATGGCGCAGACGCCAGCAAGCCCTCCCTGCCAAGTGAATCCCGCCGCGGAGCGCCCGACCCCGCATCCACACCAC
This sequence comes from Gastrophryne carolinensis, assembly GCA_027917425.1. Classification (NCBI taxonomy): domain Eukaryota; kingdom Metazoa; phylum Chordata; class Amphibia; order Anura; family Microhylidae; genus Gastrophryne; species Gastrophryne carolinensis. The sequence continues at coordinate 318,069,251 of CM051239.1, forward strand.
ACCCCGCGGAACAAAGGAGCAGGAGGGGAGGAAGAGGGAGGGGGACCCGAAGGGGGGGGGGGGGGGGGAAGCAGCGCGTGTGAACGACAGGCCAGCAGGGAGAGAAGGACCCAGAAGTAAGGATGAAATGAAACAGGCCGTGCTGTGCACTAGGGAAAAAAAGCTTAAAGGAGCACTATCGCGAAATTGTGTAATAAAATTCCATATAAACATGTCAACAAATAAGAGGAAAGGTCACTCAAACTGAAATAAACTCCCTCCAAGCTTGTGTTTTATTCTCTCATGGCAGGAATAAAATCCAGGGGTGACAGATTTAGTCTATCGGGGGTGAGAGAGCCTGTCACCCCAGATTTCCTTTTCCTTTAATTAAAATAAAAAAAACAAGCCTGGCTGGATATTTCTTGATGCCGGGTGTACAAGTGACCTCCCCTCCCGCCATCCAGCATTTTTATACGGGTTTTTATCACTGGACCATTTTACATGATAGTGCTCCTTTAAAGTGGACCATAGTCAAAATCCTGGGTGTTGGTCCACTTCCGCTGGGCACCCGCTGTGTGAAACCCCCCAGAAAGTCCTAAAATCTTACCTTTGTAGGCGACGGACAAGCGACGGATAAGCCGCCGCCTCCCGCACGTCCCTTTTACAGGGCGCGCGCCTGCGCCGGCCATTCACAAACGGCCGGCACGGGAGCGCGCCCTGCTAGAGCGCGGGAGGCGGCGGCGGCTTATCCGTCGCCTAAAAGGTAATATTTTAGGGGTTTCTGGGGGGTTCCACCCCGCGGGGCATCCGAAATCGGGATGGGAGGGAGGGAGCTGATCGGCCCGGGAATCTTATAGATTCCCGAGCCGATCAGGGGTGGGTGTTGGTCCTCTTTAAGTTAGTTTCCTGGTAACTTATTATCTAAATATCCCAACATGAAGCATACATGAGACCACCAAAATTAGATAAAACTTTGACTCCTCCTAGTCCCCGGTTGTAGAGATCTGAAAAACATAAGACGACAGACCAAAACACAGAAGCATGAAATACATTCAATGATATCTGAAGGGAGGGAAACCGCGTATGCTGTCTGTTCGGATGTTTAGGAAAGAAGTTACAAGGTACCTAACTTAAGTTTTATCAAAATATCCTCCAGGCACATGAGAGATTGGGTGGGGAATGCAGCTCGAAGAACACTTCTGCCAAAGAACTGATCCTGTAAGGTCAGCAAGTCCAAACAATATGCCTCACAAAAGTCTTGGCTGAAGACCCGGTGGCTGCTTTACAAATCTGTTCAATAGAGGCCCCAGCTTGCTCTGCTCAAGAAGTAGAGACACTTCTCGTCGAGTGAGCTGTAATCTTCCCTGGAGGGTAGTGATTCATGATAGGCCATCCGAATGGCATTCTTCATCCAACGTCGACTCGTTTCCCCTTTCTTGGTCCTGAGGATGATATGAACAGGCTATCTGCTTTTCACCAATCCTTAGTCCGATGAAGATATTCCAAAGATTTCTGCACCAGCATAACCAGCTCATACCAGCTAGGGGGGTTGTAGATCAGGGCGCAGGGGCCAGCTTTGGAAATTGGGGGGGAATTGGAGGCTCCCTGGGTGAAGAGAGCTGGCCGGTTCAGGAGCTAGTGGTCTAGGATTCTATCCAGGCAGGAACACGAAAACAACTGGGGGCTAGGGGGAGAAGCCAAAGTTTTATCTGATTCTGGTGGTCAGGTGTTCCATCTTGAGGTATAGAGACACGAGGTCTCATGTGTATGCTGTCTGGTGGATGTTTTGAAAAAAATCGACAAAGCACAATAAAATACAACTCTAAATTCAATATGTAGATACTGAGGCACTTGTAAAACAGAAGAAAAAGATGCTGAAATACATAGACACTTTTATGTTTTTTCACTTACAATGTAAAAGCACCTTTAGCACCACCAAAAGTTTTTTGGAAGCTCCATGACTACTACCCGGTAGCTTCTGCACAGCTTCTCCCTTCTTATTTAAAATTTCAATTTTTATAGCTCCTGCAAATATGGGAGGGAAAAAAGAGTTTAGAAAATGTTACTCTTATGAGGATGAAGTAAGGTCAGAAAGACTCCAGTTTTTTCCAGAAAAATACAATTTTGTGATTACTCACCTTGTAGAATTGGTATTATAAGTATGCAGCACGTCCTGCTCCAGATAGTATTCATAACAGCTGGGTTATACCTCCACAAGAGGGCGCTTTACTGCAGAGATGGCAAAAAGAGGCCCCTCCCAGTCCATATATACCCGGGACCTCCCACTAATTCCCCAGTATAGAAAAGCAATAAGGGAACCAGGAGAAGCCAACAACAAATTTAACAACGGTAACAAGGAACAATCATCACCATATAGAGGATCCAAGAATAAAGCAATCAGGGTGGGATGGAGCAGGACGAGCTGCACACTTATAATACCAATTCTACAAGGTGAGTAATCACAGAATTGTATTATTCTAAGTATGCAGCACGTACTGCTCAAGATAATGATTCATAACAGATGGGACATCCAATAGCAGTGTCCATAAACAGGTGGGGATCCCAAAAAGGCAACAACGCGCAGTTCAAACCACCAAAAACAGCATCCACTGAGGCCCGAACATCAACCTTGTAAAACTTGGAAAAGGTATGAACAGAAGACCGAGTAGCCGCCTTACAAACTTGTTCAACAGAAGCCTGGTGCTGGAAGGCCCAGGAAGCCCCAACAGCACGAGTAGAATGAGCAGTAACACGGAAAGGAGGATCCTTCCCCCTAGTAGAATAGGCCCTAACAATGGCCTGACGAATCCATTTGCTAATAGTAGACTTAGCAGGAGCCAACCCCTTCTTGGGACCCGAGGGAACCACAAACAAGGCGTACGTCTTTCTGAAAGGTGCAGTAGCCACCAGGTAGTATTTTACATTCCTGACAACATCCAGAGAATGAAAGGCCCTCTCCTTGGAATTACCAGGATTAGGGCACAAAGAAGTAAGCACAATATCCTGAATGAGATGGGCGGCAGAGACAACCTTAGGCAAGAAGTCTGGTTTAAAGCGGAAAACCACCTTGTCCTGGTGTCTCTCAAAGTAGGGGGCCTGAATAGACAGATCCGCCAACTCAAACACGCCGGACAGAGGTGATAGCCACCAAAAAGACAACCTTCAGGGTAAGGATAGACAAGGCAGCCTCATGCACCGGTTCAAACGGAGGACCCTGAAGAACAGACAATACCAAATTGAAATCCCAGACCGGTACCATGGGTTTGCGGGGAGGGCGCACATGAGCGACCCCCTGAAAAAAGGTCTTGACCAGAGGATGTAGAGCAAAGGACCTCTGGAAGAAAACAGCCAAGGCGGACACGTGACCCTTCAAAGTGCTGAGCTGAAAACCCATATCCAAAGCATGTTGAAGGAACTCCAGGATCCTAGGAATGGAGAACACACGACAAGGAAAGGCCCTAGACTCACACCAGTCAATAAAGGTCCTCCCGGTCCTATAGTAGATAGTAGAAGAGGATTTCTTCCTAGCACGTACAAGAGTATGGACAACCGAATCAATCCTCTCTCCTTCAGGATGGAGGTTTCAGCAGCCAGGCCGTCAAAGCCAGCGTTTGTAAACTGGGATAACAGAGCCGTCCTTGAGTGGGAAGATCCGGACCCAAGGGTAGAGAGTACTGATCCACTGCCAGCTGCACAGCGTCTGCGAACCACACCTGTCTTGGCCACCTGGGGGCCACCAGAATGGCTGGCACCCTCTCCTGAACCAACTTGCGCAGAACCTTGCTCAGAAGAGGAAATGGAGGAAAGGTGTATAGGAGACCGAGTCCCTGCCAGGACAGAGACAGAGCATCCACCGCCAGAGCCAGAAGATCCTTGGACAAGGAGACAAATGCTGGCAGCTTGTGATTGTGGCGAGAAGCAAACAGATCCACGTCCAGCATCCCCCACCGGTGACAAAGGGATAGGCAGACCTCGCTGCTGAGGGACCATTCCCCTCAGCGAGAGGTCCCCCTGCTCAGGGAATCCGCCTCCAGATTCTCCGCTCCCGGAATATTAACTCCCTCCCTGATGATTGATATAAGCGACCGCCATCTGGTTGTCGGAGCGAACCTGTACCAGCAGACCCTGAAGGTGAGGAGTCAACTGTGCCAGCACCAACCGAACCGCCCTCAGCTCCAGGACATTGATAGGAGCGTGAGCCTCCTGAGGGCCCCACAGCCCCTGGAATTGGAGGGCTCTCCAGTAGCCCCAACCCCAACCTGACAGACTGGCATCCGTAGTGACCGTCTCCCAACAAGGTGTCAGAAGGGATCTGCCCCCCAGAAGATTCCTTGAGTCCAGCCACCACAGGAGGGACCGCCGGACCAGAGGAGAAAGAACAAAGACCTGACCCAGAGACAGGGGACTCTTGTCCCAGACTGAAAGGAGATGGAGCTGAAGGGGTCTCATGTGAAATTGAGCATAAGGGACTGCCTCGAAGCAGGCCACCATCTGTCCCACCAATTGCATCCCTTGCCTGATGAAAAGATGAGGGCTGGCCAGCATGAAATGAACCAGAGCTTGAAGAGAATCCACCTTCTGCTGAGGAAGAAAAATCCTGGCCTGAATGGTATCCAGATTCATGCCCAGGAAGGGGGTCACCCGGGACGGGGAGAAGGAGGACTTGGGATAACTGATCACCCATCCAAAACGTGTCCAGGGCAGTCACCACCGTCTGGGTATCCAATTCTGCCTGATGGATAGAATGAGATTTAATGAGAAGGTTGTCCAGATAAGGAAGAATGCGAATGCCCCCGGCTCTGAGGAGGGCCATCACCCCCGCCAACACCTTGGTGAACACTCTGGGGGCCGAGGTGAGACCAAAGGGAAGTGCCCCAAATTGGTAGTGCTGGTCCTCCAGGGCGAACGTGAGGAACCGCTGATGCCCTGGGAAGACTGGCACATGAAGGTAAGCATCCTTGATGTCTATGGAGGTCATGAAGTCCCCCGGGCGCAATGAGCTGATCGAGGCGCGTAGGGTCTCCATGCGAAAACGTCTGGTTCTGATGAACTTGTTGAGAAGCTTTAAGTCCAGGATGGGTCTGATGGAACCATCCCTTTTGGGTATTGTGAAGAGATTGGAATAATAACCTTGACCTCTCTCCCCCGGAGGGACCGGACAGATGACCCCCATATCCAATAAGTTCTGTACAGCCAGGAAGAGACCCTGAGCTGCCAGAGGGTCCAGAGGAATCAGAGACCTGAGGAATCTTGGAGGGGGGTGTGCAGCGAACTCTAGCTTGTAGCCGGAGGACACAACCTCCAGAATCCACCTGTCTGAGACCTGTTGTCCCCAGACATGAGCAAAGAGCCGCAGCCGTCCCCCCACCCAAAAGGGTGAGGGTGCCCCTTCATGGCTGAGCAGGCTTGATGACAGATTTGGGCTTGGATCCCCAGGAGGATCCGGGACGGGCACGGCCCCTGCCCCAGAAATCTCCCCTGTGACCCGCATATGATACCCCCCTCCCCGACCTGGGTCCACGAAAGGAAGGAGTAAAGGACCCCGACCCCCGAAAGGGCCGCGGCTGTCTTTTGCGTTGGGGCAACCTACCTCCCTTTGCAAAAAGGTCCAAACGGTCACCAAAAAGGCGTAGCCCCTTAAAGGGTAGCCCTGTGAGAGCCTTCTTAGCAGCATTGTCAGCTGCCCACTGGCGCAGCCAGACCGAGCAGCGAATAGAAACAACCAGAGCCGAGGTCCTGCTACACATCCTAATGGTGTCATCTAAGGCAGAAAGAATATAAGCGATAAACATCTCACATTGTGATAAGGCTCTAAATTCGGCACTAGAAGAATCATCAGGATAGCCTTCCAAAAGGCCCTTGACCAGAGTCCGAACGGCCACTGCAGTAATAGCAGAAGCACAGACCGGGCGTAGGGCCGATCCCGCACAGGCAAAGGCATGGGAAGCCTTCACTATCCTTCAAGGTAGTGGAATCAGGGGAATGCACCACAGAAGTGTTGGACAACCCCAAAACAGGAGCATCCACCTCTGGTGGAGTTGACCAACATTTAACCACATCTGAGGGAAAAGGGTACCTTTTATCCCATCCCTTAGGGGTACCAGGAAGCCGGCTAGGCCGCTCCCATTCTTTGTGGACCAGATTATTGAAATGTGCCTATTCTGGAAATTCCAAACGTGGCTTTGTAGTACCAAACAATTCCCCCTGTTGCCTGGGTGCCGCAGCAGGAAGGGAAATTGAAAGCACCTGAAAGATTTGAGTCAAAAGTCTATGGGTGTCATCAGCATTCCAATGCTCTGAGCCGGCATCAGCGTCAAGGAAATGCTGATCGGAAAATTCTGAATCTGAGAATAACTTCCCTTCCTCAAGTGGGGTACGGTCAGACAAATCAAGGAAATCTTCTGTCTCCATAGGGAAGGCAGACGCAGCAGGCGCCAAGTGCCGTCTTTTAGCTGGGGCCTTACGGGCCACAGAGCTAGCAATCAATCTCTCAATGTTGGCCAGCCTGGAAGACGCATCAGGCTGAGACTCCCCACTAGTGTTGATCCCACTGGGGGTCACGATCAACCGAGGGGGCGAAAGAGAAGACATGGTGGGCTCAGACCCAGAAGCAGATGGCCCAGAATGCCGCGCAAGGGCCAGTTGGGCGCAGGGTACACAAACATGCACATCATTGCTCACAGGGGATGCCCCACACACCACACACACAGCCGGGCTTGTCCCGATGGGACCCCGAGCACAATATCCTGTGAAGCCTCCATATGGTGATTTTTTGTGGCACAACTGGCCAATAGGAATTACGCTAAACAGCTACCCGGGATGCCCCAAATGTCCGCTAGGATAGTGGGAGGATTTAAATTATTAGGCCTCTAATAATGTCAATTAGCACTAAAAGAGGGCACAGGACCGGGAGAAACCTCAATCCGTTTTCCCGCCTGAAAGACAAAAAACAATACACCCCATCAGTATAAAGAGAAAATATATAAACAATAAATCAAATAAAGGCCCGCTGGGGGACTCACGGACCGCCGAAGAGCTTGCGATCTATCAGACAACAGGGGCAAGATGGCACTGAAAGGCTCTGAAGGGGCGGGCCGGTTGCGGAACGTGCCAAGCGCTAGGCCACACCCCCTCCAGGAACGCGGGGACAGGCTGAGGGCAAGCCCTACCGCAGCCAATTAGAGCGCAGCAGGCCCCAGGCGTGACGTCACCGCAGACCACGGGCGCCGCAGGGCGTGAGCGGGTAATTCAAATAAAGGAGACAAGGGAGGAGGAGAACCGCTGACCAAATGCCAGAGCGAGTCTGCAGAGTATCACAGTAATCACAATGCACAGTGAAATAAAGCAAAACACTCAATTATTCCAATACAGGCTCACCAAAACCTGGGCCGCCTACCCTTTGGTGGGGGATTTGCGGTGGAGCAAGCACCTAATAAAATATCTCTAATAGATGCTGCCTACCATCACCTGACCACACAGCCAAGGCTGAGAGGCATAGTATTAAAGTGGAATGGGTGGGAATAGTCCTACAGGGTCATGGGCTGCAAGCCCAGCTCACCTGCGAGAAGAGAAGCCATCAATATTGTCCTTCGCAGCCCACTGCAGAGAAGAATCTGGGGAATTAGTGGGAGGTCCCAGGTATATATGGACTGGGAGGGGCCTCTTTTTGCCATCTCTGCAGTAAAGCGCCCTCTTGTGGAGGTATAACCCAGCTGTTGAATACTATCTGGAGCAGGACATGCTGCATACTTAAAGAGGACCAACACCCAGGGGTGATCGGCCCGGAAATCTATAAGATTCCCGGGCCGATCACCTCCCACCCCGCGGGACATCCGAGATCGGGATGTCCCGCGGGGTGAAACCCCCCAGAAACCCCAAAAACCTCTTACCTGATCTGCCGCCGCCGCGCGCCGAGAGTGACGCGCGGGAGGCGGCGGCAGCGGCTTGGACGTTCCTGATCCCCGCCTGGACGTTGGCGGGGATTGGCTGCGGCGTTCACGTGGGAGCGTTGAGAGGTGAGTTTTTTGGGGTTTCTGGGGGGTTTCACACAGTGGACCAAAACCCAGGATAGTCAAAATCCTGGGTGTTGGTCCACTTTAAATATTACATATTTTCATCCCAGAAAACGTTAGGCAAATGAATGGCGAATTGAATAGAATTTCATACAAAACTAATTTTGAAAATTGTGGGTAAACAAATTTCTTTCAAGCATGTGATGATCATTCAAACTCTCCTGAGGCAAATAACTTGTGGGTAATAAGAATTTGACTCAATCTTTGCATTGTGTGTCTCTGTGTGCTACACTAAGCATGGAAAACAGAAAGAGAAAAGTAGCTCTGTAGCTAATCTCCCTGGACATGAACAGAAGAGAAAACTTGCTGAAAGGTTGCAAGGCAGGATAATCTGGATGGTGAATAAGCAGCCCCCAATAAGGTTCCAAAGAAATTCAAACTGTCCTGCAGGCTCAGGGTTGCAGCAGTGTCAGCACAAACTATTCGTCAACATTTTAATGAAATAAATAGCTATGACAGGAGACCCAGGAGGACTCCACTGCTGACAAACACATTAAAAAAAAAAATCAGGAGACAGGGCACCAGACTAAGGCTGGGAAGGTGTCTGGACATCTGGCGTCCATGGTACCCCAGTTAAGTATCTCCGCTTTAAACTGTAAACTCACAAGGGCAGGGATCGCTCTCCTATCGTCTCCTAGTCTTACAATATTTGGTTTGAAAGCATCTAGTCTGTATTGGTCTCTGTACAGTATGCTTTGTTACATTGCCTGCAATTATACCATGTACAGAGCTATGGTGCTATAAGAAGATGGTGCTATATAAAATTAAACATAACACAAATAATAATATAGACAACATTCATTGGACACAACTAGGTGGTTGGGGATGATGCATTTAATTTTGTTTTTATATGTTTGGGTACCTAATGCACATGTTTCTAGTTTTCCAGACACTCCATATCGTGGATAATATAATCCAAGACTGAAATGAACAAACCCAACACCTGCATGTGCTATATGCTGCTCGCATACAATTTCTGTGAAACTCACCTGTAGAATTGTTTTTGGATACATCCAGTCCAGGTCGTCCCAATATCCTTAGATGTAAGTGATAGTCTTAGATGTAGCTCCTCTCGGCCCCCTATAAAGGCAGCTGTCCCTCTATCATTCCCCACTGGTTAAAAAGCAGTATTCAACAAGAGGACAGGCCGGGAGGCCCAAGAAACCATGTTAATTCACATAGCTTCAGCTTGTACTCTCTCGGAGCAAAAAAATTAGAAAACAGAAATGGTTGATCACAATAACAGGCAACAGAACATAATGAACACAAGGGCGGGGAGGGACGACCTGGACTGGATGTATCCAAAAACAATTCTACAGGTGAGTTTCACAGAATTGTATTTTTCCCTACATCCAGTCCAGGTCGTCCCAATATCCTTACAGATGGGGCATCCAAAAGCAGTGTCCAAATGGGTGGAATCCCCAGTGCGGAACAGCAAAAAAATCAGGTTTAAAGCAAAAAACCACCTTATCCCTATGCAGCTCAAAGTAGGTTGGTTTCATACAAAGCACGGCCAGGTCTGATACACGATGCACCGAGGTGATAGCTACCAAAAAGACCACTTTGAGAGTCAAAATAGACAAAGCAGCATCGCACAAAGGCTCGAAGGGAGGACACTGAAGAGCAGATAGTACTAAATTTAAATCCCACACCGGTAGTACAGACTTACGCGGTGGGCGGACATGGTTAACTCCCTGGAAAAAGTCTTGATCAACCTATGGTTGGCAATGGATCTCTGGAAAAAGATGGCTAAGGCCGAGACCTGACCCTTGAGGGTGCTCAGCTGGAGACCCAAGTCTAAGCCGTGCTGTAAAAACTCCAGAATCCTAGCATTAGAAAATATGCAGCAAGGAAGATTCTTCGCACCAAGCGATATAGGCGCGCCAGACTCTGTAGTATATCATGGAAGAAGACATCTTCCATGCCTGAATCATTGTCTGCACAACGGTGGCCGATAGCCACTTTTCCGTCAGGATTGAGGTTTCAATAGCCAGGCCGTCAAAGCCAGCATCCGTAAATTGGGGTGCAGCAGCGACCCCTGTGCGAGAAGCCCCAGGTATGATGTAGTGATCTATTGACATCTGGATTATGTCTGCAAACCAACTTCTTCTCGGCCAGCGAGGAGCCACCAGGATGGCCGGTAATCCTTCCTGGGCTATCTGGCGCAGCACACTTCCCAGGAGCGGGAATGGAGGGAATACGTACAGAAATTTGAAATCCGTCCAAAGAATCGCCAGAGCGTCTGTTGCAACGGCCAGAGGATATCTTGAGAGGGAGATGAACCTTGGAAGCTTGTGATTGTGTCTGGACGCAAACAGATCCACGTCCGGCCGACCCCAGCGGAGACACAGAGCGTGAAAGGTCTTGCTGCTGAGAGACCATTCCCCCAGACGCGAGGCACTCCTGCTCAGGGAGTCTGCCTCCTGGTTTTCCACCCCGGGGATGTAGACCGCCGAGATGCAGGGAACATTCTCCTCTGCCCAAGTCAGAATCTGAGTTACCTCCTTGAGGGATCTCTTGCTCCGAGTCCCAGCCTGGTGGTTTATGTAGGCGACAGCCGTCTGATTGTCCAAGCGAACCTGGATCGCACAACCCCTTATGTTTAAATCTTTTTATTTAAGTGTTGCAAAAAGAGACTTGAGGTACAAATATCCGTTCTTTGTAAATTTCCAATCACACTTATCTTCTTACGGTTATCAACACTTGTGTAACGTCAATTATCAACACTATTAACCCTTGTCAAGTGTTGTCATTCGAGAGATAGGATTGACGCTGTCTGTTGCGTGATGGTCATATCACGGACCAGTGGGTCGGGGGTAAGCCCCGTCCCCTCCAGTCCTAGATCTAGCACATCACTGCCCCCCTTCTTTAAATTGAAGGGGAGGGGGGTGCACGGGCCGGGAGTAGGGGCGAGGGAGAGAGGGAAAAAGAGGGAGGAAAGAGGAGGGATCCAAGGCCGGAGAAAGCTAGAGCCATCCCTCACTGCAGCAGGGCATTCCCTATACCTGGGAACGAGTATTCCACCCACGGGCCCCAAACTTTCATGAATTTTATGTGCGAGTCCTTTAAAGTGGACCAACACCCAGGATTTTGACTATCCTAGGTTTTGGTCCACTTCAGGGGGGGGCACCCCGATTAGGTGTGCGCTGTGTAAAACCCCCCAGAAACCCCCCAAAACTCACCTCACCACGCTCCCACGTAGCCACGGACAAGCGGGTGACAGCTGCGGACAAGACAGTGTGTCTGCCGCCGCCTCCCGCGCGCCCCTTTGACAGTGCGCGCGCCTAGAGGGGCGTGCGGGAGGCGGTGAGTTTTTTGGGGCTTTTGGGGGGGGGGGGGGTCCCTCACCGCGGGACATCCCGATCTGATGTCCCGCGGTGAGGGAGGTGATCGGCCCGGGAATCTTATAGATTCCCGGGCTGATCACCCCTGGGTGTTGGTCCACTTTAAAATACTGGTCAATTTTTCATTGATAAAGATCCCGTTCAGCCGCTCTTTTACCACCTGAAAGGGAACACTGGCCTTCTTCCAGGAACTGGCAATCGTCAGTTTTGCGGCCAACATGACCTGGGTCAATAGGGCGTGTTGGGATTTGGTAATGCCATCCGGTTTTACATGCAGCAATGCCACCCAAGGGTCCCTGCGCACATTAGTATGCAAAAGGGTGTATAGCAAGCCAAAGACCCTTGACCATAACCTACTGACCTTCGGACACTCCCACCAGATATGTATGACCGAGCCTTCCACGGGACAGCCCCTGAAGCAGGACACCGGGTATCCAGGGACTGCCTTCGCTATGCGTGATGGTACTAAGTACCATCTTGTAAGCATTTTATACGCTGCCTCCTGCGTGGTTATATTTATAGAACGTTTGTTGATCCCACCCCAGATTTCGGTCCAGCCCTTTCTATCCCTCACTAGATTTATATCTGTCTCCCATCTAATCATGTACCCGTGCTTCGAGTCAGGAGGTAGCGCTGTGAGATGGGCGTAGAGCATGGATACAAGGCCAGGCGTGGGGGTCCCCTGCAGGCAAGCCCTCTCAAATGCAGTAGCATCTGCTCCTGGGGTTTAATTTCTGAGTAAGGGAGTGAGCCAGTGGCGAATCTGAAGGTACCTGTACTGTTCAGTCGCTTGAGCATTTACCTTCACTGTCAATGCGGGCCAGGAGGTCATTCTCTCCCCATCCACTAGATGGTGAACTCTACTGATGCTTACCGGCCCCCACCACACAAACGCTTCTGGGTTCTCATTTCCATCGCACAACCCCTTAAATGAGGAGTCAAGCGTAGAAGCACCAACCGGATCGCTCTCAGCTCCAAGAGATTTATGGGTAAGCGGTTCCCGGACCCCACTGACCCTGGATATTCTGAGTCTGCCAAACGCCTCCCCAGCCTGTCAGACTGGCATCCGTGGTAACTTTCTCCCAATGGGGAGTCAACAAGGACTTACCCACCAGCAGGTTCCGGGAGTCCAACCACCACAAGAGAGACTGACTGGCCAGGGTGGACAGTGAAAAGCCTTGTTCCAGGGACTCCTGAGTCCGATTCCAGCAGGTTCAATTGAAGAGGTCGCATGTGAAATTGGGCGAAGGGCACTGTCTCAAAGCAGGACACCATTAGGCCCACCAATCTCATCCCCAGACGTACAGACGGCTGCTGACAAGATAGTAAGGTCCGTACCTGCGTCTGGAGACCCAAAACCTTCTACTGTGGCAGAAAAACCTTGACCTGAGCGGTGTCTATCGTCATTCCCAAGAAGGATCTCACTGTCATGGGAGTGGCAAAAGACTTTGGGTAATTGATTACCCAGCCGAAGGCCTCTAGGGTGGACAACACCGTCCGAGTATCACTCTTGGCCTGCCGAAGGGACTGGGCCGCAATCAGCAAGTCGTCCAGATACGGTAACACGCAAATGCCCTGGCTCCTCAGGATAGCCATGATGCCTGTAAGCACCTTGGTGAACACACGGGGGGCTGAGGATATCCCGAACGGGAGTGCTACAAACTGGTAATGCTGATGCTCCAGAGCAAACTCAGGAACTTCTGATGCCCCTGGAAAATCGGGATGTGCAGATAAGCATCCCTGATGTCCACCGTGGTCATGAAGTCGGAATCAATCTCACCGCCGACTGCAAAGTTTCCATGCGGAAATGTCTGACTCTTACAAACCTGTTGAGACCCTTCAGGTCCAGGATCGGCCTCAGCGATCCGCCCTTCTTGGGAACCGTAAAAAGGTTGGAATAAAATCCCTGACCCTGTTGCTGCCGGGGTACAGGGCATATCACACCTATCCGGAGGAGGTGTTGCACAGCCGTTCTCAAAGCTTGAGCCTTTAGCGGGTTCTGGGATATCCTGGAACGGAGGAATTTTGTGGGCGGTCTGGCTGCCAGCTCTATCTTGTAACCGCAGGACACTACCTCCTGAATCCACCGATCCGAGACATGACGTCCCCAGATCTGAGCAAACAGCAGAAGCCGTCCCCCCACCCGGATGGGTGAGGGCGCCCCCTCATTCCCGAGAGGGCTTGGTGGAGGGCTTGGCTCCCCAGGAGGGGTTGGGTCGGCCACGGGACCTACCTCTGCCCCAGGTATCTCTGTGGCCACCTGGAAAAGAAGACCCTCTTCCTCCTCGAAAGGAACGATGGGAAGAGGGATTCCGAAAGGACCGAGCAGGCTTCCTTCTCTGAGGGAGTCTACCATCCTTGACCAAAAGGTCCAGACGCTCCCCAAACAGCCTGCTCCGCACAAAAGGGAGACTCGTGAGACTTCTTGGCAGCCACATCAGCTGACCACTGCCTCAGCCAGAGCGAGCGGCGCAGAGCAACAAGCAAAGCCGAAATCCTGGCACCAAGCCGGACCACATCATCCATGGCAGTAACAACAAAGCCAATGAAATCCAAGCAGGCCCTGAGGTCCTTATACTCCTCAGCCCGCCTGCGAGCCTTAGATCTAGCCACGAGGTGTCTTACCTTCCTTCTGTTGGCTAGTGAGACAATTGCCGAGGCGCACACAGGACGAAAGAGGGCGCCAGCAAAGGTGAAAGCATGGCAGACCAGCTGGTCCATGCGCTTGTCTGCAGGGTCACGTAAAGAAGCATTCTCAGGTGACGGCATAACAGTAATGTTGGACAGACCTGACACGGGAGGGTCCACCTCGGGAGGATAGGACCATAACCGAACCAGCTCATCAGGGAACGGATACTGCCTATCCAGTCCCTTAGGAACCGACGGTAACTTGTTAGGTCTTTTTCCACTCCTGAAGGATCATGTTAGAGTAGTGGGGCTGTTCCGGGAAGACCCGTCTTTGCCTCTCAGGCCTAAACAAATCACCCGGCTTCCACTTAGCCGCTCTGGGAGGAACAAATGTGTAGTGTATCAAACACTGAGGAAAGCAATTTCTCTGTATCATCCGGGAGACACGAATCCTCATCAGAGGAGGAGCCCGAAATACTGTCGCCAGCAGAATAATCCACCGCAGAGCGTGAATCATCTGGCAACTCATCTTCCTCCGCAGAGCCCAAACCATCCAAAAAATCATCATCATCCGAGTTAATCGGCTCCAGATGCCGCTTCTTACTGGAGGCCTTCTTAGGGGCCGTCAACGAGATCTGTCTCTTGAGACTGGCCAGCCTATGCGCAAAGTCAGTATGAGACCCCTTGCTGGCTCCCCCTTCGCTGGGGGCTGAATGCAGCAGTGGAGGGTACGGAGAGGCCGATGGTAATACAGGGCTAGGGTCAGGGATGACCGCCCGCTCATGGTCCAAAAATACCATTTTGTGAGTACTCACCTGTAAAATGGGTATTACGAGTATGTCACACACCCCGCTTCCAACATTCATGACACTTGGGTAACCAGCCTGTAGAGGGCGATCTTGCAGAGATGACATGAGAAAAAAGGAGCCCCTCCTGGTCCATAAATACCCGGGACCTCCCACTATTCCTCAGTCTTAAAAAAGCAGTGAAGAACCAGGAAGAGCAAATTATACAGTGAAAAATAAGAAACACCATATAAAGGATCCCAGAACAAAAAAGGGCGGGGGAAGCGGGGTGTGTGACATACTCGTAATACCCATTTTACAGGTTAGTACCCACAAAATGGTATTATTCCTAGTATGTCACACACCCCGCTTCCAACATTCATGACACTTGGGACATCCAATAGCAGTGTCTATAATGGGCGGGGATCCCCCAAGGAAAATGAGGCATAACTTAAATTACTGCAGCTTGCAGAACCCTGCGACCAAAAGCAGCATCCGCTGAGGCCCGCACATCAACCTTGTAAAACTTAGAAAACGTGTGAACCAAAGACCAAGTAGAAGCCTAGCAAACTTGTTCAACAGAAGCCTGGTGCTGAAAAACCCCAGACGCACCAACAGCACGAGTAGAATGAGCAGCAACACGAAAAGGGGGAACCTTCCCCTTAGCAGAATAGGCCGCAACAATGGCCTGACAAATCCATTTACTAATGGAAGATTTGGCGGGTGCCAAACCCTTCCTAGGCCCAGAAGGCACAACACAACGAACAACATCCAAAGAATGTAAAACCCTTTCCTTGTTATTACTAGGATTAAGGCACAATGAAGGAAGAACTATATCCTGATTTAAGTGGAAGGCAGACACCACTTTAGGAAGAAAATCTGGTTTAAAACGGAAAACCACCTTATCCCGATGCCTCTCATAGTAAGGAGCATGTATTGACAGGGCCGCCAATTCAGAAACCCGACGGACCGAGGTAATAGCAACCAAAAAGGCAACTTTCTGAGTGAGAATATGAAGAGGAACCTCCTGTAAAGGTTCAAAAGGAGCCGCCTGCATAGCAGAGAGCACCAGATTAAGATCCCAAACTGGAAGTAGGAGCTTTCTAGGAAGCCGCACATGCGTGACCCCCTGGAAAAAAGTCTTAACCAAAGGGTGAAGAGCAAATGACCTTTGAAAGAAAATAGCCAAAGCAGAAACCTGCCCTTTCAAAGTACTAATATGGAAGCCCAATTCCAGACCCCTTGCAGAAACTCCAAAATCCTAGGGATAGAAAATACCCTGCAAGGCAGGGACCTAGACTCACACACCAGTCAATATAGGACCTCCAAGTCCTGTAATAAACCACAGAGAAAGACTTCTTTCTAACAAGAGTCAGAATGACAGCATCAGAAGGCCTTCCTCCTTTAAGATGGAGATTTCAGCAGCCACGCCGTCAAAGCCAGCGTTGGTAAATTGGGGTAACAAAGTTGACCCTGAGATAAGAGATCTGGAAGAAAAGGCAGAGGCAACAGATCCTCTGCCAGCCTTGTGACCTCGGCGAACCACAGGCGTCTTGGCCACTTTGGAGCCACCAGAATTGCTGGTGCTCCTTCCAGAATCAACTTGCACACCACCTTGCTTATCATGGAGAATGGGGGGAAAAGATACAGGAACCCCAGATCCTTCCAGGCAAGAGACATGGCATCCACTGCCACTGGATCCTGGGATAGAGACACAAAAGCTGGAAGCTTGTGGTTGTGGCGAGACAGGTCCAACCGCGGAGTCCCCCACTTGTGACAAAGGAACTGAAAGACCTCGGGGTTGAGAGACTGTTCTCCCTGGCAAGTGCATACTCTGCTCAGGGAGTCTGCCTCCACATTCTCTATCCCCAGCATGTAAACTGCCGATATGCAGGGAACACTGATCTCTGCCCACTGAAGGATGAGAGACGCTTCCCAGGAGGGCACCCCAACTGCGAGTCCCTCCCTGGTGATAGATGTATGCAACTGCGGTTCGGTTGTTTGACCGAATCTGAACCGGCAAACCCCGCAAGAGATGAGTTAGTTGGAGCAGAACAAGACGAATAGCCCGAAGTTCCAATAAATTGATTGGGGAGTGATCCTCCAGAGGCCCCCACAACCCCTGAAACTGGTGTCTCCTCCAGATGCCCCCCCCCAGCCCGTAAGGCTGGCATCTGTGGTGACCAACTCCCAACAAGGGGTCAGAAATGATTTGCCGTCCCTGAGATTGTTCGAAATCAGCCACCACTGGAGGGACTGCAGGACGAGGGGAGACAACAGACAAGTCCGCTTCAAAGACAACGGGCGCTTGTCCCACTTCGCCAGGAGAAAAGAGCTGAAGCGTCCTCACGTGGAACTGAGCCAAAGGATCCGCTTCGAGCGTGGCCACCATCAACCCCACTAATCTCATCCCCAAGCGGATAGGCTGATGAGGATTGGACAGGAACAGATTAATTAAATCCTGAATCAGATCTTGGACTGAGGAAGAAATACCCTGGCCTGAAGGGTATCCAGAATCAAGCCCAGAAAGGGAATCTCCCTTACAGGACAGAGGATTTGGCATGGTTTATCACCCAACCAAACCGCTGTAGTGTAGTCACCACTGTTCTGTCTGATTGAAAGATGACGCTGTGATGAGAAAGTCGTCCAGCAATGGCACTATGCGAATGCCCTGGACCCTGAGAATAGCCATTACTCCTGCCAGGACCCTGGTAAACACTCTTGGGGGATGGAGTGAGACCGAATGGAAGAGCCGCAAACTGAAAATGGTGGTCTTCTACTGTGAATCTGAAAAACCTTTGGTGAGCGGCAAAAATAGGAATGTGCAGATAAGCATCCTTGATGTCTATGGACGTCAAAGTCCCCCTGGCGGAGAGCGTCGATCGCTGAACGCAACGACTCCATGCAGAACTTTCGGAAACGAATAAACTGATTGAGTCGTCTCAAATGTAGAATAGGCCGAACAGAGCCGTCCTTTTTTGGGAACCGTAAATAGGATGGAGTAAAACCCCAGACCTCTTTCCGCTGGAGGAACCTGGCGGATAACATCCATGTTTAAAAGGTTCGCCACAGCTGTCCGGAGCCCCTGTGCGATCAGCGGATCTGCGGGCATCCGAGACCTGAAAAATCTGGGAGGAGGCCGAACCTCGAATTCCAGCTTGTAACCGGAGGACACAACTTCCAGAATCCATCTGTCGGATACCTCTTGACCTAAGCCTGGAAAAAAAGAATCACAGCCGCCCCCCCCCCCCCCATCCGTACGGGTGGGGGCGCCTCCTCAGTGCTGGGCTTGGGCTTAGATCCCCAACTCTGACCTGGACGGCCACGTCCTCTTCCTCTGTTCCATGCAGTCCCCCTTGCGGCTGAAAAGGGCAGATCCTCTGCCCGTTCTGGAACCACGAAAGGAAGGGTTAAAGGAAGCCGATCCCCGAAAGGAACAACGTTGCTTCTTACGCTGAGGCAATTTGCCTCCTTTAATGACAGAATCCAACTTCTCACCAAAGAGGCGTAATCCCCCAAAGGGAAATGCTGTAAGCGACTTTTTTGCCACCGTGTCAGCTGCCCACTGGCGTAGCCAAATAGACCGCCGAATCGCAACAAGCAATGCAGAAGTTCTGCTACACAAGACCAAGGAGTCATCTAAAGCAGAAAGTACAAAAGACAAATAAGTCACAGTGCTTGAGAGCGGAAAACTCATCAGAGGCTGGATCAAGCCCTGAGGTATTCAATAGGTCTCTAATAACAGACCAAATAGCGTCTGCCATAAGTGCCGAGGCACCCACAGGCCGCAAGGCCGAGCCAACGCTAGCAAACGCATGGCAAGCCATTTGATCAATACGTTTGTCCTCCCCATCCTTAAGGGAAGTAGATTCCGGAGAATGCAAAACAGAGGAATTGGACAAAATGAGCACAGGTGAATCCACCACAGGGGGGATGACCAACGCTTACAGTGTCTGCAGGAAAGGGATATAGATATATATATATATATATATATATATATATATATATATATATATATATATATTTTTTTTTTTTTATCCCAGCCCAAAGGAATGCCAGGAAGCCGCGCAGACTTTTCCCATTCCTTAAGAATGATATCTTCAAAATGTTCCTGATTAGGAAATTCAAAACGAGGCTTGGAGGCTCCAAAGAGGTCTGAGGAGGGACTGCTTCTGGAAAATCGATAGCCAAGACCTCATAATTGAGCAAGAGCTTTAGGGGTGTCAAAATTCTCCCCTTCACCTTGTTCAGCGTCCATACCCACAAATTGCTGAACATCCGAAACATCAGATTCTTTAAAGAATTCTCCTTCTTCAAACGGAGAACAAAAATCAAAAATGCTCGCTACAATCAAGCTCATTTGCCTCAACGGCCAGAGCTAAATGTTTTCTTTTAGCTGAGGCCTTCTTGGCCACAGAGCTAGACATTTATTTTTCAATGTGAGCCAATCAGGCACATACATCAGAAAGCGACTCTCTACCCATGACAATATCACTGGGGGTATGGACAAGACAAGGCGGCGTGGGGGAAGAGGCAGAAGCCACCGACCCTGATGCTTGGGCCCCTGACTGCTGCATTATAACCAACTGAACACAGGATACACAAAAAAAATGCGTTATCCCCAACAAGGGATGCCCCACATTGCAAACACTGCCAAGTCTGTCCCGCAAGTACTGAAAAGCCAGTATCCTGAGATGCCTCCATATGGTGTTTATTAAAATACTTAATTTTTTTATAGTCGCCAAGTATATGGAATTGTTACAGCCGAAGCTACCCGGGATGCCCCTTAATAGTCCCTAGGTGGGAGGATTTTAAACAAGGACCAGGAGAAACCCCTATTAAGAGAGTTTCCCCCTGGAAGATAGAGAAAACACAATAAGCCTTATGCATATGCAAGAAAGAAATGACAGTAAATAAAAAAAATATCCCTTTAGAATAACTAAAGGGTACTCACAGTGACCACAACGGCCCAGCGACAGCCATGCGACCAATCGATATAAGAAAAGCCCAGCAGCAGCACCAACGCAGCAGCCAGGACCAGTGGAGGCCAGCCCCAGAACAGGAACCAGCAAACCACATGTCAAACAGGAAGAGGAAGCATAAATGTGAAGCCCCGCCCACCACCTAGCACTGCTCAGAGAGCAGAGGGCGGGCCAGCCAAGGACAATAGCATGACATCATAGAACGGGACCGAACGAAAAAAAAGAGGGAAATTTTAAAAACCCAAAACAGGCATATCACTTTCTTATCTTTTCCCTTTTTTTTTTTTTAAACAAATGCATAGGCCAAAAGATACTCCCTAAATAAAGATCCCCCCCCCCCCCCCATCACCTTTGCCCGAGCCCATCAGCCAAGGTTGGGAGGCATAACAAATATCACAATACAAAAATGTGGCTTCAGGCAGAAATAGAGAAAGGCCGGGCGCAACCCGGCTACCAGCAGGAAGGAGAGTCATCTTCGGAATGCTTCACCGACTGCAGAGACGAAAAGACTGAGGAATAGTGGGAGGTCCCGGGTATTTATGGACCAGGAGGGGCTCCTTTTTTCTCATGTCATCTCTGCAAGATCGCCCTCTACAGGCTGGTACCCAAGTGTCATGAATGTTGGAAGCGGGGTGTGTGACATACTAGGAATATAATGCCTCTGGCACATGTGGTACAAACAGTGCTGAATCCGCCCAGAGGATTCCTCCTGCACAAGGGGCAGAGCCTGTCCTGCCCAAATGGGGCCCCCAGCTCCCTATCCCGATGCCTCCATTATAGTGATTTAGAATAGTAAATTCAATAAGGCTACAAGACTCTACTGGCCCAAGCCTATAAAACGATCCCTCTTATTAAAAAGGGGGACCGGGAGGAACCACAACCCTCAACCTCAAGCCCACGATCTATACAAGACAAGAGAGAAAGAGCCCAGATCGGCTTCGGCATAATGTAATAGACAATCAATGCAGCAAAAAAGAGGGACTCACGATACCGACAGAGAGACTCAGCAGCATCCGCAGCCTGAAGCACCAGTGTGATCCCCCAGCAGCAGCGAACCCTGAGGTTACCCTGTAAGTGACTTACCTAGGCCTTGAGGAAGTAGGTAAATAGGCACGGCACTCCAAAGCATACGTTTAAATGCTGTATTCAATAATAGTAGTAGAAAGTTCCAATAACACACAAGGTACAAAAGAAATAGTCCATATCATGGCCAAAAAGGAAAAACAGTCTCATCTTCCAACGTTTCGGGGGTCGGGTGCCCCCTTTCTCAAGGAGGACTGTAAACCGGAATGTGCTGCATCCCCCATCTATATATACACACTTGCATAGGTGCAGAGTTCAAAAATTCCCGCCTGACGTCATTATGACGTCAGCGGGCGTTCTAGTGTGCCCCATAGTAAATAGTTAATGTGTACATTCACATACAGTAATGAAAATAATAAAGATGGGGCTGTCCACCGGGGCTCCAAGCTGTGGAAGTCCCGTCACCGCCAGCCACCGCTCGCTGCACTGGCGGGCGGCAGTTTCCCCGTCTGTCAGCGGGGACAGGGAGCTGGCAGCCGGGCTCGAAAAAGCTGCCCGGTAACCGATGACGCGGCGGGAGCCGCGATCCGATTGGTCCGCGGCCCCAGCCTCTGCCACCGGCCCGTGAGACAGACAGCGGCTGCGGCACGTAGAAGCCCGCTGTCACGGGTCTGTCAGTACCCCTGGGTGGCGGTGAAAGCCCAGATGAGGGCCCATTGGAGCAGGCATAAGGAGGTTCCTATATACATTATATACATTATGTACAATATATTATATACAAAGAAAGAGAGGGGGAAGAAATGCGGACCACAGATGAAGTAAAGAGGGAAATGAAGGGGATATGAAAGGGAGAGAGCGCAGAACAAGGGGCAAAGGGGCATAGAAGGAGGAAAAGAGAAGAATAATGCAAAACCGGGGAAAGAGGCCAGAAATGAGGCAAAGAGACATATAGGGCATAGAGGGATGAGAAGAAAGGGATATAGGTGGACCACGGGAGGGAAGTGGGAGGGGGGGGCAGGGAGGGAAGTGGGAGGGGGGCAGGGAGGGAGGGAGGGGAGGGGGGAACATGGGCCGCAGAGGATACCTAAGGATATAGACAGGAGCAGAGAAGGAGGGTCGTGGCAGAGGCTGGGGCAGCGAACCAATCGGATCGCGGCTCCCGCCGCGTCATCGGTTACCGGGCAGCTTTTTCGAGCCCGGCTGCCAGCTCCCTGTCCCCGCTGACAGACGGGGAAACCGCCGCCCGCCAGTGCAGCGAGCGGCGGCTGGCGGTGACGGGACTTCCAGAGCTTGGAGCCCCGGTGGACGCAGGTAAGTAATTACAGCCCCATCTTTATTATTTTCATTACTGTATGTGAATGTACACATTAACTATTTACTATGGGGCACACTAGAACGCCCGCTGACGTCATAATGACGTCAGGCGGGAATTTTTGAACTCTGCACCTATGCAAGTGTGTATATATAGATGGGGGATGCAGCACATTCCGGTTTACAGTCCTCCTTGAGAAAGGGGGCACCCGACCCCCGAAACGTTGGAAGATGAGACTGTTTTTCCTTTTTGGCCACGATACGGACTATTTCTTTTGTACCTTGTGTGTTATTGGAACTTTCTACTACTATTATTGAATACAAGCATTTAAACTTATGCTTTGGAGTGCCGTGCCTATTTACCTACTTGGATACATAGCGGCGCCACCGCGGCTCTGGCACCCACCAATAATGTGTCTGTAAGAGTGCACCAGCAACATTGGACTTTTGCATAGGCCTTGAGGAAGAGACCCTTAGGTCTTGGAACGCGTGGGCTGAGCCGTGGGGGGGCGCTGCAATACACTCACCTTAAGTAAGGAGAATTCATGTTGTTTCATGTGTCTTCTGTTATGCACTTTATTGCCTGTACTTGATTATAAGCCTTGCGCACATGCTCTCACTAGACTGATGTACTTATGTTCTGCAGTAGCACTTTCATAGTTTTGATATGGAATAATTTGGTATATAATATATATCCACATATATATATATATATATATATATATATATATATATATATATATATATATCCACATATATATTTATATATATATATATATTTATATATATATATTTGTAGACATGTCACTGGAGAAGTGATCGAGGGGGTGTACATTTCACCTAGGTTACTACGCTGGGTGAGATGGTAAGTCCAGGATTGATTTGTTTCTCAGCAGTGATATGCTGCTGAGTTGTTGTTTAATTTTGCCGGGCCTGGATTTATATGGAATGGCAGGTAGGTTTGGTAGAGGGACCTGTCATTCCACACCTCCCCGATCCAGTTTGGGTTTTGGATCAGGTGAGCTCTGATCCTAATTAGCCTGGGAAGGTAAAAGCTCTGCAGAGACTGCAGGCTATTGCTCTCAGCCAGGAATGAACAGCCTGTGGGTGTTTGAAGGAAGCTGCGAACGCAGCCACTGCTGGAGCTAAAAACTCACCCTGCGTTATCCAGGCGAACGCCGTGATTTGAAAGTGTCAGATAGGTGAGGAGAACCTGTTAGTAAGCGCCCAGACGGGCTAGGTCTTTTATTTTGTTTGTACACAAAAGAAGCACGTGGTTGCTGTATGTTTTGTTTGCTGGACTGTTTATGCCATGAATAAACGCCAAGACCTGCTTTTACAACATCTAAGTCTGCCGTGAACTGTGTCCAAACACACCATCCCCCGGGAAGATCCCTACTATATATATATATATATATATATATATATATATATATATATATATATATATATATATATTATTATGTATATACACATACATACACTATGTGTGTGTGTGTGTGTGTGTGTGTGTGTGTACACACATATTGGTAAACATATCTCCCTGTGACCAGGCACTTTAGACATTTTTTCTTTTTGTATCCATGCACTGTGGCACTTATGCACTTTGTTACTTTATTATTGCTCAAGGCTTGTCTTTGGACACATTTGTTATATTTGGTTATACTCTGGACACATTTTGTGCAATATTATGTTTGACTGTTAGTGGTCAGTAATATTTTTAGATACTTCACTTGTTGCTTAATTATCTTGTTCCCATTTTTTGGATTATTAACTCACTCAAGGGTATTTGAGTCTCTAGGGGATATATACAATCTATATATTTTTTTGCACAACATATAAATAAAATGTTTTTTACCTATTTTTTGTGCCGGCACAATATATATATACACACACACACCTATTTTTCTCAGCAAATCTATAGCACATAGTAGCTTTTAAAAATATATATTTTTTTTGTAGATATCAAAATCCCTTATAAGAAATGTAGAGGGTTATTTACGTATTGGGGCAGTAGAGGTTGTTTTTTAAATGTCTTGTGTGTACATGTAGGTTTTAAAGCTTTTTTTGTGCTTTCAATAAAATTTTTCTACGAATGTACTGGTTGTGCTCCTTACTGGTGGTTACTGAGGTTTAATACATTAGAACTCCATTTTGTTTCTACTATTGCTGCACATTAGGTGAGCACACCAAGATATTTCAAATTAGTAGTGCACCACGCTCACATCTTTCTAATTAGGTATGCACTGGAAGTTGTTTAAAGATGTTGCTAACAAGTCGTAGAGAGAATTTTGAGCAATGAGCAGTCATTAAAAACTGATGGTTTTGTACACAGATTTGAAGCAAATCTGACTAAAGGACCGATTTTTTTTTTTTTATAGGCATGGGGAGTTATTCACTACGGGCATCTGGGGGTGCGGACATGTGCATTTGGCGTACACACGTCTGGGTGTGCGTGCAAGTGCGTCTGGGAAGAAGCATCTGGCGGTGCATGGATGTGTGTCTGGGGGTGCTGGTCTAGGCATCCAATATCACCTTGCAACAGAGAGAGAGAGAGAGAGAGAGAGAGAGAGAGGAGCACTGTTAGGGTGATGAGAATGACTGTGTCTGAACTCAATTCACTAGTGCTTCTGTGCTGCACCACGACCCCTGTCATCGGTGACAGGGGTGGCAGTGCGTCTGAGATTGAAGGTGAGTTGCAGTCCAGACCCACCATCAAACCAATCTACATGTTAGGGCCACAGACAGCACGGGTTGGGGTGGAGGCTCAGATCAAGTGATCAGGTTAATTACTGATCAGCTGCAGTGGACAAAAGGTAAGTCAATTTGGGCAGAACATACTTAAAAATTGCAGGAATTATCAGGTTTGCTTCATTTTGGTGCAATTTATTAAAAAAAAAATCATAATCTGCAGCACATGAGCAATGCAGAGCATCATATATCATAGTATCACAGGGGAAAAAATCTTATGTGCAATTTTTGTCACCTGATAGAGTAATACCCCAAGTATCCTAGTAACATTTAGCAGCCAAGTGCTGTGGAAAAACAGATACCATGTAACAAAGTTACAAAAATGATTTACATTACTTTTGAAGGGTTCATTATACAGGGTTTACCTATAGGAGAGCCAGCAAGCTTTTCCTCATTTTCCTTCAATGCATCTCCATCAGGCCATGTTACAGCCAAAGTGTCAGGAAACCTAGCAAATAAAAAAGGTTATATTTATGGGCACATGTTAACATATTCCAAAAAAAAAAAAAAAAAAAAAAAAAGCTTTAAGCTTTAATTCATACTTTGCCATTTCATCATCAATGTACTTCTTGATTGTTGCCAGTGTCGCATTACGATCCAATTTTGCCAGCGACACCGTTTTTATCTCATCATGCAACTGTCTTGGTTCCTAATAGTTTGAGTAGAAAAAAATATTTATATATATATTACAGTACTTTGTATATGAAAAGTAAAAACCTACAAAAAAAATAATTTTCTAGTCCTTTTGAGAGGCCTACTATAATGAATTCTGGGGTGGTGGTTGTTGGGAACTGGCCATACCCTTCACAAGACTACAGGAATAGGATTTTGCAGTACAAAACAGATGGTCAGGTCGGTAGGGCAGCCATATGGACTTCTGCTTATGCCTTAGCTTAAAGTGGACCAACACCCACGGGTGATCGGCCCGGGAATCTATAAGATTCCCGGGCCGATCACCCCCCACCCCGCGGGACATCCGAGATCGGGATGTCCCGCGGGGTGTAACCCCCCAAAACCCCCGAAAAAACCTTACCTGATCTTCGGCGGCGGCCGGCCGCCGCCGCCTCCCTCGCGCCCCTGTAGGCGTGCGCGCACCCGCGCCGGCCGTCTGCGAATGGCCGGCGCGGGCGCGCGCTCGTCAAAAGGGACGCGCGGGAGGCGGCGGCGGCGGCAGCCGCTTAGACGTTCCTGGACCTGGCTTGTACGTCGGCGCTGGGAGCGGGGAGAGGTGAGTTTTTCGGGGGGTTAGGGGGGGTTTCAAACAGCGGGGCACCCCGATCGGGGGTGCCCCACCGAAGTGGACCAAGACCCAGGATAGTCAAAATCCTGGGTGTTGGTCCACTTTAAATGTACCAAATTGTTTATAGTTACAATCCAGATTTTTCTGACGTTCAGTTGTCTTTCTCCACCTTGGCTGGTACTGCTTTAAGACATACCAGTGTTACACTAATTGTACTGCCCCTCCCTTATAAATGATGTAAATTATTTGCAGTAGACAATCCAGTCTTCCAGGATGATAGTTTCAACAGCCAAGCTGTCAAAGCCAGTGACTGTGAATAGGATTGCCACAGAGGACTATGTGATAGGAGATCCAGACAATCAGGGAAACTCCAAGTGGGGCCCGAGAGATGAGCCATCAGGACTGGGAAGAGCCGCTGTGGCTGCCCGAAATGAGCTCCTGGGCAGTGGAGTAGCTGTCAAAGCCTGTGGATATGATCTAGTGAGATGAGGGGATGCATGCATGTGTTGGAGACTGCAGGGGTGCAGGCAGGTATTCAGGGGTGCATGCATATGCTTGAGAGTTTGGGGGTGCCTGCATGCGCTTGGGAGTGCAAGGGGCCCACACCCACTTTTTCAGAAAAAATCATGAGGTGAAACTGTAAACCTAGATATCTGGGCTATCGCTTCTTCAATTTCGAAATGGAAAACACTTTTAGGACAGTGATAATAATAATGGTGCCTGTAATATCACTTCAGGAAGACCTGCTGAGGAGTTTGGTTAATATTTTGCTTCCTTGAAAGTGTTGATTCCTTGTCACTGCCCAAAATGAGCCGTCCAAGACCAGGGATATGGCGCTTGGGAGTTCCAGGTTGCGGACGAGCGTTTGGGAGTTCCTTAAAAGCGTTGATACCTTTAATAGCATAAATTATGGGAGCTGGAGGGGGGGATTTGCTTCAAAAATAGCCACCTGGGCCAGGAAGAGGTGCCAGAACTGGACAGTCTCCAGTTTATTAGTAAAACATTTAGTCTGCACAACCACCGGCAAACTATCCAAACTATCGGGTTCGCCCGGCGTGTAAAGAAGAGCAGGGGTGCAACTTCTCAGCTGTTTGACACATTTTATTGCCACCACGGGAACACAAATATTTTAGCCCCCAAACAGGCCTCTTGCTTAGTAATAGAAAGTGGGTTATCACAATTGGAGGACTTTAGTTAGCAATCCTAGACTTCTAAACATACAATTCTGTGAGCACTCACCTCTAGAATTGTTTTTACTATGCATGGCACGGCCTGATTTAAGAAGTCCTTACGTATGGGATTTTCCGCCACAAGGTGGTGCAGTGTACTGCAGAAGAGTTGTGGCTCCTCCCGGTACCATATAAAAACACGATCACCAATAGACCTCCCCAGTGTTGAGAAGCAGTTATACTAGAAGCCGGGAGATAGTAAAGGTAAAAAAGGTAACAACCCCAACTAACTTGGAACAATCACCATAAAGAGGCAACCAAGAATAAGGAAACAAGGGTGGGGTGAAGTAGGCCGTGCCATGCATAGTAAAAACAATTCTACAGGTGAGTACTCACAGAATTGTATTTTTCCTACTGCATGGCACGGCCTGCTTTAAGAAGTCCTTACGTCCCAGCCCCGGTTGACAGTTTGATGTGGCTGCCGCCGCAACACAGACCGCAAATCCTGTGCCCCATTCTGAACCATTCTCTTCGGATCTGGGATGGGACGAAATATTCCGGGAACTTAATCTCCCCTCACCTCCCACTAATGCGAATAACCAATAACCCGATGTTTCCTCCGGGGTTAGATCCCAGAGTGTTTAGTTGGTGGGAGCATGTAGGGATCAGCAAACTTTACCACCTCCTGCAGGAAAGGGAGAATGCTCCGCCGTCAGAGCAATTTCGGTACATGCAACTCCGTCACTGGATTGCGCCCCTGCTAAAAAAAAAATAAGACGGAAACCTCGGACATGACCCCTTTCGAGAAATTGTGCACGCGAGGGGCCCCCACAATGGGCCTGGTGTCCACCATTTACTCGAGCCTTGTAACATTACCCACCAACTCAAGACATGGGTACATGGCCAGATGGGAGGCTGATCTGGGTCTGGTCAGAGATAGGAGGGACTGGGAGGAGATATGGACTGGAATAAATAGATGCTCTATCAATGTCACGACTTTAGAGGCAGCATATAAGATGCTCACCAGGTGGTACCTGGTGCCCACGCGCATAGACAAGGCGGTCCCAGGCTATCCCGCTCACTGTTTTAGAGGTTGTTCTGTGGAAGGTTCTGTCCTACATATATGGTGGGAGTGCCCGAAGGTTAAGAGATTCTGGTCACGAGTTTTTGGTCTCCTGAGTACTGTTCTACAAACCCACATACGCCAGGACCCTTGGGTGGCATTGTTGCAGGTGAAACCGGAGGGTGTCAATAGAGCCCAGCATGCCCTGCTTACCCAACTTATGCTAGCAGCTAAGTTAACGATTGCCAGTTCCTGGAAGAAGCCGGGAATCCCTTTCCAGGCAGTAAAAGACAGGCTTAATGGCATCTTGATTAATGAGAAATTGACTAGCATCCTGAGGGATTCGCACGCTAAATTTATCAAAGTATGGAAGCCTTGGGTGGACTACGCCTACCCGGAAGTGTGTAACGCGCTGCTACAATGAGCAACGATCTGGCTCCTCTTTCTTTCCTTTATCTCCTTTACCTTCCTCTTCCCTTATTGTCTTAGGCCACCCTACCTCAGTCGTCCTCTCCCCCCCCCCCCCCCCCGTACCCCCCTTATCCCTCATCCTTCTCCCCGCCCGGCTTAGCGCTTAGCAACGTTTGGTTTTGGACCTCTGCACGCACTGGGTTTCAGCCTGGGGGTCAGGATCCAGCGCAGCGACCGCTAATTAAGCTAAGCCTTCGGGCCGACGCGTTGGCAACGAATGGAGGGTTAAGTTGTGCAGATGCATATATCATGTTGGACATACTAACTGATCTTCTGTCTTGCTTTACTATGTACCTGTTCAAGACTTGAATGTCTAGCTGTTGTACAATAACTGTGTGCCATTGTCATTTTATATCTTTGTAACAAGTTAAAAAAACTTCTAATAAAAAGATTGAAACAAAAAAAAAAAAAGAAGTCCTTACGTATGGGACATCCAACAGCAGTGTCCGTAAGGTAGGGTGGGATCCCCAAAAAGTAGCAGCATGCAGTTCAAACCACCACCACCTGTAATACTTTGCGACCAAAGGCAGCATCAGCTGAGGTCTTAACATCAACCTTGTAAAACTTGGAAAAGGTATGAACAGAAGACCAAGTCGCGGCCTTACAAACTTGTTCAACAGAAGCCTGGTGCTGAAAAGCCCAAGAGGCACCAAAAGCACGAGTAAAACAAGAAGTAAAGCCAAAAGGAAAGATTCTTTCCCTTTGGTGGAATAGGCCTGAGTAACAGCCTGACGAATTCAATCACTAACAGTAGACTTGGCAGATGCCAAAAACCCTTTCCTAGGACCAGAAGGGACCATCCCATCCAATTAATGACCAGGGCCAAAGCCGCCTAACTACCGAAAGGAGACGAGATCGGGCACATTCAGGATGGAGTGGCCGTAGGCCCAAAGGAACATCAGTTCTCCTAAAGACACAGTGACTACCAAGGAAAAAACTTCCAACACCTGTTCAAGGAATGCAGAACCCTTTCCTCAGCGTTGCTAGGAATAAGGCAGGAAGGAAGAACAATATCTTGAACAATGAACATAAGACACCACCTTAGGCAGAAAGTCCGGCTTCAGGCGGAACACCACCCATCCTGGTGTATCTCAAAGAATGGGGGCTAGATAGACAGAGCCGCCCGCCAGACACAGGTCTGACCGAAGTAACAGCCACCAGAAGGACAACCTTGAGAGTAAGAACAGCCGGACAGCATCCTGAATAGGACCAAAGGGAAAAACCCCGCAAAGCAGACAGAATCAAATACAAATCCCAACAGGGACCATAGGATTACATGGGGGACGCACATGAATACCCCCTGAAAGAAGTCTTAACCAAGGAAAACTGAACAAAAGACTTCTAAAGTGAGGTGGTCAGGGCAGAACCTGACCCTTCAGAGTACTGAGTTGGAGAACCAACTCCAACTCATGCTGTAATAACTCTAGAACCCTGGGAACCAAGAACGCCCAACAGGGAAGAGACCTAGACTCTCACCAATCAATATGTGTATGCCATACCCTATAGCAGATGGAAAAAGAAGAAGCTTGCTCCTAGTCTCCCCATAGTCTCAATCACCGAGACAGATAAGCCTGTCTCCATCAAGATGGATGTTTCAGCAGTCAGGCCGTCTAGGCCAGAGTCTGTAGATTGGGGTGACGTAAAGGGGCCCTGAGTGAGCAGAGCTGGCACTCCTGGCAGAACATACAGAATTACTGCCCTCGGTACCACGTCTGCAAACCACACTCTACTAGGGCACCCGAGGGCCACCAGAATCACTGGTCCCCCTTCCAGAGCAATCTTGCGCAGAACCATGCCTAGCAGGGGGAATGGAGAAAATACATACAGAACAGAACGTCCAGCCATGACGTTACTAAGGCATCCGGACCACGGCCAGAGGATCCTGGGACAGGGAAACAAGGGGCGAGAGCTTGTGATAGTGATGGGACACAAACAGATCTACAACTGGTTGGACCCCATAGTGAGACAGGGATTAGCACATCCTGTTGCAGAGGGACCCCCACCGGAGCGAATATCACTGATATGCAAGAAACATTGTCTCCCCCCAGATAAGGATCATAGACACTTCCTGGAGGGCCCTCCTGCTCCAGGCCCATTCCAAATGATTATTGTAGGCCACTGTTGTCAGACAGACCAAGCGCCCCCGAACAGACAGGCCCAGAAGAGGAGTAGTCAAGCGAGACAGAAACAACTGAAACGCTCACTGTTTCAAACATCGATAGGTGTATGGACCCACCTCCCTAGAACCGCAGGGAGTTTCATAAGCACCCCCCCTCCCCCCTTCAATCTGATAGATTGGCATCCATGGTGACCGTCTCCAGGAAGGGGCAAGAAGGGAAGCCCCCAGACAGGTTCCTTGAGTTCATCCACTCCAAGAGGGACTTCCTTACCAGGTGGGAAGGCACACAGACCCTTCTCCAAGGATGCTGGATCCCTGACCTGTACTAACAATAGAAGTCGCAGAAGGGCCCAAGGGGAACTGAGCATAAGGGACCTCTTCTGAGCAAGCCACCAACGGGCCCACCAGCTGCATTCCCTGCCTGGTGAAGGGACTGGGACAGCAATGAGGGACTGATCCCATGCAACCAGATTGTCCACTTTATTGCTGAGAAAGGAAGATTCTCGTTCCGAATCCAGATTCATTCCTAGGAATGGAGTTACCAATTAAGGGGACAATGAGGACTTGGGGTGAATGATCACCCATACAAACGACTCCCAATGGACACCACCAGCCGAGTATCCAACTTAGCCTGACGCAGAGACTGGGAAGTGAAAAAGGACGTCCAGGTCATCTCGCAGACGCCCCTTGGTCTCATCATAGACGACATCCCCGTCAGCACCTTGGTGAGCACTCTGGCAGCTGAAGAGAGGTCAGATAACAAGGCCACAAATTAGCAGTGTTGGACTTCCAACACGAACCTGAAGAGCCTCGGTGTCCAGAAGACACAGGGATGTGAACATAAGCATCTTAGAGCTCCACAGACGGCAAGAAGCCCCCTGGGCTGCCTGTAATTGGAGAATTGCCGAGAACCTGTGAATCCAGAATGGGCCAGACTGACCCATCCTTTTGGGGGACTGTGGAAAGGTTGGTGTAGCGGCCCCTGCCTCTGCCTGTTAAGGGCAATCTGCAAGTGACCCCAGACCCACAGGCCTTGCATGTCCTGCGCCAGCACCTGAACAGAGGCAGGGACCAGGAGTACCCGGGACCTGATACTCTTGGGGGAGGCCGCGCAGCAAACTATCTTGTATCCGGAGGACACTACCTCCTGAATCCACCAGTATGAGGAGTGATGCCTCCTGACAAGAGCAAAGTGCCGCAGCCATCCCCCTCACCCAGACGGGCGAGGGCGCCCCTTCATGCTTGAGGGGGTTTGGTGGAAGATTTAGCTTAGCCCCGCCGGAGGGGCCAGGGCGTTGTCTGCTGCTCCCGGGGCAGGAGTGTGCGTGAGTCCCCGCGAAGGACACCCCTGGTTCTTGTTTAACACTATGGTAGGGGGGAGGAGGGGTGCCCCTGCCCTGAGGGGGCCGAGTTGGCCGCCTGCATTGCGGTGACTTACCCTTCTTACCAAACAGGTCTAGACGGGCCCCAAACAGGCGTAGCCCTCTAAAGGGAAGCCCAGTAAGAGTTTTTTTAGCAGCATCGTCAGCACCCTACTGTCGCAGCCAGACCAAGCGACGTATAGCCACCACAAGGGCAGAAGTTCTTGCACACATTCTAATGGTGTCATCCAACGCTAATAGGATACATTTTACAAACATCACAGCTGGAATGTGCATTAAACACATCCCAGGGGAGATCATCAGGGGGGCGATCGAGCATCTTTCTGATTAGGGTTCTAGCGCCCACGGCAGTAATGGCACAGACCGGGCGCAGCACCGTCTCTGCACATGTAAAGGCGTGGGAGGCCAGCAGATCAATGCGCTGGTCCTCAGCATCCCGATGGGTAGTATAAGCAGGGGCTGCAATAAAGGGGGGGGGGGGGGGGTTAGGAACCCCTATGATCGGGGCATCCACCACGGGGGGTGATGACCAGCAATTAACCCCCTCAGGGGGAAAAGGGTACTTTCTATCCCAGTCCCCTGGGACCCCTGGCAGTTTACTGGGGCACTCCCATTCCTTGAGCACAAGAGTATGGAAATGTGCCTGCTCCAGGAATTCCAAACGTGCTGTTGCTGTATGGAAACGCTCCCCTCTCTGCTTGGGAGCCTCACCAGGGAGAGAGATAGACCCTCAAAGACCTTAATCAACAGATCGTCAGTGTCACTCTGGGGAGAAGTGGGAGAATTTTACAAGGCCCGCTATCAAATACACTGGGCCGGGAGAAGCCAATGGTGTTCACCAGTCTGAAAGACACAATGAGAACCGAAACACTACAATGAGTATAGGCCGCCCGAGAGGGAACTTACGGACCACGGTAAGCAGGAATGTCCCACACGTCGCACGCGAACAGACAAAATGGAGTCATGTACCTCGAAGGGCGGGCCGGAGCGCGCCAGACCAGCGCGAAGTCCAACATCAGCCAATGAGGACACAGAGGTGTCTGAGGTGGCGGCAGTTTTACAAGTAAAATACAAAAAGGCGCGACGGCTGACACCATATATATAAAAGTCCAAAGACAGACAAAGTGCCATATACGTGCAATCATACACAGACACTACAGGCACAGGCGGGGGAACAAGGGAGGATGGCGGCCCTTCGTACAGGGCCCACCGCTACACGGGGCAAGGGGCAATAATGCGGGAGGGGCATCCCATAGAGGCTCACCATCAGCCTACACCGCCTACCCTTTGGTGGGGGACTGCGGGGGAGCAGCGGTCCATAAGCACGCATGGTGCTGCCTACTTTCACCCGACCAGCGCAGCCCAGGCTGGGAGGCACATCACAGGGAGGACGGGTGGGAATAGTCCAACAGGCCCGCAGGCTTTGATAGCCCTGCTCACCTGCGAGAGAGTGATACATCATGTCTTCGCAGTCGGCACTGCAGAAAAATCTGGGGATTTGTGGGAGGTCCCCGGGTATTGAGGGGCTGGGAGGAGCCTGTTTTGCATGTCTCTGCAGTGCAGCGCCATCTGGTGAAGGATAACCCAAGTGTAAGTACTATATCTGGAGCAGGACGTACTGTATACAAAGAATAGAGCATCAGATTTCCTCAAAGACTCAGTAGCAACCAAATAAAACTTCAGAGCCCTGACAACATCCAGAGAATGAAGGGTCCGCTCCTTGGAATTAGCAGGGTTAGGACACAAGGAAGGTAAGACAATGTCCTGATTGAGATGGAAAGCAGACACAACCTTGGGCAAGAAATCCGGCTTTAGCCTAAACACCACCTTATCCCGATGCCGCTCAAAATAAGGAGGTTTAATAGAAAGAGCCGCCAGATCAGCCTCGCCTAACCAAGTGATAGCCACCAAAAAGGCTACCTTAAGAGTCAGAATGGGCAACGCAGCCCCGCGAATAGGCTCAAAGGGGGGACCCTGCAGAGCAGACAACACCAGATTTAAGTCCCAAACTGTGGCGGACGCACATGAGTAACTCCCTGGAAGAAAGTCTTAACCAGCTGGTGATTGGCAAAGGATCTTTGGAAAAAAATTGCCAGTGCTGACACCTGTCCCTTGAGAGTGCCAAGTTGAAGAACAGAATCCAAACCATGCTGTGAAAACTCCAGAATCCTGGGGACAAAAAAAAAAAAAAAAAAAGGAAGAGACCTGGACTCACACCAGGCAATGTAAGAATGCCATGCTGTAATAGATAAATGACGAGGATTTCTTCC
Source organism: Gastrophryne carolinensis (assembly GCA_027917425.1). Taxonomy (NCBI): domain Eukaryota; kingdom Metazoa; phylum Chordata; class Amphibia; order Anura; family Microhylidae; genus Gastrophryne; species Gastrophryne carolinensis. The sequence goes on from CM051239.1 coordinate 318,103,840, forward strand.
GAGCCCTAATCGTGGTATCAACAAGAGAAGCCGGCAACCCCTTATCCATCACGAACAAGGCGTCCGTCTTACGAAAGTGAGAAGTAGCCACCAAATATTAATTCACACAAAGAACCACATCCAAAGAGTGCAAAACCCTTCTTGTCATTGCTAGGCCTAGGACACAAGGAAGAGAGAACTACATCCAGATTGAGGCGGAAGGCAGAAACCACCTGAGGAAGGAAATCTGGCTTAAAGCGAAATACCACCTTGGGGGTGAATGGACAGAGCCGCCAACTCAGAGACACACCGAACAGAGGTAATAGTCACCAAAAAGGCAACCTTTTGAGTGAGCATAGAAGTGCAACATCCTGCACCGGCTCAAAAGGAGGCCCCCGGAGGGCCGACAGAATCAAATTCAAATCCCAAACGGACAACAAAGGCTTTCCAGGTAGCCGCACATGAGTGACCCCCTGGAAAAAAAAGTCTTAACCAGAGGATGCAGAGCAAAAGACCTTGAAAGAAGACAGTCAGAATAGAGACCTGTCCTTTCAAGGTACTAAGCTGGAACCCCAGGTCCAGACCGTGTTGAAGAAACTCCAAAATCCTAGAAATCGAAAACACCCTGCAAGCCAAGGCCCTAGCCTCACACCAGTCAATATAGGACCTCCAAGTCCTGTAGTATATGTTAGAGGAAGGTTGCTTCCTATCTGTAACAAGAGACCCCTATCAGAAGCCGTGAGAACGACGGCGGAGCGCGCGGGGTAGCTGGGTCTCCTGAGTACATCTCATGTTTGGGCGGTATTCATTTATTACTTTTGCTTAGTACCATGTTCATTTAGAATTGCGCTGCACTTTGTAACACTTAGATAAGAGTTTGTTTCCAGGTGCTGGGCCTTGCTCAGCGAGCCTGTTTGTCTTTATAATTGCTATAATTGTATCACTGCTGAGGCTTTTCAGCTTCGCACGTTTTTATTGACATGTTTCATTATAGCATTTTGCAGACAGCACTGGGTCTATTTTGGTCTGCAGTACGCTCTCTGTGTATATAAAGTTTTTCACTTGACATATGTAATCTTGATTTAACTATGATATTGATTTGCTATCAGTTCAGATAATTATTTTTGTTTTTTGTTATTGTCAGCACTAGCTTTGAGAAATTTTTTGAGTATTCACTATTTCAGTCTTATATTATTATTATTATTATTATTATTATTAATTTTTGTATATACTTATATAATGGTTTACCGCCCTTACTTTGCATTATGAATTACTAATTATGCACTTTATATATTGTTGACTATATATTAGAACTTAATTCCTTGGTATTACAGGGACACAGTTTGGCATTAAGGGATCTTTTTGCCAACTGTGCTATTATTCACAATAATATTACCAGGAGACCATGTGTTTTTATTCTCCCTTGTCTTGTTCTTTGTATGTTTTTAATTTTATATGCCACTAATAAATATTACTATTTTTCTAAATACCTTTGCTGGTGTGCCCATCTTCATGAATTCCAACAGTTTTTCTTTTTGTGGTTCAATATCTCTAACAAGAGTCTGAATCACAGCCTCAGACAAACCTTCCTCCCTTAGGATGGAAGCTTCAGCAGCCACGCCGTCAAAGCCAGCGCTTATAAATTGGGGTAACGTAGTTAACCTTGAGTGATCAGATCCTGGAAACAGGGGCAGCCTGTGCTGATCTACCGCCAGGCTTATGACATCTGCAACCAAAAACCTGTCTTGGCCACCTTGGGGCCACCAGAATTGCTGGCGCACCATCTAGAGCCAGCTTGCGCACCACCGTGCCTACCATGGAGAAGGGGGGAAACAGGTACAGTAACCCCAGATCCCTCCAGGCAAGAGACATGGCGTCCATTGCCAGGGCCAGAAGATTCTGAGACAGAGACACAACTTTGGGAGCTTGTGATTGTGACGTGAGGCAAAGAGATCCACCTCTGAAAACCCCCACTTGTGACAGAGGGACCGGAATACCTTGTGGTTGAGAGAGCATTCCCCTCAGCAAGAGGATCCCCTACTCAGGGAGTCCGCCTCCATGTTTTCCACTCCTAGAATGTAAACTGCTGAGATGCATGCATCCATGCAAGAATCAGAGAAACTTCCCGGAGGGCACTCCTGCTGCGAGTCCCTCCTTGGTGATTGATGTAAGCTACCGCAGTGCGGTTGTCTGATCGAACCTGAACCAGGTAAGCCCCGTAGGTGATGTGTCAAGCATGACAGAACCAACCGAATAGCTCTCAGCTCCAAGACATTGATGGGGTTGTGAGCCTCCTGAGGACCCCACAGCCCCTTGAACTGATGTGTCTTCCAAAAACCTCCCCAGTCCGACAGGCTGGCATCCGTGGTAACCGTCTCCCAACAAGGGGTCAAAAAGGATCTGCCCTCATCAGATTGCTCGGTTCCCGCCACCACTGAAGGGACTGCCGAACCCGGGGAGACATCAGGAATGACTGATCCAATGACTGTGGACATCTGTCCCAGGCCAACAATAGATGGAGCTGGAGCGACCTCATGTGGAACTGAGCAAAGGGAACTGCCTCGAAAGAAGCCACCATCAATCCCACCGGTCTCATCCCTAGCTGGATAGAAGGACAAGGATTGGACAGGAGAAGACGTATCAGATCTGCACCTTGGACTGAGGTAGGAACACCCTGGTCCGAATGGTATCCAGATTTGTGCCCAGAAACAAGATCTCCCTTGAGGGGGAGGGAGAAAACTTGGGATGGTTGATCACCCAGCTGAACCTCTCCAGCGTCGCCACCACCAACCTGGTGTCCAGCTCCGCCTGACAGAGAGGATACCGTAATTAGGAGGTCGTCCAAATACGGCACAATGCGAATGCCCTGGGCTCTGAGAAGGGCCATTATGCCCGCCAGCACCTTGGTGAACACCCTTGGTGCCGAAGTCAACCCGAAAGGGAGAGCCACAAACTGAAAGTGCTGATCTCCCACCACAAACCTGAGAAATCTCAAGTGTGCTAGGAAAATTGGTACATGAAGGTAAGCATCCTTGATGTCTATGGACGTCATGAAATCCCCCTGACGAAGGGAATTGATGACTGAGCGCAGAGTCTCCATGTGGAACGTCTTGGTTCTAATGAACCTGTTGAGAAGCTTCAAATCCAGAACGGGTCTTATGGATCCATCCTTTTTGGGAACCGTGAAGAGGTTGGAATAATAGCCCCGGCCTCTCTTTCTGAGAAAGACCCCGGGCATATGATATCCATGACCAGAAGATTCTTTACAGCCAACAGGAGCCCCTACGCAGCCCGGGGATCCGAGGGCACCCGAGACCTTAGGAATCTGGGAGGAGGCTGGCACTCGAGCTCCAGTCTGTACCCGGAAGAGACCACTTCCAAGATCCATTTGTCTGTGACCTCCTGGGCCCAGACCTGGAAGAAGTGCCGCAGCCGTCCCCCCACCCGCAAGGGTGAGGGCGTCCCCTCATTGCTGAGCTGTCTTGGCAGCAGGCTTGGGACCCCAGTTAAGGCCTGGACATGCGCGTCCTCTGCCTCTGTTCTAGGAATCACCTCTGAAATTAGAGTAGGCAAAGCCTCTGCCTGCTCTGGCACCGCGAAAGGAAGGATTGAAAGCGCCTGTCCCCCGAAAGGGGCGACGCTGCTTCTTACGCTGAGGTAAATTTCCACCATTCGCCACTGAATCCAATTTATCCCCGAACAGCCGCGTACCCAGAAAGGGTAGCGTCATGAGAGATTTCTTAGCCGCAATGTCAGCCGCCCACTGGCGTGACCAGACCGTTCGGCGAATAGCCACCAGCAAAGCCGAGGTTCTTCTACACATAATAATTGTGTAATCCATAGCAGATAAAACAAAGGTCATAAATAATTCCCAACGCTTACGGGCTGTGAAATAATCACTGGCTGGATTAAGCTGGGAACCACTCAACAGGTCCCTAACCACAGACCTGGTAGCCACAGTCGTGAGCGCCAAGCCACAAACAGGCCGCAAGGCTGAATCCACACTGGCAAAAGCATGGCACGCCATCTGATCCATGCGTTTGTCCTCACCATATTTAAGATTGGTGGCGTCTGGAGAATGTACAACGGAGGACAATCCCAGAACGGGCGCATCGACCTCGGGAGGGGACGACCAGCGCATTGACCTCGGGAGGGGACGACCAGCGTCCATCGGGAAGGGATACCTCCTATCCCATCCTTGAGGAACACCAGGGAGCCGGCTAGGCCTCTCCCATTCCTTAAGAATCATGCTTTCAGAATGATTCTGATTTGGGAACTCCAAGCGAGGCTTAGAAGACCCAAAGAAATTCCCCCTTCTGCGGAGGGGACTGTGCTGGCGGAGAAATAGCCAGTACCTCAAATAGGTGGGCCAGGACTTTGGGGGTATCCACAGCATCCCCCAGCATCAAAGAACTGCCGAACCTCAGCATCAGATCCCTCAAACAATTCCCCCTCCTCAAGTGGGGAATAATCAGACCAATCAAGGGAATCATAGTCATCAAAATCCAGTACCAGCGCGGACGGCGACGTATGCCTTCTCTTAGCTGGGACCTTTCTGGCCGCAGATCTAGAAATCAATTTTTCAATGTTGGCCAATCTAGCACAAAACATCCGATTGAGACTCCCCGCTAATGACAGTGTCACTTGGGGTACTGATAAGGCGGGGTGGGGTAGGTGATGAGACAGGCGGCACGGACCCAGACGCCTGGGACCCCGACTGCCACGTTATGCCTGCTGAGCACCTGTATGCAAATCAGTACATTCTCCCCCGTAAGGGATACCCCACAACCCACACACAGCTGGGATTGTCCCGAAGGGAGCCCGAGCCCGGTATCCTGGGGAGCCTCCATATGGTGATTTTAAGGTAGTCGCCATGACCAAAGGGAATTACGCTGCTTGAGCTACCCGGGATGCCCCTTTAAGTCCCAAGTGGGAGGATTTGTAGGAACCCAATTTAATCTCAAGGGGACCCTAGAAGGGACCCATAAGAAAGTACAATCATGCACACCACATATTGATATGTCAAGAAAAAAACAAATAATACATATACATAAAATCTATATTTATACTATAAGCCTGGGACGCTGCTCCAAGCGCTATACAAGCGGAGTGCAGCGCGATTATAAATTAAGGAAAGAGCCCGCAGGGAACGCACAACCACAGGCAATGGCTTCCATCAGCAGCAAGGTCTCCAGAAGAGAGAGAGAGAGAGAGAGAGAGAGAGAGAGAGAGAGAGAGAGAGAGAGAGAGAGAGAGAGAGAGAGAGAGAGAGAGAGGGAGGGAGAGAGAGGGCGGGCCAGCGCAGACGCGCAGCGCCTGGCCCCGCACCCCCCAAGCACGAAAGACGCAGCTCCCAGCCAGTGGCTGGGCTCCGCACTGGCGCCAATAATCAAGGGGGGCGGGCCGTGGCGAGCGTGCCCGGCCCCGCCCCCCCAACGAGCATCTGAGGGGGAGAAGCTCCCCCACCGCTAATGGCCATGACAAACGACCAGCGCCAGAAAGTAAATGCTCAGTAAAGCAGTAAGCACTACACACGCCACACATATGACAAAGGAAAAAATATAGGTAGAGAAGCCCCCCCCCCCCCCCCCAGAAGAGGGGCACAGGGAGACCCGGGAAGGGGGGATACCACACCACCAATGTGGAGGGAACCAGAAAGGGACGGGGCATCCCAAATTGGGACCACCAACCCAGACACCGCCTACCCCTTAGTATGGGGTCTCACGGGGGAGCATGGCTCCCTGTATACACCACGAGGGTGCTGCCTACCATTGCCCGGACCCACAGCCAAGGCTGGGAGGCATCATGAGGGCTTAAATAAAAAAGGTCCGGGCAGCAATAGAAACAAATGGCCGGGGGTAACCCGGCTACCTGCAAGGAGGAGACACAGCCATCTTTTGACTTGCTCGCCGTCTGCAGAGACAAAAACTGGGGAATGTGTGGGAGGTCCGGACAGCCCGATCCCGAAGGTGTGAGGTCAGCTGGGAGAGAACCAACCTGATCGCCCTCAGTTCCAGGACATTGATGGGAGCATGGGCCTCCTGGGGGCCCCACTGACCCTGGAACTTCAGAGACCTCCAAAAGCCCCCCCAACCGGTCAGACTGGCATCTGTGGTGACAGTCTCCCAGCATGAAGGCAGAAAGGGTCTGCCCACTAGAAGGTTCCTGGAGTCCAGCCATCATGAGAGGGACTGTCTGGCCTGGGGGGGGGGGGGGGGGGGTGGTGGTCACCACCTGAGTATCCTTCTCGGCCTGATGAAGTGACTGAGCCGCAATCAGAATGTCGTCCAGGTAAGGGAGGATGTGAATGCCCTGGTTCCGTAGCAGAGCCATCACGCCCGCCAGCACCTTGGTGAACACCTGAGGCCCCGAGGTGATACCGAAGGGTAAAGCCACAAACTGGTAATGAGGATCCTCCAGAGCGAACCTCCGGAATCTCTGATGACCTGGGAAGATTGGTACGTGAAGATAGGCATCCTTGATGTCCACGGTGGTCATGAAATTGCCCGGCCGAAGGGTACTGACAGCCGAGCCTAGCGTCTCCAAGCGAAAGTGCTTGAACCTGACAAACTTGTTGAGACCCTTCAAGTCCAGGATGGGCCTCAAAGACCCGTCCTTTTTGGGGACCGTGAAAAGAGTGGAATAGTACCCCTGACCCTGTTCCTGGGGTACTTCTGACTCCAACAGACATTGAACTGCAAGGCGCAAACCTTGAGCTGATAGAGGGTTTTGAGACATCCGGGATCTGGGGAATCTGGGGGCGGCCAAGCTGCAAACAATCTTGTAACAGGAGGACACCACCTCCTGAATCCACCGGTCTGAGACATGAAGCCTCCAGACGTGAGCAAAGAGCCGAAGCCGTCCCCCCACCCGGATGGGTGAGGGCGCCTCCTCATGCCTGAGGGGCCTTGGGAGGGGGTTTGGGCTTGGCCCCCCCAAGAGAGACCGGGGCGGCCACGGGAACTGCCATGGCCCCAAGACTCTCTGCGGTTACCCGAGAAGAGGGAGCCACGACCTACTCTAGGGGCACGAAAGGAGGAGGAGGAAGTACCCTGAAAGGGCCTAGGCTGTTTCCTACGCTGAGGGAGCCTACTATTCTAGGCTAGAACATCCAGACGTTCACCAAGAGTCGTAACCCCGCAAAGGGGAGCCCAGTAAGAGCAACCAGACAGAGCGGCGCATAGCCACCAGGAGGGCCGAGGCCCTACCACCCAGCCGGACCGCATCGCCCATGGCAGTAAGCAAAGGCGACAAAATCAAAGCAAAGCAAGAGGGCCCTATAATCCTCCCTTCTCCTACCAGCCATAGCACCATCAGTGAGACGCTTGAGCATTTTCTTAAGAGCAATGGCTGTAATGGCAGCGGCACAGACCGGACACAGCCCAGCCCCCACGAATGTAAAGGCATGGCAGGCCAGCTGATCCATGTGCCGGTCCGCGCTGTCACGCAGTGTAGTAGTGTCAGGAGAAGGCATGACAGAGTTGTTGGACAGTCCTAGGACGGGGGCGTCTACCTCAGGGGCACGACCATCGCTTGACCAGGTCAGAAGAAAAGGGATACCTCTTATCCAACCCCTTGGGCACCGCGGGCAATCTATTAGGCCGTTCCCACTCCTTGAGCACCATATTAGAGAAATGGCCCAGCAAAGGGAACTCCAGACGTTGCTCATCAGTGCGAAAGGGCTCACCCCGTTTCCTCTTAGCCACCTTAGGGGGGGCGATGTGCAAGGTGTCAAAATATGATTCTGTGAAATATTCACCTGTAGAATTGCTATTATAAGTATACAGTAAGTCCTGCTCCAGATAGATTACTTACATTTGGGTTATCCTCCGCCAGATGGCGCTGCACTGCAGAGACATGTAAAACAGGCTCCTCCCGGCCCCTCAAATACCCGGGGACCTCCCACAAATCCCCAGCATTGAAAAGCAGTGAACAAGAAGCCGGGAGAATTGAAACACCCAGAACAACTGGCAATGATAACAATGATAATCACCATACAGGGGATCCAGAATAATGCAAAACCAAGGGTGGGGTGGAGCAGGACGTACTGTATACAAATAATATCAATTCTACAGGTGAGTATTTCACAGAATTGTATTATTCTTAGTATACAGTACGTCCTGCTCCAGATAGATTACTTACACTTGGGACATCCAATAGCAGTGTCCATAAGCAGGGTGGGATCCCCAACAAAAGGTAACAGCAGGCAGTTTAAACCACTGCCGCCTGCAAAACCTTACGGCCAAAAACAGCATCAGCTGAGGCCCTAACATCAACCTTGTAAAACTTGGAAAAGGTATGAACAGAAGACCAAGTAGCGGCCTTGCAAACTTGTTCAACAGAAGCCTGGTGCTGAAAAGCCCAAGAGGCACCAATAGCACGAGTAGAATGAGCAGTAAGGCGGAAGGGAGGACTCTTCCCCTTAGCAGAATAGAGCAGAATAGGCCTGAATCACAGCCTGACGAATCCATTTGCTAATAGTAGACTTGGCAGTAGCCAAACCCTTCCTAGGACCAGAAGGGACCACAAAAAGCTTATCAGTTTTCCTGAAAGCCGCAGTAACTACCAGGTAATACTTCAGACACCTGACCACATCCAAGGAATGCAGAACCCTTTCCTTAGCGTTGCTAGGATTAGGACACAATGAGGGAAGAACAATATTTTGATTCAAAGGCAGAAGCCACCTTAGGCAGAAAATCCGGCTTAAAGCGGACCACTACCTTGTCCTGGTGTCTCTCATAGTATGGGGCCTGAATAGACAGAGCCGCCAGCTCGGACACACGCCTGACCGAAGTAATAGCCACCAGAAAGACAACCTTGAGGGTAAGTACAGCCAGAGCAGCATCCTGAATAGGCTCAAAGGGAGCACCCTGCAAGGCCGACAAAACCAAGTTCAAATCCCAAACAGGGACCATAGGTTTACGTGGGGGACGCACATGAGTGACCCCCTGAAAGAAGGTCTTAACCAAGGGATGCTGAGCTAAAGACTTCTGAAAGAAGACAGACAGGGCAGAAATCTGACCATTCAGAGTACTGAGTTTTAAACCCAATTCCAATCCATGCTGTAAAAACTCCAGAACCCTAGAGACTAGGAACTCTCTACAGGGAAGAGAGCTAGACTCACACCAATCAATGTAAGCACGCCATACCCTATAATAGATGGCAGAAGTAGTTTTCTTCCTAGCCTGCACCATGGTATCTACCACCGAGGCAGACAAGCCCTTCTCCATCAAGATGGAGGTTTCAACAGCCAGGCCGTCAAAGCCAGAGTTTGTAAATTGGGATGGCGTAAGGAGCCCTGAATGAGCAGATCTGGCGCCCCTGGCAGGACGTACTGGTCTACTGCCATTTGTACCACGTCTGCGAACCACACTCTTCTTGGCCACCTTGGGGCCACCAGAATTACTGCACCCTTTCCAGAGCAATCTTGCGTAGAACCCTGCCCAGCAGGGGGAATGGGGAAAAGGCATACAGGAGCCGGAATTCCTTCCATGACATTGACAGGGCATCCGTGGCCAAGGCCAGAGGATCCTGAGACAGGGAGACAAAGACCGGGAGCTTGTAATTGTGACGGGATGCAAACAGATCCACATCCGGTAGGCCCCAACGGCGACACAGGGACTGGAATACCCTGTTGCAGAGGGACCACTCCCCCTGACGGAAAGTCCCTCTGCTCAGAGAGTCTGCCAGAAGATTCTCCACCCCCGGGATATACACAGCCGAAATGCATTGAACATTGGCCTCCGCCCATGTCAGAACCCGCGACACTTCCTGGAGGGCACCCTTGCTCCGGGTCCCTCCCTGATGGTTGATGTAGGCAACCGCAGTCCTGTTGTCTGAGTGCACCTGCACAGACATTCCCTGCAGGTGATCGGTCAACTGCTCCAGTACCAACCTGACCGCCCGTAGTTCCAGGATGTTGATGGGCAAATGGGCCTCCTGAGGGCCCCACCTCCCCTGGAACCTCAGGGACTTCCAGAAACCCCCCCCCCGACCTGACAGACTGGCATCCGTAGTGACCGTCTCCCAAGAGGGGGCCAGAAAGGACCTGCCCTTTAGTAAGTTTTTGTGGTCCAGCCACCACGAGAGGGACCTTTTGACCAAGGGGGGAAGCACACAAACCCTGTCCAAAGACGTGGGGTCCTTGTCCCATACTGATAGAAGGTGAAGCTGTAGAGGCCTCAAATGGAACTGAGCAAAGGGCACCGCCTCGAAGCTCGCCACCATCAGGCCCACCAGCTGCATTCCCTGCCTTTTGACCAAGGGGGGAAGCACACAAACCCCGTCCAAAGACGTGGGGTCCTTGTCCCATACTGATAGAAGGTGAAGCTGTAGAGGCCTCAAATGGAACTGAGCAAAGGGCACCGCCTCGAAGCTCACCACCATCAGGCCCACCAGCTGCATTCCCTGCCTGAGGGAGGACTGGGGGCACGAGAGCAGGAACCTCACCTGCGCAGTCAGAGCTTCCACCTTCTGTTGAGGAAGGAATATCCGTGACTGAACCGTATCAAGAATCATCCCCAGGAATGGGGTCACCGACGAAGGGGACAGAGAGGACTTGGGATGATTGATCACCCAGCCGAAGGACTCCAAGGTGGTCACCACCAGATGAGTGTCCAGCTCCGCCTGCTGTAGAGACCGTGAGGTGATGAGGATGTCGTCCAGGTAGGGCAGCACTCGAATGCCCCCTGACCTTATCAAGGACATCACTCCCGTCAGCACCTTGGTGAACACTCTGGGAGCTGAAGTGAGGCCAAATGGTAGGGCCACAAATTGGTAATGTTGATCTTTCAACGCGAATCTGAGAAACCTTTGATGTTCTTGACAAATTTGTTGAGGATCTTTAAATCCAGAATGGGCCTGACTGACCGATCTTTTTTGGGCACTGAAAAGGTTGGAATAGAACCCCTCTCCCAATTCTCTCAAGGGGACCCTGCAAATGACTCCCAGATCCAGAAGTCCTTGCACGGCCTGCATCAGGACTTGAGCTGACACAGGGTCCTGAGGGATACGGGACCTGATGAATCTTGTGGGGGGCCGGACAGCAAACTATCTTGTAACCAGAGGAAACTACCTCCTGAATCCATCGGTCTGAGACTTGGCGCCCCCAGACGTGCACGAAGTGCTGTAGCCGTCCCCCCACCCTGGCGGGCGAGGGCGCCCCATCATGCCTGTGGGGTCTTGGGAGGGGCTTTGGGTTTAGTCCCCCAGGAGGAGCCAGGACGTCGTCCCCTGCTCCTATGCCAGGAATCTGCGCGAGCCCCCGCAAAGGACCCCCCTTTTCCCTGCTTAGCGCCTCTGTAGGGAGCTGAGAGGGGGCCCTAGCTACGAAAGGGCCGAGGCTGCCGCCTGCGCTGTGGTAACTTACCTCCTTTAGCAAAAAGGTCTAGGCGGTCCCCAAACAGGCGCAGCCCTTTAAATGGAAGCCTGGTAAGGGCTTTCTTAGCCCTTTCTTAGCAGCATTGTCAGCAGCCCACTGGCACAGCCACTGGCGCGGCGTATAGCCAAGGCGGAAGATCTGGCACACATCCCAATAGAATCATCCGATGCAGACAGGATAAAGTTCACAAACACATCACTGTTAGACAGTGCATTAATAGTATCAGGAGGCAACTTGTCTGGGCCGTCAAGTGCATTCCTGACCATGGCCCTGAGCGCCACGGCAGTAATGGCCGAGGCGCAAACCGGGCGCAGCGCCGCCCCTCCAAATGCAAAGGCGTGGCATGCCAATTGGTCAATGCGCCGGTCCTCAGAATCCCGCAGCATAGTAGTGTCAGGGGAGTGCATAATAGAAGTGTTAGACAGCCCTAGAATAGGAGCATCAACCTCGGGGGGCGATGACCAGCACTTGACCATATCAGCAGGAAAGGGATACTTCCTGTCCAAACTCTTAGGGATCCCGGGAAGTCTACTGGGATGTTCCCACTCCTTAAGCACTAGACTATTGAAATGGGTTTGCTCAGGAAATTCCAATTCCAGTCTTAGCGGTATGAAATAGCTCACCCCTTTGCCTGGGAGCCGCAACAGGGGGAAGAGATGGACAAAACTTCAAAAATCTGAACCAGCAGTTTATCAGTATCGTCCGGGGTCCAGTGATCAGAACCAGAATAGTCATGACCCCTTGACTTCTCGTCAGAAAGACCCTGAGTCAGAAAACAGCTCCCCTTCGTCCGAAGGGGTATGGCCATATAGATGCAAAAGCTCATCAGACTCCGTAGAGAAAAGCGCAGTCAGGGATTAGGTGCCGCTTTTTTGAGGTGACCTTATGCGCTAGAGTATTAGCAAGCAATTTTTCAACACTGGCTAGTCTAGTAGCCACATCAGGATGAGAATCCCCACTTGGATTGGGGGTTAGACTCAGGCTTGGGGGAGTAGGTGAAGTGAGGCGAGGTGCAGCCCCAGCCACGGGGGGGGGGGGGGGAAAGTACCATTAGCACCTGCACAAGGAACACAGACCCGTGCATTGTCACCGCTGATAGGCGAGACCCCACAAGCTACACAAAGCTGGGCTTGTCCCGAGGGAACCCCGTTCACAATATCCTGGGATGCCTCCATATGGTGATAGGCACAATAGGCCAGTAGGCATTGCCGCTGTAAGCTACCCTGGATGCCCCAAAGACCCGCAGAGAAGTGGGAGCAATTATACTAGGCCCAACAGGCAGTTACAGCAGGCCGGGAAAAGCCACCGGATTCAACCGTCTGAAAGACATAATGGGAATAGAGGCGTCAGAGCCATGCGTAGTAAGTAAGAATTATGAAAATCGCCCGCGAGGGCACGTACAGACTGCTACCACGCGCGTGACGAGCATCAAAATGGCGCCAAGCGAACCTCGAAGGGCGGGCCAGAACGGGCTGTGACGCGGAGCGCGCCAAGTCCCCCCCCCCCGAAGAGCGCGAAGCTCTGAGACAATAGTTAACGCTGTCAGGAGAATGCGAGAGTATGACACACTTGGAAGAGATGATTTGTCCATGAAGACGCCGCAGCGTCTGAGGCGGTGTCACCGCCCGATGCATTTAAAACGCCAAGCAAGCTCAGGAATAGAACCCTGGTCCTCATCTAAACCACTAAGCTATCATCTCCATTCTCCAATAAAGGCAAGAGACGCACGCAGCGTCGGCTGATACAGAATAAAATTCAAACGCGGCTCTGACACCCGTTATAAAAGTCCAAGGACAGTACTAAGGCCATAAAGTGTCCCAATACACTGAGACCACCACACCCTCCCCCCTTTCTTTCCCCCCGAGCTACGGGGGGAACGAGGGAGGATGGTGACCCTTTACACAGGGCCCACCGCTACACCGGGCAATAATGCGGGAGGGGCATCCCCTTAGAGGCTCACCATCAGCCTAAACCGCCTACCCTTTGGTGGGGGACTGCGTTGGAGCCTGGCTCCATAAGCACGCATGGGGCTGCCTACCTTCACCCGACCAGCGCAGCCCAGACTGGGAAGCACATCACAGGGAGGACTGGTGGGAGTAGTCCAACAGGGCTGCAGGCTTTAATAGCCCCGCTTGCCTGCGAGAGAGTGATACTTCAGGTCTTCGCAGTCGGCACTGCAGAGAAATCTGGGGATTTGTGGGAGGTCCCTGGGTGTTTGAGGGGCCGGGAGGAGCCTGTTTTGCATGTCTCTGCAGTGCAGCGCCATCTGGCGGAGGATGATAACCCAAGTGTAAGTAATCTATCTGGAGCAGGACGTACTGTATACTAAGAAGACAAGTCAGCGCGGCGGCTGACAGCACATATCTAGTCAAAACAGACAAAACGCTATATGCACGAATCACTATACACTCCCCCACACGCCCCCCCTTCTTTCCCCCCCGAAGGCTACAGGGAGAATGAGGGAGGATGGCGGCCCTCTGTACAGGACCCACCGCTACACGGGGCAATAAAGCAGGAGGGGCATCCCATAAAGGCTCACCATCAGCCTATACCGCCTACCCTTTGGTGGGGGCCTGCGGTGGAGCAGTGCTCCATAAGCACACATGGTGCCGCCTACCTTCACCCGACCAGCGCAGCCCAGGCTGGGAGGCACATCACACGAGGAACGGGTGGAAATAGTGCAACAGGGCGGCAGGCTAATAGCCCCGCTCACCTGCGAGAGGGTGATAATTTCATGTCTTCGCAGTAAGCACTGCAGATAAATATGGGGGATTTGTGGGAGGTCCCCGGGTATTTGAGGGGCCGGGAGGAGCCTGTTTTACATGTCTCTGCAGTGCAGCGCCATCTGGCGGAGGATAACCCAAGTGTAAGTACTATATCTGGAGCAGGACGTACTGTATACTAAGAATAAATGTCAGACAACATTCTATCAGTGTTATCAGGGAGCATGAATCCTCCTTGGATGCAGACCCAGGGTCACTATCGTACCCCTCCTGCTGGTCCCCAGAGGAGTCAGATTCCTGGAAGAGCTCCCCCTTCTCCAGAGCGTCACGGCCAAAGGCAACAAGTCCCTCATCCTCCTCAGCAAAAAGGTAGGGCGCAGGATCCAGGTGACGCTTCTTGCCATAGGCCTTACCTGTAACAGGCCTGGCAAGCTGCCTTTCAATGCTGGCCACACGAAGTGCCAGATCAGATTGTGACCCCCTGCTAGTATCCCCCTCACTGAGGGCTAAATTCAGGCGCGGGGGGGGGGGGGGGGGGGGGGGGGGGGGGGTAGGTGATGCCGGAGGGAACGAGAAAAGGGAGAAAAAAAACAAGCCAAAAACAGGTTGGGACTAACCAGTACCCCAAAACATCACTCACCCCGTCAGAAGCTAAGGACTCCACATCCCTCAGAAGGCTCACCATAAAGCCTATGGCCGGCCACCCTTTGTGGTACAGGGTCTGCGGCTTGGAGCAGCGCTCCTTGAGCACCTGACCCTAGTCCTCCTCTACCTTCACCCGATCCGTCATGCCGAGGCTGGGAGGCACAGAGGGTCCGGAAGCGGGTAGAAATAGACATGCAGGGCCGCAGGCTTGGTTGCCACGCTCACCTGCGCAATATAAAGACCCATCTTCTATCTTCGCAGTATCACTGCAGAGGAAACACTGGGGAGGTCTATTGGTGATCTTGTTTTTATGTGGTACCGGGAGAAGTCACAACTCTTCTGCAGTACACCGCGCCACCTTGTGGCGGAATATCCCATACGTAAGGACTTCCTGAAGCAGACCGTACCATGCAATAGGAAAAAATAAATGTTCTTGTACTTACCACAGCGACCATAACCTCGCCACCTGTAGCATACACATCCCCCTCATGATTTCCATAAAGAAGAAACTTTACAATGCTTCCATAAAATAGGGGAGATGTTTTGATAGTCTTTACCTGTAAAAGAAACACAAACAAACTACTGTATCTATGATAAAAGAGAACAAATACAGAATATTAAAAAAACAGATATTAGTAACACCCCCCCCCCCCCCCCCACGTAATTACTATCCATGGAAAAGTTTCAAGACCAAGAGCATTAGTTTCAGATCCCAAGGCTCCAATAAAGGACTATGCTGTGGGGGGTCAATGTCAAGGTTGAATGTCAACCTCATAAAAAATCTAAACGTGAACCCCTGCAAATCTGTATCCATGGAGAGTCCTGGTCCATAAACACAGTAAACTAATCTACCTCAATGCCATCAGTATTGCCTGCATCCTTCATGTCTTGGAAATCCATGGTCATGTTTGTTTTTGAGCAAAATACAAACTCCACAAACAGTTAGTCCAGCACTCAAAGAACCACACCCAAAAATGGGTGCTGCAATCTGTCATAAAGTCCACCTACTGTAGGTACCGAAGAAACATCCTGGCCTTCAGGAGATATTCAGTATGTTTGACTGGTCTGGTGAAGCCACAACCAATTATTGGGACCAGTAAGCAATAGACTGATTCCATTACCTTATTTTGGTCCCACACAAAAATGGAGTTTCAGTAAAAACAGTGCCTCTAAGGGATGGGGGGACGGGATGAAGATCCCTACGTCCCTGAGGCGATCTACCGGATCTTGTGGAAGTGTGGTATGAGTGGATGACAGGAACAGTTGGATTAGAAGACTATGCTTATCTTGTGATCGAACAAGACCACTTCTCTGATCCAGGAATCAGATTGGTGGGCCACCACCCTTCTCCAATCCGCAGCAGACATCCATCCTTTATTCGAATTAAATGTAGGGCAACTGGGCTTGGCCTTTGCCAAGATCATTCTCTTTGTGGTAGGCTGTGATTTCTCTGCAGGCTGGAAGGAAGACCTCTAAAATGAAGTCTTGGGGGACAGAGTTTCACTGTGATGCAAGATGAGCTAGTTGGACAAATTAGAGCTGAACTTAAAAGGGTTACTAACCCCCCCCCCCCCCCCCAAAAAAAAAAAAAAAAAAAAAAAAACAGCCACAGAGGGACCGGAAGTGCAGGTTTCAGAGTGTTGAAGCGGCCTGGGACAGCTGTGCCAGAGTAAAGGGGAGTGCCATTTTTTTCTTTAACTTCAGTATCCCTGTAAAAACAATCACAAAAGCTAGGCAGTCGTACAGGAAAAAGTCTGCAACTTTTAAAGAATTCATAATTTTACCGCAAAACAATGCTACTCAGTGGACCAAAACTCATATAGAGGTTTTTCAATTTGCTTGATCTCTTATCTTTAGTTGCTCTTAATTACCTATTTATTCCGCAACTAGCTACTAACTGTAAAGTTGTTTAGGTGGCCAACGTTGTGAGACCATTGAGATGCTTCCTTAGTTCATGTGTCAAATTACTGACCCGACTAGTATTTTTCACATACCGCCCTTGTACACCTTATTATCTATGGAGAGATTGAATTATGTGATTTGTGCTTTATCTTAGCAGGTCTTACGGTCTTACTACTGTCTGTTACATTTGCAGTGTTCATGGCTTTACTGTAGAACCCATGTATCCTGTCATACCAAATTTCTGGTTACTGAAAACGTAAAATGGATATCAACCTGTAAATGTATAGTTGTATACTTTGTTTGCTTCCCAAACTGGGCCATAAAACACCCAATGATCCTTCTTAAAGAGGAACAAAATGGAATCAGGGTGCCCCTAGGAAAAGGAACAAAACCTGGGAAAGCCAAAATCCCCCAAGAATTTGTTGGTGACTCCAAATCAAACATGCAAAACCATCCTGGAGCAGTTCAGCAAAACATTATAAAACATTACATATTTTCCAATTGACAAGAACTTACCAGCTGTCCAGCTGTATAGGTCTTTCCATCCCATTCTATGGATGTGTATGCTGCCCATGGTGTTTGCTTATGTTTTGAAGGAAGATCATGGCGAGTAATTATACCTTGAAAGCCAGAGTACTTTATTTGTTTGTCATATTTCTCATGGCAGTTTTTTAACCATGCTGCAAATTCACGATCAATTTTCACTCTTTGCTCCTACAGGGAATTACCAAATTGACTGTATTCACTAAATCCCACATTGAGCCAACATTAAATTACATTTAAAGCAGTGAAACATTCCCAGAAGAAACCATCTTCTACAGCAGGGTTTCCCTACCAGTGGTATGCATACCACAGAACACTGCTGTCATGGCAGTGTTCTGGGTGTACGGTTGCCGATAACAGATTAAAGACAGTGAAAACTTTTCATTAAAACACACTTTTGGCAACAAAAGAAAACATTTAAAAATACTAGATCAGCTCAGCGCCGCACATAACGTATACTTTCAAAAATCCGGAGGGGAATTTTCCCTTTAAAAAATATTGACTAAATAATTGACTTACCTGTCCATTTGATATTCTTGTAAAAATCGTGTTTTTATCTTGTAGTTTTAAGGCAAGATCCAAGAAAGTCAGTTTATTGGTGCTAACTTCAAATTTATCATTTGTAAACAACACTCCAGAGATTCTGTTATAGCACTCAAAAGGAATAACTCCACGCTTCTTAGGTGCAGCACACCAGTCAAACCTAGCACAAAACAGAAATATGACATTTAGTGCATAATATCAATTAATGTGAACCTGGACCACAAGCCTTCTGGGGATTCCCCCATCACCCTCAGGCATCCTAATTTCAGTCCAAGTACCCCCGCCACAAGCCGGAGAATGTACGTCTGCATGAGCTAGCAGTCGACAAGGCTGCACAAATGCAGCAACTCCAGTTCCATTCGAGACACTGGCCTTTTAAGGGGCTGCCAGGAAGTCTTGGGAGTCTGGCGTGGGCCCCTTTATCCATTCCAGTAATCTAGTAAGTAGGTTGACATGCCCTATAGAGGCTGACAACCCTCAGTGCAAGAGGACTGTAGTCTAAATGTGCATCTGTGCATAGACGGATGGATGTCAAGGGGCAGAAAAGCAACCAGGGCAACTGCTGAGCAGCAGGAAGCCGTGTATGAAGTGAGAGCCCAGTGATTTTGACGACTGTGTGTAGGCCAAGCATGCAGTTGTGTTTCTGGAAAAAGCCTGTTTATTTGGTGCAGAAATAAACCAATTAGGTTTGATCTCTGATTTCTGCCCTGAAGATCCAAGTCACAGTTCAGACCAAGGTCGCCATTACAGACACACAGACAGGCTTCTTGAGTCCATAGCTTCGTTATTTCCGACAGTCCAGTCAATGACAATAAAAATACAATTCTGTGATTACTCACCTGTAGAATTGGTATTATGAGTATACAGTATGTCCTGCTCCAGATAGATTACTTACACTTGGGTATTACTCCGCCAGATGGCGCTGGACTGCAGAGACATCGAAAACAGGCTCCTCCCGACCCCTCAAATACCCAGGGACCTCCCACAATCCCCAGCATTGAAAAGCAGTTAACAAGAAGCCGGGAGAATTAAAACAACCCAAACAGGTAACTAAAACAATGATAACAATCACCATACAGGGGATCCAAGATAATGCAAAACCAAGGGTGGGGTGGAGCAGGACGTACTGTATACTCATAATACCAATTTTACAGGTGATTAATCACAGAATTGTATTATTCTTAGTATACAGTACGTCCTGCTCCAGATAGATTACTTACACTTGGGACATCCAATAGCAGTGTCCATAAAGTAGGGTGGGATCCCCAAAGGTAACAGCAGACAGGTCATACCACTGCCGCCTGCAGAACCTTTCGGCCAAAAGCAGCATCAGCTGAGGCCCTAACATCAACCTTGTAAAACTTTGAAAAGGCATGAACAGAAGACCAAGTTGCGGCCTTGCAAACTTGTTCAACAGAAGCCTGGTGCTGAAAAGCCCAATAGGCACCTATAGCACGAGTAGAATGAGCAGTAAGGCGGAAGGGAGGATTCTTCCCCTTAGAGTAGGCCTGAATCACAGCCTGACGGATCCATTTGCTGATAGTAGACTTGGCAGGAGCCAAACACTTCCTAGGACCAGAAGGGACCACAACAAGAGCATCAGTTTTTTTTTTTGTTTTTTTTTAATCATAGTTTTTATTAGAATAAACTCTGGAGAAAACAAAGCAGCGTAATCTTACAGTCAGAGCATATTCCAAACTGCGCAAGAGGCCATAAAGGAGCGCCATTGGTTAACAATCATCCAAAGAGTATGACCATTATAAACAAAATAGTAACAAACAGTAGGAAAAATTGTCCAAGAAAATAAAGAGAACAATTCTCAATCATCATCAAAAGAAGGGCCATCGAGAAAAAATGGATAAAAGATGCGCAGAGTAGAGGGAAAGAAGGGGAGAAATGGAGAAATAGAGAGGGAATGTAAAAGGTAAGGGGTGGGTTCCAGGCCTTCGTTCATTTCTCAGGTAGGAGCATGGCGGGGTTCTATATTGTGAGGAGAGCACAATTAAGACCTCCCGGATGAAAATGAGAGATCCAGCCTTCCCAGGTGGATAAAAAGGGGGCAAAATCACCTCTTATCATGGCCGCCATCTTCTCGAACATCATAACTTCGTTGACCCGGGTGATGAGACTTCCCCTGGGAATGGCTGGTTTCTTCCACGATTGAGCTATAATCAACTTGGCTGCCGTGCTAATGTGCCTTATGAGGCCAAACTGAGAATTCGTGCAGTCTGGGGGTTTCAGGTTAAGAAGGAACAGCTGAGGGGATAGGGTTAGTTTCAGCCCTGTTACCTTATTAATGATATAAAGGACTCTGGTCCAAAATTGGTTTACTACCCTACAATCCCACCAAGTGTGCAAATAACTACCAGGGAGCCCGCAGCCTCTGAAGCACACTTGCGAGTATGAGGGGCAAAATTTGTGGATTCTTTACGACACAAGGTACCACCGAAGGAGGACCTTGGTGTTGACCTCCTGCGCACCAGCATTAAGGTAGCCTAGGAAGGAGTGTCTCCATACCGCCCTCCATTCCCCATCTGTTAGGGTCAAATTCAAATCATCACTCCAGCAAGCTGTGTGTTTCGGAGGTATCGCCTCCTCCGGTTCAGAAAGTAGTTTGTAGACTGACGCAATCACCCCTTTACCCATGGGCTGCTCTAGACAGAGTCTCTCAAATGTCGTGGGAGGAGGAGGTGGAGTACCAAGTTTGCACTTGGACCGGCCGTAATGATTGATTTGCGAGAAGCGAAGGAACTCCCTTCCCGGCACGTTGTAGGAGGATCTCAATTCGGCAAAAGAGAGCAGACCCTGTCGCGAAAAGAGATTCTGGACTCTGGTGAGATTATGGCTCCTCCACCACTCAAACGCCGCCGGTTCCAAAAAGCCCGGGGGGAATTCTGGATTGCCAAGGAATGAGAGAAGTGAGCAATGCGGCGAGGTTAGATTCCCCCGCTTCTTGTTAGCCCTCCAGATTCTGAGAGAATGATTTAAAACGGGATTGGAGATTTTCCCACAGACCACGGGGGGGAGCCACAGCAAATTATGTATGGAGACCGGGGAGCAATACGACTCCTCAATATCCACCCACAAAGGTCTATCACTTCCCCCATGTAGGACCGTCAATTGGGCAATTTGACAAGCGTTGTAGTAGCGCGCGAGATTAGGGACACCCAATCCTCCTTTTTGTCTTGCTCTATAAAGCGTTCCACGGTCGACACGCGGCCTACCCCCCCTCCAGATGAATTTGTTCAGGTCTGATTGGAGATGTTTCAGAGCTAAAGCCGGTACGGAAATCGGCAACACCCGAAAGAAATAAAGTAATTTGGGGAGCCACGACATTTTCACTGCAGCAATCCTACCAAGCCAAGAGAGATTTAGTTTGGCCCAGTTACCTAGGAGGGATCTCAAGGTCTTAAAGATGGGAGGGTAGTTTGCCCCGTATAGAGAGTTATAATCGGATGTCAGCTGTATCCCTAGATAATAAGCCTTTCCTGCCAATGAAAATCAAAGGAAGCCTTAACTGTACGCAAGATTCTGTCGGGTAGGGAGATGTTAAGAGCCTGAGACTTGTTGGAATTAATTTGCAGGCCCGAAAGCCTCGAGAAGGAATCAAGATCTTTGAAGAGGTTCGGGAGAGATATGACCGGGTCCTTGATCACCATAAGGATATCATCAGCAAACAGTGATACCTTATGTTCGTATCCTCCCACCTCAATGCCTGCAATACCACTATTGGCCTGGATAAGTCTAGTAAGGGGCTCAATGGCTAAAGCAAAGAGGAGGGGGGAGAGGGGACAACCCTGTCTAGTGCCCCTACCTAGAATAAAGCGGTCCGAGGAGTAACCCGAATATCGTACGAACGCCCCTGGGTTGGCATAAAGGGATGAAATCCAGTTCAGAAAAGACGGGCCCAACCCCCATTTATTAAGCGTAAAATGCAAATAGTCCCATGCAATAGTATCGAACGCTTTGCGTACATCTAGTGCCAACAACATAGTATGATAGCCTTCCACCTTGGAGCGGTGAATAAGGTTGGCGATCTTCCTAATATTATCTCCAGCTTGACGTTGTGGCATGAAACCCACCTGCTCCTTGGATATGAGCAGATTGATAAACCCGTTGAGCCGTGCCGCCAGTATTTTTGCCAGAATTTTAACATCGACATTCAGCAGAGAGATAGGCCTAAAATTAGACCTAAAATTAGACCATACTGTGTCATCTGTGTTAGGTTTGGGAATCATACTAACCGCTGATGTGAGCGAGTCAGAACTCCAAGCGGCTCCCTCTCTTAGAGCGTTAAAGGCTGACGTCAAGTGCGGGGCCAAAGTTTGGCTAAACTTTTTATAGTAGAGCGTTGTGAAGCCATCGGGGCCTGGCTGCTTACCAACCTTTAAAGATGTTATGGCTTCCTGCACTTCAGCAGACTCCACGGGGCTATCAATGGACTCCTTAGCACCTGTGGGAAGAGCGGGCATGTTGAGTTGGCCGAATAGTTCCTCAGCTTTACCTACATTAAGGCACGACTTTGATTTATATAAGCCCTCCAGATGCTTGGAAAAAGTAGCCACAATCTTTGCTGGGTTACTAGAGAGGGTACCCTCTGCTGTTCTAATACGTACCGGTTTGGGTCTTAGTGCAATACCCCGAATCCTTTTTGCGAGAGGAGTATTGGGTTTATTACTCGTTCTATACCAATGAAACTTAGATTTGTTCAGTTGGCGAGCCGCTTCGCCAGATAAACATAGGTTTAGCTGACTAGCTACCTGGTTAAGGCGGATCCTATTCTGTTTAGAGGGTTGGTTTTTGAACTCAGTCGAGGCTACCTGGTAGGCATCGGTTAAGACCATAAGTTTCTCTTTGTATAACGCTTTATGCCTGGCAGATTCCTGCATTAACAACCCTCTGATCACAACCTTGTGTGCCTCCCAAAGCGTGACGTTTGAGGTTACTGAGCCTTTGTTAAGGTGGAAGAACTCCTGAATCCCCGAGTGAACCCTCTCCAGAAGAGCCTCATCAGCCAACATTGGTTCATATAGCTTCCAAGACCTCTGAGGACCTCTCTGAGTGAGAGCCAGAAGGTCCACCGCGACCAGGTCGTGGTCAGACCAGGCTATTGGGACGATGTTCGCCCGGGAAAGCTGGGGTAGGGAGGTTTGCTGCAGGAAAATGTGGTCTATCCTTGTGGACACCCGATGAGGACACGAGTAATGGGTATAGTCTTGCTTGGTCGGATTGGACTCCATCCAAGCGTCCACCAGGTGGTGACGACCTAGTAAGGCCTGAAATGCTTTCCCGGAGGATCCACTCCTGGCAGCCGGAGAGGATCCGTCATCTGGTAGCCTATCCAGAGTGGGGTGTAGGGTCTGGTTGGAGTCTCCAGTTACGATGAGAAACCCCTTCTCTACTAAGTGAAGTTTCTTGAAAAAAGTTAGTGCTTCCGTTCTCACTGGGGATACAGAGAGAAGGGGAGCGAGGAGTGCGCGTACTAACGACACAGGAGCGCCCGACCCCCTGCAAGAAAAGACAATAAAAACTAGCATCAGCCTTAGACCAGGGCTCTACTAAGAGGATGAAAAGCCCAGGAATGGTAGCTCCGGGTATATAAACACAAGGTATACAAGCCTATACAACTCTAAACATTTAAATTAACCAAATAAACAATGGAACGAACTTCAGAGATGCAAGGGAAAGGGGTAAATGCCCTAATCCGTCGCATCTAAGATGAACCTCATAACAAACAGGTAACAGATCTGTAAAACAACCTTTTCAGCCGCAGCCAAAGGAGAGCGGGATGTGGGACCACTGGATGCAAAGATAAAGACAGGGTTACCCACCTCTCAGCCATCCCCAGCCGCCGGCTTACCAAATCTGCGAATCAGAGCTGCTGACGCTTTCCCGGGTATCGGTGAGCTTCTCCGCAGCTCCCGCTTCTCCTTGGAGGCTGGCGAAAAGGAAAGCGCCCTTTTCTTCTGCTGGGGGGCAGCCTGGGCAGTACTGCGGGGTTGGAGGTCCAGGGAGGCAAGCACCCGATCAAGTTCCTGGGAAGAAGCAGCCTCAAAAAGAGTGTCCTTATAAGAAAAAGAAATCTTGAAGGGGAATCCCCACTTGTATCTGATCCCGTGCGTTTGTAGGATTTGCAGGGCTGGTTTCATAGCGCGTCTTCTTGCTATGGTCTGGGGTGCCAAGTCCGAATACAGCTGGTAAGAAAAGTTCTGGAAATGCAATGAATCCTGCCCACGCGCTGCGGCCATAAGTTGCTCTTTGGTGCGGAAAAAATGCAACTTAACAAGGACGTCACGCGGAAGGCCATCAGTTCTTTTCTTCTGCAGCGCCCTATGAATTCGATCGAATTCCAGTCTTTCGATTGGGATTGATGGAACAAGCACCTGAAACAAGGCTGTAACTGTTGATTGCAGGTCTAAGACGGATTCTGGGATCCCTCTGATCCTAATGTTGCCACGTCTGGATCTGTTTTCGACATCCTCAAGCTTGTGTAGTAATACCAGATTTTCCTCACGCAGCGAATCTATATCCTCCCTTAGCGTAGATATGTCGGCGGAGTGAGTCGTTGCTTGAATTTCCAACTCTCCAATTCTTTGACCCAGTTCCTTAATTTCTACGGACAGGGAGTTGGTAATCTGGGTTGTGATGTTCATCGCCCATTTTTCTAACGCTTTTTCCAACATTGCTTCATATCTGTCGAGGGGGGGAGGATGTGATTTAGGGGGCGATCCATGGAGGGACTCATCCGTCCAGGATTCATCCTCTGGAAGCAAATCTGACATATTGTGTGGGTCGCTATGGGAGGCGTTAGGGTCCGACATTGTGGGCATTCACTGAACTGGCTATAATGCAGGTGGCTATAACCAAGCTGGCACGTCACAGAGGGTGGGTGAAGTAAAGTAAATTGAGTGAAGGGTGCGATATTGGAGGGCTAAGCCGGGTCCCGAGGGTATAGCAGGCGGGACACGGATAATGTTATGTGGGCTGCGTTCCGTCCAGTGGATGATATTGAGAGGGGTGGGCAAAATCTCCAGACTGGAGCACCTTTACAAGGGGATCAAAGTGGACCCCACAGTATACATAGACGATGTGTGCCGTCCCTTTAAGGTAATGAGCTTGCAGGTTAGCACGGATCTGTATTCCTTTAATCTGGAAAGTCTATCCAGGGCCCCTTTATTGATGAGGGACCTTACAGCAAGGTGAGACTGGACCCAGGTATGTGAGTGGTGTAGGGGAGGGCTGCATTGGCTGACAGAGCTCTCTATGCAGCCTGGGCTTTGCTGCTGCGTGGAGGGTGAGCTCCCCCGGCTGCAAGGATTCACTGACTGAAGCTGGAAGCTGCCTGCAGGGAGGGGGGGAGGCTGTGAGTGATGAAACTTTACACAGACCCGCAGTGTGGACCAGGAAGCTGCGGTCTAACAAGGTAAAATGGCGCCGGCAGCGTGATCCTGCCTGTCCCCTCCTAGGCACCACACTCACCAGCGCCGAATCACCTGGAAGTCGGGGGGCCGGGTCCTCAGGCTAGCGCGACCCTCCGGGGCCGAAAACCGCCGGTCTCACGGGCGAGGGGGGGCCGGGACACTCCGTGGTCGGCGGGGACGCTGGTTCACCCGACCATCACGTTCCCGCACGCATGCGCACTCATCCCCTAGAGCATCAGTTTTTATGAAAGGTGCAGTAGCCACCAGATAGTACTTCAGACACCTAACCACATCCAAAGAATGCAAGACCCTCTTCTTAGCATTACTAGGATTAGGGCACAAAGACGGAAGAACAATGTCCTGATTCAAATGAAAGGCAGACACAACCTTAGGCACAAAGTCTGGCTTGAAGCGAGACCTTGTCCTGGTGTCTCTCATAGTAGGAGGGCTGGAAGAAGAGCGCCACCAACTCAGACACACACCTAACAGAGGTGATAGCCACCAAAAAGACAACTTTGAGAGTAAGAATGGCCAGGGAAGTTCAGATCCCAAACAGACAACATAGGCTTACGTGGGGGACGCACATGAATAACCCCCTGGAAAAAAGTCCTGATCAGAGAATGCTGAGCAAAGGACTTCTGGAAGAAAACAGCCAGGGCAGAAACCTGACCCTTCAGAGTACTGAGTTGGAGCTCCATCTCCAACCCATGCTGCAGGAACTCCAGGATCCTGGGAATAGAGAACACACGACAGGGAAGAGACTTAGACTCACACCAGTAAATGTAGGCACGCCAAACCCGGTAATAAATGGAAGAAGAAGACTTCTTCCAAGCCTTTATCATGGTATCAACAACAGAGGTAGACAGCCCCTTGTCCATCAAGATGGAGGTTTCAGCAGCCAGGCCGTCAAAGCCAGAGTTTGTAAATTGGGATGGCGTAAGGGACCCTGAGTGAGCAGGTCTGGCACCCTGGGAAGAACGTAGTGATCTACTGCCAGCTGCACCACGTCTGCGAACCACACTCTTCTGGGCCAACAGAATCGCTGGGACCCCCTCCAGAGCTATCTTGCGCAAAACCCTTCCCAGCAGGGGGAATGGAGGAAAGACATAAAGGAGCTGAAAGTCCTGCCATGACATTGCTAGGGCATCAGAGGCCAAGGTCAGAGGATCCTGGGACAGGGAGACAAAGGCCGGGAGCTTGTGATTGTGACGGGACGCACACAGATCCACATCTGGTTGGCCCCAACGGTGACACAGAGTTTGGAACACCCTGTTGCATAGGGACCATTCTCCCTGGCGAGAGGTCCCCCTGCTCAGAGAGTATGCCAGCAGATTTCCACCCCCGGGATGTACACCGCTGATATGCAGGGAACATTGGCCTCCGCCCAGGTCAGGATCAGAGACACTGCAGGGCCCTCCTGCTCCGAGTCCCTCCCTGATGATTTATGTAGGCAACTGCCGTCTGGTTGTCCGAGCGCACCTGAACAGGCAGGCCCCGAAGGTGATGAGTAAACTGAGCCAGAACTAACCTGATCGCCCGCAGCTCCAAGACGTTGATAGGTGTGTGGGCCTCCTGAGGGCCCCACCTCGCCTGGTGGAACTGCAGGGACTTCCAGAAGCCCCCCCCCAACCTGACAGTCTGGCATCCGTAGTGACCGTCTCCCAGGAGGGGGTCAGAAAGGATCTGCCCCCCAACAGGTTCCTGGGGTCCAGCCACCACGAGAGGGAACGCCTGACCAGGGGGGAAAGCGCAAAGACCCAGTCCAGGGACGCAGGGTCCTTGTCCCATACTGACAAGAGGTGGAGTTGCAGAGGCCTCAAGTGGAACTAAGCATAAGGGACCGCCTCGAAGCACGCCACCATCAGGCCCACCAGCTGCATTCTCTGCCTGATGGAGGGATGATGACAAGATAGCAGTAACTGGACCTGCACAATCATACTGTCCACCTTCTGATGAGGAAGAAATATCCTTGCCTGAACTGTATCCAGATTCATTCCCAGGAATGAAGTCACTAAGGAGGGAGACAGAGAAGACTTGGGGTGGTTGATCACCCAGCCAAATGACTCCAGGGTAGACACCACCAGCTGAGTATCAGCTGAAGTGATGAGAATGTCGTCCAGGTAGGGCAGCATGCGGATGCCGAGAAACCTGAGCAGAGACATCACTCCTGCCAGCACCTTGGTGAACACCCTGGGAGCTGAAGTGAGACCAAAAGGCAATGCCACAAATTGGTAGTGTTGATCCTCCAGAGCGAACCTGAGGAACCTTTGATGACCTGGAAATACAGGAATATGAAGGTAAGCATCTTTGATGTCCACAGACGTAATGAAATCCCCTGGGCGCAGGGAACTGATGGCAGAGCGCAGAGTTTCCATGCGAAAGCACCTGCACCTGACAAATTTGTTGAGGATCTTCAAGTCCAGGATGGGCCTGACTGACCCATCTTTTTTGGGCACTGTGAAGAGGTTGGTGTGACAGACTCTCTGCCCCTTTGGACTTTACACAGGTTCATTACTTTCCTTTTCTTAAGCATGTTACAGACTGCCAGTGTATTGATTGATTACGTTATTCATTGTTGTGACTGCCATTGTATTGATTGATTACGTTATTCATTGTTCTGACTGCCATTGTATTGATTGATTACGTTATTCATTGTTCTGACTGCCATTGTATTGATTGATTACGTCACCGGCAGAGTTGAGGGATTGTGTGTCCTGCTGCTATTGGTCGGTGTGTGTGTAATGCAATGGAGACTTGTGTATATAAGGCCTAGAGTGGCACTAATAAAACTACTTCACCTTCACCCTCAATACTGAAGTTCTGTCTCTTATTGGGGGAAATGCTATATTACAATTCACTAGCCCTTGTAAGGGCTGTTCCTGTTTCCTCACGGACGACTCTGGGATTCTCTGCAGCACCTCTTACGATTGGGAAAAGGACGTCTCAGGCGGTGAAGCCCTCCGGCGATAAGGGTTTTCGCTACAGTTAGAATAGAAGCCCTTGCCCTTTTCTCCAAAAAGGAACTTGCAGATGACCCACAGCTCCAGAAGGCTTTGAACCGCCTGCACTAGATCCTGAGCTGACACAGGGTCCCGAGGAATCCGGGATCTGATGAACCTTGGGGGGGGGGGGCAGACAGCAAACTATCTTGTAACCGGAGGACACTACCTCACTGGTCTGAGACATGAAGCCTCCAGACGTGAGCAAAGTGCTGAAGCCGTCCCCCTACCCGAATGGGTGAGGGCGCCCCATCAGGCCTGAGGGGGCTTGGGAGAGGACTTAAGCTTGGAGCCCCAGGAGGAGCCAGGACGTCCACGTCATCTGCCCTTACCCCAGAAGTCTCCTCGGGCCCCAGTAAAGGAAACCCCCCTCCCTTGTCTGGCACCACGGTAGGGGGAGGAAAAGGAGCCCTGACCCTGAAAGGGCCGAGACCACCGTCTGCGCTGGGGTAACCTGCCTCCCTTAGCAAACAGGTCCAGGCGGTCCCCAAACAGGCGTAGTCCTTTGAAGGGAAAACCAGTGAGGGCTTTCTTGGCAGCGTTGTCAGCAGTCCACTGGCCCAGCCAAACCGAGCAGCATATAGCCACCACAAGTGCAGAAGTTCTGCCACACATTCTAATGGTGTCATCCAAGGCAGAAAGGACATAGGTCACAAAAATACCATTTTGTGATTACTCACCTGTAAAATGGGTATTAGAAGTATGTCACACACCCCACTTCCAATATTCATGACATATGGGTTATGTCCAGTAGAGGGCGAACTTCTGCAGAGATGACAGGAAAAAAAGAAGCCCCTCCCGGTCCATAAATACCTGGGACCTCCAACACATTCCCCAGTATAGGAAAGCAGTAAGGAGACCAGGAAGAGTCCAATACAAAAAAATGTAACAATAAAAGGTTCACCATATAAAGGATCCAGAATACAATAAGGGTGGGATGAAGCGGGGTGTGTGAGACATACTTAAAATACCCATTTTACAGGTGAGTAATCACAAAATGGTATTATTCCAAGTATGTCACACACCCCGCTTCCAATAATCATGACATTTGGGACATCCAATAGCAGTGTCCAACATGGGTGGAGATCCCAAAAAAGGCAATAATGCACAAATTTAAACCACTGCAGCTTGCAGAACCTTGCGGCCAAAAACAGCATCCGCTGAGGCCCGCACATCAACCTTATAAAACTTGGAAAAAGTATGAACAGAAAACCAAGTAGCAGCCTTACAAACTTGTTCAACAGAGGCCTGATGCTGAAAAGCCCAGGAAGCCCCAACAACATGAGTAGAGTGAGCAGTGATCTGAAATGGTAGTAAAATGGTACTAATGGTAGACTTGGCAGGCGCCAAACCTTTCCGGGGCCCGGAGGGCACCACGAACTAGGTGTCCGTCTTACGAAAGGAAGAAGTAGCCACCAAATAGTACTTCACACAACGAACCACATCCAAAGAATGCAGGACCCTCTCCTTGTCATTGCTAGGCTTAGGACACAAGGAAGGGAGAACCACATCCTGATTGAGATGGAAGGCAGAAACCACCTTAGGAAGGAAATCTGGTTTAAAACGAAAAACCACCTTGGAAAGAGCCGCCAACTCAGAGACACGTCGAACAGAGGTAATAGCCACCAAAAAGGCAATCTTTTGTGTAAGCATAGAAAGTGCAACATCCTGCATCGGCTCAAAGGGAGGCCCCTGGAGGGCCGACATAACCAAATTCAAATCCCAAACGGGCAACAAGGGCTTTCTAGGGGGCTGCACATGAGTGACCCCCTGGAAAAAAGTCCTAACCAAGGGATGCAGAGCAAAGGACCTTTGAAAGAAGACCGCCAGGACAGAAACCTGCCCTTTCAAGGTACTAAGCTGGAGCCCCAGGTCCAGACCGTGTTGAAGAAAATCCAAAATCCTAGGAATCGAAAACACCCTGCAAGGCAATGTCCTAGCCTCACACCAGTCAATATAGGACCTCCAAGTTGTTACCGGAAGATCTCTTCCTAGCTCTAACAAGTGTCTGAATCACAGCATCAGACAAACCTACCTCCTTTAAGATGGAGGCTTCAGCAGCCACGCCGTCAAAGCCAGCGTTTGTAAATTGGGGTAACGAAGTTGACCTTGAGTGATCAGATCCGGAAACAGGGGCAACCTGTACTGATCTACCGCTAGCCGCACGACGTCTGCGAACCAAACCTGTATTGGCAACCTTGGGGCCACCAGAATTGCTGGCGCACCCTCTAGAGCCAGCTTGCGCACCACTTGCCCACCATGGAGAAGGGGGGAAACAGGTACAGAAACCCCAGATTACTCCAGGCAAGAGACAAGGCGTCCACTGCCAGGGCCAGAGGATCCCGAGTCAGAGACACAAATGCCGGAAGCTTGTGATTGTGACGTGAGGCAAAAAGATCCACCTCCGGAATCCCCCACTTGTGACAGAGGGACCGGAACACATTGTGGTTGAGCGACCATTCCCCTCGGCGAGAGAATCCCCTGCTCAGGGAGTCCGCCTTCGTGTTCTCCACACCCGGAATGTACACTGCTGAGATGCATGGGACATTGCTCTCCGCCCATGCAAGAATCAGAGAACCTTTCCTGAGGGCACTCCTGCTGCGAGTCCCTCCGTGGTGATTGATGTAAGAGACCGCAGTCCGATTGTCTGATCGAACCTGAACCGGTAGACCCTGGGAGGTGATGCGTCAAGCGTGACAGCACCAACTGAATAGCTCTCAGCTCCAAGACATTGATGGGGGTGTGGGCCTCCCGAGGGCCCCACAGCCCCTGGAACTGATGTTCCTTCCAGAAACCCCTCCAGCCCGACAGGCTGGCATCCGTGGTGACCGTCTCCCAACAAGGGGTCAGAAAAGACCTGCCCCTCAGAAGATTCCTTGGTTCCAGCCACCACTGAAGAGACTGCCGAACCTGGGGAGACATCAGAAATGACTGATCCAATGACAGCGGACATCTGTCCCAAGCCAACAGTAAATGGAGCTGAAGCGACCTCATGTGGAACTGAGCAAAGGGAACTGCCTCGAAGGAAGCCACCATCAATCAAACCAGTCTCATCCCTAGCCGGATAGACAGGCGAGGGTTGGACAAGAGAAGACATATCAGATCTTGAACCATCTGCACCTTCGGTTGAGGTAGGAACACCCTGGACTGAACGGTATCCAGATTCATGCCCAGAAACGAAATCCCCCTTGACGGGGATAGAGAAGACTTGGGATGGTTGATCACCCAGCCGAACCTCTCCAGCGTCACCACTGGTGTCTAGCTCCGTCTGTCAGAGAGGATGGCGTAATGAGGAGGTCGTCCAGATACGGCACAATGCGAATGCCCTGGGCTCTGAGGAGGGCCATTATGCCCGCCAGCACCTTGGTGAACACCCTTGGTGCCGAGGTCAGCCCGAAAGGGAGGGCAACAAACTGAAAATGCTGATCTCCCACCACAAACCTGAGAAATCTCTGGTGTGCTGGGAAGATTGGTACACGAAGGTAAGCATCCTTGATGTCTATGGACGTCATGAAGTCCCCCTGATGAAAAGAAAGGATGGCTGAGCGCAACGTCTCCATGCGGAACTTCTTGGTTCGAATGAACCTGTTGAGAAGCTTCAGATCCAGAATGGGTCTTATGGATCCATCCTTTTTGGGAACCGTGAAGAGGTTGGAATAATAGCCCCGGCCTCTCTCCGAGAAAGGCACCGGGCATATGACCTCCATGTCCAGAAGATTTTTTACTGCCCACAGGAGCCCCTGCCCAGCCCTGGGATCCGAGGGCACCCGAGATCTGAGGAATCTGTGAGGAGGCCGGTACTCGAACTCCAGTTTGTACCCGGAAGAGACCACTTCCAAAATCCATTTGTCTGTGACCTCCCGGGCCCAAACCTGGAAGAAGTGTTGCAGCCGTCCCCCCACTCGCAAGGGTGAGGGCGCCCCTCATTGCTGAGCTGGCTTGGCACCAGGCTTGGACTTGGAACCCCGGGCAGGTCCAGGACGAGCACATCCTCTGACTCTGTTCCAGGAATCACCTCTGAAGGTAGAGTAGGCAAAACCTCTGCCTGCTCTGGCACAGAGAAAGGAAGGATTAAAGGAGCCTGCCCGCCGAAAGGAGCGACGCTGCTTCTTACGTTGTGGTAACTTTCCCCCTTTTGCCACCGAATCCAACTTATCTCCAAACAGCCGCATACCCAGGAAGGGTAGCCCTGTAAGTGATTTCTTAGCCGCGATGTCAGCCGCCCATTGGCGCAACCAGACCGATCGGCGAATAGCCACTAGCAACGCCGAGGTTCTACTACACATGCATATTGTGTCATCCAAGGCGGATAAAACAAAAGACATGAACAATTCACACCGCTTAAGGGCTGTGAATTCCTCACTGGCCGGATTAAGCTGGGAACCACTCAACAGGTCCCTAACCACAGACCTGGTAGCCACAGCTGTGAGCGCAGACACACAAACAGGCTGCAAGGCTGAACCCACACTAGTGAAGGCATGGCAGGCCATTTGGTCAATGCGCTTGTCCTCACCATCTTTAAGAGTGGTGGCGTCTGGAGAATGTACAACAGAGGTGTTGGACAATCCTAGAACGGGCGCATCGACCTCGGGAGCGGACGACCAGCGCTTCACCGCGTCCACCGGAAAGGGATACTTCCTATCCCATCCCTGAGAAACACCAGGGAGCCGGCTAGGTCTCTCCCATTCCTTAAGAATCATGCTTTCAAAATGATTCTGATTTGGGAACTCCAAGTGAGGCTTAGAAGTCCCAAAGAATTCCCCTTTCTGCGGAGGGGACTCCGCTGGAGGAGAAATCTCCAGCACCTCAAATAAATGGGCCAGGACTTTGGGGGTAGCCACGGCATCCCCCTGCCCCTGTCCAGTATCCGCATCAAAAAACTGCTGATCCTCAGCATCAGATTCCTCCAACAATTCCCCCTCCTCAAGTGGGGAATAATCAGACCAATCAAGGGAATCATAGTCAGCAAAATCCAGTACCGGCGCGGCCGGTGACAGATGCCTTCTCTTAGCTGGGACCTTTCTGGCCGCAGAGCTAGAAATCAATTTTTCGATGTTGGCCAGCCTAGCACAAACATCAGAATGTGACTCCCCGCTAATGACAGTGTCACTTGGGGTACGGATAAGGCGGGGTGGAGTAGGAGATGAGACGGGCGGCATGGACCCAAACGCCTGGGACCCCGACTGCCGCGTTATGGCCTGTTGAGCACATGGTATGCAAATTAGTACATTCTCCCCCGTAAGGGGTACCCCACAACCCATGCACTGCCCGGATTGTCCCGAAGGGAGCCCGAGCCCGGTATCCTGGGGAGCCTCCATATGGTGATTTTAAGGTAGTCGCAATGACCAGAGGGAATTACGCTGATTAAGCTACCGGGGATGCCCCTTTAAGTCCCGAGTGGGAGGATTTTTATGACCCCAATTTAATAACCAAGGGACCCTAGGACCTGGAGAACCCCCTTTTTTATATTGATAGGGAGTCATCCTGAAAGACACAATGTGAAGATAAGAAATGGCACACATCAGCAAGGCCATACAACCAAGCGCAATAATAATAGCAAACATGTAATATATAAATGAATATATAGCTGTGGGCCAAAGCTGCCCCACCGCACAAGAAAAGGGGGCACGCGGCAGTGTAATAATACAATTCTGTGAAATACTCATCCGTAGAATTGATATTATTTGTATACAGTACGTCCTGCTCCAGATATAATACTTACACTTGGGTTATCCTCCACCAGATGGCGCTGCACTGCAGAGACATGTAAAACAGGCTCCTCCCGGCCCCTCAAATACCAGGGGACATCCCACAAATCCCCAGAATTGAAAAGCAGTGAACAAGAAGCCGGGAGAATTAAACCACCCAGAACAACTGGTAATGATAACAATGATAACAATCACCATACAGGGGATCCAGAATAATGCAAAAACCAGGGTAGGGTGGAGCAGGACGTAATGTATACAAATAATATCAATTCTACAGGTGAGTATTTCACAGAATTGTATTATTCTTAGTATACAGTACGTCCTGCTCCAGATATAATACTTACACTTGGGACATCCAATAGCAGTGTCCATAAAGTAGGGTGGGATCCCCCAACAAAAGGTAACAGCAGGCAGTTTAAACCACTGCCGCCTGCAAAACCTTGTGGCCAAAAACAGCATCAGCTTAGGCCCGAACATCAACCTTGTAAAACTTTGAAAAGGTATGAACAGAAGACCAAGTAGCGGCCTTGCAAACTTGTTCAACAGAAGCCTGGTGCTGGAAGGCCCAAGAGGCACCAATAGCACGAGTAGAATGAGCAGTAAGACGGAAGGGGGGACTCTTCCCCTTAGCAGAGTAGGCCTGAATCACAGCCTGACGAATCCATTTGTTAATAGTAGACTTGGCCGGAGCCAAACCCTTTCTAGGAGCAGAAGAGACCACAAAGAGAGCATCAGTTGTCCTGAAGGCCGCAGTGACTACCAGGTAATACTTCAGACACCTGACCACATCCAAAGAATGCAGAACCCTTTCCTTAGCGTTGCTAGGATTAGGACACAAAGAAGGAAGAATATCCTGATTCAAATGAAAGGCAGACACCACCTTTGGCAGAAAATCTGGCTTAAAGCGGAACACCACCTTGTCCTGGTGTCTCTCGTAGTATGGGGGCTGAATAGACAGAGCCGCCAGCTCAGACACACGCCTGACCGAAGTGATAGCCACCCTGCAAGGCAGACAAAACCAGGTTCATGTCCCAAACAGGGACCGTAGGCTTACGAGTGACCCCCTGAAAGAAGGTCTTAACCAAGGGATGCTGAGCAAAAGACTTCTGAAAGAAGACAGACAGGGCAGAAACCTGACCCTTCAGAGTACTGAGTTTTAAACCCAACTCCAACCCATGTTGTAAAAACTCCAGAATCCTAGGGATTAAAAACTCCCTGCAGGGAAGAGACCTAGACTCACACCAGTCAATGTAGGAACGCCATACCCTATAATAGATGGCAGAAGAAGTTTTCTTCCTAGCCTGTACCATGGTATCCACCACTGAGGCAGACAAGCCTTTCTCTATCAAGATGGAGGTTTCAGCAGCCAGGCCGTCAAAGCCAGAGTTTGTAAACTGGGATGGCGTAAGTAGCCCTGAGTGAGCAGATCTGGTGTCTCTGGCAGGACGTACTGGTCTACTGCCATTTGTACAACGTCTGTGAACCACACTCTTCTTGGCCACCTTGGGGCCACCAGAATCACCGGCACCCTTTCCAGGGCAATCTTGCGCAGAACCCTGCCCAGCAGGGGGAACTGGGGAAAGACATACAGGAGCCGAAATTTCTTCCATGACATTGACAGAGCGTCCGTGGCCAAGGCCAGAGGATCCTGCCCATGTCAGAATCCGCGACACTTCCTGGAGGGCACCCTTGCTCCGGGTCCCTCCCTGATGGTTGATGTAGGCAACCGCCGTCCTGTTGTCAGAGCGCACCTGAACAGACAGTCCCTGCAGGTGACCGGTCAACCGATCCAGAACCAACCTGACCGCCCGTAGTTCCAGAATGTTGATGGGCAAATGGGCCTCCTGAGGGCCCCACCTGCCCTGGAACCTCAGGGACTTCCAGAATCCCCCCCAACCTGACAGACTGGCATCCGTGGTGACAGTCTCCCAGGAGGGGGCTAGAAAGGACCTGCCCTTTAGCAAGTTCTTGTGGTCTAGCCACCACAAGAGGGACCTTTTGACCAATGGGGGAAGCACACAAACCCCGTCCAAGGACGCGTAGTTCTTGTCCCATACTGAGAGGAGGTGAAGCTGCAGAGGCCTCGAATGGAACTGAGCAAAGGGCACCGCCTCGAAGCTCGCCACCATCAGGCCCACCAGCTGCATTCCCTGCCTGAGGGAGAGCTGAGGGCACGAGAGCAGGAACCGCACCTGCGCAGTCAGAGCTTCCACAATCTGTTGGGGAAGGAATATCCATGACTGAACCGTATCCAGAATCATCCCCAGGAATGGGGTCACCGACGAAGGGGACAGAGAGGACTTGGGATGATTGATCACCCAGCCGAAGGACTCCAAGGTGGACACCACCAGCTGAGTGTCCAGCTCCGCCTGCTGTAGAGGCCATGAGGCGATGAGGATGTCGTCCAGGTAGGGCAGCACTCGAATGCCCCCTGACCTTATCAAAGGCATCCCCCCTGCCAGCACCTTGGTGAACACTTTGGGAGCTGAAGTGAGGCCAAATGGTAGGGCCACAAATTGGTAATGTTGATCTTTCAACGCGAATCTGAGAAACCTTTGATGTCCCGGGAACACAGGGATGTGAAGGTAAGAATCTTTGATGTCCACAGACGTCATAAAATCCCCTGGGTGCAGCAGAGTTTCCATACGAAAGCGCTTGTTCTTGACAAATTTGTTGAGGATCTTTAAATTCAGAATGGGCCTGACTGACCCATCTCTTTTGAGTACTGTGAAAAGGTTGGAGTAGAACCCCTCTCCCAATTCTCTCAAGGGAACCTTGCAAATAACTTCCAGATCCAGAAGTCCTAGCACTGCCTGCATCAGGACCTGAGCTGATACCGGGTCCTGGGGGATCCGGGACCTGATGAATCTTGAGGGGGGCCGCACAGCAAACTATCTTGTAGCCAGAGGTAACTACCTCCTGAATCTACCGGTCTGAGACTTGGCGCCTCCAGACGTGCGCGAAGTGCTGTAGCCGTCCTCCCACCCTGGCGTGCGAGGGCGCCCCATCATGCCTTAGGGGTCTTGGGAGGGGCTTTGGGTTTGGTCCCCCAGGAGGAGCCAGGACGACGTCCCCTGCTCCTATGCCAGGAGTCTGTGCGAGCCCCCGCGAAGGACACCCCTTTTCCCTGCTTAGCGTAGGGAGCTGAAAGGGGGCCCTGGCTACGAAAAGGCCGAGGCTGCCGCCTGCGCTGTGGTAACTTGCCTCCTTTAGCAAAGAGGTCTAGGCGGTCCCCAAACAGGCGTAGCCCCTTAAATGGAAGCCAAGTAAAGGCCGCCCACTGGTGCAGCCATAACGCGTGGCGTATAGCCACCACCAAGGCGGAAGATCTGGCACACAGCCTAATAGCATCA
This sequence comes from Gastrophryne carolinensis, assembly GCA_027917425.1. Lineage (NCBI taxonomy): Eukaryota > Metazoa > Chordata > Amphibia > Anura > Microhylidae > Gastrophryne > Gastrophryne carolinensis. Next base: position 318,141,036 of record CM051239.1, read on the forward strand.
TCCGATGCAGACAAGATAAAGTTCACAAATACATCAAAGTTAGACAGTGCATTAATAGTATCAGTAGGCAACTTCTCTGGGCCGTCAAGTGCATTCCTGACAATGGCCCTGAGCGCCAAAGCAGTAATGGCCAAAGCGCAGACCGGGCGCAGCGCCGCCCCTCCAAACGCAAAGGCATGCCAATTGGTCAATTCGCCGGTCCTCAGAATCCCGCAGCGTAGTAGTATCGGGGGAGTGCATAATAGAAGTGTTAGACAGCCCTAGAATAGGAGCATCGACCTCGGGGGGCGATGACCAGCACTTGACCATATCAGCAGGAAATGGAAACTTCCTGTCCAAACTCTTAGGGATCCCGGGAAGTCTACTGGGATGTTCCCACTCCTTAAGCACGAGGTTATAGAAATGGGTTTGCTCAGGAAATTCCAATCGAGCCTTAGCAGTATGAAATAGCTCACACCTTTGCTTGGGAGCCGCAACAGGGGGAGAGATGGACAAAAACTCAAAAATCTGAAGCAGCAGTTTATCAGTATCATCCGGGGTCCAGTGATCAGAACCAGAATCGTCATGACCCCTAGACTTCTCATCAGATGACCCTGAGTCAGAGAACAGCTCCCCTTCGTCCGAAGGGGCATGGCCATATAGATGCGAAAACTCATCAGACTCCGTAGGGAAAGGAGCAGAGTCCGGGATTATGTGCCACTTTTTTGCAGTGGCCTTGCACGCTAGAGTACTAGCAAGCAATTTTTCAACACTGGCCAGTCTAGTAGCCACATCAGGATGAGAATCCCCACTTGTATTGGGGGTTAGACTCAGGCTTGGGGGGGTAGGTGAAGTGAGGCGAGGTGCATGCCCAGCCACAGGAGGGGCGGGGAGTACTATTAGCGCCTGCTGTGCACAAGGGATGCAGACCCGTGCATTGTCACCGCTGATAGGTTAGACCCCACAAGCTACACACAGCCGGGTTTGTCCCGAGGGAACCCCGTTCACAATATCCTGGGATGCCTCCATATGGTGATTAATAGGCACAATAGGCCAGTAGGGATTGACGCTATAAGCTACCCTGGATGCCCCAAAGACCCGCAGGGAAGTGGGAGTAATTATACTAGGTCCACTGGCAATTACACCGGGCCGGGAGAAGCCACTGGATTCGACCGTCTGAAAGACATAATGGGAATAGGGATGTCAGAGCCATGCGCAGTAAGCAAGAATGATGAAAATCACCCGCAAGGGCACTTACAGACTGAGGGAGGAGGAGGACCGTTACCACGCGCGCGACGAGCATTTAAATGGCGCTAAGCGAACCTCGAAGGGCAGGCCAGAGCGGGCTGTGACGCGGAGTGCGCCAAGCCAGGTCCCCGCCCCCCCGAAGAGCGCGAAGCTCTGAGGCAGTAGTCAACGCAGACAAGAAAACGCGAGTGTATGACACACTTAGAAAAAACAGAGAAAAGTTTGCCAATGAAGACGCCGCAGCGTCTCAGGTGATGCAAATAAAGGCAATAAAAGGCAAACAGCGCGGCTCTGACACCAGGTGTATAAGTCAAGGACAATACTAAGGCCATAACCTGTACTCAAAACACTAAGACCACCCCCCCCCCTTTCTTTCCCCCCGAGCTACGGGGGGAACGAGGGAGGATGGCGACCTTTTGAACAAGGTCCACCGCTACACGGGGTATGGGGCAATAATGCGGGAGGGGCATCCACTAGAGGCTCATCATCAGCCTAAACCGCCTACCCTTTGGTGGGGGACTGCGGTGGAGCATGGCTCCATGAGCACGCGAGGTGCTGCCTACCTTCACCCGACCAGCGCAGCCCAGGCTGGGAGGCACATCACGAAGAGGACGGGTGGGAGTAGTCCAACAGGGCCGCAGGCTTTAATAGCCCCGCTCACCTGCGAGAGAGTGATACTTCATGTCTTCGCAGTCAGCACTGCAGATTAATCTGGGGATTTGTGGGAGGTCCCTGGGTATTTGAGGGGCCGGGAGGAGCCTGTTTTTGCATGTCTCTGCAGTGCAGCGCCATCTGGCGGAGGATAACCCAAGTGTAAGTATTATATCTGGAGCAGGACGTACTGTATACTAAGAATATAAAGAAAGGGGGGCCCCCGCAGGGCACTCACAGCTTCTGTAATGGCGTCCGGGCCAGGCAGCAGCAGAAACAGGAGAGAGAAGAAGGGCGGGCCAGTGCGGAACGCACGCTGCGCCTGGCCCCGCCCCCTTCCCCCAAGCAGAGAATGGCGCGCATCCCAGCAAATGGCTGGGCTCCGCGATGCGCCTTAGACACGGGAGGGGGCGGACCGCTGCGAGCGCGTCGAGCGCCCGGCCCCGCCCCCTGCCCTAGCGATCTGAGGAGGAGAAGCTCTCTCTCAATGCAATGGCCTCCAACATGTGGCCAGAGAACAAGTCACGCACACAGTGTACAAGATACACCAAACACACAACAGCATAATAAAAGGTGAAAGTAGCCACCCACCACTACTAGAGAGGGCATTAAACTCCTCCCTAGACACATCATCAGGGGCACCATCAAGGATACTTCTGAGCAGGGTCCTAATAGCCACAGCCGTAATGGCAGAGGCACAGACCGGGCGTAGCGCCGTCCCCACACATGCAAAGGCATGGGACGCCAGCTGATCAATGCGCTGGTCCTCAGCATCCCGCAGGGTAGTAGAGTCAGGGGAGTGCATGACAGAGGTGTTAGATAACCCTAGGACCGGGGCATCCACTTCAGGAGGGGATGACCAACACTTCACCACATCAGCAGGAAAGGGATACTTTTTATCCCAACTCTTAGGTACACCGGGAAGCCTGCTGGGGCGTTCCCATTGCTTGAGCACAAGGTTATTAAAATGGGCTTGCTCAGGAAATTCCAAGCATGACTTAGCAGTATGAAAAAGTTCCCCCTGACATCATTGCCACGCAACAGTGGCAGTGAATGGAGGAGGCGGAGCTTCACAGCTAAAATGGGCACCATTATCTGGGATTAGAGTGAAGCAGCAGCAGTAAAAGTAGGCAAAAGTTACTATTCATGGGGGGAGCAATTCAGGGGATGCCAGTTAAAAAATACAACTCTGAAGTACTCACCTGTAGAGTTGATATTATACGCATACAGCACGTCCTGCTCCAGATATAGTAATAACATGTGGGTAATCCTCCGCCTTCGGCGCCGTGCACTGCAGACATGTAGAAAACAAGCTCCTCCCGGCCCTACATATACCGAGGGACTTCCCACAAATCCCCAGCATTGACAAGCAGTGAGAAGAGAAGCCAGGAGGAAACAACCACCCAGAGACTAGCAATAATTTCAATATAAAAATAACCATACAGGGGATCCAGAACAAGGTGAACCAGAGTGGGGTGGAGCAGGACGTGCTGTATGCGTATAATATCAACTCTACAGGTGAGTACTTCACAGAGTTGTATTATTCTAAGCATACAGCACGTCCTGCTCCAGATATAGTAATAACATGTGGGACATCCAATAGCAGTGTCCATAAAGTAGGGTGGGATCCCCATGAGAAAAGGCACAGCCAACAGTAACAGCGCTGTCACCCGCAACCTTGCTAACAAGAGCAACGTGAGCAATGCTCTAACTCAACTTACGAACCTTACAAAGGCTGAGTGAAACACAACCTGAGTGAAACACAAGCAGCTAACTAGTCAGCCTGCTCAACAAAACCAAGTGCTGAAGGCCCAAGCCAAGCACAAGTAGAGGAGAACAAAGCCTAAGAGAGAAAAATGAATCTCCCCCAAACAAATAGGCCAGAGTAACAGCCTAACCACGCTACTGCAACAACAGGGCAGTCATGGCAACCTTAGAACCTTCCCCATCAGGGAATACGAAGCCTGGTCTAAACGAGACCAGCGGAAATACTGAAAAACAACGCTAACAAGGCTCAGCAAGGCCGAACGTTAACTTTTAGGCTCAGAAGGACAACCCAACCGAGCAAGACCAATCCAAAGGGCTCATACACCCGTGTAGGCAATCAGAACCCGTTGCATAAAGAATGGAACGCCTATAAGCCCCAAGGGGCATAGTCCCAACCATGGACAGGGAACAGTCCAGGAGTCTCCAATGCCTGCTGAGGGATACAGATCCCTTTAAGCGCAGAGTAAGCAAGACACTAGCCCAGAGGCCGGAGGGTCTGGAGTAAAGGAGAATAAAAAAACTCTGCCTGGACCCAAACTCTGTGTAAGGCGGAACATCCTCACCTAATGGTGTACAGATAAGAAACATATGTATATACATATAGTGACTAGGCTAACAGAGCCGTCCCCTATGGCATACTTCTGAATGAAGTAATCGCCCCGGAAGAATGATGTGAGGGAAGGAACAGTTCAGACAAGAACCTGAATAAGACCCAGGGGAACCCTTAGCAGGGCATCAGGATAAGTAACCCCCCACAGAGGGAGTTTAGAAATCCCTGGGGAATGCACCCGAGCAACCCCTGAGGAATGCTCAACACAGAAGATTGAACTAGGCTCTGCAGTGGGCGAACAGGCGAGCCTTGGAACCCCCCAGAGCACTGAGTTGAGGAACCAACCTCAGCTATGTTGCAAGAACTCTATGACCCAGGGATAAGGCAACATCCCGCAGGAAAGAGAGCCAGCCAAGGCCCGCCACTAGAGCGACATCTCCCAACATAGCCGCAGAGAAGGGAGAAGAAGAAGAGGAGGGAGCTAGGTCTAACCCTCTAAAAAGGAAAAGACACCCAGAAAGATCCATTTCCAATAGGGTGAAGAACAACCGTCCAATCCCTGTAGATAGGGGCGACGTAGTAAGGAGCCCGAATAGGCAGAACAGCCCTCGTCGGAGGGCACACAGTACAACTGTCAGCAGAATCTGGGAACCGCACCCCACTGGGCCACCCAGGGCCCCCAGTGTAACGGTCCACCCTTGCTACAGCAATCTTGTGCAGAAACCCACCTAGCGGGGTGAAGAAGGTAAGACATATAGGGAATAATGTCCTGACAGAGCCATACTAGGTCCCCATGACCAAGGCCAGAGAGTCCTGGGACAATAACCCCGAACAATAGACCAGGACAATAACCAAGACAATAACCAGGACAATCCCCAGGACAGAGTCCCTGTAATATCCACGAGGCCCCACGGGGCCACCAGTAGGGGTTCAGCAGAACACTAGAACAGGCCCTCCTAGCACAGTAGGGCAGCCAACAAGCCAATACTAATGAGGTGCAAGCAATGTAAACCCCCACTTAGATCAGAACCAGACCCCTGTCATCAGACTGACCGAGAGTCCCCAAAGAGACAAGTCCTGAAGGGAAGTAGTCCAGCAATTTAGGGCCCAAAGGGGCTCAATGTGATAACCGAAGGACAGTATGAAATTGGACCCCCTAAGGGGATTCCCCTTTTGAAACCGCGGGGGCAGTTCAGAAGAAAGAGAACCCCCTAGTCCACCTGCTTGGCATGGTCCCCATGGTGACCATCTACAGGGATAGGCAAGAAGGAAGGTATGGTCCCTGACAGCTTCCTTGAATTTACAAACTCAAAAAGGAACCCCCTCCCAAAAAGGAGGGGCATACTGACCTATTTCCAGGGGTGTTGGGACCCCGTCCAGGATAAATAACCCAAGGTGTTGCATGGCTCAAGGGCGTCGGTGAATAAAGGACAGCGTCCGGGCCGCCACCAACAGGCCCACCAGCTGCAAGGTGAAGGTAGTGTGACCACAAGGAGGGCAAGGCCCCTTCATACTAAGGCCACAATAGCAGAATGGAAGGTTTTAACCTGAACCCATCTAAATACCGAACCAGGGTACACTAAGAAGGTGATATGCCTGAGCACCAATCAAAAAGACTCCCAAGGAGCCCCAAGTCCACAGCCAATGCGGCCTGATGTAAAATTGGAAAAGAATGACCATCAAGTAGAACCTAGCGCGGACGTCACAGGTGCACGTCCAAGACAACACTCCCATACTCGCCTTGGTGAGCCGTATGGGAGCAGGGGAGGGACCAAAAACAAGACCCTAATCCGCAGAATTGATCCTGTAACACTGGCTGGAATAGCCTAGGTGTCCTAAGGCACAAGGGACTAAAAAGGGGAAACAGATCCTCGCAGGCATCAAGAGGTCCACTGGACAAGGTCACCCGTGGCCCAACAGGTGGATACCATGAAGGAACTGCCTGTGAAAACTAGAAATGCTAGGTCCTGGTCAGACTGCTTCATCCCAGAGGGAGAGGTAATGTGGATGCAGTCACCAGCCAAGGGCCAAGCTGTAAGAGACCAGACCCAGCCCGCCGAACTCGGCCTGCGTCAACTCCCGAAGGGAGAAAACAGGGACTATAGGATCCCTGACAACCTCAGAAAGGGACCGCCCAGCAAACTCCATTCTGCATCCAGGGGGACTATCTTCTGTAACCACCTGAACAAAGCATGGCGCCCTGCGATAGAAGCCAAGTGCTGCAGCAGCCCCCTCGCCCAACAGGGCGAGGGCATCCCTTCATGCTTGTGTGGTTTTGGCGGACTTTGGTCTTGCCCTGCCGGAGGTCCCAGGGCGTTGCCTGGGGCGGGCCTCAGCTCCAAAAAGTTGGAAGCACACTTCTGGTTCCCACTTGACACTAACGTAGGGAGGAGGAGGGGTGTCTCTGCCCCTGGGCGGCCGGGACGGTCTTTTGCGCGAGGGCCCCTTACCCTTTCTTCCAAAAAGGTCCAGCCGGGCCCCGAATAAACGTTGTCCTCTAAAGGGAAGACCAGCAAGAGCCGTTTTAGTCTCATTGTCAGCCCCCCCACTGTCGCAGCCAAAGCAGGCGGCGAATAGCCACCACAAGAACAGAGGTTCTAGCACACATTTTAATAGTGTCATCCATCGCTGAGAGAATAAACCTCACAAAGGCATCACAATCAGACAGTGCATTAAAGAACTCGCAAGGGAGATCCTCCGATTGTTGGTCAAGTATCTTCCTGAAAAGGGTCCTGGCGGCCACCGCAGCACAGACCGGGCGCCGTCCCTGCACTCGAAAAGGCGTGGGAAGCCAATCTGTCAATGCGCCGGTCCGCAGCATCCCAAAGGGTACGAGGAGTAGAAGCTGCCATGAAGGGAGGGTTAGCAACCCCAATAATAGGCGCATCCACCTCGGGGGGAACTGACCATCGATCAACTAAATCATGGGGAAAAGGGTACTTCCAGTCCCAGACCCCCGGAACCCCTGTAAGTTTACAAGACGATTCCCATTCCTTAGATATAAGAGTCTGAAAATGATCCTGTTCCAGAAATTCCAGGCACGGCGTCGCCGCGTGGAAATACCATTTTGTGAGTACTCACCTGAAAAATGGATATTGTTGGTGTGCCACACACCCCGCTTCACTTCTAAATATTCATCACTTAATGGGTTAATCCACCGCCAGGTGACGTAGTGCAGAGAGGAAGTCTTGTAACGAGCCCCCTTCCGGCCTATATATACCTGGTACCTCCCTTCAATCACCAGTATATTAAAAAGCAGAAAGACAAGGTACCAGTATTCCACCGGTAACCTCAAAAATCAATTTTGCTATAAATAAAAAAGGCTTCGCCATATAAAGACTTCGGTAATACCGAAAAGGGTGGGGGTGAAGCGGGGTGTGTGGCACACCAACAATATCCATTTTTCAGGTGAGTACTCACAAAATGGTATTATTCTTGGTGTGCCACACACCCCGCTTCACTTCTAAATATTCATCACTTAATGGGACATCCAAAAGCAGTGTCCACAAGGGAAGGGCATCTAAAGGCCAGGTGAAGCATAACTTAAATGACTGCAGTCTGCAGAACTTTGCGGCCAAAAACAGCATCCGCTGAGGCCCGCACATCAACTTTGCAAAACTTAGAAAAAGTGTGAACAGAAGACCAAGTGGCGGCCTTACAAACCTGTTCAACAGAAGCTTGGTGCTGAAAAGCCCAAGACGCCCCAACGGCGCGAGTAGAATGAGCAGTGATACGAAAAGGGGGAACTCTTCCCTTAGCAGAATAGGCCGCAGTAACGGCCTGACGTATCCACTTGCTAATGGCAGATTTGGCTGGTGCCAAACCCTTCTTAGGGCCATGGGGCACAACAAAAAAGGAATCCGTCCTACGAAAAGGAGACGTGATAATCAAGTAGTACTTAACACAGCGTACTACATCTAAACAATGCAAAACCCTCTCTTTGTCATTCTTAGGATTAGGACACAAGGAGGGAAGAACAATATCTTGGTTCAAATGAAAAGCAGAAACAACCTTAGGAAGAAAGTCTGGCTTGAACCGAAAGACCACTTTATCCTGATGCCTCTCAAAGTAAGGCGCCTGGATAGACAAGGCCGCCAACTCCGAGACACGCCGGACCGAAGTGATCGCTACCAAGAAGACAATCTTCTGAGTCAGGGTAGACAAAGCAATATCTTGCAAAGGCTCAAAAGGAGGAGCCTGAAGAGCAGAAAGAACCAAATTCAAATCCCAAACAGGGAGTAATGGTTTCCTGGGAGGCCGCACATGCGTAACCCCCTGGAAAAAGTTTTAACTAAAGGTTTAAGCGCAACACGGCTCTGAAAAAAAGATAGATAAGGCAGAGACCTGCCCTTTCAACATACTTAGCTGGAGACCAGAGTCCAGCCCTGATTGTAAAAATTCCAGAATCCTGGAGACCGAAAAGACCCTACAAGGAAAAGATCTTATCTCACACCAAGCGATATAGGCTTTCCAAGTCCTATAGTAGGTGATGGAAGAAGACCTCTTCCGGGCACTGATCAGAGTCTTAATGACAGAATCAGGAATCAGAAAGACCCTCCTCCTTCAGGATGGAGGTTTCAGCAGCCAGGCCGTCAAAGCCAGCGCTGGTAAATTGGGGTAACACAATTGACCCTGAGTGAGCAGATCGGGCTGAAGAGGCAGAACGAACTGGTCCACTGCCAGCCGAACGATGTCTGCAAACCTCACTCGTCTTGGCCACCTTGGGGCCACGAGAACGGCGTACACCTTTTCCAGAGCCAACTTCTGAAGAACCCTGCCCAGCATGGGCATCGGAGGAAACAGGTAAAGAAATCCCAGAACTCCCCAGTTCAGGGACATGGCGTCCACTGCCAGAGCCAGAGGATCCTGGGAGAGCGACACGAAGTTCGGGAGCCTGTGATAGTGACGAGGGGCCAACAGGTCCACCTCCTGGGTCCCCCATTGGAGAGACAGTGAGCGAACCACCCGAGGATGGAGAGCCCATTCTTCCAGACGGGGAGAGCCCTTGCTCAACCGGTCCGCTACCTGTTTCTTCACCTCTGGAATGTAAACCGCCGAGAGACAAGGAACATGGAACACTGCCCAGGTCCGGATCAGGGACACTTCTCTGAGAGTACTCAGACTGCGAGTCCTTCCCTGAAGACCGACGTAAGCAACCGCTGTTTGATTGTCTGAACACATCTGGACCGGAAGGCCCAGAACGTGCTGAGTCAGGAGAGCAAGCACCTGACGGATGGTTCTCAGTTTCAGAATATTGATGGGTAAGTGGGGCTTTTGAGGTCCCCACTGCCCCTGAAACTGCAGCTCCTTCCAGAATCTGCCCTATCCCGACAGACTGGCGTCCGTGGTGACAATTTTCCAAGGGGGGGTCAGGAAAGGCCTGCCCTACACAAGATTGGTCGAGACCAACCACCACAGGAGGGACTGCTGTACACGGGAGGACAACTGGAAGAACTGATCCAGCGACTGAGGTTGCTGGTCCCAAAACGCTAACAGAAAAAGCTGAAGCGTTCTCGTGTGAATTTGGGCAAAAGGAAGAAACACTGTGTGGATGAGAGTTCAGGCCGGGATGAACCGACCCATCTCTCTCGGGGACTACGAAAAGATTGGAGTAGAAAACGAGGCCCATCTCTAAGCACGGCCCCAGCCAGATGACCGTTATCTCTAACAGATCCCTTACCGACTCCAGGAGCCCCTGCGTAGCCAAAGGAACGATGGGCACCCGAGACCGAACGAACCGTGAAGGAGGGTGAGACTCGAATTCCAGGTCGTAACTGGCCGACACTACCTCCTGGATACATCTGCCTGGAACCACTTGGTTCCAAACCTGGGAGAAGTGTCACAATAGTCCCCCCACCAGCACGGGTGAGGGCAGCCCCTCATTGCTGAGTGAGCTTATCAGCAGGTTTGGGCTTGGTGCCCCAGGACTGAGTGGGCCGGCCACGGCCCCTCCCCCGAGTCCAACCTGCACCTCTGGTACGGGAAAGGAAGCACCCCTGCCCGCTCTGAATCCTCGAAAGGAGGGCCTACCGGAACGTGCCCCCCCAAAGGGGACACGAGGCCTCTTGCGTTGTGGCATCTTACCACCCTTTGCGACTGAATCAATTTTCTCCCCGAACAGACGCAACCCCAAAAAGGGGAGAGCTGTAAGCACCCTTTTAGAAGCTGCGTCCGCTGACCACTGACGCAGCCATACTGACCTGCGAATAGCCACCAGCATAGCCGCTGCCTTGCTACTCATAGCCAGCGCATCGTCCTGAGCAGCCAGGACATAAGACACAAAAGATTCACACTGTTTAAGCGCAGTGAACTGTTTGCAAGCGGGATTAAGATCCTCATATAGCCCCTGAATTAAGGACTTAATTGCCAATAGAAGAAGGGCTGAAGCACATACCGGGCGCAACGCTGACCCGGAATAAATAAAACCATGGCGAGCGTATTGGTCAATCCGATGATCTTCCCCATCCTTAGGGACAGTGGTCTCAGCAGACTGTACCATAGCCATGCTGCAGAGCCCTAGTACAGGGGTATCGACGTCAGGAGGGACAGACCAAAGCTTCACCAATTCTGGCGGAAAAGGATAACGCTTTTCCCAACTGGAAGGAATTCCAGATAACCGCGTGGGATGTTCCCATTCCTTAAGAACCACCCTCTCAAAGTGGTGTTGTCTGGGAAAAACCAAACGCGGCTGAGGCTCCTTAAACAACTGACCCTTTGGCAGGGCGGCCGCCTCAGGTGGATCTAAACTCAAAATTTAAACATTTGAGCCAGAATGGAGGGGGTGTCAAAAACAACCCCCTCTGACCAATCGCCAATCACATCAGCCACACGCTGACCTGCAGGCTCATCTGACTCCGACGGGAATTCATCCTCGTCCGGGGATCCATCGGACCATTCCACAGGTTCACATAGCTCGTCCTGTGGAGCCGAAGGTACCGGAGTCAGGTGCCTCCGTTTTGCAGCGGCCTTTAACGCTGCTTTAACGGGCACTACTTTCCGGGGGCTGGGCTGTGCCGCCGCCTCGGAATGCGAATCCCCACTTTTGACAGTGTCATGCGGGGTCCGGAACAGGGAGGGAGAGGTAGGAGATGATGAAGGATGCGATGGGCCCGCAGCCGAAGCAACGGACTGGCGCGCAATAGTCTGTTTTGCACAAGGGATGCAAATAAAGACATCATCAGCTGGGAGTGGAACCCCACAACCTACGCACCCCCCGAACGGCTCAGCAGAACAGTTTCCGGAATTTACGGAAGCCTCCATATGGTGATTTATGGTATTCGCAATACTTGGGACTTTTAAGGCATAAGCCAACCCGGGATGCCCCCTTATTAGTAATGTCCCGGAAGGGAGGATTTTTTTTTTTTTTTTAAGTTAAGGTCCCCTTTAATAAACTATATATATATATCAGTATATAGTCTATAAAAGCAAAATCATGCCCCCTTAATAAAATGTGACTCCCCACCATATCCAACTACAAAAAGATATGTACGGGTGGGGCCGCTTACCTGGCCCAGCGAAGGCAGCAGCCGGAGAGCAGGACTGCAGCCAGCAGCCACAGCACAGAAAACTAAGTGCGGCCGCGCGCCCACGCGAACTCCTCCCTTTGAAGGGAAGTAAACGCTGGGCCCGCCGCAGAACGTCGGCGCCGCGCCCCCGATGCCGCGTCACCAGGACCCGCCCCCCCCCCCCGCCAATCAGTACAGCCATTCAGCTGAAGATTACTCCAGATGGGCCACTACACGTGCACCCAGGCAGCGGAGGGGGGAGGATAGTAATAAAGACCGCCTACTGCAGCCTAAAAGAGCACATGAAAAGCCAGCGGGGAAGGGGGGAGCGGGGAAGGGGGGGGAGCGGGGAAGGGGGGAAGGGGGCCACTAAAGCAATAGTCTGCTAAAAAGTGGCCAGCCACCTCCCAGTGCAGTCTGCCATTCAAGCAGACCTAAACCGAATGTATACACATGCTGAATAACACTGAATGCATAACATGAACACACACACATGTTGAAATAAAGTGATACAAGTGAAACACACATACTTAAAGCACACCCTCACCCCCCCCCCCATAGTGAAGGGAGAAGGGACCGTAACGGGAGAGAAAGGGGCTACGGGGACCCTCGGGACAGGGGCATCCCATTTCCGGATCACTATGCCGGATAGCCGCATTGCCCCACGCATGAGGTCGAGCGGTAGGAGATAAGCTCCTAGGCACTTAAAGTGCCATCTACCATTTGCCCAGTGAGCAGCCTAGGCTGGGAGGCTTCCATTCCACCATAAAGGTATACAATCTCAAACCGGGCAGAAATAGACCAAAAGGGGGGTGGCGGGGTAAGAATACCCCGGCCTACCTGTAAGCAGGAGACTTCCATCTTCTGACTTGTCAGCAAGCAGAGAGAAAAATACTGGTGATTGAAGGGAGGTACCAGGTATATATAGGCCGGAAGGGGGCTCGTTACAAGACTTCCTCTCTGCACTACGTCACCTGGCGGTGGATTAACCCATTAAGTGATGAATATTTAGAAGTGAAGCGGGGTGTGTGGCACACCAAGAATAACTCTCCCTCTTGGGCTTGGGAGACTCTCCCGGAGGAGAGACGAACAGTACTTCAAAGATCTTTATAAGTAACTCATCAGTGTCACACAGGCCCCAAGACCCCGGGCCAGAGCTGTCCCGCCTCCAAGACATCTCATCTGAGGAACTGGAAGCTGAGAACAGTTCACCTTCATCAGAAGGATCAAGGTCCTGCATAGCGGCAGACTCCTCAGTTTCAGTGGGAAACCTAGAACTAGGGGGTGTCAGGGACCGTTTCTTTCCAGCGCCCAAGCGCTCTGCCAAACCAGACATCACCTGCTCCACCGTGGGTAACCTGCGCGGCACCACCTGCTGGTCATCCCCGCTAGAGTGCGACTCATCCGGAGTGAGATTTAAGCACGGGGAGACAGGAGTATTGAAGCGAGGTGCAGCCACTGGTAAACCTGATTGCAGGGCCAGCACTTGTTCAGCACACGGTCCGCAGACCCGTGCTCTGTCAGCATCAGCGTGGGGTTGTCCACACATAGTACACAGCCGGTCTTGTCCCCGGACACATAATTCTGAGATGCCCCCCCCCCCCCCCGGAGAGCGCGAAGCTCTAAGCGCGGAACAAGACAAAAAAAAGACAGAAATAAATGCCATAGCGTTGCGAAACCGAGCCGCCGTACGCGCCAAGTCAAAATACATTAAAGGCGCTGCGGCCAACGTTAACATAATGTTTGAAGTGCGGCTCTGACCCCCGTAACCAATAAAGGCTATAAGCATGCAGTGTAATAGGGCAAGGTTAGGCCAACGTACACAACCCCCCCCCTCTTTTCCCCCCACTAACGGGGGAACCTAAGGAGGAAGGTGACCCAGCACTCGGGGTTCACCACTACACGGGGCGTGGGGCAATGATGCGGGAGGGGCATCCACTAGAGGCTCACCATTAGCCTTGACCGCCTACCCTATGGTGGGGGATTGCGGTGGAGCATGGCTCCGTTAAGCACACAAGGTGCTGCCTACCTTCACCCGACCAACGCAGCCCAGGCTGGGAGGCAGTTCTTCACAAAGAGGACGGGTGGAAATAGTCCCGCAGGGCCTCGGGCTGTAAAGCCCCGCTCGCCTGCGAGAGCGTGATACTTCATGTCTTCGCAGTTTCAGCACTGCAGAGAAATCTGGGGGGATTTATGGGAGGTCCCTCGGTATATGTAGGGCCGGGAGGAGCTTGTTTTCTACATGTCTGGAGTGCACGGCGCCGAAGGCGGAGGATTACCCACATGTTATTACTATATCTGGAGCAGGACGTGCTGTATGCTTTGAATATGTGGGTTTTGGTCCGCTATAACAATGTTTACCCAGGCATAGTTTCTGAAGATTAATTGCCAGATTTTGCCTTTATGGTGGCTTCCATGCCAAGATCAAGGGCCACAGTGACTTCCCTTTAGGCGAGACAAGCTCCTACTCACAGCCATTCAGATATTAAGGCTATTTAGGCAAGCTTAGCATCTGACCCAACGAAGCCACTTTACAGTCTTGTCAGCCTTTAGCGCACTTGCTACTATGCTTACATACTCTTTGCGACCCAACCTTTTGCTTCCACCCTCATCCTATGGGGAGGGGAGGGTTCTCTCTACACACGTACTCCTGTATTAATGTGTTTTGCTTCATTCAACTGGTAATACTATGTATACTATATGCATTCATAGTAATCTCTGTTCTATAGGACTAATAATGACCTATGTATAATTATGTTAATTGTCCTACCCTCCTGTAATGTATACTTTGTACAGTGCCACAGAATAAAATGGCACTCTATAAATTAATAATGATGATAACAATATACACACGCAGATTCTTCTATTTTTTCATTAGAGGTTTTGATCATACTGGGTACCTATGAAGACAAGAGGTCGGGTCACAAAGAATATGGAAGCATGGTAACAAGTGCGCTGACAAGACTGTAAATTGGTTTGGTTAGGCCACATAGTAAGCTTGTCTAAATAGCCTAAATATCGGAATGGTACCCATGGTGGATGCAGAGGTGAAAATGCTCAAAAAACTTTATGAATAGTAATGCGAGCAAAATTAAATCCAACATCCTTCAGGGAAGAGACATTTCTGTGTGTGGGACTAAACAAAAAGGTATAAAACTAGCTTACTCTTGGATAGTAGTATATGGAATGAGCCTTCCATTCCAGAAGCACTCAAAAATTGGCCTTTTTCCACGAGCTTCTTTTTCTATTAGAAAACAGTCATCCTCTAAATCATCATCTTCACTTGACTCTTTAAAAAGAAAAAAAAACATACAAATCATCAGTATTAAATCAAGTACTGCTATAATAGAGAATCCACTAACAAAAATATCACATGCATTAACATATACAAATCATCATATTATTGACACACAAAGTAAGCCAGTACTTCAACTTTTTATCACTGACTGAGTAGAAATAACTTCCAGTTTTGAGACTAAGAAGTAATTGAGAAATTGAAACAATTGGAAGAGCTAGTCGAACCCTTTGCTCCATACGACCATGATCCAAAAGGGAGACTTTTCACAAGCAAAAATATTTAAAAAAAAAAAAATCTGCCAACAAGGAAATTGGCGTTTTTTTTTAAGGGAGTATCGGCAGGGGCTTTGGTCAAATAATTTCACAAGTGGGTTTTGGGCCGCTTTAACTAAATAGACAACATTTAAGCAGCACTTACCTCTGGAATCTCAATTGTAATCTCATCACTAATCACCAGTCCAGAAAGAAAGGATTATTTTATTTGTGGTAAGTCAAACCCCTTTAATCACTTCCACACAAAAAGTTTTGGCTGGAGCTGGGATTTACATGTGAATTTAGGAGTAGAGTACAGATACCTAGTCATGCCTATAATTGTCAGGAATAAGGACAGGGAACATCAACACAAACCATTCCATTATACTATAAATGCAAAGCTAGTTTTTTTTTTTTTTTTTTAGATCGCTGAATGGCTGACCTATGAATTCTGGCTGATGTGACCTGCCCACTGGCTGCGAGATCATGCCTCAGCTTCAGGGAAGCTGGGGCAGAGGCCACCGGCAGCTAAAAAGTTGTGGGAGCCACCATAAAAATACAATTCTGTGAAACTCACCTGTAGAATTGTTTTTGAATATATCCAGTCCATAAGTAATTACATGTGGGTATTCCGCCACCAGGTGGCGCAGTCTACTGCAAGATCCAGAGCTGTAGCTCCTCCCGGCCCCCTATAAAATTAGGTGTCTCCAGTGGTCAAAAAGCAGTAAGAAAAGAGACAGGCCGGGAGGCCAAGAAACCATGTTACATCACATAGCTTCAGAATGTACTCTCTCCATCAAACAACTTAAGGACAACTGTCCGATATAAAAATGGTAATCAACATAACAGGCAAAAGAGATAATGAACAAGGGCGGGGTGGGACGACCTGGACTGGATATATTCAAAAACAATTCTACAGGTGAGTTTCACAGAATTGTATTTTTTACTATATCCAGTCCAGGTCGTCCCATAAGTAATTACATGTGGGACATTCAAAAGCAGTGTCCATATGGGCGGGATCCACAGTGCGGAACAGTATGTAGTTCATTTCACTACCGCCTGAAGCACCTTTCGGCCAAAAACAGCATCAGCTGAGGCCCTGACATACACTTTGTAAAACTTTGCAAAAGTATGAACTGAAGATCAAGTGGCGGCCTTACAAACTTGTTCCACCAATGCCTGGTACTGAAAAACCCAAGAGGCACCAATAGCTCTAGTAGAATGAGCTGTGATTCGAAAAGGGGGTTCTTTCCCCCTGGAAGAATATGCTTGCACCACTGTCTGTCTGATCCACTTACTAAGAGTGGACTTGGCTGGTGGCAAGCCCTTCCTAGAACCCTCTGTTAGGACAAAGAGAAAATCCGACTTCCTGAAGGATTATGTCGCAGACAGGTAATGAATACTTAATGGCCCTGACCACATCCAGGGCATGGAGGGTTCGTTCCTTGGAATTAGCCGGTGCTGGGCACAAGGAAGGTAAGACAACTTCCTCATTAAGATGAAAAGGAGAAAGGACCCTGGAGAGCAGAAAGCACCAAATTCAAGTCCCACCCCGGTAATACAGGCTTACGCGGTGGATGTACGTGGGTAACACCCTGGAAAAAGGTCCTAATCAATCTATCATTGGCAAAGGATCTCTGGAAAAAAATAGCCAAGGCCGAGACCTGGCCCTTGAGGGTGCTCAGCTGGAGACCCAAGTCTAAACCGTATTGTAAAAACTCCAAGATCCTAGAGACAGAAAAGGTGCGACAAGGGAAACTCTTGGATTCACACCAAGCAATGTAGGCACTTCTTCTGTGCCTGAATCGCACAACCGTGTCAGACAGGCCCTTTTCCCTAAGGATTGAGGACTCAACAGCCAGGCCGTCAAGCCAGCGTCTGTAAATTGGGGTGCCGCAGCAACCCCATATTTGGGGTAGAGGAGGACACACTGGTTGGACCATCATCTCTATTTTAAATCATGTGATCCTCTCGGAATAAAAAGAACATCTGTGTATCACCCACGGGGAGTTGAGTGACCTCTTGGTCCTCACATTGATCATCACCTCACTTCACTTTATGTGTAGGAGAGAAATGTTTCTCTTATTTGTCACTGTTCACTTTGAAACTGGAGGGATATCCTCCAATTTTTTATTTGGTTGCACGAGTAAGCAGATTTATTTTCACGGGTCTATTCTTGTATATATTTTTATACAGTATATATTATTTTCCCTTTTTTTTATTGTTTCTCTGTGGAATTCGCAGTCGGTTGGGTTAAAAGGGCCCTGTCCACTCTTGGAGTGGGTCTGGACATATGGGCACATTAAATGTCCATAGTCCAGCCCCTCACAAGACACATTGGGTTAATGCAGATTTGGAGTGTGATCCATCTTTGCCTTACGGTTTTTGTTGCTTGTTTTTTCACAGGTAGGGGGCACGAATTCACTCACCCCGAAGGAGTTATATGTTCTGGCCAGAGAGGACACTAGGGCAGCAGGATCCCATGAGAGATGTTGCAGATACCAACCTCGGAAGTGTTCCCACGGAAAAGGAATACTGTCATCAATCCACTCATCAGCAAGGATATGGTGATTCATCAACGAAGATCCGGTGATTTAGTTGGACAAGAACCCAGATGGGCCATAGACCCCAAAGATATAAATAACCACAAGGCACTACTTCGGTGTCATTTGTCCCCCTATTTGACATCCAACTGGAATGGCAAATGCCAGTAATTCTGATACATTTACATGATACATTGTAGATAGGTCCTCTTAGTTTAGATACATGATTAATATCTGACTATGTAGTCTGCAATACAACTCATGATTGTGAATGATATGTGTAAATATGTTTTTATTAGCTCTTCTATATGTCTCTGCGGGATCTGTGACAACATTGCATTTCTCTCACAGCCTCCTGGATTCAGGTGCCTGTGGTATGTGGGTAGTGCGAGCGCACCCTCACATGTTTTATGTTGGGGAGCGCGCGCCCTCCCACACTGCAATGGCACAGATGGAGGTTTTGGGATGGGTGGGCGAGACGGGCTGCAGGATGGCTGTTGCTGGGCGCAGGAGCGTCCGTGGTTACGGACTCTCAGCGCCTACGTCATGGCTGGCCGGGGCGGCGGGAGTGCGCCTCATGTGACGTGCCGTGCGCGCTGACGTGTGCGGGGGCACTCGGCATTACGGGCCCCCTGCGCACTGGCAGATGCGCATCATTCCATCTATGCGTTGTCAAGCGCAGGCGCGTCCTTGACAACGCTCTTTCGCCGCGGCCGGCACCGGTGACGCACATTCATCTGGCGTCACATGCCGGACCCCCTGCCCCGCCTCTCCCCCTCCCTCCCTCCTTCCCTCCGTGATATTTAAGAGCGGGAACCCACAACAAAGGTCCCCGCACCCAAGCAAGAAGCGGTTTTCAGAACGCGAAGCGCAGGTGGAGCAGCCTCCCGCCCTGACTGTCCTCCCTGGAGATTGATCTTTACACTGTCATACAGCTGAGTATCTCCCCTCTTGTTTATTTGTCACTTGTTGCGTTTTTGTATTTCCACACGGTTACAACTGCACAGCTATGAAGATTGCTTTATTTTGAGGTATCTTGATCTTGATTCCTTGACGCATGTAATTTTGTATTTCTTCTAATTAAGTAAATAGTGTGTGGGTTATTTTGCACAATGCACATGTCACTTTGAGTCAAAGGGCTTATTAGGTAGGGTTTTTTTTTCACACAGTATATACATTATTCATTCTAAAATTCATTTTTGTGCCGGCACAAAAGTACCCATTTATTTAAATATTAGGGAGTGTTCAGCTGATATAGAAAAGAGGCTCAGGCCACTATTTCTCTGATATTCTACATTATATATGGGTATTGTTAGGACAGGTGCTTAGGCACGTTTCAGGGTAGGTGGAGGTGGTTTTAACTTTGTGTACGTAGTTGTGGTTTTTAAATGTGTTTGTTTTTGTATTAACTCAATAGATTTAGTATGAACTTAAATTGGCGGTGCTCCTTTGTGTGACTCTCTGGCCTGTTGACCATTGGGTTAAAATGTTGTTTAGTACTTCTGGTTTAGTGAGCACGCCCACACTAGCCAATCATTAGTGGTGCACCATATTGGTTTATATCACCCTGAGTGAGAAGCCCGGGGCCGTCGGGCCTGATGTAGCAATCGACTGACATCTGAACAATGTCCGCGAACCAACTCCGTCGCGGCCAGCAAGGAGCCACCGGGATGGTTGGCACCCACTCCTGGACTACCTTGCGCAGTACTCGGCCCAGTAGTGGAAACAGAGGGGACGCATAAAGGAGCCCGAACTCCGTCCAAGGAATTGCCAGAGCGTCTGTGGCGAAGGCCAGAGGATCTCTTGACAGGGAGATCAACCTCGGAAGCTTGTGATTGTGTCTGGACGCAAAAAGGTCCACATCCGGCTGACCCCAGCGGAGACACAGAGCGTGAAAGATCTCGTTGCTGAGAGACCATTCCCCCTGATGAGATGCCCCCCTGCTCAGGGAGTCTGCCTCCTGGTTGTCCACCCCAGGGATGTAAACCGCCGAGATGCAGGGAACATTCTCCACTGCCCAAGTTAGAATCTGGGTCACCTCCTTGAGGGCTCGCTTGCTCCGAGTCCCGCCCTGGTGATTGATGTAGGCGACAGCCGCCTGATTGTCCGAGCGAACCTGTACCGCACAGCCCCTTAGCTGGGGAGTCAATTGAAGGAGCACCAAACGGATCGATCTCAGCTCCAGGAGATTTATGGGCAAGTGGTTCTCCTGCAGACCCCACTGACCCTGGAACTTCTGCGTCTGCCAGACGCCTCCCCAGCCGGTCAGACTGGCATCCGTGGTAACTATCTCCCACAGGGGAGTCAGAAAGGACTTTCCCACCAATAGGTTTCTGGTGTCCAGCCACCACAAGAGGGACCTTCTGGCCAGGGGGGACAGAGAAAATACCTGTTCCAGCGACTCCTGCATCCAATCCCAGCCGGTCAGCAGGTTCAATTGAAGAGGTCTCATGTGGAACTGAGCGAAGGGCACTGCCTCGAAGCAGGACACCATCAGGCCCACCAGCTTCATCCCCAGACGGATCGAGGGTCGTTGACAAGACAGCAAGGCTTGCACCTGCGTCTGAAGCCCCACCACCTTCTGCTGTGGTAGAACATCTTGACCTGAGAGGTGTCTAGCGTCATGCCCAGGAAGGACCTCACCGATGAGGGAGTGATGGAAGACTTGGGGTAGTTGATAACCCAACCAAACTCCCCAAGAGTGGATAACACCGCTCGCGTGTCGCTCTCGGCCTGCTGAAGGGGCTGAGCCGCAATCAGTAAATCGCCCAGATAAGGCAGCACACGAACGCCCCGATTCCTCAGAATAGCCATGATGCCCGCCCAGCACCTTGGTGAAGATCCGGGGGGCTGAAGATATCCCGAATGGCAGAGCCACAAATTGATAATGCTGGTCCTCCAGCGCAAATCTCAGGAACCTCTGGTGTCCCTGGAATATCAGGATGTGCAAATAGGCATCCCTGATGTCCACCGTGGTAAGGAAGTCGCCAGGACGAAGCGAACGCACCGCAGACCGCAAGGTTTCCATGCGGAAATGCCGTACCTTTACAAACCTGTTGAGACCCTTCAGGTCCAAGACAGGTCTTAATGTTCCATCCTTCTTGGGAACCGTGAACAGGTTGGAGTAAAACCCTTGACCCTGCTCCTGAAGAGGTACAGGGCAATTCACACCTAGCCGCAGGAGGTGCTGTACGGCCATTCTCAGGCCCTGTGCCGTCACTGGATTCTGGGATATGCGAGACTGAAGAAATCTTCGGGGCGGCCTGACTGCCAGCTCTATTTTGTAACCGGAGGACACCACCTCCTGAATCCACTAATCCAAGACGCGCTGTCTCCAGACATGAGCAAATAGCAGAAGCTGTCCCCCCCCACCCGGATGGGTGAGGGCGCCTCCTCATGCCTGAGGAGCCTTGGCAGGGGGCTTGGACTTGGATCCCCAAGAGGGCCGCTGGACCTACCTTGTCCCCAGGAATCTCTGCGGCCACCTGAAAAGGAAGCACCTCTTCCTCCACGAAAGGAGCGATAGGCAGAGGAACCCTGAAAGGGACACGCAGGCTCCCATCGCTGAGGGAGTCTCCTATCCTTAAACAGGAGGTCCAGACGCTCCCCGAATAACCTGTGCCCCAAGAAGGGGATACTAGTGAGCGACTTCTTGGCCGCAGCATCAGCCAACCATTGCCGCAGCCAGAGAGAGCGACGGAGCGCAACAAGCAGGGCCGAACCCCTGGCGCCGAGCCGGTCACCATCGTCCATAGCGGAGACAACAAAGGCAATAACATACACGCAAGCTTTGTGGTCTTTATACTCCTCCGCCCGCTTGTGAGACTTAGCAATATCTACAAGACGTCTCACCTTCTTTCTGATGGCTAAGGAGACAATAGCTGCGGCACACACCGGGCAAAACCAAGCACCAGCAAAGGTGAAAGCATGACAAGCCAGTTGATCCATATGCCTGTCAGCTGGATCGCGTAAGGAAGCAGTATTAGGTGACGGCATACCCGTAGTGTTGGATAACCCCGATATGGAGGAATCCACATCGGGGGGACGGGACCAGAGGCAGACCAGCTCCTCCGGGAAGGGATACCGCCTGTCCAGGCCCTTAAGTACCGAAGGAAGTTTATTAGGCCTTTCCCACTCCTTGAAAACCATATTGGAAAAAATGGGCCTGCTCAGGGAAGACAAGCCTCTGTCTCTCAGGCCGAAATAAGTCACCCTGCTTCCTCTTAGCCGCTTTAGGAGGGACAATATGCAACATCTCAAACACAGAAGTCAGCAACTTCTCCGTATCGTCAGGGAGCCACATATCCTCGCACGAGGAAGAGCCAGGCTCGCAGTCGTAGCCGGCTGAATGTTTCCCCATGGAAAAGGAATCCTTAAAAACTTGCCTTCCTCCATGGATCCCAGACCTCCAAAAAGATCATCATCAGCAAAATCCGAGTAACCGGGCTCGATGTGCCGCTTCTTACTCGTGGCCTTCCCAGGAGCCGTGGGAGATAACTGTCTCTCAAGGCTGGCCACTCGGTATGCCAAATCAACATGGGACCCCTTGCTGGCTTCCCCCTCACTGAGGGCTGAATGCAATAGCAGGGGTGCTGGCGAGGTCGCAGGCAATAAAGGGCTAATGGCAGAGACGCCTGCCCTATCATGCTCCAAAAATACGCTCCTGGCGCAAGTGACACAAACCATGCTGAGTCCGCCCAAAGGGCTGGTACTGCACATGGGGCAGAGCTTCACCCACCCAGATGGGGCCCCTTGCTCACTATCCCCAGAAGCCTCCATTATGGTGATTAGCAGACAAATCTTATGCAGGTTACATGGCACTAACGGCCCAAACTGCTAAATCCCTCCTATTTAATCCCTCTTTTTGCATGATTCCTCTTAAAAGGGAGGGGGGGAGAGGGAGGAGGGGGGGGCGAGACCGGGAGGAAGCACAACCCACAGCTATCAGGGCCCAACCTGAAAGACACAAGCATAAGGGGCCATAAGCATCCCACAGCACATGCGCAAGAAGCAATACAGCAAGAAATGAATACGGGACTCACGACACCGACAGAGGTCTCGAGTGGTCCCAGCAGCAGCAAGACGGCAGGCAGAAGAAGCAAGATGGCGCCTGCAGCAGCACACGTTCCTGGAGGGGCGGGCCGCACTCGCAATGACGCGAAAAGTGTCATAGTGCCCCCCCCTCCGACGGCGCGAAACCAGCGCCCGCCTCCCGTCTCCTCAGAGGGCTGTACAAGATGGAGGATGGAAGAGCAGAGCCGGGCAGCCCGCGGTGGGGCCCCCGCAGAGTGCACGGCGGCGGATCCCCAAGCCCCCCCCCCCCCCTCACAGCGCGGACAAGATGGAGGGGAAGGGAGAGGAAGAGTCACCGGAGAGAACGAGGGAGGTAAGTATGAGCGCAGTAAAACAAAAAAACACCAGTAAAAAGTAAAGCACACAAAGCCAAATAAAGCTTGTGGGAATTTGGGCAAAGTGCCCCCCCCCCCTACCTTCACGGTCCCGATTAGCCAGGGCTGGGAGGCAGAATTGGGTCCACGGGAACAGTGGGAATAAGGGTGCAGCGGCCGAGGGCTAGGAGACCCCTCTCAGCTGCAGTATCCGGGAGAGTATCAGATGACTCTTTGGTAGCGAAACTGCAAGATGAACTCTGGAGATTCTAGTGAGACACCTCATTTTATAGGGGACCGGGAGGAACTACAGCTTTGGATCTTGCAGTAGACTGCGCCACCTGGTGGCGGAATACCCACATGTAATTACTTATGGGATGACCTGGACTGGATATAGTGAAAAATACAATTCTGTGATTACTCACCTGTAGAATTAGTATTATGAGTATACAGTATGTCCTGCTTCAAATATAATACTTACAAGTGGGATATACTCCACCAGATGGCACTGGACTGCAGAGACATCGAAAATAGGCTCCTCCCGGCCCCTCAAATACCCAGGGACCTCCCACAAATCCCCAGCATTGAAAAGCAGTTAACGAGAAGCCGGGAGAATTAAACAACCCAACTATCAACTATAACAATGATAACAATCACCATACAGGGGATCCAAGATAATGCAAAACCAAGGGTGGGTTGGAGCAGGACGTACTGTATACTCATAATACCAATTCTACAGGTGAGTAATCACAGAATTGTATTATTCTTAGTATACAGTACGTCCTGCTCCAAATATAATACTTACAAGTGGGACATCCAATAGCAGTGTCCATAAAATAGGGTGGGATCCCCAAGAAAAAAGGCAGCAGCAGGCAGTTTAAACCACTGCCGCCTGCAGAACCTTTCGGCCAAAAACAGCATCAGCTGAGGCACTAACATCAACCTTGAAACACTTTGAAAAGACCAAGTAGCGGCCTTGCAAACTTGTTCAACAGAAGCCTGGTGCTGAAAAGCCCAAGAGGCACCAATAGCACGAGCAGAATGAGCAGTAAGGCGAAAGGGAGGATTCTTCCCCTTAGCAGAGTAGGCCTGAATCACAGCCTGACGGATCCATTTGCTGATAGTAGACTTGGCAGGAGCCAAACCCTTCCTAGGACCAGAAGGGACCACAAAAAGAGCATCAGTTTTCCTGAAAGGTGCAGTAGCCAACAGATAGTACCTCAGACACCTAACCACATCCAAAGAATGCAAGACCCTCTTCTTAGCATTACTAGGATTAGGGCACAAAGACGGAAGAACAATGTCCTGATTCAAATGAAAGGCAGACACAACCTTAGGCAGAAAGTCTGGCTTGAAGCGAAACACCACCTTGTCCTGGTGTCTCTCATAGTAGGGGGGCTGGAAGGAGATTACGGCCAACTCAGACACACGCCTAACAGAGGTGATAGCCACCAAAAAGACAACTTTGAGAAGAATGGCCAGGGGAGCGAGTGCACATGCGTCCGGAGCGCGGATGGATGTCTGAACCCGCGCCCCGGTGAAATCCTGCTGCCTCGGCCACCCCAGGGAGTTTTGAGCGGCGGTTTTGCGGCTGGGAGGACCCCGGGCTCCCCCCTACCTTGTTTGAAGAAGATTGGTGACGGGTCCCGATGCGTCCGTGACAGCTGCTTGTGAAGGAGGTGAGCGGCGGACGCCATCTTGGATTTCTCTGCTGAGAGTTCAGCTCTCTCAGCGTCTTCTCCTCCTAGTCCTACAGTGCCCATTATATTCAGACAGTCCACCACTGCCTCTAGAGTTCCTGCCTGGGCTGTTCTGGATATAGCCCCAGTGTGTCCAGCAGCCCCTGTGCCCCCCCCCCCCCCCCCCCAATGTGGATCTCCAGGGCTAGTCGCATTAACACAGCCCCTATAGCGCCTGACAGGGCTGTATTGGCCAGAGCTTTAGAGAGCACAGCAGCACTCGCAGCCCCTCTTTCTGGACCCCCTCCATCCACAGTGCCCACCGAGTGTCTACACAGCAACACTGCCCCTACAATTCCTGGCAGAGCCATTCAGGCTATAGAGTGCACAGCAGCCCCAGTGTCCACATAGAAGACCCCCCTCATCTGCTGTGTCCTGCCCACTACATAATTCCAGGGCACCACTGCCCCCACAGCTTCTGCCAGCTCACCGGCCTCAGGGTAGGGGTGATTGGTCGCATATCCCCTCCTGTGCCACAGCCTGTAGGAGGTGAATTT
The DNA here is from genome assembly GCA_027917425.1 of Gastrophryne carolinensis. Lineage (NCBI taxonomy): Eukaryota > Metazoa > Chordata > Amphibia > Anura > Microhylidae > Gastrophryne > Gastrophryne carolinensis. Next base: position 318,166,451 of record CM051239.1, read on the forward strand.
TGTCAGCCGACACAACATCCCAGAGGAGTGGGGTTTTATGAGCCACCCCCCCCCCCCCCCTTGCTGGGCCTTTACAAGTCCTTCTATTTTCATCTCCTGAAATCCTGGGATTACCCCATTTATTGCAATAAGCATCCCCAGCCGCCAGTCTGCTTGTTTCTCCCCCCTCCTACGCTTACTATAAGGTGTACCTCAGTTCTCTGTTGCCCTCACTCCTCCGGCCTTCTGGTCCACAAAAAATGGAAACCTCCACGCCATCTCAAAGTGACCCCCAGATCCCTGTGGATCTCCTACCAGAGGATGAGTCCTGGATGGACGACTCTCTACATGGCTCACCACCAAAGTCACAACCACCACCTCTTGACAAATATGAAGCTATGCTTGAGAAAGCCCTTGAGCGGTGGGCCCTAAATATTATGACTCAGATTTCTGCTAATCGCTCTGCTGAAATAAAAGAACTGGACCAAAGAGTCGACGACCTTGAACAACAAGCCTCAGCATATGCCTCGGAACTTTCTACCCTCGGGACGGATCTACAATCCATAAAAGAGGAGAACCTCATCCTTCACCATAAGCTTGAGGATATGGAGAACCGCTCACGGAGGGCCAACATCAGGATCAGAGGCATACCTGAAGTCTTTGTCGATCTACAATCTACAGTTACTGCTCTCTTCCAAGAGCTCACCCCATCCATCCCTATTGATACGCTGGAATTTGACAGAATACACCGTGCCCTGCAGAAAAAAAGAGCGGACGGGCTCCCGAGGGATGTGTTGGTTAAACTTCACTTCTATCGCACAAAGGAACAACTGATGATGGCCGCACGGGATCAAGGATCTCTTAAATTCCAGAACTTTGAGTACCAACTCTTTGCCAACCTGTCTCCCCAGACCATCACCAGAAGGCGGGCCATGAAGCCCTCCCTTGAAGTTCTGCAAGCAAAAGGGGTCAGGTACAAGTGGGGGTTCCCTTTTAAAATTTCTTTCAGTTATCAGGAACAGCGGTTTGAAGCGTCAACCCCACAGGAGCTGGAGACTGTCCTCATCTCGACTGGCCTAAGGGCTCCCGTTGTTGCACCAGGTCCTCCATCGCAAAAATACAATTCTGTGAAATACTCACCTGTAGAATTGGTATTATATGCATACAGTACATCCTGCTCCAATATAATACTTACACGTGGGGTAATCCTCCGCCAGAGGGCGCTGTTCACTGCAGACATGCAAAAACAGGCTCCCCCCGGCCCTTCATATACCCAGGGACCTCCCACAAATCCCCAGTATTGAAAAGCAGTGAGAAAAGAAGCCAGGAGAAACCAACCACCAAACTGGTAACAATAGTAATGATAACAATCACCATACAGGGGATCCAGAAAATGTAAAACCAGGGTGGGGTGGAGCAGGACGTACTGTATGCGTATAATACCAATTCTACAGGTGAGTATTTCACAGAATTGTATTCTTCTAAGCATACAGCACGTCCTGCTCCAATATAATACTTACACGTGGGACATCCAATAGCAGTGTCCATAAAGTAGGGTGGGATCCCCAACAAAAAGGCACAGCAGACAGTAAAGGCGCTGTCACCTGCAAAACTTTGCCACCAAGTACGACATGAGCAAAGGCTCTAACGTCAATCCCGTAACAAAACCTTTGAAAAGGTATGAACAGAAACAAGCAGCGATCTAGCAACTTATTCAACAGAAAACCTGGTGCTGAAGGGCCAAAGGTACCCAAACACCAATAGAACTGAACAACAAGAGAGAGGGAGATTCTTCCTCCTTAAAGGAATAGGCCAGTGTAACGGTCTAACCAGCCCAAAGGCAACAGAAGCCTCTGTAAAACTTAGAACACTCCCCAACGGGGAAATGACAACTGGTCTCCCGCCAGACAGGCGGGGATACTGACCCCTTCACTAACAAGGATCAGCAAGAAGCCGAAACCTTTACTCAGGACCAGGAAGGCAAACCATCCAAGTAAGATCAGTCCAAAGGGCGCATAGGCCCTGGAAGCAAACGAGATCAGGCGCATACATATGGAGGCGCCTGCAGACCCCAAAGGGCATCAGTCCCCCTAAGGGATAAGAAACAACCAGGAAAAGTTCAACACCTGTTGAGGGAATGTAGTCCCCTTACTTCAGCATTACTAAGAATAAGGCCCATAGGCAGACTAAAGGACTGAAATAATGATCATAAAACACCACCTTGGACAAAAGGGTCCGGCGTAAAGCGGAATACCACTAAATCATGGTGTGCAATAATATATATTATATATATATATATATATATATAATATATATATATATATATATATATATATATATATATATATATATATAACGAGGGCTAAGTAATCAGAGCCACCTTCTCAGGCACACGTCTGACTGACGCAACAGCCCCCGGAGGGGCGACTTGAACTACAAAACAGCTCAGACAGCATCCAGAATAAGTCCCAAGGGAACAATCCGCAGGGCAAACAGAATGAAAATTGATCCCAACAGGGACCATAGAACTACTTGGGAGATGCCCCTGAGCAATCCCCAAGAGAACTCCTAACAAGGAAGGCTAAACCAGACTTCTACTGGAAGGCAGACAGGACAGAACCTGAACCTTCAGAGTACCTAGATGGGGAGCCAACCCCAACCTATGCTGTAACAACTATAGAACCCTGGGAACCAAGAACGTCCAACAGGGGAGAGACCAAGAGTCATGCCAATCAATATGGGTACACCATGAGGGGACGGAGCTTGCCATGGCGCCGTAAGGACGTGTCTGCTATCAGCTCCCTGCCTCATAAGCTTCTATTAGCACCTAAATCCTTTCTCTACTAAACCCTGACCCGTGGTGCATACCTGGAAATTAGGGGGAAGGCGGCCGGCAGCAGGAGGACTCATCTGGCGTAGAGTTGGAGGGGCAGAAGCGCCCGTTCTGAAGCGTGAAGGCGGCGGTGCGGGGGAGTAGCCGCCATCTTGTCACCTCATCCTGACCTGCACTCCGCTCCGGACCTGAGGTGAGCGGTGGACTGTGAGCGGTGACACGCCCAGACACCGGCGTTGTTGATCCCCCCCCATCCGGCCCCGCGAGTATCGGCGGCGGGAGTGGACCTGTCAGTGCGGCAGACGGAGGAGAGGTCGCTGCTCCGTGAGTCACAGCGGCCTGCGCCCCGGGCCTGGGGTGGGTGGCGGGGCTCCGCTCAGTAACACGCCCGGGACATCGGCGGGTGTGCCCCCTCCCCCCCCCCATCGGCGGGTGTGCCCCCTCCCCCCCCCCCATCGGCGGGTGTGCCCCCCCCCCCCCCCCCATCGTGATCACCTGCCCCCTCCCTCACCTCACAGTTATCAGTGGAAGGAGCGGGGTTGTCGGCAGGACAATAGGAGGGGCGGCCGCCATCTTGCTGCCTCCACAGGAGAGAGCGGTGCCCTGCTTGGTCCCCCTTGAATCCGCAATATTCCTCCACCGCTGGGACACAGAACGGAACCCGGGGACACAATCCCCATGACATCTTGGGAGCCCCATTCACCCCTCCTGTGCTTCATGCTATGGTGGCTCTGGATTGATGTGAACTCCTCACAGCCAGCTCTCTGTCACCCATCCCTAAGCTGGGCATCACATGCACGTATATCAAGATCCTATTGCCTTGCCGGTGCTTTGCCATACCAGACAGGGCAGAACCTGAACCTTCAGAGTACCTAGATGGGGAGCCAACCCCAACCTATGCTGTAACAACTCTAGAACCCTAGAAGAAAGTCCGACAGGGGAGAGACCAAGAGTCATGCCAATCAATATGGGTACACCATGAGGGGGCGGAGCTTGCCATGGCGCCGTAAGGACGTGTCTGCTATCAGCTCCCGGCCTCATAAGCTTCTATTAGCACCTAAATCCCTTCTCTGCTAAACCCTGACCCGTGGTGCATACCTGGAAAGTAGGGGGAAGGTGCCCGGCAGCAGGAGGACTCATCTGGCGTGGAGTTGGAGGGGCAGAAGCGCCCGTTCTGAAGTGTGCAGGCGGCGGTGCGGGGGAGTCGCCGCCATCTTGTCACCTCATCCTGACCTGCACTCCGCTCCGGACCTGAGGTGAGCGGTGGACTGTGAGCGGTGACACGCCCAGACACCGGTGTTGTTGAAACCCCCCCCCCCCCCCCCATCCGGCCCCGCGAGTATCGGCGGCGGGAGCAGACCTGTCAGTGCGGCAGACGGAGGAGAGGTCGCTGCTCCGTGACTCACAGCGGCCTGCGCCCCGGGCCTGGGGTGGGTGGCGAGGCTCTGCTCAGTAACGCGCCCGGGACATCGGCGGGTGTGCCCCCTCCCTCACCTCGCAGTTATCAGTGGCAGGAGCGGGGTTGTCGGTGGGACAATTGGAGGGGAGGCCGCCATCTTGCTGCCTCCACAGGAGAGCGCGGTGCCCTGCTTGGTCCCCCTTGAATCCGCAATATTCCTCCACCGCTGGGACACAGAACGGAACCCGGGGACACCATCCCCACGACATCTTGGGAGCCCCATTCACCCCTCCTGTGCTTCATGCTATGGTGGCTCTGGATTGATGTGAACTCCTCACAGCCAGCTCTCCGTCACCCATCCCTAAGCTGGGCATCACATGCACGTATATCAAGATCCTATTGCCTTGCCGGTGCTTTGCCTTCTACCCACAATATTACCCCCACCAGGGAATTGCTTAAAAATCCTGGAGGTCGGGGAGAACCTGCATCTCCTGCCATAATTAATGTACCTCAGTGAGCCTTGTTGGAGCTGCACCTGCTCACACAGGAACGCTCGGCCCGCTGCCCGCTCTATCTGGAAACAGCTTCCTCTACAGGGATTCAAGTGTTGTTGTGCAATATTGTTCCAATCTGGACATTGATCTTGTATCAACCAAATCTATCCAAATCTGCGTTTTATACCATAATTATCGCACCCCCTGGCGAGCTTCACCTAAGCCGCTCCGCCTTCAGAAAGAAACGCCTTGCCCTCTGCCAGCTTTGTTTGCAAACGTCATCCCCGGCGGAGAACCGAGTGTCCTTATGTGATATTGTTCCACTCTGGACATAGATATAATCCAACCAGGCACCGGCTAGATTGCTCTAAATCGCAAGAGAACACTTTGGAGGGAGTGCCGCAGCGCTTTGGGATACCACACTGCTGAACGAGCCGAACGGGAAGGTAGATTCTCTGTGAAATGGGCGGCGGCAGCAAAAATAAAGATTCCAAGACCCAGACCAGGGGGTCTTTGGTGGCCAACCAAAGCGATCTTAACCGCTATATCTCAAAGCCCGCGGAGCCTCCCAGAGATCCGGGTCCGTCGGGGAGCCCGCCCCGGGGGGGCTTCAGGGGAAGAACCTGCCCAAGGAGATGCTGGCGCGTTAGGATCGTCTCCGCCGGATCGCACGGTATCAGAAATCTGGGCCCACCTGCGCTCAATGCCTACTAAAGAGGACTTAACCTTGATTACACGCTCAATTAGCGAAAAGTTATCCGAGGAAGTTGGTCTCTTGAGAGGAGATCTAAAACAACTGGATTCCAGGCTGGATAAGGTTGAGCGGAACCAGGAAGAAGACAGGTCAGACATACAACAACTGACCCTTCGTTTGCAAGCACAGGAAGCTGCTACCAACAGCCTGACCCTCTATCTTGAAGATTTGGAAAACCGTAATATGCGGAACAACATCCGCATCCGGGGTCTCCCTGAAGCAACCCGAGCAGAGGACCTAATGCCTACTCTTCAAGGCATCTTCTCTACGCTACTTGGAGAGCAATCGGAGGGGGACTCTAAAATCGAGATTGATCGGGCGCATAGGGCCATCGCTCCTCCTCCCCGACCGGGTGACCCTCCCAGAGACGTCATCTGCAGAATTCACTTTTTTCAGGAAAAGGAGGCAACTATGGCGGCGGCGAGGAGGAGGGGTCCCTTTGACTTCGATGGTGCGGAGTTGCACTTTTATTCTGACCTCTCGAGATCCACATTGGCGAGACGAAGAACCCTTCGCCCGTTGCTGGAGCTGCTTAAACGAAATAACGTGACGTGCCGGTGGGGTTACCCCTTTTCCCTGATTGCTTCCAAGGGGGGCAAAACCTTCGCGCTTCGCAAACATGAAGACTTGCCGGTGTTTCTTCAGCAGTTTGGACTTCGACCTCTTCAGATCCCGGACTGGTTGAGTGCCACCCCGGACCCATATCCTTCACAGGTCAGAGGACGTAGATCCTCTCAGCCCCTAACGCGTGAGCCTGTCTGGATGTGATCAACGCACGTTCTTTCACCATGATGTAAAGGACATTGCTATATATGATGGACCTCTTCCCCCCTATGCTCTTACCTCCGATCGGGTCCTTCGGACTGCCTACTGACAGGTCGTATGCCCCCTTATATAAGTTGTATTGTTACGTATGTATTTGCCTGTTTACGCTGTCTTAAATGCTGGACTACTGTGACTTTTTACAGGTCCTTGCACTGCACTTTCATGGGAGGCGCTGCTCTCTGGGCGGTGGGTTGGGGGGGGCCGCGGTCTGGGCGGAGGCTGGCGGGTGGCGCCTGGGCTACGGTCCTCCCTCCCGGTTTGGGGACCGGCGCCGACCATTTGAGGGGAGGAGGGCCGAATCATGGGCCTTGTATGGCCGGGCTTGTTGACTGCTTAATTGTTTCTTTCCATTTTAGCCGTAGGACGAGTCCTAGATTCAAGTATTCAAATGTTTGGTTTATATGCTTCTTGTTTTTAGTCTAAACTCAGGGTTGCATATGCATTGTTTTGATAGGGTGTTCGATTTTGGTGGCGGCCGGGAGCTGGCGCTGAACCCGCGTGAGTAGAACGCACCCTTGTTGTGGGCGGCGGCTGGCCTCTCGGTCCCCACTTTGAGGGGCGGCGGCTTCTTGTACCCACTTTTGGGGGTGGGGGGACGTCGCTGCCTTCTCTGATCTTTCAGGAGTGGGCTATCCCCCACTCTCGTACACACCGGGCTTCCGAGCCGTTCTCCTGCTTACCCCGTGTGGTTGGAGAGCGCCTTCGGAACCTCGTTGGTCATTGTTTCGTGTACAGGTTTGAGGAACCAAACCCTGATCTCAGGTGTGGGGCGGTTCCCAACACTTCCTTTCTTTCTTTTCTTCTTTTCTGTCTTAGCTTTCTATCTCCCCCTCTTTCCCCCCCCCCCCATACCATGGTACCATGCGGAGCCCTGGTGCTAGTAATGTGCTCATCCCTCCTTACACCAATAAGCTAAGAGTGATTTCGTTAAACGCTAGAGGACTGAACACTCCTATTAAGAGATCCAAGTTAGCTCAGGAACTATCCAGACATAAAGCAAATTTCGCCTTCATACAGGAGACGCACCTTAGAGGTGACGGAGCTCCTAGACTGTCCTCCAGGTCCTTCTCCCAGTCCTATACAAGCAATGCTCCAGATGTTAAGGCAAGGGGGGTGGCAATTCTGATAGCTAAGAATACCCCTTTTCGGGTATCAGACAAAATTTCGGACGGACAGGGCAGATATTTGATCCTCAAGGGCTCTTTGTACAACAAAAAATACACGTTGGCGGTAGCTTATGCCCCTAACTCTGGACAGGTAGCTTTTTTAGAATCCTTTGTGGATAAGCTCATGGCAGTACAGGACGGCCCCATTATCCTAGGGGGAGATCTAAATGCAACGCTGGACCCTTTATTGGAGTCTTCTACAGGGCGGTCGGCCCTGGCGTACGCAGCTCTGCGGAAAATAAAAAAACTCCTTTAGAAAGCGCAGCTCTGTGACCCATGGCGAATCAGTCACCCCTCCACTAAGGTTTATTCCTTTTATTCTGCGGTACACGCCACATATTCTAGAATTGATTATATTTTAGTATCCCACTTCCTTCTGCCACATATAACAGACGCCAAGATAGAACCTACAGTGATATCAGATCATGCCCCTGTAGCTCTCTCTCTCAAGTTGGCTGGGGGATCCAGGGGGAAATGGAGGCTAAATGAGTCCCTTTTGCAGAACGAGCCACTGGTGGCTGACCTTCAAAAGGCCATTAAGGAATACTTTGAATTCAACAAAAGCACCGACACCTCTCCATTTAATAATTGGCAAGCCCACAAGGCGGTCATTAGGGGCATACTCATCAGGCACGCCACTCAGATGAAGAGGAACAGGGAGCAGGAGCTACAGAAGCGACTGGAGAGAGTTCAGGAGCTGGAGAGATCGCATAAAGCCTCACTGGCCAAGAGCAACCTCTTAGAGCTCTCTGAGGCCAGAACGGCCCTGAACTCTCTCCTGTCCTCCAGAGCTGCCTATGGTATAAAGAGATGTAAGAGGATGTATTTCGAATGGGGGAATAAGAGCAGTGCACTCTTGGCAAGAGCCCTCAGAAAGCAGCAATCATTGAATTATGTTGAAGCCATTATTGACGAGTAACAAAAAAAGCTTCATAACACCCCGGATATTGCAAGGGCCTTCCAAGTCTTTTATCAAAATGTATACAATATCCGTCCTGATGGGGCAGATCCGGGTCAGAACCGCTTGGCACAGATAAAAAGATACATTGAGGACTCCGGGATGCCGGTGTTGAGGGAGGAGGAGAGAGATGCCCTCGAAAACCCAATCTCCGTGGCGGAGCTGAAGGTTGCTGTCCTGAGCTCGCCGAACGGAAAGTCACCGGGACCTGACGGGTTCTCTGTTAGATACTATAAGCAATTTCTCCCTCTCCTTGGCCCACATTTTCTCGCGGCCTTTAACTCGCTCTTAGCGTCCCCCGCCCAAGCCACTTTCCCGAGTGAAATGCTAACCGCTTATGTAACTATGATACAGAAACCCGGGAAGGATCCACTCGCCTGTGGTAGTTATAGACCCATTTCATTACTGAATGTGGACCTTAAGCTCTTTGCAAAGATTCTGGCAAATAGACTGTCGGGGCTGCTCCCGGGGTTAGTGGACGGTGATCAGTCAGGCTTTATCCCCGGGCAGGAAGCCCGCAATAACACAACCTTATTCATAGGGTCAAACAGACCGGGGAGCCGGCTGTTCTGCTGTCCACCGACGCCGAGAAGGCCTTTGACCGGGTGAACTGGCAATTTATTAGGGCGGTTCTTGAGCACATTGGATTGGGGCCTACAATTGATTATGGCCCTCTACTCAGACCCCTCAGCGAGAATCAAGATTAATGGCACTCTATCGGGTCGAGTGGACATTGGGAATGGTACCAGACAGGGATGCCCCCTCTCTCCCTTGATTTTTGCGTTATCAATGGAGCCTTTCCTATGCAGGATCAGGGGACAGGGGGACATCCGAGGGATCGCAGTTGGATCAGCCATGCACAAAATCTCAGCTTACGCGGACAATCTACTCTTCTCCCTCACGAACCCGACAGTAGGCATCCCTGTGTTGCTGAAGGAATTTGAGAGGTTTGGTAGACTCTCTTTTTTGAAGATAAACTATGACAAGTCGGAGGCCCTGGGGGTGAACCTCTCTGTAGAAAAAACGCAGGCCCTCCTCAGAGCGTCATTCCCATTCAGATGGCCCCCTTTAGCCATTACATATCTAGGTACTAAAATTACAAAATCAGTAGATGGGATATACACTGAGAATTTTGGCCCCCTCCTCTCCAGAATTAAGACGGATTTAGCAAACTGGGACCTCCCCACCTTCTCATGGACTGGGTAGAATAAGCGTTATTAAAATGACGATCTTACCCAAAGTTCTTTACTTACTTCAAACCCTTCCTGTACATATCCCTAAGACATACTTTAAATCCCTGAATTCGATCTTTGTAAAATTTGGCAGGGACGGAGACCAAGACTGAAACTGTGACTTCTCTTTAAGCCGCGTCAAGCAGGGGGTTTAGCTTGCCCTGACCTGTTTCGGTATTGGCGTGCTGTCCATCTCCAACGCATATTGGACTGGCATCACCAAGGAGCAAAGAAGAAATGGGTGGACCTAGAGGCGACCTGGCTGCAGACCCCATTGAGGGACGCCGCTTGGTTAGCCGGTACGGGGAAGACCCTTGTTAAAGACCACCCGCTCATAGCAACCTCCCTTGGAGTCCTTGATAGCATTAGAGAAAGGGCTGAGCTATCGCCGTGGCCGACCCCTATGGTCCCGCTGGTGCGCAACCCAACCCTCCCAGTTGGCATTCTTCCTCAACTTAGAGAGACCTTTAATGAAAAAGGTATCCCAAGAGGGATGGACCTCATATCACATTCTGGGTGGACGCGATTGGAGGACCTCAGAGAGAGATGGGACACGCACCTGTTTGACCATTGGCTTTTGTTTACTTTTCAGAGCTTTCTGCTGAGTTTGGGGCCCAAGCAGGCGCTGACCAGGGCCCTGACCCCCTTTGAACGATTAGCGATTGAGCGGGACCCCCCTCCGAAGCTAGTGTCACAATTATATGCTCTGTTGGGGAGCTCTGAGGACACTGACCCCCCTCGCTTCTGTGTGGACTGGGAGAGGGACCTGAACAGGCAGTTGACGGAGGATCAGTGGAGATACATATTTCTAGCAACTCATAAGACCTCTATATCCTCAAAGATACAAGAAACAAACCATAAATGCCTCACACGGTGGTATTATACTCCGCAGAGACTGCATAGGATGACTCCGTCTGCCCCTGTGGAATGCTGGAGATGCCAGCAAGCGTTGGGGAGCTTTTTTCATATATTTTGGGACTGCCCCAAGATAGTGCCCTTCTGGCAATCTGTAGCCGGAATCGCTGGGGAGATTGTGGGCCATCCGGTGCCCCGGGACCCATCTCTCTTTCTCCTGCACTGGGGGATGTACCTCTGAAGACTTATAAGAAGTCTCTCCTGAGACATCTCATTAATGCAGCAAAGGCTGTCGTTCCGAGACTATGGGGGTCGGAGGTGGTCCCTTCAGTGACGGACTGGGTGGGAGAAATCAATCGTGTTATGGAAATGGAGGAGCTCACCGCCTCTATCCATGAGAACACGCCACAATTTTTGCAGACTTGGACACCATGGTTCCTTTTTAGGGATACTGACAGGTTCAAGCAGCTCACAGCTGGCGATCCCCGGGTAGCCCCTTAGTTCCTTCTACTACTTTATCCACCCCAAGCTACTCCTGGTCTCCATGTAACGTGTGGTGGGGGACTGAGGACCCCTGGCTGGTGCTTGAGGTTGCACCTTGCTCAGTCGATTTTCATAGAATCCCTATTCTCCCCTCCCACCCCAGACCCCCCCCTTTTTTCTTCCCTTTGCTCCTTTTCTTAGTCTTTCCCCTCTCTTCGTCTTTTCTCTCTCTCTCTTTGATCCCTTCTGTGTTGAGCCAGCTCGCCTCAGAGCAGGATGTTTACTAGCGGTCTTATGGTGGCTTTCCCCCTGGGTTGGTGGGGCCCGCCGCGGGTGCCAGATGCCTGGTCACCGCGGGGGTCTGTTGCCGAACTGGGTGGACAATAAAGCACACACATCATATGTCATATTTTGTTTTTAATAGAAATGAGCAATTGTTAATGGTTCTTAACTTTATGCACATGTATCTTAATTGACTGTATATACATTGGCTGGCTCTGTAAAGTCACTCCATTGTACTTATTCTTTCACTTCTGTACTGACTTGTTATAATTCTGAAAATAAAGAATTTTAAAAAAAATATGGGTACACCATAACCAACAATAGACGGAGGAGGAAGAAGCCAAGGAAGCTTGCTCCTAGCCCCCCATAGACCAAGTCACCCAGAAGATAATCCCGTCTCCAAAGGGGCTGAAGGGGATGAATCAGCTGTCAAGCCCTCAGACTAGAGTCTGTAGATTGGGATGACATAAGAAGGAGCCTGACAAGGGCAGAACCGCACTCCTGAGAGAGCGTACAGGTCCGCTGACCTCAGCAGAAGCATATGTGAACCACAGTTTACTAGGCCACCCAGGGGCCATCAATCTCACGGGACTCTTCATCAGCACGACCGTGCGCAGAACCCCACATAACAGGGTGAATGAAGGGAAGACATATAAAATAGAAAGTCTATACATAAATTTACTAAGCCCCCATGACCACAGTCAGAATATTCTGGGACAGTAAAAACAAGGGCAGAGCCCCTGTGACATAAGTGAGACCCAACAGAGCCACCCTAGTTGGCTCTCAGAGGGACACCAGGATAGCACAACCTGCCACTGAAAGACATCCATTGGAGCGAATACCACTGAGGAGCAGGGGACGTAGACCCCCACCAAGATCAGGATCAGGAGCCTTCCAGGAGAATCATCCTGCTTCAAGCTCCAGACCCATAATAAAACAGGCCATTGTCTTCCAACAGGCCAAGAATCCCCAAATAGACAGGTCCTAAAGAGGAGAAGTCCAGCAGTATAGAGTCAACTGAAAGCTCATTGTTTTAACAAAGCCAGTAGGTAAGATGGACCCTATAAGGGACCCTACCTAGGAACCACGGGGGGGTTTGGAAGAATTCCCCTCCCCCTCCCCCCGCCAACCTGCGAGACTTGGTACCGAAGGTAACCATGCACAGGAAGATGCAAGCAAAGAAGGGGGGTGCCCCCTGACAGGGTCCTTGAATATAACCAGCTCAAGAGGAACCACCGTACCAAGGGGGAATGAGCACAGACCTAGCTCCAGGGGTGCCGGAACCCCATGTAGGATCAATAACCTACTGTGCCAAAGAGCCCAAGGGCTCGGTATATAAGGGAAATAATCTGAAACGCCACCAACAGGCCCACCTGCTGCAATCCTGCCTGGTGAAAGTAATGTGTCAGCAAAGAGGGACAGAGCCCCTGTGACCAGGAGTCCACTTATTGACAAAGAAGAAGGCTCAAGCCTGAACCAAATCCAAGGAATGGGGATAGCGAATAAAGGACCCTGAGGGATTGAGGTGACTGAGCACCCATCCAAATAACTCCCAGAGGACACCGCCGGCCGACTAACCCACTTGGTCGGACGTAGAAATTGGGGAGTAAGAAAAGACGACCCGGTGTGTCCTAGTGCGGACGCCCCACAGGCATGTCCGAGACATCACCCCCATCTGCGCCATGGCGCGTAGCCTGGGAGCGGAAGAGAGGCCAAAAACAAGGCCCCAATCCGCAGGGATTGGTCCTGCAACACTGACTGGTAACGGTCTTGGTGTCCAGAAGACAGAGGGGGAACTAAAAGGGTCTAGAACTCCACAGGAGGCCAGAAGCCTCCCTTGCACAGGGCGCCTGTGTTCCAAGACAGAGATATCATACAGGGACTACCTGTGAGTGTAGAATTGCCAAGCCTACCATAGGCCAGCATGGCCCAGACTGTCTCATCATTTTGAGGGAAAGAGAAAGGTTAATATAGAGGCCATCGCCCCATTCTGTTAAGGGCAACCTGCAAGTAAGCCCAGACCCTGCAGGCCGAGTACGGCCTGCACCAACTCCTGAGGGGAAAACAGGGGCTAGAAGCACCCTGACAACCTCTGAGAGGGACCGCCCAGCAAATTCTATCCTGTGTCCAGGGGGACCACCAGGAGAAGATACGCTCCCAGATAGGAGGCCGGTGCTGTGGCAGTCCCAGAAGGGCGAGGGTGACCCTTCATGCTTGGGAAGTCTTGGCAGATTTGGACTTAGCCCTGCCAGAGGGCCCAGGGCGTTGCCTTCCCACCCCGTGGTGGAAATCCACTCCGAAAGGAGGAGGCCGAGACGGCCTTCTGCGTAGGGGTGCCTTACCCTTTTTTCCAAAAAGGTCCAAACGGGGCCCAAATAGACGCCGTCCTCTGAAAGGAAGGCCAGTGAGAGCCTTTTTCGTATCATCATCAGCACCCCACTGTCGCAGCCAGACCAGGCAGCGAATAGCTACCACAAGGGCAGAGGTTCTAGCACACATCTTAATGGTGTCATCCAGCGCTGAGAGGATAAACCTCACAAACACATCACATCCTGAGAGCGCATTAAATACCTCCCAGGGGAGGTCATCAGGTCGGTGATCAAGTAGTTTTCTAGTGAGAGTCCTGGCGGCCACCGCAGTGATGGCCGCGGCACAGACCGGGCGCAGAGCCGTCCCTGCACACGAAAAGGTGTGGGAAGCCAGTCTGTCAATGCGCCGGTCCTCAGCATCCCGAAGGGTACGGTAATAAGGAGCAGTCATGAAGGGGGGACAGGAGGTGCTGACCAAAAATACAACTCTGTGAAGTACTCACCTGTAGAGTTGGTATTATACGCATACAGCACGTCCTGCTCCCAAATAGTCATAACATGTGGGTAGTCCTCCGCCGCCGTGCACTGCAGACATGTAGAAAACAAGCTCCTCCCGGCTCTACATATACTGGAGCCTCCCACAAATCCCCAGCATTGAAAAGCAGTGAGAAGAGAAGCCAGAAGGAACCAACCACCCAGAATAACTGGTAGCAATATCTGAAGCGATAATAATCACCATACAGGGGATCCAGAATTAGTGAAACCAGGGTGGGGTGGAGTAGGACGTGCTGCATGCGTTTAATACCACCTCTACAGGTGAGTACTTCAGAGTTGTATTATTCTAAGCATACAGCACGTCCTGCTCCCGAATAGTCATAACATGTAGGACATCCAATAGCAGTGTCCATAAGCAGGGTGGGATCCCCAGAAAAGGCAAGGCACAGCGGACAGTAAAGGCGCTGTCACCTGCAAAACTTGCAACACGCATGACAAGAGCATAGGCTCCAACATCAGTCTCATAACAGAACCAAGCAGGTATGAACAGAGACAGGCCATAAGGCAAGTAATTGAACTAACAGAGAAACAAAACCCTGGTGCTGAAGGGAACGTGATACCCAAGCACCCATGATAACAGAGTAACCAATAACGGGGAAGAAAAGCTCCCCTGAAGGAACATAGGTCAGTGTAGTGACCCAACCAGCTCACAGGCAAGGAAGCCTTGTGGCAACTCTTGTAACACCCTCAAGGGGAACAAAAACAGGGCACCCGACCAAGGCGGGAATACAACCCCTTAAATACCAGGAAGCCAAGGCTTCCCCAGGATCAGAGAAAAACCAGAAGGAGCGCTCCAAGGCGCAATGGCGCTGGAATAGATATCAGGCGCATACCTAAGGAAGCGCCCGTAGACTTCCAAGAACAGCAGTCCCCCAAAGGCCAAGGAGGCCAGCATGGGAAGAAGTGCAAAAATCTGAAGAGGGATGTAGGCCCTCACAATTAGTATATTAGTAATCAGCCCATGGCTATACAAAAGGGTCTGAACCAAGGGTCCAACAGACCACCTGGGCCAGAGGCCCAGGATAGAGGGAACACCCCCAGGCATGGGGTACCTGTAGCCGCATATAGCCGTATATGTTTATATGAGTATACACAGCTTCAGGGAACAATTAGCCATAACCATCGTCTCAGGCCCAAGTCTGAAGGAGTCAGAAGGCCCCAGCAATAGCGGTCTGGAGTCCAGGGCAGCCGATACGTTATCCAAGCAGGATCCCCTGGAAGTCCGCAGGGTAACAGGATGAAAGGTTTGATCCCCACAGGGACTTATGGAACTACTGGGTGACAGAACCAGACTCCTGTAGGAAAGGCCAAGATAGGCCTACACCATCAGAATCACCAGATGGGGAGCCAATCCCAATTTAAACTGTAATGGCTTTAAGACCCCGGGGACCGATAACGCCTCATCACAGGGAGACTAAGGCCCCTGTCAGTCAATATGGGAACCACCCAGCCACTATAGGTGGAATAAAGGGAACTGGGGAGCTTGCCACCGAACCTCCACTCATACTAGGTCACCCTGAAGATGAGGCCCGCCCCCAAGGGGGAATTAGCAATCAACCCCCAGACAGGAGGCCTTTGATTGGAAACAGAAAGAGACCTGATAAGGACTGGACCGCATCCCAGCTGGGATATCACAATTCCGCAGCCCTCGGCAGAGGCGTCTGTGAGCATTACTCCCAAGGCCGCCTAGGCCATAGATCCCCTGGGACTCATTATCCATCCAGCCGTGCGCAGAGCCCAAATGTAGGTTGGTGAGAAGAAGGCATATGGGATAATAAGGCTAACCCTAGATACGCAGGCCCACCAACATAAACCAGAATATCCTGGGAACGTAGGGACAAGGGCAGAGGCCCTGTGTCAGAAGGGAGATCCCTCAGAGCCACTCTAGGCTCCCTGGGCAACCCAGGATGGCAAAAACTTGCCACTAAGTGCAACCATAGAAGCGAATACTGCTGAGAAGCAGGGGGGGGGGGGGGGGGTAGAACCCCACCCAGGTCAGGGACCCCCAGAGGTAGCAGCCTGTCACAATCTCTAAACCAGCATTACAACATGCCATCATCTAACAACAGGCCAGGAATCCCTCATGAACCGACCAGTCCTAAAGGAGGGGAAGCCCCGCCATATAAAATCAAAAGGGGCCACCGTTACAGCGAGCACAGCAGATAAGATGGACCCTCTAAGGGCCCAACCTAGAACCCCGTGGTTCATGGGAGAGATTTGGCTCTCCCGTTCCAACCTGCTAGACTGGCACCCAGGGGGGCCATAATCTAGGAGATGCTAGCAAGGAAGGGAGGTGCCCCCCCCGAAGGGGCCCTTGCCAATGGGAAGTTCCAGAGGAGCCAGTTTACCAAGAAGGCCTGAGCACAGACCAAGCACCGGGGTGCAGGGACATATGAAGGTTTAGTAACCTACTGCGCCGAGGAGCCCGAGGGCTCGGTATATAAATGACATCTTGATGTGCCACCGACAGACCCACCAGCTGCCATCCCGCTTGGTGAAGGTAAGGCGCAAGTAAAGGAGGGCAGAGCCCCCGAAACCAGGGGTCCCCTAATGCCAGGGAAGAAGGCAGCAAGCCTGAACCAATTTCCCCGGGACGGGGAATAGTGAATAAGTGACGGTGAAGGGATGGGGAATTTAAGCAACCACCCAGTAGCTTCTAGGGGACACTGTCGGCGAACCGACCCACTTTGTTTGACGCAGAGGCAGGGGAGTAAGGAAGACGACCCGGTAGGTCCCAACGCCGAAGCCCCACCTCAGGCGTATCCCCATACCCGCCAGGCTAGTAGCCTGGGCACGAAGGGAGGCCCCCTGCAGATCCTCAAGCTGCAGGGTTGATCCTGTGACACTGGCTAGAATAGTCTAAGGCGTGCCCCAGACCCCAGAGAAGCTGAGAAGAGCTAGAGCCTCGCAAGAGGCCGAACCCCCCCCCCCCCCCGCGCAGGGGCCCGTGGCCCAAGACAGATATGTCATATATGGATTACTTGCAAGGGCAGAAAAGCAAAGCCTGCCGTAGGCCCATGGGGTCCAGACTACCTCGTACTAATGAGGGGGGAGGAAGGAAAAGAATGCCCGATAAGGCAATTGCCAAGGCGCGCCCAACACTGCAGGCCCTAGTCCGGCCTGCGCCAGGTTCAGAAGGGAGAGCAGGGCTAAAATTACCCTGACAGGAAACTGTGGGGGGGACCGCCAGCGAGAACCCATCCTGAGCCCAGGTGGGCTACATCCCGGGACCGCCATAAGGAGAAGGCATATTCCTGGATGTGAGACAGCTGTGCAGTCGCCCCCTCGCCCAAAGTGGCGAGGGCGCCCCTTCATGCTTGTGAGGTTTTGGCAGATTTGGGCTTGGTCCTGCCAGAAGGCCCAGGGCGCTGCCTGCCCGCGCCATGCTGGAAGTCCACGCCGAATAACTGGAAACACACCTCAGATTCACGTTTAACACTAACGTAGGGAGGTGGAGGGGTGACCCTGCCTCGTGGAGGCCGGAGCGGCCTTCTGCGCAAGGGTGCTATAGCCTTTTTTTCCAAAAAGGTCCAAGCGGGCCCCAAATAACCGCCGTCCTCTGAATGGAAGGCAAGTGAGAGCCTTTTTCGTAGCTCCGTCAGCACCCCACTGTCGCAGTCAGACCAGGCGGCGAATGGTTACCGCAAGTGCTGAGCTCCTAGCACACATCTTAATGGTGTCATCCAGTGCCGATAGAATAAACTTCACAAAGGCTTCGCAGTCTGATAGGGCACTAAACACCCCCCAAGGAAGATCCTCAGGGCGGTGATCCAGTATCTTTCTGACAAGAGTCCTGGCGGCCACCGCAGTGATGGCGGCGGCACAAACCGGGCGCAGGGCCGTCCCAGCACACGAGAAGGTGTGTGATGCCAGTTTGTCAATGCGCCGATCCTCAGCATCCCGGAGGGTACGATAAAAGGGGGCAGTCATAAAAGGGGGGGTTTGTGACCCCTATAACCGGCGCATCCACCACCAGGGGAGCTGACCATAAATTGACCACATCAGGGGGAAAAGGGTACTTCCATTCCCAGACCCCTGGAATCCCTTTCAGCTTATCAGGCGATTCCCATTCCTGGGATATAATATTCTGGAAATGTTCCTGTTCTAGGAACTCCAAGCGCGGCGGCGCTGTATGGAAGGCCTCCTTTTTAGGCTTGTCAATCTCCCCCCCCGGGGAGATTCCCAAGACCTCAAAGATTTTGATCAGTATTTCATCCGTATCACACAGACCCCAGGAGCCAGGCTCGGATTCGTCACGGCCCGCGGGCATCCCATGGGAGGAGCCCGAGTCTGAGAATAGCTCAGCTTCCTCAGAAGGGTCAGGGTCCTGCATATCATCAGAATCATCGGTATCGTTAGGAACCGGAGAACCTGGGGGCGTCAGGGACCGCTTTTTACTAGGGCCCATATACTCCGCCAATCCAGAGAGCACCTGTTCCGCTGTGGGCAACGCTCTCGGCACCTCTTGCAGGTCATCCCCGCTGGATTAGGACTCATCATGAGCGAAGTTTGGGAGCGGGGAGACGGGGGTGAGGAAGGGAGGATCCTCTGTTAGCAACGCCTGTGCTGCACACTGTCCGCAGACTTGAGCCCTGTTGGCCTCAGCCAGGGTCTGGCCACACACTGCACACAGCCGGTCACGTCCCGGAGGGACCCCGGTTCCATAATTGTGAAATGCCTCCATATGGTGAATTTTATGCAGTATAACGCAGGGAATTATGCAATAAGCAACCCTGGATGCCCCAACCTGCTAGTAATGTGGGAGATTTGTAAAGAGGGCCCGTGTAATATATGTTAGGCCGGGGCCGGTAACGATGTCTTGGCTTCTGAAAGACACAATGGGACAAGGGGAGAGGAGTTAGTGCCATGCTCTGATCGAACAGACCTAGAAATCATAACGCCCCGGAGGGCACTTACATGACGAGGAAGGAGACGAGCCACACCACGCGCGTACGGGAAGATAAGAGAAAATGGCGCCAGCGAACCTCGAGGGGAGGGCCAGGCCAGGCTGTGACGCAATACTCGTCAGGGCGAAGCTCCAACCGTACAGAGTGGATGTATAAGTCTCATGCTGACATGCTAAATGAAGCTGCCGAGCAGCAGATGGTTAGTAAAAAGCCAGCACACACTGTATAGCGAGACCTGACACTGACCCCCTAACTCAGGGACCGAAGTCTAAAGGCGACATAGCGCTAGGGCTGCCACACATATCCCCCCCCCCTTTTCCCCCCCGAGTTACGGGGGGAAGCGGACGATGTCCATGGACTAATTTTGTGAGGGCCACGGGCAAAATTGCGGGAGGGGCATCCTCTATAGGCTCACCATCGGCCTGACCGCCTACCCTATGGAGGGGGATTGCGGTGGAGCATGGCTCCGTTCAGCACACCAGGTGCTACCTACCTTCACCCGACCCGCGCAGCCTAGACTGGGAGGCATATTTCTTCTGAAGAGGACAGGTGGAAATAGTCCCACAGGACCTTGGGCCGTAAGGCCCGCTCGCCTGCGAGAGCGTGATACTTCATGTCTTCGAAGTTCCAGCACTGCAGAGAAATCTGGGGATTTGTGGGAGGACCTCCAGTATATGTAGGGCCGGGAGGAGCTTGTTTTCTACATGTCTGCAGTGCACGGCGCCGGAGGCAGAGGACTACCCACATGTTATGACTATTCGGGAGCAGGACGTGCTGTATGCTTAGAATAGTTAACCACATCAGGAGGGAAAGGGTACTTCCCATCCCAGACCCCTGTGATCCCTTTAAGTTTACAAGGTGATTCCCATTCTTGGGATATAAGATTCTGGAAATGCTCCTGTTCCAGGAATTCCAAGCGTGGCGGCGCTGTGTGGAAACTCTTTCTTAGGCTTGGGAGCCTCTCCAGGAGGGGAGGTAGACAAAACCTCAAAGATCTTAATAAGTAGTTCATCTGTGTCACACAGGCCCCAAGAACCGGGCCCAGTATCATCACGGCTCCAGGGCATCTCATCCGAGGAGCCCGAATCGGAGAATAGCTCACCATCTCCATCAGAAGGATCAAGGTCCTGCATAGCAGCAGATTCATCAGTATCATTAGGAACCGGAGAACCAGGAGGCATCAGGGACCGCTTCTTTCCAGGGCCCAATCGCTCCGCCAAACTAGACAGCACCTGCTCAGCCGTAGGCAGCCTGTGCGGCACGACTTGCTGGTCATCCCCGCTCGAGTGAGACTCATCGGGGTGAGATTTAGGTCCGGGGAGACAGGTGTATTGAAGGGAGGTGCAGCCACCGGCAAACCTGATTGCAGGGTCAGTGCCTGTTCAGCACACGGTCCGCAGACCCGTGCTCTGTCAGCATCAGCATGGGGCTGACCACACACTGTACACAGCCGGTCATGTCCCCGAGGGACCCCGGGTACATAATTCTGAGATGCCTCCATATGGTGATTATCTGAGCAGTATGCCCGCAGGGATTTACGCAATAGGCAACCCTGGATGCCCCAAGACCCGCTAGGAATGTGGGAGAATGTGTTATGTGGATCCACTATAATATATGTTAGGCCGGGAGAAGCCACCGAAATCCTGGCGTCTGAAAGACCTAATGGGATAAGAGGGGGGTGTCAGTGCCATGTGCAGACGAATAAAAAATCAGAGGAACAAAAAACCGCCCGGGAGGGCACTTACACGACCAAGGGAGGAGGCGGATCACAACCACGCGCGCGAAGACCGTCAAAATGGCACCAATCGAACCTAGAGGGGCGGGCCTGATCTGGCTGTGACGCGGGGAGCGTCATGCCGAGTCCCCGCGTCCCCCAAAGAGCGCGAAGCTCTAACCAGCGTGACGTCAATGACAGTAGTGGATAGGACACACATACATAATGTAATTAAGGAGATTGCTCTCACACTAGAGAATGATGCTGCCGCCCGGGCTGCACACTAATGTAATGAAAGGACACACCGCGCGCAACCAGAAGGTTTATGTGGAGCAAGGAGCGCGGCACAGACACCCAAGTTTAAATAAAGTATCAACGGCCTTAAACGTGTTAATATTACACTGGGACTGCCACACATACCCCCCCCCCCCCCTTTCTTTTCCCCCGAGCTACTGGAGGAAGCGAGAGAGAAGCGGACCTGCACCCAGGGTTTATCGCTATGAGGGGCACGGGCAACAATGCGGGAGGGGCATCTAATGGAGGCTCACCATCGGCCTAAACCGCCTACCCTATGGTGGGGGATTGCGGTGGAGCGTACCTTCACCCGACCAGCGCAGCCCAGGCTGGGAAGCACATCTTTATCAAAGAGGACGGGTGGAAATAGTCCCGCAGGCTGTAATAGCCCCGCTCACCTGCGAGAGAGTTGATACTTCATGTCTTCGCAGTCAGCACTGCAGAGAAATCTGGGGATTTGTGGGAGGTCCCTGGGTATATGAAGGGCCGGGAGGAGCCTGTTTTTGCATGTCTGCAGTGAACAGCGCCCTCTGGAGGAGGATTACCCCACGTCTAAGTATTACATTGGAGCAGGACGTACTGTATGCTTAGAATAGAAGAGAGCTCTCTCATTCTCACCTGTACCTTTGGACAAGCGTGGCCCGCGACGGAGCACCCAATCAACAAGCAAGGCGGTCGGAGCGTTGGCCCACAGGTTTGGTAAGCCTGCTGTGGGGGAGGGATGATGGGTTGGACTCCCTGTGCATTATACGAGGGATCTTGCCCCTCATTCTCCCATTGCAGCGAACCCCTAGGGCGCACCTTTGAAGTTCCCGTTCTGGAATGTTTGGACTTTTGTGTTCCTTACCTGCTCCCCTGTCATATTTTATTGGTACCCCCTTGCTCATTCTCCTTTAGTATATTATCCTTGCGGCTCTCCTGCTGTTTGAGTCCCATTTGGCGCATTGCCTATTGTTTTACATATGTCCTTAGTGGTTTGTTATAGGCGTTTTTTTTTTGTATTTTCTGTATACTACCGCTCACTTATTTTGCTTTCAGGTTAATTGGGCCGGGCGCTCAGGTTTCAAGGCCCTGCATACTCCTTGCTCCCTTTCTCGCTGGAATACCGTCGGGATAGGACGTTTTTCTCATCTGACCCCCGTTGCGGGTCAGTTTCTAGGCTGGTTGGTCTAGGGATCTCCACTTAGAGACCCCTCCAACCAGACAGTTTCCCTTTGGGGTGAAGGACCTCTCTACCCCACTGGGACATTTTTCTAGGGAAGGTTTTGTATCTAGTTTTGTTGTTGTTTTAGAATGCTCTCTGTTTCTTCTCTCGTCTCGCTTCCCCCTCCCTCCCTTTTTCCTTGGGTGTCCAGCCCCCTTACATTAGCAGATAATCTGTGGCCTTACGATGGCTGTTAAAACTTGTCTCACTGAACGTTCAGGGATTGAATGCCCCCCAGAAAAAAGTGAAGGCGTTCCGTCAGATGAGGGCCCTGCATGCCGATATTGTCTGCTTTCAAGAGACTCATTTCACTAAAAAGAATACTCCTAAATTTCTCAGTTCAGACTACCCTCTCTTTTTCACGGCATCGGCAGATACCAAGCAGAAAGGAGTCCTCATCGCTTTTAAGCGCTCCCTCCCATTCTCTATGGAACAGACAATTCGGGATCCTCAGGGTCGCTTCTTAATTGTTACTGGTAAGATACAAGACCAACTAGTCACTATTGCCACTTTTTACGCACACAATCAGAACGCTTTTTTGAGGTGTTCCTTAAGACTCTGGACCCCAGGTACAGGGGCTTCTCATATTGGCGGGTGACTCAAATCAAATCTTGCACCCCTCTCTGGATAGGCATATGGTGGGGCGCCTCTTGGATTGCCCCAGGGTGAGCTCCTCAGGAAAGGTGTTCCGTTCCCTACTAAATCAATACCATCTTGCTGACGCATGGAGGGAGGTCCATCCCTCCAAGAGGGACTTCACTCATTACTCCTGCCCGCACAACGTCTTTACGAGAATAGACCACATTTTCTTGCAGCTCCCCTCTTTGCCACACCTCTCTCACTCCTCTATAGTCCCGATCGCCTAGTTGGATCACGATTAAAGCCTCCTTTAACTTTTCATGGCATGAGAGCCATATCAAATATTTAGGTGTCCACCTGACTGAAAATTATGACTCCCTCTACGCTGCCAATTATCCCGCTATTCTTAGAGACCTCCGCTCCCTGTTAACTTCATGGGCCAAAATGCATCTTTCGTGGCTCAGCAGAATAGCTGCCGTAAAAATGTCTTGGCTTCCCAAAATACTCTACGCCTTTCGGGTCCTGCTGGTACCGATGAAGGCCGCATATCTAAAGGGTCTCCAATCCTCTTTGAACTCCTTCATCTGGGGTCAGCAAAGGTCTAGAGTTAACCGTATGACAATGTATAGATCCAAACAGCAGGGAGGACTTGGCTACGCTATTATTCTGCATGCCAGATTGCGCAAATGGCTGCTATTCATGCTGGTGAGGATAGACCACTATGGGTAGACATCGAGCAGGCCAGTTGTACCCCGACTGCCATTTCAAATTTATTATGGCTGCCCCCAGTAGCTTACAAGGGTATTGACAATCCGGTCTTGAAGCATTCTCTCAGAGTTTGGAAAATTAACAGAGCCAAAGGCCACCTCACCTCCCCCTTCTTTCGATCCTAGGTAATCCTGAATTTCTCCCGGCTTACCTGGAACCTGGCGCATTTAGTCGGTGGAAATCACAAAATTTAACTAGGATTAAAGATCTTGTCTCTCATAGGGGAATTTTAACATTTCCCGAGCTCCAATCCCTTAGAGACATCCCGAACAGGGAATATCTCCGCTACCTACAAATATTCCACTACATATCCACCAAGTCTAGAACGGGAGGTATTAAAAGTCCACCTTCATCATTTGGGTTTGCTTGTGGATCACAACATCTTGGGAAGGGAATGATTGCCATGGTCTACAGGAAGTTGAATGATCTAGAGGAGGCGCCTCTTCCAACCTACACGAATAGTTGGGAAGCGGACCTCGGTGTAAACATAACGCCTAGTGAATGGAAAATTGCATGGCGGAACTCATTTTCCTGGTTCCTGAATACGGGCGCCAGGAGGTTAATATTAAGGTCCTACTCCGATGGTACCTAGTTCCAGATAAGATCCACAGATTTTATCCCTCTTACCCAATGGAGTTTTTAGAGGGGTACATATCCATATATGGTGGGAGTGCAGGGTGGCCTGTCACTTTTGGGTTAAGGTCTTTTACCTTTTAAGGAGAGCAACTGGTCTACACTTGACCCTCTCACCTCAACGTGCCTTACTTAATTTGAAACCCCCCCGGTTGTAGGAGATCACAATTTGAACTTATCAGACATATCCTTACAGCTGCTAACTTATCATAGCCCGTTCTTGGAAGAAGAAGACGATTCCTAGTGGAAGTCTGGTCCCTCGCATCAATGTAGTCATGTTTTTTGAGAAGATGGCAGCCTCGATGCGAGGCGACCTTGCTCCCTTCCTAACCACCTGGGAGGGTTGGATTGCACACTTTCACCCTAAACATTTTGACCATTCTCTTCTCGGATCCTAGTGATCTGGTGATCACTACTCGCACCTGCTGGTGGCTGGACACCCTCCTCCCTATTCTTTCCCCCTCTTTTCCCCCTATTTCCTACATTCTAACCTCCTAACCTCCCGTTCTCTCTTCTAAGGTGCGTAGTACTTTACCACACGCACCTTATACCTTGCATTTGGAGACTCTGTTTCCTATTTGTGTATGTGTTGACACCCTCTTGGGTGTGGTTACATGCTCCACATAACGTAAAATATATTGTAATGTTATGTACTCCTACTATATTTTCAATAAAAATATTGATGAAAAAAATAATGGCCAGGGGAGCATCCTGCACATGTTCAAAGGGAGCACCCTGCAAGGCTGACAGAACCAAGTTCAAATCCCAAACAGGCACCATAGGTTTACGTGGGGGACGCACATGAGTGACCCCCTGGAAAAAAGTCCTGATCAGAGGGTGCTGGGGGCAGAAACCTGACCCTTCTGAGTACTGAGTTGGAGCCCCATCTCCAACCCATGCTGCAGGAACTCCAGAATCCTGGGAATAGAGAACACACGACAGGGAAGAGACCTAGACTCACACCAGTCAATGTAGGCACGCCAAACCCTGTAACAAATGGAAGAGGAAGACTTCTTCCTAGCTTTAATCAAAGTATCCACAACTGAGGAAGACAGCCCCTTCTCCAGCAAGATGGAGGTTTCAGCAGCCAAGCCGTCAAAGCCAGAGTTTGTAAATTGGGATGGCGTAGTGAGCCCTGAGTGATCAGATCTGGCACCAAGGGCAGAGCGTATCTACTGCCAGCTGTACGTCTGCGAAACCACACTCTTCTTGGCCACCTGGGGGCCACCAGAATTGCTGGCACCCCTTCCAGAGCAATCTCGCGCAGAACCCTGCAGGGGAATTGGGGGGGGGGGGGGGGGGGGAAGACATACAGGAACTGAAAGTCCTTCCATGAAATTGCTAGCGCATCCGAGGTCAGGGCCAGAGGATCCCTGGACAGAGAGACAAAAGCTGGAAGCTTGTAATTGTGGCAGGACGCAAACAGATCCACATCTGGTTGGCCCCAACGGTGACACAGAGGATTGAAACACCCTGCTGCATAGGGACCATTCTCCCTGGCAAGAGGTCCCCCTGCTCAGAGAGTCTGCCAGGTGATTTTCCACCCCCGGGATGTACACAGCTGAAATGCAGGGGACATTGGCCTCCGCCCAAGTCAGGATCAGAGACGCTTCCTGGAGGGCCCCCTTGCTCCTGGTCCCTCCTTGATGATTGATGTAGGCAACTGCCGTCTGGTTGTCTGAGCGCACCTGACCAAGCAGGCCCTGAAGATGAGTAGTCAAGTGAGCCAGAACTAACCTGATCGCTCGCAGCTCCAAGACATTGATAGGTGTGTGGGCCTCCTGAGGGCCCCACCTCCCCTGGAACCGCAGAGACTTCCAGAAACCCCCCAACCTGACAGACTGGCATCCGTGGTGACCGTCTCCCAGGAAGGGGCAATAAAGGATCTGCCCCTCAACAGGTTCCTTGAGTCCGTCCACCACAAGAGGGACCTCCTGACCAGGGGGGAGAGCACACAGACTCTGTCCAGGGACGCTGGGTCCTTGTCCCATACAGACAATAGGTGAAGTTGCAGAGGAACCGCTGCAAAGCACGCCACCATCAGGCCCACCAGCTGCATCCCCTGCCTACTGGATGGATGGGGACAAGCTAGGAGAGCCTGAGCCTGTGCAATCAGATTGTCCACCTTCTGCTGAGGCAGGAAGATCCTTACCTGAACTGTATCCAGATTCATTCCTAGTAATGGAGTTACCAAGGAAGTGGACAAGGAGGACTTGGGGTGGTTGATCACCCATCCAAATGACTCCAGAGTGGACACCACCAGCTGAGTATCCAACTCTGCCTGATGTAGAGACTAAGAAGTGATGAGGATGTCGTCCAGATAGGGAAGCATGCTGACACCCTGACGTCTGAGTAGAGACATCCCGCCAGCCAGCACCTTGGTGAACATCCTGGGAGGTGAACTGAGGCCGAAGGCAAAGGCCACAACTTGGTAATGTTGAATCATCAGAGCGAACCTGAGGAACTTGTGATGACCTGGGAGCACAGGAATATGAAGGTAAGCATCTTTGATGTCCATAGAAGTCATGAAATCTCCCTTGCGCAGGAACTGACGGCAAAGCGCAGAGTCTCCATGTGAAAGCGCCTATCCATGACCAAACTTATTGAGAATCTTTAAGCCCAGGATGGACCTGACAGAACCATCTTTTTTGGGATACTGTAAATAGGTTGGATGAAAAAAAACACATGCCCTCTTTCTCTTAAAGGCACCTGGCAGATGACCCCCAGCTCCAGGAGGCCTTGCACAGCATGCACTAGCTCCTGAGCTGACACAGGGCCCTGAGGAATCCAGGACCTGATGAATTTTGGTGGGGGATCGGCAGCAACCTCCAACTTGTAACCGGAGGACACTACCTCCTGAATCCACCGGTCTGAGACCTGAAGCCTCCAGATGAGAGCGAAGCGCTGCAGCCATCCCCCCACACGGATGGGCGAGGGCGCCCCATCATGCCTGAGGTGGCTTGGGAGATTTGGCTTTGGGACCCCAGGAGGAGCCAGGACGTCCACGTCCTCTGCCTCTACCCCAGAAAACTCCCCAGGCCCCAGGGAAAGATGCCCCCCTTCCCTGTCCTGCCCCACGGTAAGGGGAAGAGGAGGAACCCTGACCCCGAAAGGGCCGGGACTGGCGTCTGCGCTGGGGTAACCTACCTCCTTTAATAAAAAGGTCCAGACGGTTCCCAAACAGACGTAGCCCCTTAAATGGAAGCCCAGTGAGGGCCTTCTTTGCAGCCATGTCAGCAGCCCACTGGCGCAGCCAAACAGAGCGGTGTATAGCCACCACGAGGGCAGAAGTTCTGGCACACATTCTGATGGTGTCATCCAGTGCTGCAAGGACAAAATTTACAAAGGCAGCACAACTGGAGAGTGCATTAAACACCTCACAAGGAAAATCATCAGGGGCACTATGCATCATATTTCTGATAAGGGATCTAGTGGCCGCAGCAGCAATGACAGAGGCACAGACCGGGCGCAGCGCCATCCCCGCACATGCAAAGGCGTGGGAGGCATGCTGATCAATGCGTCGGTCTTCAGCATCCCGCAGGGTGGTAGAAGCAGGGGAATGCAAGACAGAGGTGCTAGACAGCCCTAGGATCTGGGCATCCAACTCGTGGGGAGATGACCAACATTTAACCACCTCAGCAGTAAAGGGATACTTCCTATCCCAACTCTTTGGAACCCCGGGTGGTTTACAGGGGCGCTCCCATTCCTTGAGCACAAGGTTATGGAAATGTGCCTGCCCTGTTAATTCCAAATGCGATTTAGCTGTATGGAAAGGCTCCCCTCTTTGCCTGGGAGCCTCAACAGGAAGAGAGATAGAAAGCGCCTCAAAGATCTGGGTCAATAATCTGTCAGTGTCATCCGGGGCCCGGGGGTCAGGGCCAGAATCGTCATGACCCCTTGGTCCCTCATCAGATGAGCCTGAGTCAGAAAGGAGCTCCCCTTCATCAGACGGGGTATAGCCACATAGGTCCATAAACTCCTCAGCTCCCATAGGGAAAACAGTAACATTAGGCGTCAAGAGCCGCTTCTTCCCAGGGCCCTTACGCGCTAAGGACCTCGCAATAATCTGTTCAGCAGTAGCCAGTGTAGAAGACCTCAGGCTGAGAATCCCCACTAGTATGCAACTCAACAGGAGTGAGATTTAAGCTTGGGGGAGTAGGTGAAGAGAAACGAGGTGCAGCCACCGGCAGGCCAGATTGCAATGCAAACGCCTGCTCAGCACAGGGTACACAGACCTCCAGTAAGTGGGCCTCCTGAGGGCCCCACCTCCCCTGGAACCGCAGGGACTTCCAGAATCCCCCCATCCTGACAGACTGGCATCCGTGGTGATCGTCTCCCAGGAGGGGGCCAGAAAGGACCTGCCCCCCAGCAAGTTCCTGGGGTCCAGCCACCACGAAAGGGACCGCCTGACCAAGGGGGGGAGCACACAGACCCCGTCCAAGGACGTTGGGTCCTTGTCCCATACTGACAGAAGGTGAAGTTGTAGAGGCCTCAAATGGAACTGAGCAAAAGGCACCGCCTCGAAGCACGCCACCATCAGCCCCACCAACTGCATTCCCTGCCTGAGGGAGGGCTGGGGACTCAACAGCAGGAACCTCACCTGCGCAGTTAGAGCTTCCACCTTCTGTTGAGGAAGGAATATCCTTGACTGAACCATATCCAGAATCATTCCCAGGAACGGGGTCACCGAGGAAGGGGACAGAGAGGACTTGGGGTGATTGATCACCCAGCCGAAGGACTCCAGGGTGGACACCACCAGTTGAGTGTCCAACTCTGCCTGCTGTAGAGACCGAGAGGTGATGAGTATGTCATCCAGGTAGGGCAGCACGCATATGTCCCTTGACCTCATCAGAGACATCACCCCCGCCAGCACCTTGGTGAACACTCTGGGAGCTGAGGTGAGGCCAAATGGCAAGGCCACAAATTGGTAATGTTGATCTTCCAACTCGAATCTGACAAACCTTTGGTGTCCTGAGAACACAGGGATGTGAAGGTAAGCGTCTTTGATGTCCACATACGTCATGAAATCCCCTGGGCGCAGGGAGCTGATGGCAGAGCACAGCGTTTCCATGCGAAAGCGCCTGTTCTTGACAAATTTGTTGAGGATTTTCAAATCCAGAATGGGCCTGACTGACCCATCTTTTTTGGGAACTGTGAAGAGGTTGGAATAGGACCCCTTGCCTCTTTCTCTTAAGGGGACCCTGCAAATGACCCCCAGACCCAGAAGGCCTTGCACAGCCTGCATCAAAACCTGAGCTGAGACAGGGTCCTGGGGAATCCGGGACCTGATGAATTTTGGGGGGGGGGGGGGGGGGGGGGAGGGGGCGCACAGCAAACTATCTTGTAACCAGAGGACACTACCTCCTGAATCCACCGGTCTGAGACGTGGTGCCTCCATACGTGAGCAAAGAGCTGTAGCCATCCCCCCACCCTGACGGGCGAGGGCGCCCCATCATGCCTGAGGCTGGGCTTGGGAGAGGATTTGGGCTTAGACCCCCAGGAGGAGCCAGGACGTCGTCCTCTGCTCCTATGCCAGGAATCAGCACGAGCCCCCGCGAAGGACACCCCTTTTCCCTGCTTAGCACCACAGTAGGGGAGTGAAAGGGAGCCCTGGCCCCGAAAGGGCCGAGACTGCCGCCTGCGCTGGGGTAACTTACCTCCTTTAGCAAAAAGGTCTAAGCGGTCCCCAAACAGGCGTAGCCCCTTAAATGGAAGCCCAGTAAAGGCCTTCTTTGCCGCATTGTCAGCAGCCCACTGGCACAGCCAAACCGTGCGGCGTATAGCTACCACCAAGGCAGAAGTTCTCGCACACATCCTAATGGCATCATCCAAGGCAGATAGGATAAAGTTTACAAACACATCACAGTTAGACAGTGCATTAAACATATCAGGTGGCAAATCATCAGGAGCACCGTCAAGTACACCTCTGATCAGGGCCCTGAGTGCCACAGATGTAATGGCCAAGGCGCAAACCGGGCGCAGCGCCATCCCCACAAATGCAAAGGCATGCCAATTGGTCAATGCGCCGGTCCTCGGCATCCCGCAGAGTAGTAGAGTCAGGGGAGTGCATAATAGAGGTGTTAGACAGCCCTAGAATAGGAGCATCCACCTCGGGAGGCGATGACCAGCACTTGACCATATCAGCAGGAAAGGGATACTTTCTGTCCCAACTCTTAGGTATACCGGGAAGTCTACTGGGACATTCCCACTCCTTAAGCACGGGGTTATTGAAATGGGTTTGCTCCGGAAATTCCAAACGAGCCTTAGCAGTATGAAAAAGCTCACCCCTTTGCCTGGGAGCCGCAACAGGGGGAGAGATGCACAGAACCTCAAAAATCTGAACCAGCAGCCTGTCAGTATCATCCGGGGCCCAGGAGTCAGAGCCAGAATCGTCATGACCCCTGGGTCTCTCGTCAGATGACCCTGAATCAGAGAACAGCTCCCCTTCGTCCGAGGGGGTGTAGCCATATAGATGCAAAAACTCAGACTCCATAGGGAAAAGAGTGGCATCAGGGGTTAAGTGACGCTTTTTAGCGGTGGCCTTACGCGCTAAAGTATTAGCAATCAATTTTTCAACACTGGCCAGTCCAGCAGACACATCAGGTTGAGAATCCCCGCTTGTATGCAATTCAATGGGGGTGAGACTCAAGCTTGGGGGAGTGGGTGAAGTGAGACGAGGTGCAGGCCCAGCGTCAACGTTGCAACGCTAGCGCTTGCTGTGCGCAAGGAACACAGACCCGTGCGTTGTCACCGCTGATAGGCGAGACCCCACAAGCTACACACAGCCGGGCTTGTCCCGAAGGAACCCCGGTCACATTATCCTGGGATGCCTCCATATGGTGATTAATAGGCACAATAAGCCAGTAGGGATTGACGCTGTAAAGCAACCCTGGATGCCCCAATGACCCGCTAGGGAAGTGGGAGTAATTATACTAGGCCCAACTATCAATTACACCGGGCCGGGAGAAGCCACTGGATTCACCCGTCTGAAAGACACAATGAGAAGAAGGGGCATCAAAACCATACACAGTAAGGAATAAAGCCGCCCGCGAGGGCACTTACAGACCGCGGTAGGTAGAACCGTCACACACGCGCGCGACCTGACAAAATGGCGCCGAGCGAACCTCGAAGGGCGGGCCAGAGCGGGCCGTGGCGCAGAGCGCGGCAAGCCAGGCCGACCCCCCCCCCCCCGAAGAGCACGAAGCCCACAGACAAGCAGCCAATGAGAAGGCAGAAACGTCTGAGGTAACGCCGCCGCCCGGCGCGGAACCCAAATGAAGGAAAAGACGCGCGGCGGCCATTGTAATAGTAAAAAAGACAAGTCAGCGCGGCGGCTGACACCACATATCTAGTCAAAACAGACAAAACGCTATATGCACGAATCACTATACACACTCACCCACACCCCCCCTCTTTCCCCCCCGAAGGCTACAGGGAGAATGAGGGAGGATGGCAGCCCTCTGTACAGGACCCACCGCTACACAGGGCATGGGGCAATAATGCGGGAGGGGCATCCATAAAGGCTCACCATCAGCCTATACCGCCTACTCTTTGGTGGGGGACTGCGGCGGAGCAGCGCTCCATAAGCACGCATGGTGCCGCTTACCTTCACCCGACCAGTGCAGCCCAGGCTGGGAGGCACATCACACGAGGAACGGGTGGGAATAGTCCAACAGGGCCGCAGGCTAATAGCCCCGCTCACCTGCGAGAGAGTGATAATTTCATGTCTTCGCAGTAAGCACTGCAGAGAAATCTGGGGATTTGTGGGAGGTCAAGGTTGGGAGGCATATTACTAGTGGAACGGGTGGGAATAGTCCTACAGGGCCGCAAGCTAATAGCCCCGCTCACTTGTGAGTAGAGAGCCAATTTCTCGTCCTTCGCAGCCAGACTGCAGAGAAATTCTGGACATTTTCGATGCCTCTGCAGTCCAGCGTCATCTGGCAGAGTATATCCCACTTGTAAGTATTATATTTGGAGCAGGACGTACTGTATACTAAGAATAGTTAAGATTACCAGCGACCCTGTTGGCAATCTTACCTTTTCCAGGGCAGGCCACCCTAGGTTTTGTTCCACTTCAAAGAGAAAGCCCAGTCACTATGCAACCCCTCTAACCGGACTGCACTCAGGTGCAAGGGGAGGCACTCATCTGGGATCCAGCACTGTTCCCCCAGCATCTTGGGTCCTGTTTGCAGCCATCTTAAAGAGAATGCATAGAGGCACAGGGCACACAATCCTGTGCAGCAGTGTGACTGTTCTGGTCATCAGCAGTCACTCAGGTCAATGGCAGCATCATGCGTCCCACCTCCCCGATGGAATTGGAGGAGTGCGTGAGTAAATTGGGCTTAGCACAGGAGGACGGTGTGGTTGCTGCGGGGTTATTAAAAGCTTGACGTTTCTGTTGTATGTTGCCATTGCCTGCATTGACCCTTTAATCTGTGGCGTGGGCACAATTTTAGAGAAAGCATTGCAACTTACTAGTGGAGAAATATGGGTCCTCAGGATAGGTTTCCTTGTCATAAAGGAATGGGTGGTAACGTACGATTCCTTCTGCAATACCATCTCCCTCAACAGCAGCCTTAAATTTAAAGCTTTCAGAAGCACTGTTGATATACAGGGTCTGCATGTCATCAATAACCTCTCTTAAGTTGATAATCTTTGGTGTTCTTCCTTTTTCGAACATACAGATCTATTAAAAGAACAGAATACATTTATTTTTTAAGTAATTCAGCGGGCAGATAAAAAAAAAAAACACCAAGCGTACACACCTTTTGTCCTGCACACCTGATTGATGCCAGCCCAACGATCAGAAACTCACCTGATCGCTGGAAGCGAGTCCCCTCTGAACACCATGCTGTCGCCCGGCATCAGCCACAGGAGTGTTGTCACGCCCACTCCATTCACTATAATGGTGGGGGGGGCATGTCAGGCCTCGGCCCACTACATCCATGGCAATAAATGAATGGAGAGGGTATGGCAGCGCACCTATGATTGATGGATTGAGTCGCAATCCCACCTACCATCAAACCCAGCGATCAGGTGATTGACAGACTAGCACCTATCAGCTGGGAGGGACAAAAGGTAATTACCCTTTTGTATTTTCATGGGACTGCTGAATCACTTTAAAATTGAAAAAGATTCTAAACGTATAACCATGAACAAACTAAGGAATTATATGTGAAGGGCTGGCTAAAGGGCAAGGAAGGTCCCAATCTGAATCTTGTAAATACATTTTCAAAATATTGACTTAACAGATAAAGAAACTAAAACAAATGATAGAAAAATACAAGAATACAAAAATAAATGTTACAAAACAGTATCATATTTACCTCAATGTCAAGAGGTTTATATCTGTTTCTGGAGACACCCAACACATTTCCATTGATCCCATGTACATAATAATGGTATATGTGTCTGCAATAGTAAAAATTTGGTCATATAAAATGGCACAGTTTGATTATTCTGGCAAGATACATAACCGCAAACCCAAATACTCACGCGAGCTGTCTGACCCACAGATGCCGAAAATTCTTCAGATACTGTATATGTACAGACTGAATGCCAGTAATGATAACTGCAGTAAAGCTGTCCTTTGCCTTTTCCTCCAGAATTAGACTGCGAAGATATCGCTCTTCTTCTGTGACATGAGAACAATCAGCTGGCTACAGAACCAAATCATATTGTGAAAAGAAGATTCAGAATTGTAATGCACCACCACAATCAAAACACCAAATATAAAACACAAAACATTAAAAACTGTCCCAGTCCAGGCAAAAAAAAAAAAAAAAAATACAATTCTGCGATTACTCACCTGTAGAATTGATTTTACTGTGTACAGCACGGCCTGTTTTATTTCAATCATTACATCTGGGTATTCCGTCACAAGGTGGCACAGTTGACTCCTCCCGGCCCCAAAAAAGGCCAGGAATCACCCATAGATCCCCAGTGTTGAAAAGCAGTTATGCCAGAAGCCGGGAGATAAACCATGAGAAAAAATACACAGCCTCGCAAAAAATAACTTCAGAACAAAATCAACATAAAGAGGCAACCAAGGACAACGATAACAAGGGCGGGATGAAACAGGCCATGCTGTACACAGTAAAATCAATTCTACAGGTGAGTAATCACAGAATTGTATTTTTCTTTGTGTACAGCACGGCCTGTTTCATTTCAATCATTACATCTGGGACATCCAATAGCAGTGTCCATAAAAGTAGGGTGGGATCCACAAAGAGCAACGGCAGGCAGTTTAAGCCAATACCGCCTGAAGCACCTTGCGGCCAAAAACAGCATCAGCTGAGGCCTCAACATCAACCTTGTAAAACTTAAAGAAAGTATGAACAGAAGACCAAGTAGCGGCCTTACAAACCTGTTCAACAGAAGCCTGGTGCTGAAAAGCCCAAGAGGCACCAATAGCCCTAGTAGAGTGAGCAGTAACACGGAAGGGAGGTTCCTTCCCTTTGGCAGAATAAGCTCGCACCACCGCCTGTCTAATCCACTTGCCGATAGTGGATTTGGCTGGAGGCAAGCCCTTCCTAGGACCGGAAGGAAGAACAAAAATAGAATCAGACTTCCGAAAGGGCTCTGTGGCGACCAAATAATACTTGAGCGCCCTGACCACATCCAGAGAATGAAGGTTTTGTTCCCTGGAATTAGCAGGGGCAGGACAATAGGAAGGTAAGACAATGTCCTCATTGAGATGAAAGGCAGATACAACCTTGGGCAAAAATTCCGGGTTAAGACGTCACACCACCTTATCCTGATGCCGCTCAAAATAAGGAGGTTTCATGGAAAGCGCTGCCAGCTCAGAGACTCGACGCACCGAAGTAATAGCGACCAGAAAGGCTACCCTAAGAGTCAGAATGGGCAGAGTGGCCTTGCACAGAGGCTCGAAGGGAGGACCCTGTAGAGCAGAAAGCACCAAGTTTAAATGCCAAACCGGTAACAGAGGCTTACGCGGCGGACGCACATGAGCAACT
Source organism: Gastrophryne carolinensis (assembly GCA_027917425.1). Taxonomy (NCBI): domain Eukaryota; kingdom Metazoa; phylum Chordata; class Amphibia; order Anura; family Microhylidae; genus Gastrophryne; species Gastrophryne carolinensis. The sequence continues at coordinate 318,201,650 of CM051239.1, forward strand.
CCCTGGAAAAAAGTCTTGACAAACCTATGATTGGCAAAAGATCTTTGGAAAAAGATTGCCAAAGCCGAAACCTGTCCCTTGACGGTACTAAGTTGTAGACCCGAATCCAGACCATGCTGTAAAAACTCTAGAATCCTGGGAATGGAGAATTCAAGACAAGATAGAGACTAGCAATGTAAGCCTGCCTGCCAGACCCTATAGTAAATCATAGACGAAGATTTATTCCGAGCCTGAATCAAAGTATCGACAACCGAAAACGGCAAACCCTTGCCCATCAAGATGGAGGTTTCAACAGCCAAGCCATTAAAGCCAGCATTTGTAAATTGGGATAAAGCAGCTGTCCTTGAGTGAGAAGCCATGGATCGTCGGGCAAGGCGTACCGATCCACTGCCATCTGGACGACGTCCGCGAACCAAACCCTCCTCGGCCAGCGGGGGACCACTAGAATGGATGGTACCCCCTCCTGGGCTATCTTGCGCAGCACACGACCCAGCAGAGGAAATGGAGGAAATGCATAGAGGAGACGAAACTCCGTCCAGGAAATTGCGAGCGCGTCCTTGGCGAAGGCCAGAGGATCCTTTGACAGGGAGACTAATCTTGAAAGCTTGTGATTGCGACGGGACGCAAACAGGTCCACATCCGGCTGAACCCAGCGACACAGCGAGAAATACCTTGTTGCTGAGAGACCATTCCCCCAGACGAGACGTCCCCCTGCTCAGGGAGTCCGCCTCCTGGTTCTCCACCCCCAGAATGTAGACCACCGAGATGCAGGGAACAGTCTCCTCCGCCCAAGATAAGATCAGAGACACTTCCTTGAGGGTTCGCTTGCTCCGAGTCCCTCCCTGATGATTGATGTAGGCAACCACCGTCTGATTGTCCGAGCGGACCTGCACAGCACAACCCCGAAGGTGGGAAGTCAACTGGAAGAGAACCAACCTGATCGCCCTCAACTCTAGAATGTTGATGGGTGCATGGGCTTCCTGAGGACCCCACTGACCCTGGAACTTCAGTGACTGCCAAACCACCCCCCCCCCCAACCGGTCAGACTGGCATCCGTGGTGACAATCTCCCAGCACGGAGGCAGAAAATACCTGCCCACTAGGAGTTTCCGAGTCCAGCCACCACGAAAGGGAGTGCCTGGCCAGAGGAGACAGAGCAAATTCCTGATCCAGGGACTCCTGAATCCGATCCCAAACCGACAAGAGATGTAACTGAAGAGGTCTCATGTGGAACTGAGCAAAGGGAACCGTCTTGAAGCAAGACACCATGAGGCCTACCAACTGCATCCCCAGAAGGATGGAGGGATGAGGGCGCAGCAGCATCGCCCGCATCTGAATGTCCTCCACTTCCTGCTGGGGGAGTAATACCTTGACCTGAGAAGTATCCAGCGTCATGCCCAGGAAGAACCTCGCCAAAGACAGAGCTAGTGAAGACTTGGGATAGTTGATCACCCAGCCGAAGGACTCGAGAGTGGACGTCAACAACTGAGTATCCTTGTCGGCCTGATGAAGAGATTGAGCAGCAATCAATAGGTCATCCAGGTAAGGATGAATGCAAATGCCCTGGCTTCTCAGTAGAGCCATGACACCCGCCAGCACCTTGGTGAAGACCCGAGGGGCCGATGTGATACCGAACGGCAAGGCCACAAACTGGTAGTGTTGATCCCCCAGAGCGAATCTCAAGAACCTCTGGTGACCTGGAAAGATCGGAACAAGAAGGTAGGCATCCTTGATGTCCACCGTGGTCAGGAAGTCGCCCGGCCGAAGTGAACTCACAGCCGAGCGTAAGGTCTCCATGCGGAAATTCTTGAATCTGACATATTTGTTGAGACCCTTTAAATCCAGGCTGGGCCTCAGGGAGCCGCCCTTTTTGGAGATCGTGAACAGGTTGGAGTAGTACCCCCGACCCTGTTTCTGACGAGGTACCGGGCAAATCACTTCGGAAGCTAGAAGACGCTGTACGGCCAACCACAGACCCTGAGCCGCCATAGGATTTAGAGATATCCGGGACCGGAGGAATCTTGGGGGCGGCCAGGCTGCAAACTCTTGTAACCGGAGGAAACCACCTCCTGAATCCACCGGTCTGAGACGTGCAGTCTCCAGACGTGAGCAAAAAGCCGAAGCCGTCCCCCTATCCGGTAGGGTGAAGGCGCCTCCTCATACCTGAGGGGCCTTGGGGGAGGGTTTGGGCTTAGTTCCCCCCGGGGCGACCGTGGGGTCTGCCTCGACCCCAAGCGACCACCGGAGAAGGAGGACCCACGACCTCCCCTTGAAGGGCGAAAGGAAGAGGATCCCCGAAAGGGCCGAGCCTGCTTCCTAGGCTGGGGGAGCCTACCATCCTTGGTCAAAGCATCAAGACATTCACCGAAGAGACGAAGTCCAGTGAAGGGAAGCCCAGTGAGACTTCTTAGCGGCAGTGTCGGCCCCCCACTGACGCAACCAGACGAACCTATGCATAGCAACCAACAGGGCCGAGGCCCTACTGCCAAGCCTGACGGCGTCTTCCATGCCAGATAGCACAAAGGCAATAAAGTCAGCACAAAGCAAAAGGTCCTTATAATCCTCCGTCTTCTTGCGATACGGGGCGGCCTCAGCCAGGCACCTGACCTTTTTAATAGCGATGGCCGCAAAAGCTGCGGCGTAGACCGGACGCAAACGGCCCCAACAAAGGTGAAGGCATGAAAAGCCAGCTGATCCATACGCCGGTCAGCGTTATCACGCAAGGTTGTGGTGTCAGGAGACGGCATGACCAAAGTGTTGGACAGCCTCAGGACAGGAGCGTCCACCTCAGGGGGACAGGACCAGCGGCAAACCAAATCAGCCGAGAAGGGATACCTTCTATCCAACCCCTCAGGCACCGAGGGTAACCTGTTGGGGCGTTCCCACTCCTTGAGAACCATATTGGAAAAATGGCCCTGCTCCGGGAACTCCAAGCGTCGCTTGTCAGGGCGGAAGAGCTCACACTGCTTCTTTTTCGCCACCTTAGGGGGAGCAATGTGAAGAGTATCAAAAACAGCCGACAAGAGCCTGTCGGTATCATCCTGGAGCCAAGTATCCTCATCTGAGAAGGACCCTAGATCACTATCATACTCGCCATGACAATCCCCAGAGGAATCCGAGTCACGGAACAACTCCCCCTCCTCCCGGGATACATGGTCGCCAGAACAAACTGCTGATAAACCCATCGCATTTCCAGAGCAGACACTGCGGCCCCTGGCCACACTAAGCACTAGAGGCAGGTGCATCTCCCCTGAAAACACATGGACTCTTTGTGATTGGCTAGTGATCTCACATGCAAGCAAGCAGTTGATTACACACACTTACTCAGTATTTCATGATTTACACACATGACTAGCAATTTAATTTCTCTTCTAGCATGAAATTTGCAATAGTGCTCCCTTAACTCCTCTGTTTTTTTGTTTTGGTTTTATACTTGTGCTCCAAAGGATCATACACCATTCCATACTGGAGAAATCCACCCCCCTCCCCAAACAAAATCTAGCTAAAAAAGATTTTTAGCTAGGAATTACAAAAAGGGATATATATACGCTTTTATTGCCTGCAGCTCCTTTGTGCAGCACCGTAACTCATTGCAAAAAAAGGAGTAAGTAGGGGAGAAATCAAGGACCCCTGGATGCCGGCATGAGGCTGGAGTGAATAAATTTCTGGATTAAGCACTTGGTAGATATGCAGAGGTCGTTGTTGGAAGGTGGAGCTGCACTGGCACACTGCACCCACACATAGGGGCAGAGGGGGGTGGGACAAGGAGAGCATAGGCTTTTTATTATTTTAGCCTGGGCAGTCTGCTTTAAAGTGCTACAGAAGACAAAGGTAAGTGTTACACCATTTCATTGTGCTACATTTGGCACTGCCCTAAACCGTTTTCCATTTTTCATTTGAAGAAGAAATGGACGAGATATTGAGGTTTACATTTGCACCTCGTGATTTCTCTAATGGAAAAATTGGACGTTTGGATCGATGATCTCTGCACCGACAGCAATGTGATGAATCTGGAGAAGCACGCGAAAGGGAGGGGGCCAGAAATCCTGTCTAGCTCTGCTGAGCTGATTGAGGGACAGGATAAAAAAAAAAAAGCAATTCTGTGAGTACTCACCTGTAGAATTGTTTTTGTTCTTGCATGGCACGGCCTGCTTCAGTATTCATAACAGTTGGGTTATTCCACAACAAGGTGGTGCAGTGGTACTGCAGAAAGCTGTGGCATCTCCCGACCCCCTATAAAAACGGGATTAACCATAGAGTTCCCAGCGTAGACAAGCAGTGAGACAAGAAGCCGGGAGAGTATAAAGGTAAAAAATGTAAAAAAGTTAAAAAACCCCAATTAACTTGGAACAATCACCATAAAGAGGCAACCAAGAATAACGATAACAAGGGTGGGTCGAAGCAGGCCGTGCCATGCAAGAACAAAAACACAATTCTGTGAGAACTCACCTGTAGAATTAGTGTAATAAAGCACAGAGCTGGAAGTTAGTTTTTAATGGCAAAAGCGTGTTGATCCAATGCGCATACTCCACCACCAAACCAATCGCACAACAAATAGAGCGTCAAAACTCTTACCAAAGCTAGATCAAATTAATCGCATTGACTCCACACTCAGGTCTCTAGATAACTGCTTGTATCCAAAAGTCTTCAAGGCAAGGATTCCAAAGTTGTCCAGCTCAAAAGGCATATGTTTATAGCAAGAGCCATGCAAAGCAGCAAAGAGACAAATAATAGTGCAATACGTCTCACCATAAAAACAATTTAATAAAAATGCACTCACAAGCAACAACAGTAAAAAAAACTTTTGAGCTGGACAACTTTGGAATCCTTGACTTTTGGATACAAGCAGTTATCTAGAGACCTGAGTGTGGAGTCAATGCGATTAATTTGATCTAGCTTTGGTAAGAGTTTTGACGCTCTATTTGGTGTGCGATTGGTTTGGTGGTGGAGTATGCGCATTGGATCAACACGCTTTTGCCATTAAAAACTAACTTCCAGCTCTGTGCTTTATTACACAATTTTATGGGACTAAGTTGGAAGGACTTTATGCACGTTGAGCTTTAATTTTATCTTGTTAGCGCGGTATTTACATTGTATTTTCACCTGTAGAATTGTTTTTTCTGGGAATCCATTCCAGACACTCCTTACACTTGGGATTACCTTCTTGCTGGTTGGATGTGACTGCAAGACAAAAAAAAGGTGTGGCCCCTCCCGGCCCATAAGCAGCAGCTGCCTCCTAATCAAGATCAATACTTAAAAAGTAGTAGAACATAAACTAGAGGCAGGCCGGGAGGCCCTATATAGGAGTCCCTGTTACTTCACACCGAACGCCAGAATACACTCAGAAATTAAATTTTGTTCTTTTCACTTTCTATCTTTTTTTTTTATGCTAATGAAAATAATAAATGGACTAAACACCATCAAAAAAGCATCAAAAGATAGATCATGACCCAAAAAGGGTGGGCCGGAGTGTCTGGAATGGATTCCCAGAAAAAACAATTCTATGGGTGAGTACTCACAGAATTGCGTTTTTTCTTCCAATCCATTCCAGACACTCCATACACTTGGGATCTCCAAAAGCAGTGCCATCTATGGGCGGGATCCCCAGCGCAGAACAGCTTGTAGTTCATTTCACTACCGCCTGAAGAATCTTTCGACCAACAACAGCGTCAGCTGAGGCTCTAACATCCACCTTGTAAAACTTGGTGAATGTATGAACCGAAGACCAGGTGGCAGCTTTGCAAACCTGTTCCACTGAAGCCTGATGCTGAAAAGCCCAGGAAGCACCAATTGCCCTAGCGGAATGGGCCGTGACCCGAAAAGGGGGTTACTTCCCCTTGGCAGAGTAGGCTCTTTCTACAGCCTGCCTAATCCACTTACTGACAGCGGCTTTAGCTAGCGGAAGCCCCTTTCTCGGCCCTTCCGATATATAACAAAAAGAAAATCCGTATTGTGTAAGAAATCTGTAGCTGCCATGTAATATCTTACGGATGAAGCGCCCCTTTCCTTAGCATTAGCTGGAAAAGGGCATAAAAAAGGTAAAATTACCTCTTGATTAATTGGAAAAGGAGAAACGACATTAGGTAAAAAAAAAATCAGGCTTAAACCGAAAAACTACCTTGTCTCTGTGTAACTCAAAATAAGGAGACTTTATACATAAGGCGGCGAATTCAGAAACACGCCGCACAGAGGTAATTGCCACCAAAAATATCACCTTAAGCGTCAAAATGCTCAACAGAGCGACATTCATAGGTTCAAAGGGAGCACCCTGAAGAGCCGACAATACCAAATTCAAGTCCCACAATAGAATTGCGCGGTGGTCGGACATCAGCGACTCCCCGAAAAAAAGTCTTAATAAGCCTATTACTAGAGATAGACTAGATAAGGCTGATACATGCCCCTTTAGGGTGCATAATTGTAGGCCCAATTCTCAGCCATCCTGTAGAAATTCTAAAATTCTAGAAATCGAATACTTCTACATGAAAACTTCCTAGCCTCACACCAGGATATGAACGCCCACCAGACCCTGTAGTATATCATGGAAGATGTCTTCTTCAGTGCCTGAATCATGGTATTAATAACCTTAGCCGATAAACCTCTCTCTGCTAAGATCGAGGTCTCAATTGCCAGGCCGTCAAAGCCAGCATCTGTAAAATCGGGTGCCGAAGCGCCCCGAGTGAGAAGGTCTGGCTCGTCTGGTAGGCGCCAATGGTCTACAGACATCCTTGTCATGTCTGAAAACCAACTTCTCCTTGGCCTCGAGGAGCCACCAGAATGGTTGGTACCCCCTCTTGAACTATCTTTCTTAGTACACGGCTCAGGAGCGAAAGCGGGGAAAAAACATACAGAAGCTTGAACCTTGCCCAAGAGACTGACAGGGCGTTCGTTGCTATGGCCAGAGGGTCCCGTGACAGGGACATGAATTTCGGCCGTTTGTGATTGTGTCTGGATGCAAAGAGATCCACTTCCGGACACCCCCGGCGAAGGCAAAGGGCCTGAAAGATCTTCTGACTGAGGGACCATTCTCCCCGACGCAGCGCCTTCATGCTCAAAGCATCGGCCTCCTGGTTTTCTACCCCCGGGATGTAAACTGCCGAGATGCAGGTAACATTCTCCTCTGCCCAAATCAGAATCCGGCTTACTTCCGCTAGAGCACTCTTGCTCCGAGTACCCCCCTGATGATTGATATAGGCTACTGCTGTCCGATTGTCTGGCTGGACCTGGACAGCCTGTCCCTTTAAGCTGGGGGTCAGATACTGAAGCACTAGCCGGATTGCTCTTAATTCCAAAATATTTATGGGAAGCCGATTCTCCTTCGGCCCCCCACTGTCCCTGGATCTTCTGGGTTTGCCAGATACCCCTCCAGCCTGTGAGACTGGCATCCGTGGCAACAATCTGCCACTGAGGTATCAGAAAAATACCATTTTGTGAGTACTCACCTGAAAAATAGATATTGTTGGTGTGCCACACACCCCGCTTCACCTTTAATATTCTTCACTTATTGGGTTAACTCACCGCCAGGTGACGCTGTGCAGAGAGGAAGTCTTGTAACGAGACCCCTTCCGGGCCTATATACACCTGGTACCTCCCATTTATCACCAGTATATTAAAAAGCAGAAAGACAAGGTACCAGTAAATTAATGGTAACCTCAAAATAAATCAATATAAATAAAAGCTTCACCATATAAAGGATTCCGAAATACCAAAAAGGGTGGGAGTGAAGCGGGGTGTGTGGCACACCAACAATATCCATTTTTCAGGTGAATACTCACAAAATGGTATTATTCTTGGTGTGCCACACACCCCGCTTCACCTTTAATATTCTTCACTTATTGGGACACCCAAAAGCAGTGTCCACAAGGGATGGGCATCTCAAGGCCAGGTGAAGCATAACTTAAATGACTGCAGTCTGCAGAACTTTGCGGCCAAAAACAGCATCCGCTGAGGCTCGCACATCAACCTTGTAAAACTTAGAAAAAGTATGAACAGAAGACCAAGTGGCGGCCTTACAAACTTGTTCAACAGAAGCTTGGTGCTGAAAAGCCTAAGACGGCCCAATGGCGCAAGTAGAATGAGCAGTGATACGAAAAGGGGGAACTTTCCCCTTAGCAGAATAGGCCGCAGTAACGGCCTGACGTATCCATTTGCTAATGGCAGATTTGGCTGGTGCCAAACCCTTCTTAGGCCCATAGGGCACAACAAAAAAGGAATCCGTCTTACGAAAAGGAGACGTGATAATCAAGTAGTACTTAACAAAACGTACTACATCCAAACAATGCAAAACCCTCTCTTTGTCATTCTTAGGATTAGGACACAAGGAGGGAAGAACAATATCTTGGTTCAAATGAAAAGCAGAAACAACCTTAGGAAGAAAGTCTGGCTTGAACCGAAAGACCACTTTATCCTGATGCCTCTCAAAGTAAGGCGCCTGGATAGACAAGGCCGCCAATTCCGAGACACGCCGGACCGAAGTGATCGCTACCAAGAAGACAATCTTCTGAGTCAGGGTAGACAAAGCAATATCTTGCAAAGGCTCAAAAGGAGGAGCCTGAAGAGCAGAAAGAACCAAATTCAAATCCCAAACCGGGAGTAATGGTTTCCTGGGAGGCCGCACATGCGTAACCCCCTGGAAAAAAGTTTTAACTAAAGGCTGAAGCGCAACACGCTTCTGAAAAAAGATAGATAAGGCAGAAACTTGCCCTTTCAACGTACTTAGCCGAAGACCAGAGTCCAGCCCAGATTGTAAAAACTCCAGAATCCTGGAGACCGAAAAGACCCTACAAGGAAAAGATCTCATCTCACACCAAGTGATGTAGGCTTTCCAAGTCCTATAGTAGATGATCGAAGAAGACCTCTTCCGGGCACTGATCAGAGTCTTGACAACTGAGTCAGAAAGACCCTCCTCCTTCAAGATGGAGGTTTCAGCAGCCAGGCCGTCAAACCCAGCGCTGGTAAATTGGGGTAACACAACCGACCCTGAGTGAGCAGATCGGGCCGAAGAGGCAGGACGAACTGGTCCACTGCCAGCCGAACGATGTCTGCGAACCACACTCGCCTTGGCCACCTTGGGGCCACGAGAACGGCGGACACCTTTTCCAGAGCCAACTTCCGAAGCACCCTGCCCAGCATGGGTATCGGAGGAAACAGGTATAGAAATCCCAGATCCCCCCAGCTCAGGGACATGGCGTCCACTGCCAGACCCAGAGGATCCTGGGAGAGCGACACGAAGTTCAGGAGCCTGTGATTGTGACGAGAGGCAAAACAGGTCCACCTCTGGTGTCCCCCATCGGAGACACAGTGAGCGAAACACCTGAGGATGGAGAGCCCATTCTCCCAGACGGGGAGAGCCCCTGCTCAACCGGTCCGCTTCCTGGTTCTCCACTCCTGGAACATATACCGCCGAGAGACAAGGAACATGGGCCTCTGCCCAGGTCAGGATCAGGGACACCTCTCAGAGCACTCAGACTGCGAGTCCCTCCCTGATGGTTGATGTAAGCAACCGCTGTTCGATTGTCTGAACGCACCTGGACCGGAAGGCCCAGAACGTGTTGAGTCAGGAGAGCAAGCACCCGACGGATGGCTCTCGGTTCCAGAACATTGATGGGTAAGTGGGCCTCTTGAGGTCCCCACTGCCCCTGGAACTGCAGCTCCTTCCAAAATCCGCCCCAACCCGACAGACTGGCGTCCGTGGTGACAATTTCCCAAAGAGGGGTCAGGAAAGACCTGCCCTTCACAAGATTGGTCGAGACCAACCACCACTGGAGGGACTGCCGGACCCGGGAGGACAGCTGGAAGGGCTGATCCAGCGACCGAGGCTGCCGGTCCCAGGACGCCAACAGATAAAGCTGGAGCGTCCTCGTGTGAAATTGAGCAAAAGGAACTGCCTCGAAAGAGGCGGCCATCAACCCTATCAGCCTCATCCCCAGACGGATGGACGGCCGAGGATCGGAAAGTAGGACCCGAGCCAACTCCAGAATCAGATGAATTTTGGACTGGGGGAGAAACACTCTGTGTTGAAGAGAGTCCAATTGCATCCCCAGAAAGGACACCACCCTGGCCGGAGCGAGGGAGTACTTGGGGAAGTTGATCACCCAACCAAAGCTTTCCAGCGTGGAGACCACCAACCTGGTGTCTGTCTCCGATTGATTGAGCGACGGAGCCATGATGAGAAGGTCGTCCAAATAAGGTACGACACGAATGCCCTGAGATCCGAAATTGGCCATGACCCCTGCCAGCACCTTGGTGAACACTCTTGGAGCTGAGGTAAGGCCAAACGGAAGTGCCACGAATTGATAATGCTGATTTTCCATCACGAATCGAAGAAAACGTTGATGAGCGTGGCAGATGGGAACATGAAGATAAGCATCCTTGATGTCTATGGACGTCATGAATGCCCCTTGCCGAAGGGAACCGACGGCCGTACGCAAGGTTTCCATGTGAAACTTCCGAACACGGATGAACCTGTTGAGTAATTTCAGGTCCAGGACGGGACGGACTGACCCGTCTTTCTTGGGGACTGCGAAAAGATTGGAATAAAACCCGAGGCCAATCTCTAAGCGCGGTACCGGCCGGATGACCGCCATTTCTAACAGATTCTTTACAGACGCCAGGAGCCCCTGTGCGGCCAAAGAATCGATGGGCACCCGAGACCGAAAGAACCGTGAAGGAGGGCGAGAGTCGAATTCCAGTTTGTAACCTGGTCCCAAACCTGGGAGAAGTGTCGCAATCGTCCCCCCACCCGCACGGGTGAGGGCAGCCCCTCATTGCTGAGCGGGTTTACCAGCAGGCTTGGGCTTGGTGCCCCAGGACTGAGCGGGACGGCCACGGCCCCTCCCCCGAGTCCAACCTGCACCTCTGGTAGTGGGAAAGGAAGCCCCCCCCCTACCCGCTCTGAATCCCCGAAATGAAGGCCTACCAGAACCTGCCCCCTTAAAGGGACGACGAGGCCTCTTGCGTTGTGGCATCTTACCACCCTTTGCGACTGAATCAATTTTCTCACCAAACAGACGCAAGCCCAAAAAGGGGAGAGATGTGAGCACCTTTTTAGAAGCTGAGTCCGCCGACCACTGACGCAGCCATACTGACCGACGAATAGCCACCAGTATTGCAGCTGTCTTGCTACTCATAGCCAGCGCATCGTCCTGAGCGGATAGAACATAGGAAACAAAAGATTCACACTGCTTGAGCGCAGTAAACTCTTTACAAGTGGGATCGAGATCCCCATACAGCTCCTGAATTACAGACCTAACCGCCAATAGAAGAAGGGCCGAAGCACACACCGGGCGCATCGTTGACCCAGCATAAATAAAACCATGGCAAGCGTACTGGTCAATCCGACGATCCTCCCCATCTTTAGGGACAGTGGTCTCAGCAGACTGTACCAAAGCCGTGCTGGAGAGACCTAGCACAGGGGTATCGACGTCAGGGGGGACGGACCAAAGCTTCACCAATTCTGGCGGAAAAGGATAACGCTTTTCCCAACTGGAAGGGATTCCAGATAACCGCGTGGGATGTTCCCATTCCTTAAGGACCACCCTCTCAAAGTGGTGTTGTCTGGGAAAAACCCAACGCGGCTGAGGCTCTTTAAACAACTGGCCCCTTGGCAGGGTGACAGCCTCAAGCGGATCTAAATTCAGAATTTCAAACATTTGAGCCAGAATGGAGGGGGTGTCAAGGGAAACACCCGCCGACCAATCGCCAATAGCATCAGCCTCAAGCTGATCTGCAGGCTCATCTGACTCCAACAGGAATTCTCCCTCGTCCGGGGAGCCATCGGACCATTCCACAGGCTCACATACCTGTGAAGCCGAAGGTATCGGAGTCAGGTGCTTCCGTTTTGCAGTGGCTTTTGACCCTGCTTTAAACGGGCACTATTTTCCGGAGGCTGGCCAATCGCGCCACCACCTCGGACTGCGAATCCCCACTCTTGACAGTGTCATGCGGGGTCCGGAACAGGGAGGGAGAGGTAGGAGATGATGGAAGATGCGACGGGCCAGCAGCCGAAGCGACGGACTGACGCGCAATACTCTGCCTTGCACAAGGAATGCATACAAAGACATAATCATCTGGGAGCGGAGTCCCACATCTTGCGCACCCCCTAGATGGCCCAGAAGAACCATTCCGGTAATAACGGAAGCTTCCATATGGTGATTTATGGTATTCACAATTCTTTTGGGATTTAAGGCATAAGCCGACTCGGGATGCCCCCTTATTGTAAATGTCCCGGAATTTTTTTTTTTTGAAAGGATTTAATTCAAAAAGAAGATCCCCATAATCTATATATAAATATAGAATATATATAATATATATATATATAATATATATATATATATATATATATATATATATATATATATATATATATATATATATATATATATATATATATATATATATATATATATATTATATATATATATATATACCAATTTTCCTTTCCTTTTAAAAACCAACAGTCAGATCCCCAAACATGTGGCAACATGCAAACATACTAATGCATGGCACCAAGGTGCCTTTAAATAAACAAAGGAAAAACCCTTGCCCTCAATCATGATGAATCCCCTTATAGATCTCTCCCCCCCATGTCTAAAAACACTATAAACAATATAGTTTTTAAAAAGACACTCAACGGCAAGGACACAAGGTGGGGCCGCTTACCTGCAAGGAACCGAGGGCGGCCGCAGCAATAGTATGGACGACGCAGCAGCCAGCAGCAGCAGCAAGAAGTAAACCAAACTATGTGTGGCAGCGAGCCCCCCCCCCCACGTGACTTCCTTTAAGCCAGGAAGGAAGGAAGTGAGGCTGGGGCCGGTCAACACAAAGGCAGGAGGAGGCAGGGAAGGAAAGACCAATGGGGGAGGGGGGAGGGAGGCTGCTATAGCAAAGGCTCAGGCAGCAAGCCAGCCTGCAATCAGCGCGGCCAAGCCCCAGCTGCCCCCTAAAGCAGACCTAAAGGCTGGCCAAGCCGGCCAGTACTTATCTGCAAGGAAAGTCCTTTTAAGAGGAAAAATAAGAGGAACAATCAGATCGAGTGCACACTTGCGGTGCAGTCAGCTAAGTGCATGAAAGTAAAACACACGTTACAAAAAGTCATACAGTGAAATACACACACAATACACAACCCTCTAACCCCCCCTCCCCCCCCCCCCCCCCATAGTGAAGGGAGAAGGGACCGTAACGGGAGAGTAAGGGGCTAAGGGGACCCTCGGGACAGGGGCATCCCTTTTCCAGATCACCATGCCGGATAGCCGCATTGCCCTTAAAAGAGGGGGTCGAGCGGAGGAGATAAGCTCCTAGGCACCTATAGTGCCGTCTACCAATTGCCCAGTGAGCAGCCTAGGCTGGGAGGCTTCCAATCCACCATAAAGGTATAAACAATCAAAACCGGGCAGAAATAGACCAAAAGGGGGTGCCGGGGTAAGACCCCGGCTACCTGTAAGCAGGAGACTTCAATCTTCTGTCTTGTCGTCAAGCAGAGAGAAAAATACTGGTGATAAATGGGAGGTACCAGGTATATATAGGTCGGAAGGGGGCTCGTTACAAGACTTCCTCTCTGCACAGCGTCACCTGGCGGTGAGTTAACCCAATAAGTGAAGAATGTGAAGGTGAAGCGGGGTGTGTGGCACACCAAGAATAGAACTGCCTACCGACAGATGTAGAGGGTCCATCCACCACAGGAGAGATTGCCTGGCCGAGAGTGTCAGAACAAAGACTTGATCCAATGACTGCGGGGCTCGATCCCAGCTTGCCAACAGATTCAACTGAAGAGGCCTCATGTGAAACTGGGCAAAAGGCACGGCCTCGAAGCAGGCCACCATAAGGCCTACTCGTTTCATCCCTAGCTGAATGGTCGGCTGCTGGCAGGCCAGTAAGGACTCTCTTTGATTCCGAATTAGCAGAGCCTTCTGCTATGGCAGAAACACCTTGACCTGAGTCCAGCGTCATTCCTAAGAAATTCCTTACTGGCGCCGGAGTGATATGGGACTTCGGATAATTGATCACCCAGCCGAACTCTTCCAGAGTTGATAAGACCGTCTGCGTATCCTTCATGATTTGCTGAGGAGACCCGGCTGAAATCAAGAGATCGTCCAAGTATGGAATGATGCATATCCCCTGGCTTCTGAAAATGGCCATGAGACCTGCCAAGACCTTGGTGAATACTCTTGGAACAGAGGATATACCGAATGGAAGTGCCATAAACTGGAAGTGCTGGCCTTCCAGGGCAAACCTCAAGAACTTCTGATGCCCTGGAAAAATTGGAACGTGTAGATACGCGTCCCTTGTGTCTATTGTAGTCATAAGATCCCCGGGCTGAATTGCTCTTACCGCCGAGTCTCCATGCGGAAATGCTTCACCCGGATATACTTGTTGAGACCCTTTCTAAAATGGGACGACTCGACCCGTCCTTTTTGGGAATTGTAAACAGGTTGGAATAAAATCCCTGACCTTCCTCCTGAAAGGGTACCTGACAAATTACCCCTTTTTGAAGTAGATGCTGAACAGAGGCTCTCAGGGCATCTGCTTTTAGCTGGTCCCGGGATGACCCTAACCAACGGAACCTTGCGGGCGGTCTGGCTGCAAACTCGATCTTGTAGCCTGATGACACCACCTCTTGGATCCAACGATCCGCTACGTGGTGTCTCCAGATAGGAGCAAAATGCAAGCGCCGTCCCCCCACCTGCTCGGGTGAGGGCGCCCCCTCATGCTGGAGTGGGCTTGGCTGGAGGTTTGGGCCTACTTCTCCAGGCCCCTCCTGCCCTATTACGTACTCTCTCTACGGGAGCAAGGACGGAAGGCACCTCTGCCACTCCGAAAGGGCCGATATGATGAAGGCCTCTGAAAAGGCCGAGTCGCCCTCTACCTCTGAGGAAGTTTGCCATCCTTGACCATACGGTCCAGTTTTTCTCCAAAGAGTCTGCTCCCTAAAAAAGGTAGATCTGTAAGAGCTTTCTTAGCGGCGGCATCCGCCGACCATTGTCTTAGCCATAAGGAACGGCGCAAAGCAAAAAGAAGAGCAGAAGTTCTAGCAGCTAGCCTGACCGCATCATCCATAGCAGTGACAGCGAAAGAGTTAAAGTCCAAACAATCGTTAAAATCTTTGGACTCTCGAATAAGCCTGCGCGACTTAGCCCTGGTCAAAATTTTCTTCATCTTCTTCCTTGAGGCCAGAGACACAATAGCTGTGGCACAAACAGGGCGTAGAAAGGATCCTACCATAGCAAAAGCATGGCGGGCTAATTGATCCATTCCTCTCTCCGTGGGATCTCTTAAAGATCCCATAGTAGCAGACGGCATGATAGAAGTATTAGACAAGCCTGATAATGGAGAATCCACCTCGGGTGGAAAAGACCAAAGCTCAATCATGTCCGCCGGAAAAGGATACCTACCGTCTAGTATCCTGGGAACAGCGAGCAGTTTGTTAGGATTTTCCCACTCCTTTAACACTATTATGGAAAAATGCGGCTGTTCTGGGAACACCTGCCTTTGCCTTACTGGCTTAAACAGATCATCCTTCCCTCTTTTTGCCACCTCAGGAGGGGTAATATTCAAAGTTTCAAAAACTGAAGAAAGCAGACAGACATTCGGTTTCGTCAGCGAGAAGGGGGATCCGCATCAGAAGAGAATAAAATAGAATTACTATCTTCTTCACCAGGGCGTAACTCGCCCTCTGAGACCTGATCATCCAAATACTCTTCCTCCTCCTCAGACCCAAAAGAGTCAAATAAATCTCTTTCCTCAGCAACAGGCTCCAAATGCCTCCTCTTATAGGTGGCTTTCATAGGAATGACCAAGGATAACGGTTTCTCTAAGTTATCCAACCTGTGCTCCACATCCGCCTGTGCCTCGCTGCCTTCCCCCTCTCCGGGGGATTTAAGGGATGGTTGAGCTGTCCCGCTCCCTCCAGCAATAGCTGGGCTAGAGACCCGAGCTGCCGCTGTATTATGGTCTAAACCAATTCTCATGGCGCAAGCGGAACAAACCGTGCTGAAACTACCCAGGGGTTCCAGCTTACATAAAGGGACAGAGCCCCCCTGCTCAAATGGGATGCCCGAATCACTATCCCCTGAAGCCTCCCTCATGGTGTTTTTTTTTCTCATTTTTTTAAATTTGGCAAACAGACCTAAGGTCCTGAGCCTGAACCAATCCCAAAGAGACTGGGAGGAACCACAACCCCTTTTTTATCCTTCTTCCAATTCTAAAAATAAAACAGGAGAAAAAACCATTAGATAAAAAACCTTTCCCAACTCATAAAAATCAATATCTAAAAAATGTTATTGTTATTTATATAATTAATAAATATGATCAAAAAACTCTAAATTCACATTATAATATTAATAAAAATAAAGATAATCATAATGATAATAATAATAATAATGCCGACTGTCCACTCACCACCGCAGCTCTTCACTTTACAGCCTATACAAGAAAAAAGTATGACATATACATATATATATATATATATATATATATATATATATATATATATATATATTTTACCATTTTGTGAATACTCACCTGTAAAATGGGTATTCTAAGTATGTCACACACCCCACTTCAGACATTAATTCATTAACATGGGGTACTCACCGCTAGGTGGCGCTGCTTTGCAGAGAAGTCCAGAAAAAGCAAGCCCCTCCCGGTCTATACATACCTGGTATCCCCTAACAATTCCCCAGTATTCAAACAGCAATAAAGGCAAGATACTAGGAGACCAAAACACAAAAGTAACCCTCAACTGTGAATAAACACAACTTCACCATATAAAGAACCAGGATACCAAAAAAGGGCGGGTGAAGTGGGGTGTGTGACATACTTATAATACCCATTTTACAGGTGAGTATTCACAAAATGGTATTATTCTAAGTATGTCACACACCCCACTTCAGACATTAATTCATTAACATGGGACATCCAACAGCAGTGTCCAAAATGGGGAGGGTATCCAACCAGGCAATAATGCAGAAACTCAAACCACTGCAGCCTGCAGAACCTTGCGGCCAAAAACAGCATCCGCTGAGGCCCGCACATCAACCTTATAAAACTTTGAAAAGGTGTGAACCGAAGACCAGGTAGCAGCCTTACAAACCTGCTCAACCGAAGCCTGGTGCTGAAAAGCCCAGGACGCACCAACAGCACGAGTAGAATGAGCAGTAACACGAAAAGGGGGAGCCTTCCCCTTGGCAGAATAGGCTCCAACAATCACCTGACGAATCCATTTGCTAATAGAAGACTTGGCCGAAGCCAAACCCTTCCTAGGCCCACAGGGCACCACGAAGAAGGCATCCGTCCTACGAAAAGGAGCCGTAGTACGCAGATAGAACTTGACACAACGTACCACATCCAAGCAGTGCAACGCACTCTCCTTGTTATTCCTAGGCTTAGGACACAAAGAAGGAAGAACAATGTCCTGATTAAGATGGAAAGCAGAGACCCCTTTAGGAAGAAAGTCTGGCTTGAATCTGAAAACCACCTTGTCCTGATGTTTCTCAAAATAAGGGGCCTGAATCGACAGGCCCGCTAGCTCTGAAACACGCCGAACAGAAGTGATGGCCACCAGAAAGGCAACCTTCTGAGTCAGAGTAGACAAGGCAATATCCCGCAAAGGCTCAAAGGGAGGAGCCTGAAAGGCAGAAAGAACCAAATTCAAATCCCAAACAGGGAGCAACGGCTTCCTAGGAGGCCGCAAATGCGAAACCCCCTGGAAAAAAGTCTTGACCAAAGAATGGCTTGCAAAAGACCTCTGAAAAAAGATAGATAAGGCAGAAACCTGCCCCTTCAAAGTACTCAGCTGAAGACCAGAGTCCAGCCCTGACTGAAGAAAATCCAAAATCCTGGAAACGGAAAAGACCCGGCAGGGCAAAGATCTAGATTCACACCAATCAATATACGATCTCCAAGCCCTATAATAGATGGAAGAAGAGGATCTCTTCCTAGCACTAATAAGAGTCCGAATGACCGAATCCGAAAGACCTTCCTCCTTCAAGATGGAGGTTTCAGCAGCCAAGCCATCAAAGCCAGCGTTGGTAAACTGGGGTAACACAACTGACCCTGAGTGAGAAGATCTGGCCGAAGAGGCAAATCGAGCTGATCCACTGCCAGACGAACGATGTCCGCGAACCACACCCACCTTGGCCACCTTGGAGCCACGAGAATGGCGGGAACTCCTTCCTGAACCAGCTTTCGCAGAACCCTGCCCAGCATGGGAATCGGAGGAAACAGATAAAGAAACCCCAGATCCCTCCAGCTCAGGGCCATGGCGTCCGCCGCCAGAGGGTCCTGGGACAGTGACACGAACGTCGGAAGCTTGTGATTGTGACGAGAGGCAAACAGATCCACCTCCGGCGTCCCCCACCGAAGACACAGTGACCGAAACACCTGGGGATGGAGAGACCATTCCCCCCGGCGGGACGAACACCGGCTCAGAAAGTCCGCCTCCGTGTTCTCCACTCCTGGAATGTAAACTGCCGAGATGCAAGGGACATGAGTATCTGCCCAAACAAGAATCAGAGACACCTCTCTGTGGGCACCCAGACTGTGAGTCCCTCCCTGGTGATTGATGTAAGCAACCGCCGTCCGATTGTCTGACCGCACCTGCACCGGCAGGCCCTGCAAATGAAGTGTCAATTGAGACAGAACCAACCTGATGGCTCGCAACTCCAGAACATTGATGGGCAAGTGAGCTTCCAGAGGGTCCCACTGCCCCTGAAACTGAAGATCCTTCCAGAAACCTCCCCATCCTGACAAACTGGCATCCGTGGTGACAGTCTCCCAAAGCGGGGTCAGAAACGACCTGCCCTTCAGAAGATTGTCCGAGACCATCCACCACAGAAGAGACTGCCGAACCCGAGGGGACATCCGGAAGGACCGATCCAACGACCGCGGTCGCCGGTCCCAAGACGCCAAAAGATGAAGCTGAAGCGTCCGCGTGTGAAACTGCGCGAAGGGAACTGCCTCGAACGAGGCCACCATCAACCCCACCAGTCTCATTCCTAGCCGAATGGACGGGCGAGGATTGGAAAGAAGAAGCTGAGCCAATTCCTGAATCAAAAGGACCTTGGCCTGAGGGAGAAAAACTCTGTGCTGGCAAGAGTCCAACGACATCCCCAGAAAAGTCACCACCCTGGCCGGGACCAGAGAGGACTTGGGGTAATTGATCACCCAGCCGAACCTCTCCAACATAGACACCACCAAACTGGTGTCCCCTTCCGCTTGACTGAAGGAAGGCGCCATGATGAGGAGATCGTCCAGGTAAGGTACAATGCGAATCCCCTGAGCTCTGAGCAGGGCCATCACTCCCGCCAACACCTTGGTGAACACTCTCGGAGCAGATGTGAGGCCGAACGGAAGAGCTACAAACTGAAAATGCCGATCCTTCACCACAAAGCGAAGGAACCTCTGATGAGCCGGAAAGATCGGAATGTGAAGGTAAGCATCCCTGATGTCTATGGACGTCATAAAGTCCCCCTGCCGAAGCGCACCGATCGCAGATCGCAGGGTTTCCATGCGGAACTTCCGGGGACGAATAAACCTATTGAGAAGCATCAAATCCAGGATCGGACGGAACGAACCATCCTTTTTGGGTACAGTGAAGAGATTGGAATAAAACCCGCGCCCCACCTCCGAAGGAGGGACCGGGCAGATGACTGCCAATTCCAGGAGCCCCTGTGCGGCCAAAGGATCCGAGGGCACCCGAGACCTGAAAAACCTTAGAGGAGGGCGGGACTCGAACTCCAGCTTGTAACCGGCCGACACCACCTCCCGGATCCACCTGTCCGAGACCTCCTGGTCCCATACCCGGGAGAAGAGTCGCAACCGTCCCCCCACCCGTACGGGTGAGGGCGCCCCCTCATTGCTGAGCGGGCTTGGCCGCAGGCTTGGGCTTGGCGCCCCAGACGTGAACGGGACGGCCACGGCCTCTACCTTTAGGCCAACTGGCGCCCCTGGAGGCCGAGAAGCCCGCACCCCTGCCGGCTCTGGCTCCCCGAAAGGACGGATTAAAGGAGACCGCCCCCCGAAAGGAACGGCGAAATTTCTTGCGCTGAGGCAACTTGCCTCCCTTGGCAACAGAATCCAGCTTTTCACCAAAAAGCCTCAAACCCAAAAAGGGGAGAGCCGTAAGCAATCTTTTAGAATTAAAATCAGCCGTCCACTGTCTCAGCCAAACTGAACGACGAATAGCCACCAACAGAGCAGTAGCCCTGCCACACATCAACATAGCATCCTCCTGGGCGGCCAGAATAAAAGACAAAAAGGATTCACAACGCTTAAGAACTAGAAACTCGTCACCGGTAGGATCAAGATCCACACATAAGTCCCTGACCATAGACCTAACCGCCAGTGACAGAAAGGCAGAAGCACAAGCAGGCCTCAAAACCGAACCCGCACAGACAAACCCATGACGGGCCAACTGATCAATCCGGCGATCCTCGCCGTCCTTGAGAAAAGTAGTGTCAGGGAGATGAACAGCTGCCGTATTAGACAGCCCCAAAACAGGAGCATCCACCTCGGGAGAGACAGACCAACGCTTCAACAAATCCGGAGGAAAAGGATACTTCTTGTCCCAACTAGGCGGAACCCCGACAAGACGCGTAGGCTGCTCCCACTGCTTAAGGACAATGTCCTCAAAATGCTGTTGACTGGGAAACTCCAAGCGCTGCTTGGACCCCCCAAAAAGCTGACCCTTAGGCCGAGGAGTAACTTCCGGCGGATCCAAATCCAAAACCTCAAACATTTGGGCCAGGATAGTGGGCGTATCAAGGGGGGGCCCCTCATCCAGGTCCCCCTCAGCGCCCGACAACTGCTGAACCTCGGCATCCTCTGACTCCTCAACAAGCTCACCCTCTTCAAGGGGACGAACCGACCAGTCCAGTACCTCAACTTCCTCATCTGAGTCCCGCGGAGGCGGAGACAGATGTTTCCGCTTGGCTGGAGCCTTCTGAGCGACCATTGCGGAAAACATTTTCTCGAGGCTGGCCAAACGGGCACATACCTCAGATTGCGAATCACCCCCAACGACCACGTCACGCGGGGTCCGGAACAGGCGAGGAGGGGAGGGAGAAGGCGCGGTAGAAGAAGTCCCAGGCACCGAGGTGTCGGACTGGCGCTCAATGTTCCGCTGCGCACATGGAATACAAATGATAACATCATCCCCTGGGAGCGGAGTCCCACATCCCCCACACAGCCTGGACTGCCCCGAAGGACTAGTTCCGGTATCACTGGTAGCCTCCATATGGTGAATACTAACTTGTATAGCCCTGACCAGGGAAATTAGCAAAAAAGGGGGACAATAAGCCCAAACCCAACTAGCCAGGTATATATAAGACCGGGAGAGCCCTGAATGATGGAATCCTGGGACCTGAAAAACAAAGACTACAGTCAGTACAATCACACAGCACAAACTACTATAGCAGAAGTATATAGAAGAAAAAACACCCCCAGCCAGCAAGGCCAAGGCCTGACCGAAGCCCCCTGCCATCACCTCCAAAAAGGGGGGGGGGGGGGAGAGAGCGCAGACCCGAACAGCAGCCGGAACTAAAACCGACGGCTGTATGAGGCAATAACCAGCGTCTGCCCTCCCCTCCATTAACAAGCCCCCACTAATAAGGGTGAACCGCAAGGGGACCCCTATCCTACCTGCGTCCAGTAACGAAGACGCGCCAGGCGGGAACAACAGAGAGAGACCCCCCGTCTCTCTGTGCTGTTCCCGCCTGGCGCGTCTTGGCGCGGGCCCGTCAGCAAGCGCAGGACCGCTGTAACCCCGCCCCTCCCTAACCCGCCAGAAACGGCGCGGGCCGCGCCTGACGCGGCCCGCCCACGTCATAGTCCTGAGCCTCAGCCCAGAGCAGCGGACGCCACACCGTAATGGCGCCCGCAGAGGCCGACGGGGCGGACCGGCGGCCTCACATGCCGCCCGGTCCCGCCCGCAGTAACAGACAAACCGGCAGTGCGCCAACACACACACAGGCGGGCCGGCGGCGCAGCGCACCGCCCGGCCCCCAGTAAAACACACACATGAGGTAGCAGACAGGCGCCCGCCATTGAAACAAGGAAGGCACAGTAGCGGTCCGCATAACCACCACCCGACCCGTCCCCATCAGTAATAAACGCAGGGGCTGGGGAGCCCCCCAAATTCACACAACAAGGACGGGCCCGTGCTGTCCACAAAACGCACACACATACACCATGTAGTGGAAGGATGAAAAACCCTAACAGGGACCTAAGGGCTGGGGCATCCCACCTCCGGATCACAAAACCGGAGCACCGCTATGCCCCATAATATGGGGACGAGCGGAGGAGCTAATCTCCTAGGCACCTAAAGTGGCATCTACCCTTGCCCGGCCTACAGCCTAAGCTGGGAGGCTACCATTAACCAGGGACTACATCAAAAAGAAGCCGGGCAGAAATAGACCATGGGGGGGGGGGGGGGGGGGGGGGGGGCGGGGTGATACCCCGGCTACCTGCAAGCAGGAGACTTCTTTCTTCTGTCTTGTCGCCACGTTGCAGAGAAGAACACTGGGGAATTGTTAGGAGATACCAGGTATGTATAGACCGGGAGGGGCTTGCTTTTTCTGGACTTCTCTGCAAAGCAGCGCCACCTAGCGGTGAGTACCCCATGTTAATGAATTAATGTCTGAAGTGGGGTGTGTGACATACTTAGAATATATATATATATATATATATATATATATATATATATATATATATATATTGCGTAAAGAAGCAAAAGGCCAAGAAGCTGCATAAAAATATATAAATATATAAAAACAGCGGGACCAGCTCGCAATCTATAAGCCCCTAAGCTTACCCCCCTTGGGTCTCTTAGAAGGCCAGCGACCTAAACCACAATGGCTGCCGCCGCAGCCGCACTCTGCAAAGGCTGCACACAAAGAGCCCCTAGGCTCGTAAGATGTATGGGATCAAAGGAACCAGCGGCCCGGCCCGAGATGGCCGCCGCTGCCGCTATCCCCCACACCCAGAGCCCTTAAGCTCAACATGATCTAAAATCCAGCAAACGGCCTGGCCAGCGGTGGCAGCTGCTGTCGCCGCCGCAGCGCAAACACAATAGCAGCCTCATGTCAGCCAGGCTGCTGTACACTAACCCTGAACAGTGCAGGGGAGCCTGAACACAACCTCCCTCCAGCCCGAATAAGACACAATGAAGTAAAACGGCCTTGTGGTTCCGTGTTAAGCTCCGCCCCTGCGTGACATCAGCCACCTTAAAGGCATATATACATTTTTTTTTTTTTTTTTTTTTTAAACTACCTAACTTGGAAGGACGACGAGTTGAAACTAAAAAATACAATTCTGTGAAATACTCACCTGTAGAATTGATATTATTTGTATACAGTACGTCCTGCTCCAGATATAGTACTTACACTTGGGTTATCCTCCGCCAGATGGCGCTGCACTGCAGAGACACGCAAAACAGGCTCCTCCCGGCCCATCAAATACCCAGGGACCTCCCACAAATCCCCAGCATTGAAAAGCAGTGAGCAAGAAGCCGGGAGAATATAACCACCAACTGGTAACTAGAAAAATGATAACAATCCAGAATAATGCAAAAAAACAAGGTGGGGTGGAGCAGGACGTACTGTATACAAATAATATCAATTCTACAGGTGAATATTTCACAGAATTGCATTATTCTTAGAATACAGTACGTCCTGCTCCAGATATAGTACTTACACTTGGGACATCCAATAGCAGTGTCCATAAAGTAGGGTGGGATCCCCAACAAAAAAAGCAACAGCAGGCAGTTTAAACCACTGTCTCCTGCAAAACCTTGCGGCCAAGGACAGCATGAGCTGAGGCCTTAACATCAACCTTGCAAACCTTGAAAAGGTATGAATAGAAGACCAAATAGCGGCCTAGAAAACTTGTTCAACAGAAGCCTGGTGCTGGAAGGCCAAGGAGGCACCAATAGCACGAGTAGAATGAACAGTAAGGTGGAAGGGAGGACTCTTCCCCTTAGAAGAATAAGCCTGAATCACGGCCTGACAGATCCATTTGCTAATAGTAAACTTGGCAGGAGCCAAACCCTTCCTGGGCCCAGAAGGGACCACCAAAAGAGCATCAGTTTTCCCGAAGGAAGCAGTGACTACCAGGTAACACTTCAGACACCTGGCCATATCCAAGGAATGCAGAACCCTTTCCTTAGCGTTGCTAGGATTAGGGCACAATGAAGGAAGAACAATATCTTGATTTAAATGAAAAGCAGACACCACCTTAAGCAGAAAGTCCAGCTTAAAGCAGAAAACCACCTTATCCTGGTGTCTCTCAAAGTATGGGGGCTGGATAGACAGCAGCCAGCTCAGACACACGCCTAACCGAAGTAAAAGCCAACAGAAAGACAACCTTGAGGGTAAGTACAGCCAGACCATCATCCTGAAAAGGAGCAAAGGGAGCACCCTGCAAGGCAGACAAACCAAGTTCAAATCCCAACAGGGACATAGGTTTATGTGGGGGACGCACCTGAGTAACCCCCTGAAAGAAAGTCGTAACCAAAGATTACTGAGCAAAAGACTTCTGAAAGAAGACAGACAGGGCAGAAACCTGACCCTTTCGAGTACCGAGTTGGAGTCCCGACTCCAACCATGCAGTAAGAACTCCAGAACCCTGGTGACTGAAAACACCCGACAGGGAACAGAACTAGACTCACACCAGTCAAAGTAGGTACGCCATACCCTGTAATAGATGGAAGAAGTTTTCTTCCTAGCCTTCACCATGGTATCAACCACCGAGGCGGACAAGCCCTTTTTCCATCAAGATGGAAGTTTCAGCAGCCAGGCCATCAAGGCCAGAGTTTGTAAATTGCGATGGCGTAAGGGGCCCTGAGTGAGCAGATCTGGCACCCTTGGCAGAACGTACTGGTCTACTGCCATCTGCACCACGTCTGCAAACCACACTCTTCATGGCCACCTGGGGCCACCAGAATTGCTGGCACCCCTTCCAGAGCAATCTTGCACATAACCCTGCCCAGCAGGGGGAATGGGGGAAAGACATACAGGAGCTAAAAGTCCTGCCATGACACTGCTAGGGCATCCGTGGCCAAGGCCAGAGGATCCTGGGACAGGGAGACAAGGGCCGGAAGCTTGTGATTGTGATGGGACACAAACAGATCCACAACTGGTTGGACCCCATAGTGACACAGGGATTAGCACATCCTGTTGCAGAAGGACCACCACCGGAGCGAATATCACTGATATGCAGGAAACATTGTCTCCACCAGGTTAGGATCATAGACACTTCCTGGAGGGTCCTCCTGCTCCAGGCCCCTCCCAAATGATTAATGTAGGCCACTGTCAGACAAACTGAGTGTCCCCAAACTGGCAGGCCCAGAAGAGGAGTAGTCAAGCGAGATAGAACCAACTGAAAACGCTCACTGTTTCAAACATCAATAGGTGTATGGACCTTCTAAGGGCCCCACCTCCCCCAGAACCGCAGGGAGTTTCAGAAGAAACCCCCCCCCCCCCCCTTCAACCTGTTGGCATCCATGGTGACCGTTTCCAGGAAGGGGCAAGAAGGAACTGCCCCCAGACAGGTTCCTTGAGTTCATCCACTCCAAGAGGGACCTCCTTACCAGGTAGGAAGGCACACAGACCCTGCTCCAGGGATGCTGGATCCCTGTCCTGTATTAACAACAGAAGTCGCAGAAGGGCCCTAGGGGAACTGAGCATAAGGGACCTCTTCTGAGCAAGCCACCAACGGGCCCATCAGCTGCATCCCTGCCTGGTGAAGGGACCAGGACAGCAATGAGGGACTGAGCCCATGCAACCAGATTGTCCACTTTATTGCTGAGAAAGGAAGATTCTCGTTTGAACCGAATCCAGATTCATTCCTAGGAATGGAGTTACCAATTAAGGGGACAATGAGGACTTGGGGTGATTGATCACCCATCCAAATGACTCCCAATGGACACCACCAGCCGGGTTATCCAACTTAGTCTGACGTAGAGACTGGGAAGTGAAAAAGGGCGCCCAGGTAGGTCATCGCGCGGACGCCCCTTGGTCTCAGAGACAGCACCCCCGTGAGCACTATGGGAGCTGAAGAGAGGCCAGATAACAAGGCCACAAATTAGCAGTGTTGGACTTCCAACACGAACCTGAAGAGCCTCGGCGTCTTGAAGGCACAGGGATGTGAACATAAGCATCTTAGAGCTCCACAGACGACAAGAAGCCCCCTGGGCGCAAGGCACTGATGGCCCATCCCAGAGTTTCCATGCAGAAACTGCCTGTAATTGGAGAATTGCTGAGAACCTGTGAATCCAGAATGGGCCAGACTGACCCATCCTTTAGGGGGACTGTGGAAAGGTTGGTGTAGCGGTCCCTGCCTCTGCCTGTTAAGGGCAATCTGCAAGTGACCCCTCAGACCCCGCAGGCCTTGCATGGCCTGCGCCAGTACCTGAACAGATGCAGGGGCCAGGAGTACCCGGGACTGATAATCTTGGGGGAGGCCGCACAGCAAACTATCTTGTATCCGGAGGACACTACCTCCTGAATCCACCAGTATGAGGCGTGACGCCTCCTGACAAGAGCAAAGTGCCGCAGCCATCCCCTCACCCAGACGGGCGAGGGCGCCCCATCATGCTTGAGGGGGCTTGGTGGAAGATTTAGGCTAGCCCCGCCGGAGGGGCCAGGGCGTTGTCTGCTGCTCCCGGGGCAGGAGTCTGCAAAAGTCCCCGCGAAGGACACCCCTGGTTCCTGTTTAACACTATGGTAGGGGGGAGGAGGGGTGCCCCTGCCCCAAGGGGGCTGAGACGGCCGCCTGCGTTCTTACCAAACAGGTCTAGACGGGCCCCAAACAGGCGTAGCCCTCTAAAGGGAAGCCCGGTAACCCGGTAAGAGTCTTTTTAGACGCATAGTCAGCACCCCACTGTCGCAGCCAGACCAAGCGACGTATAGCCACTACAAGGGCAGAAGTTCTTGCACACATTCTAATAGTGTCATCCAACGCTAATAGGATAAATTTTACAAACACATCACAACTGGAGAGTGCATTAAACACATCCCAGGGGAGATCGGGGGGGCGAGCAAGCATCTTGCTAATTAGGGTTCTAGCGGCCACGGCAGTAATAGCCGCGGCACAGACCGGGCGCAACGCCGTCCCTGCACATGTAAAGGCGTGGGAGGCCAGCAGATCCATGCACCGGTCCTCAGCATCCCGAAGGGTAGTATAAGCAGGGGCTGCAATAAAGGGGGGGTTAGGACCCCCTATGATCGGGGCATCCACCACGGGGGGGGGGGGGGGGAGAAGATGACCAACAATTAACCACCTCAGGGGGGAAAGGGTACTTCCTATCCCAGCCCCCTGGGACCCCTGGCAGTTTACTGGGGCACTCCCATTCCTTGAGCACAAGAGTATGGAAATGTGCCTGCTCCAGGAATTCCAAACAAGCTGTTGCTGTATGGAAACGCTCCCCTCTGCTTGGGAGCCTCACCCGGGAGAGAGATCCTCAAAGACCTTAATCAACAGATCATCATTGTCACTCTCGGCCCAGTATTCAAGGCCAGTCAGAGAAGAGCTCTCCTTCCTCAGAAGGGGTATAACCACACCGAGTAGTAAACTCCTCAGTTCCCATAGGGAAAACAGTAACATGAGGCGTCAAGTGCCGCTTCTTACCAGGGCCCTTGCGCTCAGACAACCTCGCAATAATCTGTTCAGCCGTAGGCAGTCTAGAAGACACAACAGGCTGCGAATCCCCACTTGTATGCGACTCAGCAGGAGTGAGATTTAAGCATGGGGAGATAGGCGAATTGAAACGAGGTGCAGCCACTGGCAGGCCTGATTGCAGAGCCAGTGCTTGCTCGGCATAGGGTACGCAGACCCGTGCCCTGTCAGCATCAGCATGGGGTTGTCCACACGCTATACACAGCCGGTCTTGTCCCAGAGGGACCCCGGTCACATAATTCTGAGATGCCTCCATATGGTGATTATTTAGGCTCAATATGCCAGTAGGGATTTACGCTATAAGCAACCCTGGATGCCCCAATGACCCGCTAGGGAAGTGGGAGTAATTATACAAGGCCCAACTATCAATTACACCTAATGGCTACACCCGTCTGTTCTCATAACAGCGGCCATTGATCCTTATATATAGGATGACTAGGCTGCGCTCCTCGGTTACAAGTGCTGTCGTTAAGATGAACGGCTCATAGCACATAGCTCTCGAAACAGACAGGGCGAAGGGGTGTCAGAACCAAACACACTACAATGAGCATAAAAACGGCGGCGAGGGCACTTAAGGACCGCGTTAAGTATAACCTCCACACGCGCGCGCGCTGACAATATGGCGCCGAGAGTACCTCGAAGGGCGGGCCAGAGCGGGCCGCGACGCAGGGCGTGCCAGGCCAGCCCCCCCCCCCCCCCCCCCCCCCCCCGAAGCCCACAGACAAGCAGCCAATGATAACGCAGAAGCGTCTGCGGCATTTGCAGTAGTAAAAAAAAGACAAGTCAGCGCGGTGGCAGACACCTACATATACCAGTGCAAAAGACATTACAAAAAAGCCATATGCACGTAATCACGATACACTGACACCCACACACACACCCCCTTCTTTCCCCCCGAAGGCTACAGGGAGAATGAGGGAGGATGGCGGCCCTTTGTACAGGACCCACCGCTACACGGGGCATGGGGCAATAATGCGGGAGGGGCATCCATAAAGGCTCACCATCAGCCTATACCGCCTACCCTTTGGTGGGGGACTGCGGTGGAGCAGCGCTCCATAAGCACGCATGGTGCTGCCTACCTTGACCCGACCAGCACAGCCCAGGCTGGGAGGCACATCACAAGAGGACGGGTGGCAATAGTCCAACAGGGCCACAAGCTTTAATAGCCCCGCTCACCTGCGAGAGAGTGATACTTCATGTCTTCACAGTCAGCACTGCAGAGAAATTTGGGGATTTGTGGGAGGTCCCTGGGTATTTGAGGGGCCGGGAGGAGCCTGTTTTGCGTGTCTCTGCAGTGCAGTGCCATCTGGCGGAGGATAACCCAAGTGTAAGTACTATATCTGGAGCAGGACGTACTGTATACTAAGAATATAAAAAATGTTCCTCAGCAGGTACACCAGAGAGAAACCGGCAGCTGTCTTACTTTTCAAAAAGCCTGCAGCCCAGAGCATATACACTCTATAAGCGCCCCAAGACCCCGGCACTTCCACCTTACCTTCACGAACCCCAGAACAGCCAGACGCTGTAGGAGGCACAATTGGGTCTAGGGGATCCATGGGAAAAAGGCTACGCAGGAAGCAGACAGGGTGCAATCCCCCGCTTGCTGCCAATCCTTGAGAGCGAATTTTCCTGAACCTTCAGTCACTTGCTAACTGCAAGAAAGAAACTGATCTTGATTGGGAGGCAGCTGCTACTTATGGGCCGGGAGGGGCCACACCTTTTTTTTGTCTTGCAGTCACATCCAATCAGCAAGGAGGTAATCCCAAGTGTAAGGAGTGTCTGGAATGGATTGGAAGAAAAAACAATTCTACAGGTGGGTACTCACAGAATTGCTTTTTTCTTTATTGCCTGCTTCAGTATTCATAACAGTTGGGACATTCAAAAGCAGTGTCCAAAAGTAGGGTGGGATCCCCAATAAGTAACTACCGCCTGAAGCACCTTGCGGCCAAAAGCAGCATCCGCTGAGGCCTTAACATCAAGCTTGTAAAACTTGGAAAAAGTATGAACAGAAGACCAAGTAGCGGCCTAAGCTTGGTGCTGAAAAGCCCAAGAGGCACCAATAGCACGAGTGGAATGAGAAGTAATTCTAAAGGGAGGTTCCTTCCCATTAGCAGAATAGGCTTGAACCACCGCCTGACGGATCCACTGGCTGATAGTGGATTTAGCCGGAGGCAAACCCTTCCTAGGTCCAGAAGGGAGAACAAAAAGAGCAAATAAAACTTCAGAGCCCTGACCACATCCAGAGAATGCAGCGTCCGCTCTTTGGAATTAGCAGGATTAGGACACAATGAAGGCAAGACATTGCCCTGATTGGGATGAAAGGCAGACACCACCTTAGGCAAGAAATCCGGCTTAAACCGAAACACCACCTTATCCTGACGCCTCTCAAAATAAGGAGGTTTGATGGAAAGCGCCGCCAGCTCAGAAACTCGCCTTACAGAAGTCAGAGTCAGAATGGGCAAAGCAACCCCACGGATAGGCTCAAAGGGAGGACCCTGCAGAGCAGACAACACCAGATTCAAGTCCCAGACTGGTAACATAGGCTTACGAGGTGGACATGAGTAACAGCCTGGAAAAAAGTTTTAACCAACCGGTGGTTGGCAAAGCATCTTTGGAAAAAAATTGCCAGAGCTGAAACATGGCCTTTGAGGGTACTTAGTTGAAGGCCAGAATCCAAACCATGTTGCAAAAATTCCAGAATCCTGGGAATGGAAAAAAACCCAACAGGGAAGAGACTTGGACTCACACCAGGCAATGTAAGCATGCCAGACCCTGTAATAGATAAAGGACGAGGACTTCTTCCTAGCCCGAATCATGGTATCCACAACAGAGGCAGGCAACCCCATCTCTGTCAAGATGTAGGTTTCAGCAGCCAAGCCGTTAAAGCCAGCGTTTGTAAATTGGGATGGCGTAGCTGTTCCTGAGTGAGAAGATCTGGATCCCTGGGCAAGACGTACTGGTCTACTGCCAACCGCACGACATCTGCGACCCACACCCTTCTTGGCCAACAGGGGGCCAACAGGATGGCTGACACCCCCTCCTGGGCAATCTTGCGCATGACCCTGCCCAGTAGAGGGAACGGAGGGAACACACAGGGAGGCCGAAACTCCATCCAAGGCATTGCCAGTGCATCCGTGGCGAAGGCCAGAGGATCCTGTGACAGGGAGACAAACCTGGGAAGTTTGTGATTGTGACGGGACAGAAACAGGTCCACATCCGGCTGACCCCAGCGTTGACACAGGGAGAGAAACACCTGGTAGTTGAGGGACCATTCCCCCAGACGAGACACCCCCCTGCTCAGGAAGTCCGCCACCTGTTCTCCACCCCCGGAATGTATACCGCTGAGGTGCAGGGAACATTCTGTTCCGCCCAAGACAGTATCAGGGACACTTCCTTGAAGGTTAGCTTGCTCCGAGTCCCTCCCTGATGGTTGATGTAGACAACCGCCGTCTGGTTGTCTGAGCGGATCTGAACAGCCCGACCCCGAAGGTGTGTGGTCAGGTGGAACAGAACCAACCTGATCGCCCTCAGTTCCAGGACATTGATGATAGCATGGGCCTCCTGGGGGCCCCAACAACCCTGGAACTGTAGGGACTTCCAACCTGAGAGGTATCCAGTGTCATGCCCAGAAAGGAACTCACCAAGAACGGGGACAGTGAAGACTTGGGAAAATTGATCACCCAGCCGAAGGACTCCAGAGTGGAGATCACCACCTGGGTGTCCTGTTCAGCCTGATGAAAGGACTGCACCACAATGAGGATGTCGTCCAGGTAAGGAAGGATGCGAATGCCCCGGGTTCGTAGCAGAGCCATCACGCCCACCAGCACCTTGGTGAACACCCGAGGCGCCGAGGTGATACCGAATGGTAAGGCCACAAACTGGTAATGCTGATCCTCCAGCACGAACCTCAGAAATCTCTGATGACCTGGGAAGATAGGCACATGAAGATAAGCATCCTTGATGTCCACGGTGGTCATGGAGTCGCCCGGGAGAAGGGTACCGACAGCAGAGCATAGCATCTCCATGTGAAAATGTTTGAATCTGACAAACTTGTTGAGGTCCTTCAAGTCCAGAATGGGCCTCAGAGAGCCGTCCTTTTTGGGGACCGTGAAGAGATCGGAATAGTAACCCTGACCCTGTTCCTGATGGGGCACCTGACAAATGACCCCTGACTCCAGCAGGCATTGAACCGCCGAAAGCAGCCCTTGAGCTGACAGGGGGTTTAAAGACATCTGGGACCTGATGAATCTTGGAGGCGGGCAGGCTGCAAACTATCTTGTAACCGGAGGACACCGCCTCCTGAATCCACCGGTCTGAAACGTGGAGCCTCCAGACGTGAGCAAAGAGCCGAAGCCGTTCCCCCACCCGGATGGGTGAGGGCGCCCCCTCATGCCTGGGGGGCCTTGGGAGGAGGTTTGGGCTTGGAACCCCAGGAGAGACCGGGACGTCCACGGGATCTGCCACGGCGCCAAGAATCTCTGCGGCTACCTAAGAAGAGGGAGCCACGACCTCCTCTGGAAGAACGAAGGGAGGGGAGGGAGACAGAGGTCCCCCGAAAGGGCCGTGGCTGCCTCCTAAGCTGAAGCAGCCTGCCATCCTTGGCCAAAAGATCAAGATGCTCACCAAAGAGCCGCAGCCCCGCAAAGGGGAGCCCAGTGAGAGCCTTCTTAGCAGCAGCATCAGCTGCCCACTGACGTAGCCAAACAGAGCGGCGCATAGCCACCAAAAGTGCAGAGGCCCTACCGCCCAGCCTCACAGCATCATCCATGGCAATAAGGATAAATGCAACAAAATCAGAGCAAAGCAAGAGGGCCCTATAATCCTCCCTCCTCCTACCAGCCATAGCGCCATCAGAGAGATGCTTCAGCAGTTTCCTAAGGGCAATAGCAGTAATGGCAAAAGCACAGGTCGGGCGCAGTCCAGCCCCCACACAAGTAAAAGCATGGCAGGCCAGCTGATCCATGCACTGGTCCTCGCTGTCCTTCAGAGTGGTAGTGTCAGGGGAAGGCGAGGTATTAGACAGGCCTAGCACGGGAGCGTCCATCTCAGGGGGACAGGACCAGCGCTTTACTAGATCAGCAGGAAAGGGATACCTCTTATCCAATCCCTTGGGCACAGCGGGCAGACCTTCCCACTCCTTAAGCATCATAGAAGTAAAATGGCCCTGCTCAGGGAACTCCAGACGCTGTTTACCAGGACGAAAAAGCTCACCCTGCTTTCTCTTAGCCACCTCAGGGGGAGCAATGTGCAAGATTTCAAAAATTTGTGACAGCAGATTGTCAGTGTCCTCAGGGTACCATGATTCCTCCCCGGATGCAGACCCAGGGTCACTAAGGAAACCCTCCTGCTGGTCCCCAGAGGAGTCAGAGTCCTGGAACAGTTCCCCTTCCTCTAGGGAATAAAGTCCCCCAGTGGCATCAAATTCCTCATACTCCTCAGTGGAGCAGGAGGGTGAGGAAGTCAGGTGCCGCTTCTTGCCAGAAGCCTTCCTAGGAATAGGCTCGGCAAGCTGCTTCTCAATGTTGGCCACACGAAGTGCCAGATCAGACTGACCCCCTGCTAGCATCCTCCTCACTGGGAGCTAATTGCAGCAGTGGGGGGGGGGGGGGGGCAAGGAAGCGATGCAGGCAAACCAAGCTGGAGCCCAAGGACACTGAGCGCACGGCACGCACACCGTGACATCATTGCTGAGAGGGGATACCCCGCACATGGAACACAGCCTGGATTGCCCGGAAGGACCCCCCGAGCATGCTATCCCCAGAAGCCTCCATATGGTGATTAACACAGGCGCAATAGGCCAGCGCTGGGTAAAGGCTAATACAAAAGCCACCCGGGATGCCCTCCCACAGGATGCCCCCAGATCAGCAAAAGGGGGGGGGGGATGAGGGGGAGGAAGGAGTAGAGCCGGGAGAAACCACAACCCACTGGTATCCCGCTTGAAAGACATAAAACGACACATGAGCATCCCGCAGCACATGCCCCACGAGACCAATAACCCCCCCCCCCCCCCCCAAGGGGGTCTCACGGACCAAGAACACCGCAGGGTCAGCAAGGCACAGACCGCAGGATGAAGTGACACACCAGAGGAAACAGCGCTGCAGCCCGGAAGGGAGAAATCCAGACGCGCAGCTAATCCAAAATGGCGCCGGCAGAGGTACCTCAAGGGGTGGGCCCCGAAGAGCGTGAAAACGGCGCCCACGTGACCCCGCCGGCGCCATGACAAAGCAAAAACACCACCGGTTATAGTGCCCACAGCAGCGGAGCGCAGTACAAAGCGTCGCGCAAAAAACGCCAAAAAGCACACTGTAAACGCCAAACCACCACAAATAACACCACCCGCCGCTACCACCCGAAGAAGAGGACACAGTCCCCAAAACACTCACTCCCTCAGAAGCCAGGACAGGAACTCCGCATCCCTAGTAGGCTCACCATAAAGCCTATGGCCGGCTTCCCTTTGTGGAACAGGGTCTGCGGCTCGGAGCAGCGCTCCAGGAGCGCTTGACCCTAGTGCTCTTCTACCCTCAACCAAGGCTGGGAGGCAGTAAGGGTCCAGAAATGGGTGGAAACAGACTTGCAGGGCCGCAGGCTTGGTTGCCCCGCTCACCTGCGCAAGAGAGAGCCATCTTCGAACTTTGCAGTTTCACTGCAGAGGAAACACTGGGAACTCTATGGTTAATCCCGTTTTTATAGGGGGCCGGGAGATGCCACAGCTTTCTGCAGTACCACTGCGCCACCTTGTGGCGGAATAATCCAACTGTTATGAATACCGAAGCAGAAGAAAAAAAAACTCATTGGCTGAACCTGTAAACCCCAATATTTCTGCAATTTCTGCTTCAATTTAAAAACGGAAAACAGTTTAGGACAGTGCCAAATGTAGCCCCACCTGCTGCCAGTGCATATGTGCCTTGGAATCCCCGGATCAAGATAAATATTAGGCAAACCACTAAACAGGGCATACCAAGTCAGAATGCCTCTTGTGAAGTGGACATAAACTTGTGTGAAAAAAAACCCTAAACATGGCGATCCTTTACCCAGAAAGCCTTTACCCAGTCTTTTTTTTACTAAAGCCTTGGGTCAATATTCATAAAACACTAACATGAATCAGTAGGATGTCTGAATGGCAGTCAAATGTTAATTCAGCTACAAGTAAACTGACATCAAATGGCAGTTAGATTGATGTGTTCCCTAATGCGGACCTATGTGTACCGTAACAAAATGCCATGTCATTGCTGAAAAGCATCAAGGGGCGGGCTGCTCTGCAAGGGAGCAATGTGGGGGACTGCATCAAGTTTGTGTTATGAATATTGGGCATAAGGCTTTAGTAAAAAAAAAATAAAAAGAAACTTCCCTTCTGGGTGTAGGAACACTAGTAGCAAAGTCACTCTTGTGCACACCTGTAATTTCCAAGGATAGCTACATCATTGTAGAAAAATTCTAACAAACACACTTCTCGGGTGCTCTCAGCCTATGCAACCAGAGGCAGCCAACAGATATGCACACTTTTGGTGGCTACACGGGCACACAGACACTGCGGGGAGCACAGAAGGGCTACCCGGTGGCTGCAATCCTCCTACATTTTTAATATTTTTTTTTTTTTTTTTTTTAGAAACAGCATTTGCATAATTATCAACTTGCTTAATTTAAAAGCAAAAAGTATGGACGATGAGTGAATACAGAAAGTGTTTTCCTACCTCTCGGTTTCGTATAAAACTGCTGTAAATAGATTCCTTATTTTTTTCTTTACTCTCAAAATCTTCTTTGGAAAGCAAAAACTCGTGAATGTCTTGGGAGTCTGCAGTCTTGGTAATAATCTGAAAGACATCAAGTGTGTATGTAAACCCTGCTCATAATTTTCCAACTGTGCCAGGCTGTTGGTCTGGTTTAAGGCATCAGGGAAAAAGAAAGGTAGCAGCCATTTTGGAGTTTACGCTCACAGCATCTCAGCCATGCTGCTGCCTGGATTCAACTGCCATAACAAACAGAGTAACAGTGCACAGTAACAGGAAACCCAGCAGCAATTCCTGTTTGCGGGCGGCCTGCAAATGCATGAGCCTCCATTTTGTTTTTAAAATTTACCACAGCAGGAGCTAGAAAAGGTAAAAAAAAAAAAATACAATTCTGTGAAATACTCACCTGTAGAATTGGTATTATTGGTATACAGTACGTCCTGCTCCAGATATAATACTTACACTTGGGTTATCCTCCGCCAGATGGCGCTGCACTGCAGAGACATGCAAAAACAGGCTCCTCCCGGCCCTTCAAATACCCAGGGACCTCCCACAAATCCCCAGCATTGAAAAGCAGTGAACAAGAAGCCGGGAGAATTAAAACCACCCAGAACAACTGGTAATGATAACAATGATAACAATCACCATACAGGGGATCCAGAATAATGCAAAAAACCAGGGTGGGGTGGAGCAGGACGAACTGTATACCAATAATACCAATTCTACAGGTGAGTATTTCACAGAATTGTATTATTCTTAGTATACAGTACCTCCTGCTCCATATATAATACTTACACTTGGGACATCCAATAGCAGTGTCCATAAAGTAGGGTGGGATCCCCAACAAAAAATGACAACAGCAGACAGGATTGAGCACATTCAGTATGTAAGGACCACAGGCCCCAAGGAACATAAGTCCCCCTAAGGACGCAGACTACCAAGGAAAAACTTCCAACACCTGATTAAAGTGGACCTTCACTCTGAATAAGAGTCTATCTTATATGTTTCCCACACCCTGTACATACAGATTGTCCACATTAAAAATCATCCTACCTGCATCTACTGCATGTTATGAGCCTTTAAACATCCAAGATGGCAGCTTATGGAAGCCACCATTTCATCAGGCAGCCTGCAAACAGGAAGTGCCTCCTGACTGTGCTGCTCTGCATTCTGGGATTGCTGACCTTTTCCTGACCCCAGCTCTGCTCTGTCTAAGCAAAGCACAGCTATAACCCGCCCCCCTGTACCTTATAACCCGCCCCCTGTACCTGATCCCACTCTACTCTCCTCAGTAAGTGTGATGCTTCCGAGTCAAGATGGCGGCGCCCGTATCCTAAATTCCTGAACAGAGTTGCAGCCCAGTGGGGGAAAGAATAATAATTTAGTGACTAAAACCGTAAAATATATTAATTTTAGATGTTGGGGAACTGTTTTTTAAGAGTTTGGGCTTTTCATTAAATCACGCTGAAGGTCCGGTTTAAGGAAGGCAGAACCCTTTCATCAGTGTTGCTAGGAAAGAAGGGCACAGCAGGGATAGCAATATCTCGAGTCAATGAACTAGAGACCCCTCCAGATGCAGATAGTCCCGGCTTCAGGCGGAACTCCACCTTATCCTAGTGTATCTCAAGGAATGGGGGCTAGGTAAACAGAGCCGCCCGCTAACACACACCTGACCAAGGTAATAGTCACCAGAAGGACAACTTTGAGTAAGAACAGCCAAACAGCATCCTGAATAGGGCCAAGGAACAAATCCTGCAGGCAGACAGAATGAAAATCCATTTCAATCCAACGGGGACCAAGGAGTACATGGGGGAAGCACATGAGTACCCCCTGAAGGAAGTCTAACCTAGGAAGACTGAACCAGAGGCTACTAAGGCAAGGTGGACAGGGTAGAACCTGATCCATCAGAGTACTGAGTTGGAGAACCAACTCCAAATCATGCTGCAAACAACACTAGACCCCTGGGAACCGAGAACGCCCAACAGGGAAGAGACCTAAACTCACCCCCAATCAATATGGGTATGTCATACCCTACAACAGATGGAAGAGGAAAAGGAAGAACTTGCTCATAGCCTTCCCAGAGTCTCAAAATACCGAAAGAGATAAGCCTGTATCCATCAAGATGGTTGTTTCAGCAGTCAGGCCGACTAGGCCAGAACTGTAGATTGTAGTGACCTAAAGGGAGCCCTGAGTGAGCCTAGCTAGCACTCCTGGCAAAAGGTACAGAACAACCGTCCTTGGTACCATAACCACCCTCTACTAGGGCACCTGGGGGCCACCAGAATCACTGGTCCCCTTACCAGCGCAATCTTGCGCAGAACCCTGCCTAGCAGGGGGAATGGAAAAAAGACATACAGAACCGAACTTCCAGTCATGACGTTACCCCTGGAAGTTTGCTGGGGTATTCCCATTCCTTGAGCACAAGGGCATGGAAAGGAGCCTGCTCTAGAAATTCCAAGCGTGGGGTCGCAGTATGGAAACGCTCCCCTTTAGGCTTGGGGACCTGACCGGGGAGGGAGATAGACAGTGCCTTAAAGACCTTAAGCAACAAGTCGTCAGTGTCACAATGGCCCCAGTATTCAGGGCCAGAATCGTCATGACTCTTCGGGCTCTCATCAGATGAGCCTGAGTCAGAGGACATTCCCCTTCATCAGAAAGGGTATAGTCACACGGAGTAGAAAACCCCACGGTTCTCATAGAAGATACAGAAACATGAGGCGACAGGTGCCGCTTCTTACCAGGGCCCATGCACTCTGATAACCTAGCAATAATCTGTTCAGCCGTATGCAGTCTGGAAGGCCCAGCAGGCTGCAATACCCCACTTGTAGGCGACTCAGCAGGAGATTTAAGCCTGGGGAGATAGGCGAATTGGAGCTAGGTGTAGCCACTGGCCGACCTGATTGCTGGGCCAGTGCTTGCTCGGCACAGAGAACACAGACCCGTGCCCTGCCAGCATCAGCATGGGGTTGTCCACACGCTATACACAGCCGGTCTTGTCCCAGAGGGACCCCGGTCACATAATTCTGAGATGCCTCCATATGGTGATTATTCAAGGCACAATATGCAAGTAGGGATTTACACTATAAGTAACCCTGGATGCCCCAAAGACCCGCTAGGGAAGTGGGAGAGTATTACAAGGCCCGCTATAATTTTACACCGGGCCGGGAGAAGCCAATGGTGTTCACCAGTCTGAAAGACATAAGGGGAATAAAGGGTGTCAGAACCATGCGCAGTAATCAAGGATCATGAAAATCGCCCACGAGGGCACTTACAGACC
This sequence comes from Gastrophryne carolinensis, assembly GCA_027917425.1. Lineage (NCBI taxonomy): Eukaryota > Metazoa > Chordata > Amphibia > Anura > Microhylidae > Gastrophryne > Gastrophryne carolinensis. The sequence goes on from CM051239.1 coordinate 318,240,319, forward strand.
AAGGGAGGAGGCGGACCGCTACCACGCGTGCGTGCGACCAGCATCAAAATGGCGCCAACAAGCCTCGAAGGGCGGGCCAGAGCGGCTGTGACACGGAGCGCGCCAAACCAGGACAACCCGAAGAGCACGAAGCTCTGAGATAGTTTCAACGTTGTCATGAAGGGCGAAGTGTATGACACACTTAGAAAAATGAATTGCCAATGAAGACGCCGCAGCGTCTGAGGCGACGCCGCCGCTCGGTGCAGCACATCCAGTAAGGGAAAAAGTGCGCGTGGCGGCGACAGATACACAATAAAAATACAACTCTGTGAAGTACTCACCTGTAGAGTTGATATTATATGCATACAGCACGTCTTGCTCCAGAATAGTAATAACATGTGGGTAATCCTCCGCCTCAGGCGCCGTGCACTGCAGACATGTAGAAAACAAGCTCCTCCCGGCCCTACATATACCGAAGGACCACCCAAAAATCCACAGCATTGAAAAGCAGTGAGAAGAGAAGCCGGGAGGAACAAACCACCCAGGAAAACTGGTAATAATATCTATTGATAACAACCACCATACAGGGGATCCAGAACAAGTGAACCAGGGTAGGGTGGAGCAGGACGTGCTGTATGCATATAATATCAACTCTACAGGTGAGTACTTCACAGAGTTGTATTATTTTAAGCATACAGCACGTCCTGCTCCAGAATAGTAATAACATGTGGGACATCCAATAGCAGTGTCCATAAGCAGGGTGGGATCCCCAGGAAAAAACAAGGCACAGCGAACAGTAAAGGCGCTGTCACCTGCAAAACTTGCAACAGGCATGACATGAGCAAAGGCTCTAACGTCTCATAACAAGACCATGAAGGTATGAACAGAGACAAGCCATAAGTCTAGCAACTTAATCAAAAGAAAAAAACCCTGGTGCTGAAGATCCAGTGGTACCCAAGCACCAATATAACGGAATAAACAGAAAAAGGGGAGATTCTTTCCCTTAAATAGGAATATAGGTCAGTGTAATGACTCAACCAGCCCACAGGCAAGGAAGCCTCGTGGCAAAACTTGTAACACCCCCTAAGGGAAACAGAACAGGTCACCCGACCAAGGCGGGAATACTGACTCCTAACTAAAACGAAGCCAAGGCTTCACTCAGGATCAGGAGACATCCAGAAGTATTAATCCAAAGGGCGCAATGGCGCTGGAATGAGATATCAGGCGCATACATAAAGAGGCGCCCGTAGACTTACAAGAGCATCAGTCCCCCTAAGGGCCATGAAAACCCTCATGGGGAAAATTGCAACACCTGTAGAGGGAATGTAGCCCCTCATATCAGTATTATTAAGAATAAAGTCCATCGTTATACTAAAGGACTAAAACAATGATCCTACAGACCACTTGGACCGGAGGCCCAGCCAAAGAAGGAACACCCCCACGGCATGGGGTGCCAGCATCCAGCAAAAGTCCCCAGGAAAATCCACAGGGTAAAAAATGAAAATTGATCCCCACAGGGACCATGGAACTACTTGGGAGATGCAGCTAAGCAATCCCCAAAAGAATTGCCCACGAGGGCGACAAAACCAGACTCCTGCAGGAAAAGCCAGGACAGAACCTGCACCTTCAGAGTCCCCAGATGGGGAGCCAACCCCAACTTACGCTGTAATGACTTTAAAGGCCCTGGGAACCGAGAACGTCTAAAAGGGAAGAGACCAAGGCTCATGCCAATCAATATGGGTTACCACAAAACCCCCTTAGACGGAGGAAGAGGAAGCTGGGGAGCTTGCTCCCAGCCCCCCCTCATACTAAGTCACCCAGAAGATAAGGCCCGTCTCCAAGGGGTGAATGAATCAGCTGTCAATCCCCAGACAGGAGACCTTATATTGGGACAAAGGAAGGGGCCTGGCAAGGGCAGAACCGCACTCCTGAGAGAGCGAACAGGTCAGCAGACTTCAGCAGAGGCATCTGCGAATCACAGCTCACAAGGCCACCCAGGCCATCCATCTCACGGGACTCTCTATCAGGCCAACCTTGCGCAGAAGGGTGATGAAGAGAAGGCATATAAACTAACAAGTCTATGCCTAAAATACACAGCCCCCATGACCAGAGTCAGAATATTCGGGGACAGTAAAAACAAGGGCAGAGCCCCTGTGTTATGAGGGAGACCCAACAGAGCCACGCTAGGCTCCCCGGGCGACACCAGGATAGCATAACCTGCCGCTAAAGAGCATCCATTGGAGCGAATACCGCTGAGAAGCAGGGGACGTAGACCCCCGCCCAAGGCAGGATCAAGGACCCTCCTGAGGGAGCATCCTGCCTCAATCTCTAGACCAGTAGTAAAACAGGCCATTGTCATCTAACAGACCAGGAGTCCCCCAATAGACCGACCGATCCTAAAAGAGGAGAAGTCCAGCCATATAGAGTCAACGGAAGGCACACCGTTTCAACAAAACCAGCAGGTAAGATGGACCCTCTAGGGGACCCTACCTAGGAACCACGGGGATTGTGGAAGAAATTCCCCTCCCCCGCCAACCTGCGAGACTTGGTACCCAGGGTGACCATTCACTGGAAGATGCAAGTAAGGAAGGGGGTGCCCCCTGATGGGACCCTTAAATATGAGCAGCTCAAGAGGAACCACCTTACCAAGGGGGCATGAACACAGACCAAGCACCAGGGTGCTGGAACCCCATGTAAGCTCAATAACCTACGGTGCCGAAGAGCCCAAGGGCTCGGTATATAAGTGACATCATCTTGATGTGCCACCAACGGGCCCACCAGCTGCCATCCCGCCTGGTGAAGGTAAGGCGCCAGTAAAGGGGGGCAGAGCCCCCGTAACCAGGAGTCCCCTTATTGCCAGAGAAGAAGGCTCAAGCCTGAACCGAATCCCAGGAATGGGGGATAGCGGATAAGGGACCATGAGGGATTGAGGTGACTGAGCAACCATCCAGTAACTCCCAGGGGACACCGCTGGCCGACCTATCCACTCGGCCTGACGTAGAGACTGGGGAGTAAGGAAGACGACCCGGTAGGTCCTAACGCAGACGCCCCCCCCAGGCATGTCAGAGACATCACCCCCATTCGTGCCATGGCGAGTAGCCTGGGAACGAAAGAGAGGCCCAAATAATGCCTCAATCTGCAGGGTTGGTCCTGCAACACCGCCTAGAAATGGTCTTGGTGTCCAGCAGACAAGGGGAACTAAGAAGATCTATTACTTCACAAGAGGCCGGAAGCCCCCCCTGCACAGGGGGCCCGTGTCCCAAGACAGAGGTGTCATATAGGGACTACCTGTGATAGTAGAATTACCAAGCCTGCCATAGGCCAGCGTGGTCCAGACTGCCTCATACTGTTGAGGGATCGAGGAAGGTTAATATAGAGGCCGTAGCCCCATACCGTTAAGGGCAACCTGTAAGTAAGCCCAAAACTTTGTAGGCCCAGTCCGGCCTGCGCCAATTCCTGAAGGAAAAGCAGGGGCTAGAAGCACCCCTGACAATCACCGAGAGGGACCGCCCAGCAAAAGCCATCCTGTGTCCAGGGGAATTACATCCTGGAACCACCAGAAGGAGAAGGTATATTCCTAGATGTGAGACAGCTGCTGCAGCAGTACCCTCGCCCAGAAGGGCGAGGGCGCCCCTTCATGCTTGGGAGGTCTTGGCAGATTTGGACTTAGTCCTGCCAGAAGGCCCAGGGCACTGCCTGGCCACCCCATGGTGGAAATCCACACCGAACAGTTGGAAGCACACCTCAGGTTCGCGCTTGACACTAACGTAGGGAGGTGGAGGGGTGACCCTGCCTCGTGGAGGCCGGAGCGGCCTTCTGCGCAAGGGTGCTTTACCCTTTTTACCAAAAAGGTCCAAACGGGCCCCAAATAACCGCTGTCCTCTGAAGGGAAGGCAAGTGAGAGCCTTTTTTGTAGCCTCGTCAGCACCCCACTGTCGCAACCAGACCAGGTGGCGAATAGCTACCACAAGGGCAGAGGTTCTAGCACACATCTTATTGGTGTCGTCCAGGGCTGATAGAATGAACTTCATAAACGCTTCACAGTCACCCCCCAAGGGAGGTCCTCAGGGCGGTGATCTAGTATTTTTCTGACAAGAGTCCTGGTGCCCACCGCAGTGATGGCCGCGGCACAAACCGGGCGCAGAGCCGTCCCAGCACACGAGAAGGCGTGTGAAGCCAGTCTGTCAATGCGCCGGTCCTCAGCATCCCGAAGGGTACGGTAAAAAGGAGCCGTCATGAAAGGGGGGTTTGTGACCCCTATAACCGGTGCGTCCACCACCAGGGGAGCTGACCATAAATTAACCACATCGGGAGGGAAAGGGTACTTCCATTCCCAGACCCCTGGGACCCCTTTAAGCTTACAAGGAGATTCCCATTCTTGGGATATAAGATTCTGGAAATGTTCCTGTTCTAGGAACTCCAAGCGCGGCGGCGCTGTATGGAAACTCTCCTTCTTCGGGGGGGGGGGGGGGGGGGGGGGGAGATTGACAAAACCTCAAAAATCTTAATAAGAATTTCATCTGTGTCACACAGACCCCAAGAACCGGGCTTAGAATCCTCACAGCCCCCGGGCATCCCGTTCGAGGAGCCCGAATCTGAGAATAGCTCACCTTCCTCAGAAGGGTCAAGGTCCTGCATATCAGCAGAGTCATCGGTATCGTCAGGAACAGGGGAGCCAGGAGGCGTCAGGGACCGCTTTTTACCAGGGCCCATACGCTCCGCCAATCCAGAAAGCACCTGCTCCGCCGTAGGCAACACGCGCAGCGCGGCTTGCAGGTCATCCCCGCTCGAGTGGGACTCGTCATGAGTGATATTTGGGTCCGGGGAGACGGGAGTAAGGAAGGGAGGTGCCTCCGTTGGCAAACCTGCCTGTTCTGCACACTGTATGCAGATCCGTGCCCTGTCAAGCCTGGGGCTGACCACACACTGCATACAGCCAGTCATGTCCCGGAGGGACCCCGGTTACATAATTCTGAAATGCCTCCATATGGTGATTATCAAGCAGTATGACCGCAGGGATTTATGCAATAGGCAACCCTGGATGCCCCAAGACCCGCTAGTAATGTGGGAGAATTTGTAAAGTGGACCCGCTGTAATATATGTTAGGCCGGGGGAAGCCACCGAAGTCCTGGCGTCTGAAAGACATAATGGGACAAGAGGGGTAGAGCCAGTGCCATGCGCAGCGATAGACATAGAAACATGCCGCCCCAGAGGGCACTTACATGACCAAGGGAGGAGGCGAACCGCACCACGTGCGCGCGAAGATAGTCAAAATGGCGCCAAGCGAACCTCGAGTGGTGGGCCAGGACAGGCTGTGACGCGGAGCGCATCATCCCGAGTCTCCGCCTCCCCCAAAGAGCGCGAAGCTCTAACCAACGGAAAAACGTAGAACAGTTGGATATAAGGCGCATGCCTAAGATGCTGACACGCTGGAATGATGCTGCCGACTAGGCAGTTTGTTAATGAAGACAAACGGCTCGCACTGTATAGCAAAGCGTGACACTGACCCCAATAAAATAAAACCAAGGTCTAAAACGTGAAAGTTAACACTAGGGCTGCCACACATACCCCCCCCCCCTTCTTTTCCCCCCCGAGTTACGGGAGGAAGCGAGGGAGAAGCGGACGGCGTCCATGGACTAAGTCTGTGAGGGGCACGGGCAAGATTGCGGGAGGGGCATCCACTGGAGGCTCACCATCCGTCTGACCGCCTACCCTATGGAGGGGGATTGCGGTGGAGCATGGCTCCGTTCTGCACACCAGGTGCTGCCTACCTTCACCCGGCCCGCACAGCCCAGGCTGGGAGGCATATTCTTCTGAAGAGGACGGCTGGAAATAGTCCCACAGGACCTGGGGCTGTAAGGCCCGCTCGCCTGCGAGAGCGTGAAACTTCATGTCTTCGCAGTTCAGCACTGCAGAGAAATCTGGGGATTTGTGGGAGGTCCTTCGGTATATGTAGGGCCGGGAGGAGCTTGTTTTCTACATGTCTGCAGTGCACGGCGCCTGAGGCGGAGGATTACCCACATGTTATTATAAATATTGTAAAGTCTGCAAGCAAACATAACCAAGTGGACATTGTGCTACATCTTGGCACAAATGACTTATCCCAAAAAGATTTGTTTGTAATCAGGGAAAAAAAGGCACTCAACATCGCCAAGTTCAATTTGTGGTTACGTCAGTGGTGTGAAGACAAAGGCTTTGGATGTATTAGTCATGATGTTAGAAGGTGGTCGAACCATGAGTTGTTCAAGAGGGATGGCTTGCATCCTTCACAGAAAGGCACAGAAGAACTTGGAGTGGAACTCAGAGCATTTTTTTATTTAAACTAGAGGAAGGGGACAGAGATGTAACTTGTAAGGGTGATTTCTGTCCCCTACCATTTAGGATGAAGCAGGACATTGAAGCAGGAAGCCTGGTCAGTGGTAGGCTAGAGGTGGAAAAGATCAAGGACACACTAAAACACAATATCAACAACATCCACATGTGTACCAATGCACGCAGCTTGGGCAACAAGCTCTGTGAATTAATGGCTTTCATATCCAGAGATGAATTGGATCTTGTTGCAATAACAGAGACTTGGTTCAAGGATCACAATGACTGGGAGATAGCCATACCCGGTTACACATTGTACAGAAAAGACAGATTGGATAGAAAGGGTGGTGGAGTAGCCATTTATGTCAAGACTACCCTTCAATCAACAATAATTCAGCATACACATAATGAACTAGAAACTCTCTGGTTTACCATGCAGACTAAGGAGGGAGCTGTGGTCAGAATTGGTGTGATATATAGGCCCCCTGGACAATCTGAGGATCTAGATAACCTGTTAATAGATGAAATCGGTGGAATGGCAGAGAAGGAGGACATTGTAATTACAGGTGACTTCAACATGCCTAATGTGGACTGGAATATCCCAAATGCATCAACATGCAAGAGCAGGACTATATTAGAGGCACTTAATGGAGTGTCTCTAAAACAACTTGTGACATTGCCAACTAGAGGAGATAACATTCTGGACTTAGTTCTGACCAATTGGGATCTGGTGTCCGAGGTCAGGGTTGAAGAAAATCTGGGTTCCAGTGACCATCAATGCTTATGGTTCCGAATAAAAACAGACATTGTGCAATCACACACCAGAACCAAAGTGCTAGACTTTAGGAAGACAAACTTCAAAGAAATGGCGGAGTATGTCGAAAGAAAATTAGGTGAGTGGAACAGAGTAGCAGAAGTGAGTGCCCAGTGGTCACTATTAAAAATGGCCATCTTAAAGTGGACCAACACCCTCGGGTGATCGGCCCGGGAATCTATAAGATTCCCGGGCTGATCACCTCCCTCCCCGCGGGACATCCGAGATCGGGATGTCCCGCGGGGTGAACCCCCCCCCCCCCCCAAAATCCTTACCTTATCTTCGGCGGCGGCCGGCCGCCGCCACCTCCCTCGCGCCCCTCTAGACCTGCGCGCGCCCGCGCCGGACATTCACAGACGGCCGGCGCGGGAGGCGGCGGCGGCGGAGCCGCTTGTCCACGGCTTGTCCGTCGGCGCTGGGAGCGGGAAGAGGTGAGTTTTTCGGGGGGTTCGGGGGGGGTTTCACACAGCGGGGCACCCCGATCGGGGGTGCCCCACCGAAGTGGACCAAGACCCAGGATAGTCAAAATCCTGGGTGTTGGTCCACTTTAAAGGCAACTAAGCAATATGTGAAACAAACTAGCAAGAATAAAAGGAAGAAGAAACCATTATGGTTTACTATGGAAGTCAGCACTATCATAAAAGATAAGAAGTCTGCCTATAAGAAGTATAAAGTAAGTGGAAGTGTAGCTGACAGAGAGGCGTATAAAATTAAACAGAGGGAATCAAAACTGATTATAAGGACTGCTAAAGGGCAAAAGGAGGAAAAAATGGCCAAATCTATGAAGAGGGGACATAAAACCTTTTTCCGATATATTGGTGACAGAAAGAAGAAAAACAATGCAGTCTCAAAAATTAGAAATAGGGAAAAAAAATATATTGCAGGAGATAAGGCTGTGGCTGACCATCTGAATGGCTACTTTTGTTCGGAATTTTCAGATAGTAGCAGGCATGGCCATAGCACAGCATCCCGCTGGGAGGGCACAGCTCCGGAGTTTCTGGAGGCTGATGTCCTATCCGAGCTGGCGCATCTAAAGGTAAGTAAGGCGATGGGTCCAGATGGAATCCACCCCAGAGTTCTAAGGGAACTTAGGTTTGTGATTGCAGCCCCTCTGACTGATTTACTTAACCATTCCCTTTCAAGTGGTGAGGTTCCAGATGATTGGAGAATGGCCAATGTCGTACCAATCCATAAAAAGGGGAGTAGAGAAGAAGCCAGTAATTACAGGCCAGTTAGTTTAACATCTATAGTGGTCAAATTAATGGAAACACTCTTAAAAAAACAGATAATTTCCCATCTAAAAATGAATGACCTATTGGACCCAAAACAGCACGGCTTTACTGAGGGCAGATCATGTCAGACCAATCTTATTGATTTCTTTGACAATGTCACTAAAGTGTTAGATGAAGGTGGTGCTGTGGATATCGCCTATCTGGACTTTAGCAAAGCCTTTGACACTGTACCACATAAGGAGCTCATAGATAAGTTATTGAAGGTAGGACTCAATCCCTGGATAGTTCAGTGGATTTCCAGTTGGCTGAGGGATCGTTATCAGAGCGTTGTTGTAAATGGTGTGCAATCTGAACAAAGGCGAGTTACAAGTGGTGTGCCGCAAGGCTCTGTCCTGGGCCCCATTCTTTTTAATATATTTGTAAGTGACATAGGAGAAGGCTTGGTAGGAAAAGTTTGTCTGTTTGCTGATGATACAAAGGTTAGTAATAGGGTGGATATTCCTGGAGGTGTCTGCAACATGGAAAATGATTTAGCTTTACTGGATAGATGGTCAAAACTGTGGAAACTAGAGTTTAATGTCTCTAAATGTAAAATCATGCACTTGGGTAGAAGGAATCCCTGCTCTGAGTACCGTATGGGCAGTACTGTGTTAGCCAGGACCTTGGAGGAGAGAGATTTAGGGGTACTGATTACTGATAGCTGCAAGATGAGTGGATAGTGTAGCCAGGCAGTGGGAAAAGCAAGCAGGATGATCGGCTGCATAGCTCGAGGCATCACCTGTAGGAAGAGGGAGGTTGTGATGCCGCTGTATAGAGCCCTGGTGAGGCCACAGCTAGAATACTGTGTGCAGTTCTGGAGACCTTACCTGCAAAAAGACATTATTCAAATAGAACGGGTCCAAAGGCAGGCAACGAAAATGGTGGAAGGACTTAAAACTTATCAGGAGAGACTTAAAGAACTTAATTTGTACAGTCTGGAGGAAAGAAGGGAGAGGGGGGACATGATTGAGACCTTTAAATATGTGAAAGGATTGAATAAGGTTCAGGAGGGAAGTGTTTTTAAGAAGAAGCTTAATGATAGAACAAGGGGGCACAACCTGAAGCTAGTCGGGGGGAAGATCAGGAGCAATGTTAGAAAATATTATTTTACAGAAAGTAGTAGATGCTTGGAACAAACTTCCAGCAGAGGTAGTTGAAAAATCAACAGTCACTGAATTTAAACATGCCTGGGATAAGCACACATCTATCCTAAGATAAAGAGTACATACAGTATACACATAAAGGAAGACTAGATGGACCGTATGGTCTCCTTCTGCCGTCAACCTTCTATGTTTTCTACGTTTTTCTATGTTATTACTATTCTGGAGCAGGACGTGCTGTATGCTTAAAATAATGCAACAGCGCAGCTCTGACACCAGGAATACCAGTCAAAGACAGTACTAAGGCCATAAGCGTGTAAACACTGAGACCACCACACACCCCCCCCCTTCTTCCCCCCCAGGCTACGGGGGGAACGAGGGAGGATGGCGACCCTTGTACAGGGCCCACCGCTACACGGGGCATGGGGCAATGGAGCGGGAGGGGCATCCCCTAGAGGCTCACCATCAGCCTAAACCGCCTACCCTTTGGTGGGGGACTGCGGTGGAGCATGGCTCCGTTAAGCACGCATGGTGCTGCCTACCTTCACCCGACCAGCGCAGCCCCGGCTGGGAGGCACATCACAGGGAGGACGGGTGGGAATAGTCCCAACAGGGCCGCAGGCTTTGATAGCCCCGCTCACCTGCGAGAGAGTGATACTTAATGTCTTCGCAGTCAGCACTGCAGAGAAATCTGGGGATTTGTGGGAGGTCCCTGGGTATTTGAAGGGCCGGGAGGAGCCTGTTTTTGCATGTCTCTGCAGTGCAGCGCCATCTGGCGGAGGATAACCCAAGTGTAAGTATTATATCTGGAGCAGGATGTACTGTATACCAAGAATAAAAAAAAAAAAATATGTTCAGCAATCTAAATTGCCCTGGGGAGGGATGCATATGATCATTGTCTAGTTTAAGTCATTTTTGACTGTTGGTCTGCTTTAAGAGAGAAATTTGGTCAATTCTCAAAATGTGTGAGTGCTCATGTTCAGGTTAAAACAACTAGGCAGGTAAAACAGGAAATATATACTTGCCTTTTGTCCCCCAACAGCTAGTGGTGTCTGGCCTTACGCTCCAGAACAATTGCAGATGGCCAAGGCGACTATAAGATGTAAATGTTAAAGGAGGTCACAGAACTCAACCCTGTTCGCTCGCAACCAATCCAAGGACTTGGTTGGAGGCTCTCATAGATTAGTTAGAACTATTATCACTTTTCAAATCGCCCTGAACACTTTTTTTTTTTTGCTGTCCCTCTCTGCAAGATAGCATGCAGTCAGTGACATCACTGCCACATACAGTGCAGTGAATGGAGGAGGCAGGGCTTTACAGCTAAAACAAGCGGCATTACCTGGGATTAGAATGAAGCAGGAGCAGTGAAAATTAGCAAAAGGTACTCTCCATGGGGGGAGCAATACAGGAGACACTAGTTAAAAATGTGGGTTTTGGTCCGCTTTAAGATTTGTGTATTTTAATTGCTTGCCCTGCTTACTTGCACTTCCCAGGTCAATCTTCTGAGCAGCTGCCACCTCTCATTTGTTAAATGTAAAAATGTCCAGACCAGACAATTAAAATAATAAAAGGCAGTTAACAGGTCACCTGAAGCCTGTCTCATGTGCTTCTGCTGCTTTTCTGGCAGTGTGCTGTAGATGCTATAGCAGGTCTTCATAAAAATGGCCCTGCTTTCCTTTCCATTTTTCTATGACCACTTCCAAATGTGGTCACACAGCCACCCCCTGTCCCTCTGCACTTCCAGCATAGGATAGCCCAACAAACGCGACCACAGTAGCTTTCCAGCTTGCTCATTTTCAAAGTGCTGAGGGACAAGGGAGGCCACGTGATCACATTTTATATAATATATAGGATAGACAGTGAAAAAATACTTGTCAAACACCGCGCTCAAAACAATTACTAAATGTTCAAATTCTTACAATGAATTTTAAAATAATCTTCTAAAATGTTCCCTGCGCTGGAGTTTTTTTTTTGACTGTGTTGGTACAGTCACACAGTTGGCTCAAATAACAGGATTACAAATTGTAATGATAACTCAGCGGGGAAAAAATGTCCATTTAGATATTCAAAATGCCAGCTTTAAAACTCGGACACCTTGAGTGTAGACATTAACAACTTCTCATGTGAATCCCACCACCAAGCATATTAGAAAACGTACCAGATGGAGAAAGATAATGTGCTTCAATATAAATTCCTTCAATACAGTGTCTTAATTCTTTCAGCCTTATTTCCACGAAACAAATTTAAGATCAGATTTCAGGATGCCCAAACCGGGTCACTTTCCCTTCTAATGCGTCGTTAAATGCTCCAGACAAGGAGATAGCATGTAATCAAAACAAAATGTACATAGCATAAAATCTTCTAAAAAACTGGGCTGCCTGCCCGTTTTTATTTTTGCTTACCAGAATGTAGGTATAAACTCGCATAAAATTCCAACATCAAACACGGGCTCCAAGGAATAACCTTTTATAACCCTTTCGCTACCAGCCTACATGGAGTTTTTGTCACCCTTGGTGCCAGACCATTTTGCACTATTTTGCGCTCCCCATGTTCAAATGTGATTTTTGAAGGGATTTCCAGGGATTTCCCAGGAAAATGATATATTGTTTTTTTCAGCAGAATCTGGGCTTTAACATGAAATGTCTTGTTTGTAATTTTTTAGGTGTATTCTCAATACTTTTGGGTGAAATATGTGCAAAAAAATAAAAAAAATCTATTTTTTGCAAATAATATTTAGCCTAACCCTAACCCTCACCCTTAAAAACATTTTTGGATTTTTTTTTTTAATTTTAAGGGTTAGGGTTAGGCTAACCCTAACCCTTAAAAATAAATATAAATGACGTAGAGGGGAACCCATTTTTTTTTTTTTTTAATTTTAAGGGTTAGGGTTAAGCTAACCCTAACCCTTAAAATTAAAAAAAAATGACGTAGGGTCCCCCTTACCCGTCATAACCAGCCCGGGACCAGCTATGGGGGCTTGTAGGAACTGAGTGGAGGGGCCAGCTTTTGTGGCCCCCCACCCTGCAGCCTACGAGCCCACATACCCTGTGTGGGACCGGGCTCTTCTGCCCCCCCCCCCGGGCTTTGGGGAGGCAGGTAATTGGGGGTGCGGGGGTTAATGGCAAGTCACCCGCTAGTTGCAGGTGGCTTGCCAGACCCCAGCCTTGTGAACTGGTATAAGGGGTCTCATGGACCCCTTACCAGTTCACAAAGGGTTAACAGTAAAAAAAAAAAAAAAAAAAAAAAAGGCAGACACAAAAAATACCATTTTGTGAGTACTCACCTGAAAAATGGATATTGTTGGTGTGCCACACACCCCGCTTCACCTTTAATATTCTTCACGATTGGGTTAACTCACCGCCAGGTGACGCTGTGCAGAGAGGAAGTCTTGTAACGAGCCCCCTTCCGGCCTATATATACCTGGTACCTCCCATTTATCACCAGTGTATTAAAAAGCAGAAAGACAAGGTACCAGTAATTTAACGGTAACCTCAAAATAAATCAATATAAATAAAAGCTTCACCATATAAAGGATTCGGAATACCGAAAAGGGTGGGAGTGAAGCGGGGTGTGGGGCACACCAACAATATCCATTTTTCAGGTGAATACTCACAAAATGGTATTATTCTTGGTGTGCCACACACCCCGCTTCACCTTTAATATTCTTCACGATTGGGACATCCAAAAGCAGTGTCCACAAGGGATGGGCATCTCAAGGCCAGGTGAAGCATAACTTAAATGACTGCAGTCTGCATAACTTTGCGGCCAAAAACAGCATCCGCTGAGGCTCGCACATCAACTTTGTAAAACTTAGAAAAGTGTGAACAGAAGACCAAGTGGCGGCCTTACAAACCTGTTCAACAGAAGCTTGGTGCTGAAAAGCCCAAGACGCTCCAACGGCGCGAGTAGAATGAGCAGTGATACGAAAAGGGGGAACTTTCCCCTTAGCAGAATAGGCCGCAGAAACGGCCTGACGTATCCATTTGCTAATGGCAGATTTGGCTGGTGCCAAACCCTTCTTAGGCCCACAGGGCATAACAAAAAAGGCATCCGTCTTACGAAAAGGAGACGTGATAATCAAGTAGTACTTAACACAGCGTACTACATCCAAACAATGCAAAATCCTCTCTTTGTCATTCTTAGGATTAGGACACAAGGAGGGAAGAACAATATCCTGATTCAAATGAAAAGCTGAAACAACCTTAGGAAGAAAGTCTGGCTTGAACCGAAAGACCACTTTATCCTGATGCCTCTCAAAGTAAGGCGCCAGGATAGACAAGGCCGCCAACTCTGAGACACGCCGGACCGAAGTGATAGCTACCAAGAAGACAATCTTCTGAGTCAGGGTAGACAAAGCAATATCTTGCAGAGGCTCAAAAGGAGGAGCCTGTAGAGCAGAAAGAACCAAATTCAAATCCCAAACCGGGAGTAATGATTTCCTGGGAGGCCGCACATGCGTAACCCCCTGGAAAAAAGTTTTAACTAAAGGCTGAAGCGCAAAACGCTTCTGAAAAAAGATAGATAAAGGCAGAAACTTGCCCTTTCAACGTACTTAGCTGAAGACAAGAGTCCAGCCCAGATTGTAAAAACTCCAGAATCCTGGAGACCGAGAAGACCCTACAAGGGAAGGATCTAATCTCACACCAAGCGATATAGGCTTTCAAAGTCCTATAGTAGATAATAGAAGAAGACCTCTTCCGGGCACTGATCAGAGTCTTGACAACTGAGTCAGAAAGACCCTCCTCCTTCAAGATGGAGGTTTCAGCAGCCAGGCCGTCAAACCCAGCGCTGGTAAATTGGGGTAACACAACCGACCCTGAGTGAGCAGATCGGGCCGAAGAGGCAGAACAAACTGGTCCACTGCCAGCCGAACGATGTCTGCGAACCACACTCGCCTTGGCCACCTTGGGGCCACGAGAACGGTGGACACCCTTTCCAGAGCCAACTTCCGAACCACCCTGCCCAGCATGGGTATAGGAGGAAACAGATATAGAAATCCCAGACCCCCCCAGCTCAGCGACATGGCGTCCACTGCCAGAGGATCCTGGGAGAGCGACACGAAGTTCGGGAGCCTGTGATTGTGACGAGAGGCAAACAGGTCCACCTCTGGTGTCCCCCATTGGTGACACAGTGAGCGAAACACCCGAGGATGGAGAGCCCATTCTCCCAGACGGGGAGAGCCCCTGCTCAACCGGTCCGCTTCCTGGTTCTCCACTCCTGGAATGTATACCGCCGAGAGACAAGGAACATGGGCCACTGCCCAGGTCAGGATCAGGGACACCTCTCTGAGAGCACTCAGACTGCGAGTCCCTCCCTGATGATTGATGTAAGCAACCGCTGTTCGATTGTCTGAACGCACCTGGACCGGAAGGCCCAGAACGTGTTGAGACAGAAGAGCAAGAACCCGACAGATGGCTCTCAGTCCCAGAATATTGATGGGTAAGTGGGCCTCTTGAGGTCCCCACGGCCCCTGGAACTACAGCTCCTTCCAGAATCCGCCCCATCCCGACTGACTGGCGTCCGTGGTGACAATTTCCTAAAGAGGGGTCAGGAAAGACCTGCCCTTCACGAGATTGGTCGAGACCAACCACCACTGGAGGGACTGCCGGACCCGGGAGGACAACTGGAAGGGCTGATCCAGCGACCGAGGCTGCCGGTCCCAGGACGCCAACAGATAAAGCTGAAGCGTCCTCGTGTGAAATTGAGCAAAAGGAACTGCCTCGAAGGAGGCAACCATCAACCCTACCAGCCTCATCCCCAGGCGGATGGACGGCCGAGGATTGGAAAGTAGGACCCGAGCCAACTCCTGAATCAGATGAATTTTGGACTGGGGAAGAAACACTCTGTGTTGATGGGAGTCCAACTGCATCCCCAGAAAGGACACCACCCTGGCCGGAGCGAGGGAGGACTTGGGGAAGTTGATCACCCAACCAAAGCTTTCCAGCATGGAGACCACCATCCTGGTGTCTGTCTCCGATTGATTGAGCGACGGAGCCATGATGAGAAGGTCGTCCAAATAAGGTACGACACGAATGCCCCGAGATCTGAAAATGGCCATCACCCCTGCCAGCACCTTGGTGAACACTCTTGGAGCCGAGGTAAGGCCAAACGGAAGTGCCACGAATTGAAAATGCTGATCTTCCATCACGAATCGAAGAAAACGTTGATGAGCGTGGCAGATGGGAACATGAAGATAAGCATCCTTGATGTCTATGGACGTCATGAAGTCCCCCTGCCGAAGGGAACCGACGGCCGTTCGCAAAGTTTCCATGCAAAACTTCCGAAAACGGATGAACCTGTTGAGTAATTTCAGGTCCAGGACGGGACGAACTGACCCGTCTTTCTTGGGGACTGCAAAAAGATTGGAGTAGAAACCGAGGCCCATCTCTAAGCGTGGTACCGGCCGGATGACCGCCATTTCTAACAGATTCTTTACCGACGCCAGGAGCCCCTGTGCGGCTAAAGGATCGGTGGGCACCCGAGACCAAAAGAACCGTGAAGGAGGGCGAAACTCGAACTCCAGTTTGTAACCGGACGACACTACCTCCCGGATCCATCTGTCCGGAACCTCCTGGTCCCAAACCTGGGAGAAGTGTCGCAATCGTCCCCCCACCCGCACGGGTGAGGGCAGCCCCTCATTGCTGAGCGGGTTTACCAGCAGGTTTGGGCTTGGTGCCCCAGGACTGAGCGGGACGGCCATGGCCCCTCCCCCGAGTCCAACCTGCACCTCTGGTAGCGGGAAAGGAAGCTCCTCTACCTGCTCTGAATCCCCGAAAGGAAGGCCTACCAGAACCTGCCCCCCGAAAGGGACGACGGGGCCTCTTACGTTGCAGCATTTTACCACCTTTTGCAACTGAATCAATTTTATCACCAAACAGCCGCAACCCCAAAAAGGGGAGAGCTGTGAGCACCTTTTCAGAAGCTGCGTCCGCCGACCACTGGCGCAGCCATACTGCCCGACGAATAGCCACCAGCATTGCAGCTGTCTTGCTACTCATAGCCAGCGCATCGTCCTGAGCGGACAGAACATAGGAAACAAAAGACTCACACTGCCTGAGAGCAATAAGCTCCTTGCAAGTGGGATCAAGATCCACACACAGACCCTGAATTACAGATCTAACCGCCAATAGAAGAAGCGCCGAAGCACACACCGGGTGCATCGTTGACCCAGCATAACTGAAACCATGGCGAGCGTACTGGTCAATCCGACGATCCTCACCATCCTTGAGGGCAGTAGTCTCAGCAGACTGCCCCATAGCCGTGCTGGAGAGCCCTAATACAGGGGTATCGACGTCAGGAGGAGCCGACCAAAGCTTCACCAATTCTGGTGGAAAAGGATAACGTTTCTCCCAACTGGAAGGAATTCCAGTTAACCGCGTGGGATGTTCCCATTCTTTGAGCACAACTCTCTCAAAGTGGTGTTGTCTGGGAAAAACCAAACGCGGCTGAGGCACATTAAACAACTGACCCTTTGGCAGGGTGACAGCCTCAGGCGGATCTAAATTCAAAATTTCAAACATTTGAGCCAGAATGGAGGGGGTGTCAAGGGAAACCCCCGCAGACAAATCGCCAATAGCATCAGCCTCAAGCTGATCTGCAGGCTCATCTGACTCCAACAGGAATTTTCCCTCCTCGTCCGGGGAACAATCGGACCAATCCACAGGCTCACATACTTCATCCTGTGAAGCCGGAGGTACAGGAGTCAGGTGTTTCCGTTTCGCAGTGGCCTTTAACCCTGCTTTAACGGAAACTATTTTCTCGAGGTTGGCCAACCGTGCCGCCACCTCGGATTGCGAATCCCCACTCTTGACAGTGTCACGCGGGGTCCGGAACAGGGAGGGAGGGGTAGGGGATGATGGAGGTTGCGAAGGGTCAGCAGCCGGAGCAACGGACTGACGCGCAATACTCTGCTTTGCACAAGGAATGCATACAAAAACATCAGCTGGGAGCGGAGTCCCACATCCTCCGCACACCCTAGATGGCCCAGAAGAACCATTTCCGGTAATATCGGAAGCCTCCATATGGTGATTTATGGTATTCGCAAAATTTTGGGTTTAAGGCATAAGCCACCCGGGATGCCCCTTTTTGTAAATGTCCCGGAAGGGAGGATTTAGTTTATAATAAAGGTCCCCTTAATAATCTTTGTATCGCATAAATAAAAAATACATTATATATATATATATATTTATGTCCCAATTTTAGAAAAGAAGGACTAGCCAGGTAATATAGAACCGGGAGGCCGCTTTATTGAGGGATTCCCAGGATCTGTGGGGGAAGAAAACCAACAGTAAGACCCCCAGACAACATATGGCAACATGCAAAACAATACTCATGCACCAAGGTGCTTTTAAATAAGCAAAGGAAAAATTTTCTCTCTATAATTCCTCCTTTTCTTAATCCATATAATGAAAAAAACATCCTCTTTAATATTTTCCCTTTTTTTCTTATAATTTTATTATTATAACTTTACAATAAAAACTAAAATGGCCCCACACAAGGTGAGGCCGCTTACCTGAGTAAGGCTGAAACGCCTAGCAACCAGCAGTAAATAGGAAAAAAGGGAGCAATGATCAGGAATGCAGCAGCATCAGCCTGAAGCAAAAAACCGCAGCAACAGCAGCAACAGCGGTAACAGCAGAACTAGTAGCAGTAGGAGGCGGCAGTAGCAGGCACAAAGCGGTGGTGGCAGCCAAAGCAAACAGAGGCATATGCGGCAGCGAGCCCCGCACGTGTCTTCCTTAAGACAGGACGCCGCCGCCGCCACCACGCCCCACGTTCCAACGTCACCGAGCCCCGCCCCCTTCAAGCCCGAACCGTGCGGCCCACAGACGGCGGCCGCAAAACAAGAGGCAACCTCAGCAAAGGAAGGTGGAGGGGGGAACTAGAGTTCCAAGATAGCAGCGCTGCCCACGCTGATAATGCGTTTGGCGGCCGTTCAGAGAGGAGACCAGGGGGGAGGGGGGGAGGGGGGCTGTAACCAAGAAAGGTGCAGGCAGCTGTAAGCCAGCCTGTCACAGCGCAGCCCGCCCCGGCCGCCCTTTAAAGCTGACCCAAATTCTGGCCATGCCGGCCAGCAGCAGCTTAAAAGACCTGCCAGAGGATAACAAAGAGCTTCTATAAGGAGGATTAGTCAGGCCAAGTGCACTCTTGCGGTGCAGCCTGACAAGTGTACATAGGTAAAACACACATGCAATAAAAACACACAGTGGAACACACATGCAATACACATCCCTCTAACCCCCCCCCCCCCCATAGTGAAGGGAGAAGGGACCGTAACGGGAGAGTAAGGGGCTAAGGGGACCCTCGGGACAGGGGCATCCCATTTCCGGATCACCATGCCGGATAGCCGCATTGCCCCCAAAACAGGGGGTCGAGCGGAGGAGATAAGCTCCTAGGCACCTATAGTGCCATCTACCAATTGCCCAGTGACCAGCCTAGGCTGGGAGGCTTCCATTAAACCACAAAGGTAACAACCAAAACCGGGCAGAAATAGACCAAAAGGGGGTGCCGGGGTAAGACCCCCGGCTACCTGTAAGCAGGAGACTTCAATCTTCTGTCTTGTCGTCAAGCAGAGAGAAAAACACTGGTGATAAATGGGAGGTACCAGGTATATATAGGCCGGACGGGGGCTCGTTACAAGACTTCCTCTGTGAGTTAACCCAACCATGAAGAATATTAAAGGTGAAGCGGGGTGTGTGGCACACCAAGAATATTTCATTTATTAAAAAAAAAAATGTACTCACCTCACCCGATTGTCAGCTCCTGTGTTCATCAGCTGTCAGATGCCCTGGTGATCGCTGGCCAGAGGAGGGGGGGGGGGGGGGGCAGGGGATCAGAGCATCCCCTGCCCCTCCACTGCTCTGCACAGTGATCACCAGGGCATCTGACAGCTGAGCCGAGGCAGCAAGACGCCCGGGAGTGACGTCATAAGGGGTGGGGCTTAACAGTAAGCAGGCGGTGCACGTCGGGAGAGGAGGGGGAGAGCCCCTTCAGGCTCTCCCCTGAAGCTGAAGAGGCTGGGGGGGGGCAATCGGAGGCCCCCCCCAGTGAAGAGGAGACCCGGAGGGAGGCAGCGCGACTGCAGGTAAGTAAATGTCATTTTTATTTTTTTTTTTACAGTTAGCAGCTGCTGCCAAATGGGGGGGAGCCCCACGGGGGATCGGATGGCACCAAATTAAAGAGGAGACCCGGCTGGATCCAACGAGGGGTCAGGTATTTTTTATTTTTATTTTTTTTACTAGCAGGGGGGGAAGTCAAGCACGTAGATTCTACGTGCTTGGCACTTAAGTGGAGTGGAAGCGAGCACGTAGAAACTACGTGCTTGGCACTGAAAGGGTTAAATAGATCAGGTGCTCCTTACTCGCTGCTTCTACCTTGGATAATAGGGGATCTTTCACCTCCGGTGGTCGCGCACTCCGTTCCCTCGGCCCCGTGACACGGAAGCGCCTGCTGGTACTGGCTTCTTCCTCGCTGGGTAAACGTAGTGACGCTGCTCAGTAACAGGCCCCGCCCAACACGTTTCGTCGTAATCAACAACTTAATCATGGGCTGCCTGTCACCGAGAGAGTCAGATTGATATACTGAAAGCAGTCACGTGCTTTAGAGATTTAACTCTTACTTGCCTATTTCAGCTCTTATTAATAATCTATAGGTAAGGCCTTTGTTATACCAATATTTTAAATATATATTTTAAAAAAAGGTTATTCCTTGGAGCCCGTGCTTGATGTTTGATGTTGGATTTTTATGCGAGTTTATACCTACATTCTGGTAAGCAAAAATAAAAACGGGCAGGCAGCCCAGATTTTTAGAAGATTTTATGCTATGTACATTTTGTTTTAATTAAATGCCATCTCCTTGTCTGGAGCATTTAACGACGCATTAGAAGGGAAAGTGACCCGGTTTGGGCATCCTGAAATCTGATCTTAAATTTGTTTGGTGGAAATAAGGCTGAAAGAATTAAGACACTGTATTGAAGGAATTTATATTGAAGCGCATTATCTTTCTCCATCTGGTACGTTTTCTAATATGCTTGGTGGTGGGATTCACATGAGAAGTTGTTAATGTCTACACTCAAGGTGTCCGAGTTTTAAAGCTGGCATTTTGAATATCTAAATGGACATTTTTTCCCCGCGGAGTTATCATTACAATTTGTAATCCTGTTATTTGAACATTTTATATAATGGTGGAGGACCAAATGTTGTAGCACTGCTACAGGGTCTACACTGCACTGCAAAAATTGAAGAGGCACAAGCTTCAGGTGAGCTTCTTGTTGCATTATGATTGCCATTGTACAAACTGCATATTCTCATATTCTACCACAATGACCCCTATCCGCCAAAGATCATGTGACATTAGCTTAGAAATGTTACTAGTTAGCTTAAAAAAAAAAAGACAAGATTGTTTTAAAAAACTATTTGCATAAAGTGGACCAAAAGTCCAAAAGAGGAGTGGACCAAAAGAGCTGTGGAAAGCAGGAAATAAAAATACAATTCTGTTAGCACTCACCTGTAGAATTGTTTTTACTATGCACAGCACGGCCTGTTTCATTTAATCCTTACTTCTGGGTATCCGCCACAAGGTGGTGCAGTGGACTGCAGAAGATTTGTGGCTCCTCACGGCCCCATATAAAACCAGGAATCACCCAATAGACCCCCAGTGTTGAAAAGCAGTTATACAAGAAGCCGGGAGCTAATCAAGAAAAAAAAATAAAAGCCTCACACAGCTAATCTTTGGAACAAACCACCATACAGAGGCAACCAAAGATAACGATAACAAGGGAGGGATGAAACAGGCCGTGCTGTGCATAGTAAAAACAATTCTACAGGTGAGTACTCACAGAATTGTATTTTTCCTAATGCACAGCACGGCCTGTTTCATTTAATCCTTACTTCTGGGACATCCAATAGCAGTGTCCGTAAAAGTAGGGTGGGATCCCCAAAGAGTAACGGCAGGCAACATCCAATAGCAGTGTCCGTAAAAGTAGGGTGGGATCCCCAAAGAGTAACGGCAGGCAGTTCAAACCACTACCGCCTGAAGTACCTTGAGGCCAAAAGCAGCATCAGCTGAGGCCTTAACATCAACCTTGCAGAACTTGGAAAAAGTATGAACAGAAGACCAAGTAGCGGCCTTACAAACTTGTTCAACAGAAGCCTGGTACTGAAAAGCCCAAGAAGCACCAATAGCTCGAGTGGCATGAGCAGTAACATGGAAAGGAGGTTCCTTCCCTTTAGCAGAAGAGGCTTGCACCACCGCCTGACTGATCCACTTGCTGATAGTAGATTTGGCCGGAGGCAAAACCTTCCTAGGTCCGGCAGGAAGAACAAAAAGAGAATCAGATTTCCTGAAAGGCTCAGTAGAAACCAAATAAAACTTCAGTGCCCTGACAACATCCAGAGAATGAAGGGTCCGTTTCTTAGAATTAGCAGGGTTAGGACACAAGGGGGGTAAGACAATATCCTGATTGAGATGGAAAGCAGACACTACCTTGGGCAGGAAATCTGGTTTAAGTCGGAACACTACCTTATCCTGATGCCTCTCAAAATAAGGAGGTTTAATGGAGAGCGCCGCCAGCTCAGAAACACGCCTGACCGAAGTAATAGTCACCAAAAAGGCCACCTTAAGAGTCAGAATGGGCAAAGCAGCCTCACGTATAGGTTCAAAAGGAGAACCCTGTAGAGCAGACAACACCAAATTTAAGTCCCAAACCGGTAGCATAGGCTTACGCGGCGGACGCACATGAGTAACTCCCTGGAAGAAAGTCTTAACAAGCCTGTGATTGGCAAAAGATCCCCAGAGACAGGGGACTCTTGTCCCAGACTGATAGGAGATGGAGTTGAAGAGGTCTCGTGTGAAACTGCGCATAGGGAACCGCCTCGAAGCGGGACACCATCTGCCCCACTAGCTGCATCCCCTGTTGGATGGAGGGGTGAGGGCATGACAGAAAGGAGTGAACTAGAGCTTGCAGAGAGTCCACCTTCTGCTGAGGAAGAAAGATCCTGGCCTGAACAGTATCCTGATTCATGCCCAGAAAGGAAGTCACCAGAGATGGGGATAGGGAAGATTTGGGGTGAATGATCACCCAGCCGAATGACTCCAGAATGGTCATCACCTGCTGGGAATCCCATTCTGCCTGATGGAGAGATCGACAAGTGATGAGAAGGTCGTCCAAATATGGAAGAATGCAAATGCCATTAGCTCTGAGGAGAGCCATAACACCTGCCAGCACCTTGGTGAAGACTCTGGGAGCTGAGGTTGAGACCAAAGGGCAGAGCTACAAATTGGTAATGCTGGTCTTCAAGCGCGAACCTGAGAAATTTCTGATGCCCTGGGAAGACTGGAACATGAAGGTACGCGTCTGATGTCTATGGAGGTCATGAAGTCCCCCGGGTGCAAAGAGCTGATCGAGGAGCGCAGGGTCTCCACGGGAAAGTGCCTGGTTCTGACAAATTTGTTGAGAAGTTTTAAGTCCAGGATGGGCCTGACTGAGCCATCCCTTTTGGGCACTGTGAAAAGATTGGAATAATAGCCCTGACCTCTTTCCCAAGGAGGGACCTGACAGATGACCCCCATGTCCAGAAGGTTTTGCACAGCCAGAAACAGACCCTGAGCTGCCAGGGGATTTTGAGGGATCCGGGACCTGTGGAATCTTGGGGGCGGCCAGGCAGCGAACTCTATCTTGTATCTCTGTCCTGTACCAGTCCGAGACCTGTTGTCTCCAGACATGAGCGAAGAGCCGCAGCCGTCCCCCCACCCGGATGGGTGAGGGCGCCCCTTCATGGCTGAACGGGCTTGGTGGCAAACTTCTGACAGGCTCCTGGTCGGGCACGTCCTCTGCCTCTGCTCCAGAAGTCACCCCTGTGCCCCGAAAAGGATACCCCTCTCCCAGACCTGGATCTGCGGAAGGAGGGGGTAAAGGCGCCTGAACCCCAAAAGGGCCGCGGCTGTTGACCAACATTTAACCACTTTGGTGGGAAAGGGATACCTTTTATCCCAGCCCTTAGGGATTCCGGGAAGCAGGCTGGGACGCTCCCACTCTTTGAGAACAAGATTATTGAAATCGGCCTGTTCTGGAAATTCCAAACGTGGCTTAGCAGTATTAAACAATTCCCCCTGCTGTTTGGGAGCAGCAGCAGGAAGGGAGAGAGCACTTCAAAAATCTGAGTCAAAAGTCTATTGGTGTCATCAGCATCCCAGGGATCAGAGCCAGGGTCAGCACCACTGTAATGCTGATCATCAGACAGCTCTGAATCCGAGAACAATTCCCCCTTTTCAAGGGGGGTATAGTCAGTCATGTCCAGAAAATCCTCAGTTTCCATAGGGAAAACAGACACACCAGGCGCCACATGCCGCCTCTTAGCCGGGGCCTTACAGGTCGCAGAGCTAGCAATCAACCTCTCAATGTTAGCCAGCCTAGAAGACACATCAGGTTGAGACTCCCCACTAGTGTTCAGCTCACTGGGAGTCAAATTCAGGCGAGGGGGAGTAGGTGAAGAGATAGTGGGCGCAGGCCCAGCCACCGATAGCCCAGAATGCAGCGCAAGCGCATGCTGGGCGCAGGGTACACATACCCGCACATCATCACTTACAGGGGATGCCCCACACGCCACACACAGCCGGGCTTGTCCAGAGGGGACCTCGAGCACCATATCTTGTGAAGACTCCATATGGTGATTATAGTGGGCCAATTGGCCAATAGGAATTACGCTGTAAAAGCAACCCGGGATACCCCAAAGGTCTGCCAGGGAAGTGGGAGGATTTTACTAATCAGGCCTCGGCTTTAAACCAGTAAAAATGGAGCCCAGAATAGTGACAGCAAAAAAGGCACAAATACACACTATACTAAACACACACATATCTCCCCCCCCCCCCCCCCCCAACGAGCAGGACAGCGAAAGGAGGAGGGGGCGGCTAGCAGAGGCCCACCGAGGACCGGGGAGGGGGCGAGGGGAGGAAGGGGCATCCCAAATCAGGCTCACCATAAGCCTGCACCGCCTACCCTTTGGTGGGGGATTGCGGTTGGAGCAAGGCTCCTAAAACACCTGTAAAAGGTGCAGCCTACCATCAACCAACCAGCTCAGCCAAAGCTGGGAGACATAAAAAAGAAATTGAACGGGTGGGAATAGTTCTACAGGGCCACGGGCTGATAAGCCCTGCGAACAGAGAAGCCATCATTATTGTCCTTCGCAGCCGACGGCGGAGAAGAAACTGGTGAATTTGTGGGAGGTCCTGGGTATATATGGCAACGGGAGGGGCCTCTTTTTGCCATCTCTGCAGTCCAGCGCCCTCTGGTGGAGGCAATTCCCATCTGTTATGAATCATTATCTGGAGCAGGACGTGCTGCATACTTAGAATATACCTTGTTGCTGATAGACCATTCCCCAGCCGAGACATCCCCCTGCTCAGGGAGTCTGCCTCCTGGTTCTCCTCAGGAATCTCCGATGACCTGGGAAGATTGGGACGTGAAGATAGGCATCCTTGATGTCCACAGTGGTCATGAAATCGCCCGGCCGAAGAGAACTGACAGCCGAGTGTAGCGTCTCCATACAAAAGTGCTTGAACCGGACAAACTTGTTGAGACCCTTCAAGTCCAGGATGGGCCTGAGAAAACCGTCCATTTTGGGCACCGTGAATAGATTGGAGTAGTACCCCTGACCCTGTTCCTGGCGAGGTATCAGACAAATGACTCCTGACGCCAACAGGCATTGAACTGCTAGGCACAACCCTTGAGCTGACAGAGGGTTTTGATATATCCGGGATCTGAGGAATCTTGGGGGCGGCCAGGCTGCAAACTATCTTGTAACTGGAGGACACCACCTCCTGAATCCACCGGTCTGAGACGCGAAGCCTCCAGATGTGAGCCAAGAG
This sequence comes from Gastrophryne carolinensis, assembly GCA_027917425.1. Classification (NCBI taxonomy): domain Eukaryota; kingdom Metazoa; phylum Chordata; class Amphibia; order Anura; family Microhylidae; genus Gastrophryne; species Gastrophryne carolinensis. Next base: position 318,265,656 of record CM051239.1, read on the forward strand.
CCAAAGCCGTCCCCCCACCCGGTCGGGTGAGGGCGCCTCCTCATGCCTGAGGGGCCTTGGGAGGGGGTTTAGACTTGGATCCCCATGAGAGACCAGGGACGACCACGGGATCTGCCACAGCCCCAGGAGTCTCTGCAGCTATCCGAGAAGTAGAAGCCACGACCCCCCCTTGAAGCACGAAAGGAAGAGGACGACGACCCCCGAAAGGGCCGTGACTGCTTCCTAAGCTGAGGGAGCCTACCATCCTTGGCCAGAACATCCAGACGCTCACCAAAAAGACGGAGCCCCGTGAAGGGAAGCCCAATGAGGGACTTCTTAGCAGCAGTGTCAGCTGCCCACTGGCGCAACCAAACAGACCGGCACATACCCACCAAGAGGGTCGAGGCCCTACTGCCCAGCAGGACGGCATCATCCATGGCAGCCAGCACAAAAGCTACAAAGTCAGAGCAAAGCCAGAGGTCCCTATAATCCTCCTTTCTCTTACCAGACATGGCGCCATCAGCGAGACGCTTGAGCTTCCACTTAATGGCAATGGTCGTAATGGCCGCGGCACAGACCGGACACAGGCCTGCCCCCTACAAAGGTGAAAGCATGACAGGCCAGCTGATCCATACGCCGGTTCGCGCTGTCACACAGTGTAGTAGTGTCAGGGGACGGCATGAACGAATGTTAGACAATCCTAGAACCGGAGCGTCCACCTCAGGAGGACACGACCATCGCTTAACCAGATAAGCCAATCCCTTGGGCAATCTGTTAGGACGTTCCCACTCCTTGAGCACCACAGTGGAGAAATGACCCTGCTCCGGGAACTCCAAGCGTTGCTTGCCAGGGCGAAAGAACTCACCCTGCTTCCTCTTCGCCGCCTTAGGGTGGGCGATGTGTAAAGTCTCAAAGTCTCAAAGAGGAGGACCCCAGGTCACTGTCATAACCTTCCTGATGACCCCCAGAGGAGTCTGAATCCTCTAGGGAGTGATGGCTCCCATACACATCAAGGCCCTCATCCTCATCGGCAAATAGGGGGCTAAATGCAGGTGCGGGGGAGTAGGAGATGCCGGAGGGAGCGCAGAACTGGAAAGAGAGGCGCTCGTCCTAGCCTGGTCCGCAATAATACGTTGGGTGCACGGCACACAAACTGCGCCGCCACCACTCAAAGGGGATGCCCCGCACATGACACATAGCCGAGGTTCCCCCGAAGGACCCCCAAGCACGCTATCCCCAGAAGCCTCCATATGGTGATTATCACAGGCAAAATAGGCCAGTATAGTGTAAGGGCTAAGAAAAGCCACCCGGGATGCCCCCCAAGAGGTGGCCACTTAGAAGGCCAGGAGGGACGGGGGGGGGGGGGAATAGGACCGGGAGAAACCACAACACACCGGTATCCCGCCTGAAAGACAATCAAGACACCATCAGTTATCCCGCAGCACAAGCCCCAGCAAGAATCCCCATAGAAGAGTCACGGACTGAGAGCACAGCACACACAGGCGACCAGAGTACAGGCTAAATGAACCGCGGAGGGTAGAACAGGAAGAGCAGAGTCACCGCCGCAACCCACGCTGAAAAGGAGTCTCCAGAACTCAGTTCACATGCAACGCAGCAAGCCAGACAAGATGGCGCCGCAATAGAGCACTTCGAGGGGCGGGTCGCAGGAGTATGACGCGATGCAAGTCATCTCCCGGCACCACCCCCACGAAGAGCACGAAAAACGCCGCCCACGTGACCAGGCGCCCAGCGCCATGACAGCCTGGCACTAAAAAATAATAGTAAAAGCGCCGCCCGCCTCAGAGCGCAGTACGCCCGCGGCTGCGAGAAACAACCACGGAGGCACCACTCCACAACCACCACCCGCTTGGAGCAGCGCTCCCCGAGCAATCAACCCCAGTGCTCCCCTAACATCACCCGAACGGACAGCCGAGCCAGGGAGGTAAAGAGGATCTGGAAGCAGGTGGAAATAGGCTTGCAGGGCCGCAGGCTTGGTTGCCCCGCTCGCCTGCGAAACATAGAGGCACATCTTCTATCTTCGCAGTATGACTGCAGAGAAAACACTGGGGGTCTATTGGGCGATTCCTGGTTTTATATGGGGCCGGGAAGAGCCACAAATCTTCTGCAGTCTTACTCCAGAAGTAAGGATTAAATGAAACAGGCCGTGGTGTCCATTAGGAAAATGAGGAATTCTTGGGCTTTACTAGATCAGCAGGCTACAGGATATCCCAAATAGGGAAGACCCCTTGCAGCCTTACACAGTGACCTAAAATACTATTTAAACTTATTGTCCATTGTCACTAGACAGATTGAATTCTATTGGTCTGATATGAAAAATACTCTACTTTGGATTCATGAAAAATAGAATTAAAAAGAAAAAAAAAATGTCAAAAAGTACACATAGTATACATTAGTTATATTCAAATAAATACAAATAGGGGAAATTTTATTTAAATCACACAGATCAGATCTCTCCAATTGTGGGCCCCTCCCTAGGAAGGATGTAACCTTCCAACTTCCTCCCCAGTTAGTAGAAAGCAGTAAGGAGACGGTCCTGGAGGGAAACCACCAACAAAAAAATACAATAACCAGAAATGAAATACCAAGCCCAAACAAAGGAGACCATCGCACATATGTAATAGCAGCTCCACAGAATCCATGCAGTTCGACTGAGTGAAATAGGAGAAAAAGGAATTATTACGGCAAGTAATACATACAATTCCCCCTTTTCTCTCTCACTCAGTCAAACTCAGTTTACACTCCGAGATGTCCCAAAGCAGTGAAAGCATGGGTGAGAACATCCTAAAAGGTTGGCTGCATGATTGAGGAAGAGCTATGTTGGTTAACGCCCAACCCTCAGGGCTCTATGGGCGTATGGAGAACTGCGTCCAAGAGAATTATCCTTCCACACTTGGTTTCTTGAGAAACATGAAAGGTAACTCGAAATATCTGGCAAACTCATTATTGAGCTCAAAATTGAGGCAGTCACAGTCTTATGTGACCCTGGGACATATTCCCAAAGGGATGAGCTTGAGCCTTTCCTAAGGGTGTATTCGGGCCCTGACACCAGGGTGCCCCCAAACACATTATGAGGAAGGAAGTTACAAGGAACAATCTGTCAGCCAAAAGAATCGAGTGCCCAAATAACCGGCAAAGCACATACTTGAAATCTAATCCAATCATGCACTTGTAGTGGACAAGAAAGCACCTGCCTCTCGTGAGGAGATGCATAGCAGGCTAAGGGCTGTTTTAATCAAAACATCAGAGGGTTCAACCCCCATTTGGCTGAACCTTTTTAGGTGACATTTGAAAAGGACCTGGCAAGGCTGAGCCTTGTGATACAAGAGCTCCAGGCCAAGCCTGGATGCGGAACCTAAGAAACATATTATACTAGTATAAAGGAGCCTGCTTTGTCCTCCTAGAAAAGGAAAATTACTTACAGTAATTGTTTTACCCTTTAGTCTCCACGACATCACCCACGAGAGAGGGAATCTACCTTTGGAACAAGGGACAGGAGCTTAGAGTTAAAAGGGGTAGCCCCTCCCCCTCATCACCAGCGTTTGTAACGCTCTCAGGGAGGGAAATCCCTTATGTCATGAAGACTGCAGGGAAATGTAATTACCGTAAGTAATTTTTCGCTTGCACTCCATGACATCACCCAAGAGAGATATAGATCTTACCTCAAGGGTGGGTAACTATTGCCAAGCACGACCAAAGGTTAGGTCTTCTGCGTCCACTACATCCAAGCTGTAATGTTTGATTAATGTAGTTGGTCCTGACCAAGTTCCAGCATTACAGATTGGATTAATGCATCAGCCCAGGGGGTTGACATGGATCTGATAGAGTGAGCCTTGACTGATGATTGGGTGAAACGTTTATCTTCTCTACATTTGAAAGCTATAGATATCCTTAACCACCTAGTTTTGGGACACAAGGAAGGAAGAACTATATCCTGATTTAGGTGGAAAGCAGACACCACGTTAGGAAGGAAATCCGGGTTAAAATGGAAAACAACCTTATCCTGATGCCTCTCAAAATAAGGGGCTTGAATAGTCAAAGCCGCCAGTTCAGAAACTTGGCGGACAGAAGTAATAGCAACCAAAAAGGCAACCTTCTGAGTAAGAATAGGAAGAGGAATATCCTGCAAAGGCTCAAAGGGAGCGGCCTGCATAGCTGAAAGCACCAGGTTAAGGTCCCAAACAGGAAGTATAGGCTTTCTGGGAGGCCGCACATGCGCGACTCCTTGGAAAAAGGTCTTAACCAAAGGATGAAGAGCAAACGACCTTTGAAAGAAAATAAATAGCCAAGGCAGAGACTTGCCCTTTCAAAGTACTAATCTGGAATCCCATATCCAGACCTCGTTGCAGAAATTCCAGAATTCTAGGAATAGAAAATACTCTACAGGGCAAAGACCTGGATTCACACCAATCAATATAGGACCTCCAAGTCCTATAATAAATGACACAGGAAGACTTCTTCTAGCTCTAAGAGTCTGAATAACCGCATCAGAAAGACCTTCTTCTTCCAAGATGGAGACTTCAGCAGCCATGCCGTCAAAGCCAGCGTTTGTAAATTGGGGTAACAAAGTTGACCCTCAGTGATGAGATCTGGAAGTAGAGGCAGATGGAACCGATCCACTGCCAGCCTTACGACGTCTGTGTACCACAAACGTCTTGGCCACCTTGGCGCCACCAGAATTGCTGGTGCCTCCTCCAGTGCTAACTTGCGCACCACCTTGATGATCATGGAGAATGGGGGAAAAAAATATAGGAACCCCATATCCTTCCAGGCCAGAGACATGGCATCCGCTGCCACTGCCAGAGGATCCTGGGATAGACACACAAAAGCAGGCAGCTTGTGATTGTGAACGAGAAGCAAACAGGTCCAACCGTGGAGTCCCCCACTTGTGACAGAGGAACTGAAAAGACCCTTGGATTGAGAGACCATTCTCCCTGGCGAGAACATCCCCTGCTCAGGCAGTCTGCCTCCACATTCTCTATCCCCGGAATGTAAACTGCTGATATGCAGGGAACATTGATCTCTGCCCACTGAAGGATCAGAGACACTTCCCGGAGGGCACCCCAAATGCGAGTCCCTCCCTGGTGATTGATGTATGCAACAGCTGTTCGGTTGTCTGACCGAATCTGAACTGGCAGACCCTGTAAGAAAAGGGTCAGTCGAAGTAGAACAAGACGTATGGCCCGAAGCTCTAATACATTGATTGGAGAATGAGCCTCCTGAGGCCCCCAAAATCCTTGGAACTGATGCTTCTTCCAGAAGCCCCCCCAGCGCACCAGGCTGGCATCCGTGGTAACCAGTTCCCAACGTGGAGTCAGCTATGACTTGCCCTTCTGGAGGTTGTGCGATATTAACCACCACTGAAGGAACTGCAAAACAAGGGGAGACAATAGACAAGTCTGATTTAATGATAGTGGGCACCTGTCCCACTTTGCCAAGAGGAAGAGCTGAAGTGTCCTTATGTGAAACTGGGCAAACGGGACTGCCTCGAATGCAGCTACCATCAATCCCACTAGTCTCATCCCGGATAGACTGACGAGGGTTGGACAAGAATAGACGAATCAAGTCCTGAATGAGAACCCATCCATTTTGGACTGAGGAAGAAAAACCTTGGCCTGAAATGTATCCAGAATCAGGAAATTTCCCTGGACGGACAGAGAGATTTGGGGTAACTTATTACCCATCCGAACCTCTCTAGCGTAGAGACCACCGTCCTGGTGTCTAACTCTGATTGTTCGAGGGAGGAGGCCAGGATAAGAAGATCGTCCAGAAAAGGAACCAAGCGGATGCCCTGGACCCTGAATATAGCCATCACTCCTGCCAGCATCTTGGTAAAGACTCTTGAAGCCGAGGTAAGCCCGAACGGACGGACCACAAACTGAAAAGCCGATCTTCCCCACGAACCTGAGAAATCTTTGGTGTGCCGGGAAGAATGGTACATGCAGATAAGCACCCTTGATGTCTATGGACATCTGACGAAGTGAATAGACGGCTGAACGCAAGGATTCCATGCGAAACTTCCTGAAGGATAAACCGACTGAGGGGCTTCAGATCCAAAATGGGCCGAACGGAGCGATCTTTCTTGGGCACCGTGAATAGATTGGAATAGTAGCCCAGGGGGGCACTGGGCAAATGACAGCCATGACCAGTAGATTTCTTACTGCCGCCCAGAGCCCCTGTGCGGCCAGAGGAACTTCCCTGCTTTCGTGACTCGAAATCAGCCGCCCACTGGCACAACTAACCCGCCGAAAAGCCACAAGCAAGGCCGAGGTTACGCATAACCATTGCGTTTTCATTTCAAGGACACAGACCAACAGGGGCCTTGAACCCGTGACCAGGAGAATAAGGGCATCATCCAGGGCAGCTAGCACAAGAGACATGAATAATTCACACCGCTAAAAAGCGGCGAACTCATCACTGGCCGGGTCAAGCCTAGAAGTACTCAGCAGGTCCCTAACAACAGACCTGGTCGCCACCGCTGTAAGCACCGAAGCACAAACAGGCCGAAAGGCTGAACAGACACTAGTGAAGGCGTGGCAAGCCATCTGATCAATGCGTTTGTCCTCACCATCCATAAGAGTGGCAGAATCAGGAGAATGCAACGGAAGAATAAAATAACCCAAGCACCAGGGCATCAACCCTGGAAGGGGAAGAAAGTCAGGCTGGTGAGCGCCTCTAATAGCGTCATGCAGAGCCACATGTATTATCACGGGTGGCTCAGTGTATAGCGCTGGCACACTAGGTTCAGTAGCCTATGTAGCATGTGTCGCTCAGTAGCGCTCTCCTATATATTTCAATCGTGTTGCATTTGGTTGTGTTTAAATAGCGCGATGCTAAAGTAAACTGAAACATTTTTGGGTCAAATCATTGTGTGTCTGGAAGCCGAGTAGGCCTCCCCATTCCTAAAGAATAATACAAACGAAAATGCTTTTGATTTGGAAATTGCAAGCGCGGCTTAGGAGTCCCAAAGAACTTCCCCATCTGCGGAGGAGCCTCCTCTGGGGGAGAAATCGCCAGAACTTTAAAAGGGTGAGCCGGGACCTTTCGGGGTGTCCACAGCATCCCCCTGCCCCTGCTCAATATCAGCACCAATAATTGCTGATCATCGGAACCATCAGATTCCTCAAATAATTCCCGCTCTACTGGCGGGGAATAATCAGACCAATTGAGTAAACCATGAACATAAAACTCAAAAGCCGGTGCAGCTGGAGACAAAAAGTTTTTTTTTTTTTTCTTTAGCCGAGGCCTTTCCAGCCACAGAGCTCGAAATAACTTTCTGAATATTAGCCATCTGGCATACATATCAGATTGCGACTCCCCACCTGTGACAACATCTTCTGGGGTACGGATAAGGCGGGGTGGGGTAGGAGAAAAGGCCAGGGCCACAGACTCAGAGGCCTGAGCCCCCAACTGCTGCGTTATGGCCTGCTGAGCACAAGTACATTATCCCCTACAAGGGATACCCCGCAATCCACACACTGCCAGGACTGCCCCGAAGGGAGCCCAAGCCCGGTATCCTGGGAAGCCTCCATATGATGATCTTTAAGGTAGTCGCAATGACCAGAGGGAATTACGCTGTTAAAGCTACCCGGGATGCCCCTTCAAGTTCCAAGTGGGAGGATTGTTTTCTTTTTTTTTTAATTTTTTATTTATTTTTTTCTCCAAATACTTTAGGACTACTTAAGGGCAGACTAGATGGAGCATAAGGTCTCCTTCTGCCATCAACCTTCTATGTTTCTATGTTGTTGGTCTTTAACACATAGAGCCAGGTAACATGAATCCAGGTCCACCTTAAAGTGGAACACAAAACCTGAACATAAGGGCAGGAGGACATAAGCCAAACATACACATCACTAAAAACAATACATATATCTGTGTAAGACAGATTTTCTTCAGTAGTCAAAACCCAGCATATCCAGAGTCAAGGCTCCAAAGAAGGCTGGACAACAGGCCAGCTGCTCCAGCCACAAGTAATGGCTTAGCAGCAGTTAGGCTTGAACACAAGCGTTGGTGAGGCAGCTCAGCACAGGGGAGTGTTTACAAAGAAACTCCAGCCTGTGCTATCCAAGTGTTGTCTCTCTAGACAGAGCTGGAGCTAGCTACTGAAAAATACCATTTTGTGAATCACAGAGTAAATATATACATAAGAATATATAACACAAGTGGCAAAAACTCACGTGTCCTGATCAACAACCCTCACAGAAGCGAGGAAAGACAGGAGGGAGAGACAGTAAGGAGAGGGTGGGCCAGAAAAAACACCAGTGAAGCCAATCTTGCTGAGCTCCTGGCCCTGTCCTCTCCTTAACCACAGCTGAGGTGCAGCAGCCTAAACCAGCTGAAAATCAACAATGGCTGAATTTGAAGATTTCACCATTTATTTTAAAAGCAAAGACTTGCCACAAGCTGAGCTTCCTGCGATACTTGTCCTGTTGAACAGTGCTAAAACACACTTGAAAACACACACAGACACTTTTCCCATGTGATTCTTTAGCTTTATTACTTTTTACACACACTTATCGGACGGGGGGAGATAGTACTTAATCGAGGACTAAGACCAGGGGTCTGACGCTACATTAGCGCCTGTATACTGGAATCCTTGTTGCACTAGTAGTGCCACTCAGCTCAGGATCTGATCTGGAATGGTCGGAAATGTAGATAAAATACCATTTTGTGATCACTCACCTGTAAAATGGGTATTATAAGTATGTCACACACCCCGCTTCCAATATTAATGACATGTGGGTAATGACCAGTAGAGGGCGAACTTTGCAGAGATGACAAGAAAAAAAGGAAGCCCCTCCCAGTCCATGAATACCTGGGACCTCCCACACATTCCCCAGTATAGGACAGCAGTAAGAGGACCAGGAAGATCCAAACATAACAATCAGAACACTAAAAAGGTTCACCATATAAAGGATCTAGAATACCAAAAGGGTGGGATGAAGCGGGGTGTGTGACATACTTATAATACCCATTTTACAGGTGAGTAATCACAAAAATGGTATTATTCCAAGTATGTCACACACCCCGCTTCCAATATTCATGACATGTGGGACATCCAATAGCAGTGTCCGTCATGGGTGGGGATCCCAATACAGCAAAAAGCAAAAATGCTTTTAAAAACCACTGCAGCTTGCAGAACCCTGCAGCCAAAAAACAGCATCCGCGGAGGCCCGCACATCAACCCTATAAAACATGTTCAACAGAAGCCTGGTGCTAAAAGGCCCAAGAAGCCCCAACAGCACGAGTAGAATGAGCAGTGATCTGAAAAGGGGGAACCTTCTCCTTGGCAGAATAGGCCCCAACAATGGCCAGGCGAATCCATTTACTAATGGTAGACTTGGCGGGCGCCAAACCTTTCCTGGGCCCAGAAGGCACCACGAACAAGGCGTCCATCTTACGAAAAGGAGAAGTAGCCACCAAATAGTACTTCACACAACGAACCACATCCAAAGAGTGCCAAACCCTCTCCTTGTCAATGCTAGGTCTAGGACACAAGGAAGGGAGAACTACATCCTGATTGAGGTGGAAGGCAGAAACCTTAGGAAGGAAATCTGGCTTAAAGCGAAAATCCACCTTGTCCTGGCGTCTCCCAAAGTAAGGGGCCTGAATGGACAGAGCCGCAAACTCAGAGACACGCCGAACAGAGGTAATAGCCACCAAAAAAGCTACTTTTTGAGTGAGCACAGAAAGTACAACATCCTGCACCGGCTCAAAAGAAGGCCACTGGAGGGCCAACAAAACCAAGTTCAAATCTCAAATCCTCAGAATCGAAAACACCCTGCAAGGTAAGGCCCTAGCCTCACACCAGTCAATGTAGGACCTCCTACTCCTGTAGTATATGTTAGGAAGATGTCTTCCTAGCTCTAACAAGAGTCTGAATCACAGCCTCAGACAAACCTTCCTCCCTTAAGATGGAGGTTTCAGCAGCCACGCCGTCAAAGCCAGCGTTTGTAAATTGGGGTAACGTAGATAACCCTGAATGATCAGATGCAGAAACAGGGGCAGCCTGTACTGATCCACCGCCAACCTTACGAAGTCTGCGAACCAAACCCGTCTAGGCCACCTTGGGGCCACCAGAATTGCTGGCGCACCCTCTAGAGCCAGCTTGCGCACCACCTTGACTACCACGGAGAAGGGGGGAAACAGGTACAGGAACCCCAGATCCCTCCAGGCAAGAGACATGGCGTCGACAGCCAGAGGATCCTGAGACAGAGACACAACTTTGGGATCTTGTGATTGTGACATGAAGCAAAAAGAGCCACCTCCGGAATCCCCCACTTGTGACAGAGGGACCGGAATACCTTGTGGTTGAGAGACCATTCCCCTCGGTGAGAGGATCCCCTGCTCAGGGAGTCCGCCTCCGTGCTTTCCACTCCCAGAATGTACACTGCTGAGATGCATGGAACATTGCTCTCTGCTCATGCAAGAATCAGAGAAACTTCCCTGAGGACACTCCTGCTGCGAGTCCCTCCTTGATGATTGATGTAGAACCTGAACCAGTAAGCCCCGTAGATGATGCATCAAGCATGACAGAACCAACCGAACAGCTCTCAGCTCCAAGACATTGATGGGGGTGTGAGTCTCCTGAGGACCCCACAGCCCCTTGAACTGATGTTTCTTCCAAAAACCTCCTCAGCCCGACAAGCTGGCGTCCGTGGTAACCGTCTCCCAACAAGGAGTCAGAAAGGATCTTCCCCTCATCAGATTGCTTGGTTCCAGCCACCACTGAAGGGACTGCCGAACCCGGGAAGACATCAGGAATGACTGATCCAATGACTGCGGACATCTGTCCCAGGCCAAAAACAAATGGAGCTGGAGCGACCTCATGTGGAACTGAGCAAAGGGAACTGCCTCGAAGGAAGCCACCATCAATCCCACCAGTCTCATCCCTAGCCGGATAGAAGGACAAAGATTGGACAGTAGAAGACGTATCAGATCCTGAACCATCTGCACCTTGGACTGAGGTAGGAACACCCTGGTCTGAACGATATCCAGATTCATGCCCAGAAATGAGAAGACTTGGGGTGGTTGATCACCCAGCCGAAACTCTCCAGCGTCGCCACCACCAACCTGGTGTCCAGCTCCACCTGACTGTGAGAGGATGCCATAATTAGGAGGTTGTCCAGATACGGCACAATGCGAATGCCCTGGACTCTGAGAAGGGCCATTATGCCCGCCAGCACCTTGTTGAACACCCTTGGTGCCGAAGTCAACCCGAAAGGGAGGGCCACAAACTGAAAATGCTGATCTCCCACCACAAACCTGAGAAATCTCTGGTGTGCTGGGAAGATTGGTACATGAAGGTAAGCAACCTTGATGTCTATGGACGTCATGAAATCCCCCTGACGAAGGGAATCGACGGCTGAGCGTAGAGTCCCCATTCGGAACTTCCTGGTGCTGATGAACCTGTAGAGAAGCTTCAAATCCAGAATGGGTCTTATGGATCCATCCTTTTTGGGCACCGTGAAGAGGTTGGAATAATAGCCCTGGCTTCTCTCTGAGAAAGGCACCGGGCGTATGACTTCCATGTCCAGAAGATTCTTTACGGCCAATAAGAGCCCCTGTGCAGTCCGGGGATCCGAGAGCACCCGAGACCTTAGGAATCTGGGAGAAGGCTGGTACTCGAACTCCAGTTTGTACCCAGAAGAGGCCATTTCCAATATCCACTTGTCTGTGACCTCCCGGGCCCAGACCTGGAATAAGTGCCGCAGCCGTCCCCCCACCCGCAAGGATGAGGGCGTCCCCTCATTGCTGAGCTGTCTTGGCAGCAGGCTTGGGCTTGGCACCCCAGTTAAGCCTGGACGTGCGCGTCCCCTGCCTCTGTTCCAGGAATCACCTCTGAAATTAGAGTAGGCAAAGCCTATGCCTGCTCTGGCACCGCGAAAGTAAGGATTGAAGGAGCCTGCCCCCCGAAAGGGGCGACGCTGCTTCTTACGCTGAGGTAACCATCCACCTTTCGCCACTGAATCCAATTTATCCCCGAACAGCCGCGTACCCAGGAAAGGTAGCGCTGTGAGTGATTTCTTAGCCGCAATGTCAGCCGTCCACTGGCGTAATCAGACCGATCGGCGAATAGCCACCAGCAAAGCAGAGGTTCTACTACACATAATAATTGTGTCATCCATAGCAGATAAAACAAACAATTCACACCGCTTAAGGGCTGTGAATTCATCACTGGTCAGGTTAAGCTGGGAACCACTCATCAGGTCCCTAACCACAGACCTGGTAGCCACAGACACGAGCGCCGAGGCACAAACAGGCCGCAAGGCTGAACCCACACTGGCAAAGGCATGTCATGCCATCTGATCAATGCGTTGGTCCTCAACATCCTTAAGAATGGCGGAGTCTGGAGAATGTACAACGGAGGTGTTGGACAACCCCAGAACGGCGCATCGACTTCGGGAGGGGGCGACCAGCGCTTCACCGGGTCCACCGGGAAGGGATACCTCCTATCCCATCCTTGAGGAACACCGGGGAGCCGGCTAGGCCTCTCCCATTACCTAAGAATCATGCTTTCAAAATTATTCTGATTTGGGAACTCCAAGTGAGGCTTAGAAGTCCCAAAGAATTCCCCCTTCTGTGGAGGGGACTCTGCTGGCGGAGAAATAGCCAGCACCTCAAATAGAGGGGCCAGGACTTTGGGGGTATCCACAGCATCCCACAGCGCCCGCCCAGCATCAGTATCAAAAAACTGCTGATCCTCAGCCTCAGATACCTCAAACAATTCCCCCTCCTCAAGTGGGGAATAATCAGACCAGTCAAGGGTATTAATCACCAAAATCAATAACCAGCGCAGCCGGAGACAGGTGCCTTCTCTTAGCCGGGGACAACCTGGCCGCAGAGCTAGAAATCATTCTCTAGATGTTGGCCAGCCTAGCACATACATCAGATTGCGACATCAGGCGGGGTGGAGTAGGTGATAAGGCCGGCGGCACTGACCCAGACGCCTGGGACCCCGACTGCCGCAATATGGCCTGCTGAGCACATGGTATGCAAATCAGTACATTATCCCACATAAGGGATACCCCACCGCCCACACACTGCCGGGATTGCCCCGAAGGGAGCCCGAGCCCGGTATCCCGGGGAGCCTCCATATAGTGATTTTATGGTAGTCGCACTGACCAGAGGGAATTACGCTGTTAAAGCAACCCGGGATGCCCCTATAAGTCCCGAGTGGGAGGATTTGAGTGATACCCCAATCTAACACCAAGGGACCCTAGGACCAGGAGAACCCCCCTTTTAAACACCTGCTAGGGGATCCTCCTGAAATTAAAAAGGGGCCGATAAGCGCAGTCATACACAAGCACAGTCAGAAAGTCAAAAGGGGGACATATAATACAATATAAATAGATAGATATATATATATATATATATATATATATATATATATATAGATAGATAGATAGATAGATAGATATATATATCTATATATATATATCTATATATATATATATATCATTATATAGTATATAATGGCAATAACATGTAAAGGCACTTACTGATACCAAGAAATGGCGTCCAGCCAACAGCAAACCACAAGCGAGAGGGAGAAGAAGGGCGGGCCAGCCCAGGACGTGTGCCGCGCCCGGCCCCGCCCCCCCCCCCCCCCCCCCCCTCTGAGGAGAAAACGAGCCTGAGGGGAAGAAGCTCCCCCACCGCAATGGCCGACAAGTGCGGCCAGCGCAATAATACTGGCCAGTAAAAAACACAAGTATGCACCAACAGCAGAAGCACACACACACAGAACGCGCACACTGCACAAACAGCCATAGAGAAAAACTATAGGGAGGGACAGCGCCCCCTCCCCCTCGGAGGGACACGGGGAGACCCGGAAGGGGGGAGAATCCGCACAACAAAGTGGAGGGGAAAGGCTAGGGACGGGGCATCCCAAACCGGGGTCACCAACCTGGATACCGCCTACCCCGTAATATGGGGTCTCACGGGGGAGCACGGCTCCCTGTATACACCTCGAAGGTATAGCCCACCTTCGCCCGGACCCACAGCCAAGGCTGGGAGGCATAGTAAGGAGTCAAAATAATAAGGTCCGGGCAGCAAAAGGAACAATAGGCCGGGAAGCCCGGATACCTGCGAGGAGATACAGCCATCTTCAGACTTGCTCGCCGTCTGCAGAGACGAAAACTGGGGAATGTGTGGGAGGTCCCAGGTATTTATGGACCGGGAGGGACTTCCTTTTTTTCTTGTCATCTCTGCAAAGTGCGCCCTCTACTGGTCATTACCCACATGTCATGAATATTGGAAGCGGGGTGTGTGACATACTTGGAATAACACATTTATTAGTTGGTGATTAATGTAACCTCTTGCTGCGAGTTGGAGTGTAAGTGACTTGAAGGACAGTGTGCTCCAAGCGCTGCTTGTTATAAGCATTGCTGGTAATTCTGCACTACGTCCCACTGCCTTCATGCCCGCTGTGCGTTATTAGCCAGGAAAAAATGAATGGGGATAGTTCCTGATGGAGGTCTTTAGTCGCCCTGCTTCACAGAGTACTATACCTCTGGCCGATCAGGAGTGAAGGGAGGAGCCCACTGCTTGTTCTGACATAATGCTGGGCAGCTTGGCTTCAAAGCCTGAATATTTTATTTGGGTGTCCCTGAGTGTAAGTGCTGGAGAGACAACACTACGCTGCTGCTGCATGTTATGTGTGAGAAGGCCTGTGTGATGTTAGCTCGGGCCCTCACTGGCCCATACAGCTAACAACCATGGTATTCATTAGAAGTATTTACCTCTAAGCCAAGAGTTAAATATGGCCCCTGTAAAAAATATTTTATTTATTCATTTTAATAGCTTTATAGGTAATTTTTTTGCGCAACTGACCCCGAATTGGAAAGGGTCCTTACTATGCAAAGCAGGGCAGGATCAGGAGCCAGCAGTGAATAGGGGGAAGTCTGCCAAACTACCTCTAAAGGTCTCCTATCCCCTGCTTTGCGCTAACATAGGCTGCTTAACTTCAGTCAGCAGCATATGACTCACAGAGCCCTGCTGGATACATGATTGCAGAACTCTATTCATGATCTAGGAGGTGGGGGAGCATGAACAAGGCTAGGTGCCTGCCCCCCCAGGACAAGGGGAGCCTCGGCGGTGGGGACCCCACAGGTTCTGAAGTTAGGTTCCAAGCCCCTCTCCCCGGGCTTCTTACCTTTCGTCAGGGATCCTGGGCTTGAAAACCACCCATCTCGCTGGCCGAGGCTCCTGTCAAAGGAAGGCCTTTCCTCTCCAGTTCCTAACATGCTGGCTCAGAGCTCTAAACCTATGTCTTGGCCTTTGAAATAACATCCTTAGAAAATAAAGATAAACAAATGGGAAGGAAGATAAAAAAAAAAAATATATGGCTCACGGCACTGCCATGAGAAAAATCAATGTCTGGCACCTCCTGGTGCTGGAGAAAAACTGGGGGGAACATGAAGTGGGAAGGGGATATTCTTCCTGGGGAGGAATACACAATATTACCCCCGAGACTAAAGAATAATGTCTGTATGACTGAGTGAAAGAAGAGAAAAACTTTTTAGGGGAACCTTTTACACCTTACTTGTTTTATAATAAGATCACAAACATACTTACACGAGTGGATTGACCAATAAAGAAAACAGCTTGTTTTCCTCCAACACCAAAGTAAGAAATATCACTGTTCAGGCTGTGCGCGACTGGATCAGGAGGAACATAACGCTCTTGATCACTTAAAAATAAAAAGAGATATCTGTGAGTACTCACCTGTAGAATTAATTTCTCTTCCATTATTACTTCAGGACATCAGACTTAATTCAGAGACGAATGGGTTAACCTCTCCCGAAGGGTGTGGTCTGCAAGAACAAAGTTGTGTCTCCACCTCCCGGGCCTATATCCACCTGGCTGACTTGATGCACTTCAGTTTAATTAAAAGCAGTGCCTCTCTCCAGTTTGTCTATACAAAAGTAAGTGTAAAACTATTTGACATTTCACAGAATTGATTTGAATAGACTAAATGCTAACTGAGGAACTTACCATCCTCTTCTCTTAAAGAGACAGACACGTTGGAAAGACAGGTGCTTTTCTCCAACTGGCCAACATAACAATATTATAAACATGACCAAAGTAATATAATAAACTATACTAGAGGAACTTACCGCCCTCTTTTCTTAAATAGACAGACCCACCATTACCTGTCTATATCATACAAACAAGGTATTTAATCAAAAAACTTTCATTTAGAGAATCACCGTATAGAAATAATATATGATAATCACACTTACTTTTGGAAAAATCTTTTATTTAGACAAATATAGAACAATAACACGAGGATACCAGTGGTGCCAATTTTGAATATTAATAACTATAAGGTATGCCACTAATAACACTATAAATGATACTAAGCGCTGTTTATTTGAACATATGAATTAAACTACTGTATTTATAACAGACGATACATGGCCAATTACACTGAAGAAGCTAATTGCGAAACGCGTATGTAAAAGGCCATCAGCCAATTAAATTTCCATAATCTACTACAATCTGAGAACATATGATGAAGTTTACCATCAAGTATATGTCTGTAAACCAATGATAGGAAATGTGTGTAAATATGGCACCATAAGCACTGAATGCACTGTATGACTGGAAATGAATAAATTATTTTTAAACCTATTCTAATATATGGTACTGAGAGAAAAAATATAACAAAGACTACTAACGTCAACCCTATGTTATGAGAGGAAATTAAGGGACCTCCTCCCAGAGGGGACTAAACTACCTCAAACATAACAGGTTCCTGTCCAAATGTCCCAGAAATTAGGACACTAGGACACATCACCAGTTTCCCCCAATCCCATGGCGTAAATTACCCTGAGTGAGCAGGTCTGGCACCCTGGGCAGAGCGTACTGATCTACTGCCAGCTGCACCACGTCTGCGAACCACAATCTTCTTGGCCACCTGGGAGCCACCAGGATAGCTGGTACCCCCTCCTGAGCTATCTTGTGCAGAACTCTGCCCAACTGGGGGAATGGGGGAAAGACATACAGGAGCTGAAAGTCCTGCCATGACATTGCTAAAGCATCTGTTGCCAAGGCCAGAGGGTCCTGGGACAGGGAGACAAAAGCTGGGAGCTTGTGATTGTGACGGGACGCAAACAGATCCACATCTGGTTGACCCCAATGGTGACACAGAGATTGAAACACCCTGTCACAGAGGGACCACTCTCCCAGGCGAGAGGTCCCCCTGCTCAGAGAGTATGCATGCAGATTCTCCACCCCCGGAATGTACACAGCTGAGATGCAGGGAACATTGTCCTCCGCCCAGGACAGGATCAGAGACACTTCCTTGAGGGCCCCCTTGCTCCGGGTCCCCCCGATGATTGATGTAGGCAATCAATGTCTGGTTGTCCGAGCGTACCTGTACAGGCCGGCCCCGAAGGTGGTGGGTCAGGTGAGCCAGCACCAACCTGATCGCCCTTAGTTCCAGGATGGTGATGGGTGTGTGGGCCTCCTGAGGGCCCCACCGCCCTTGGAACTGCAGGGACTTCGAGAAGCCCCCCCAACCCGGCAGACTGGCATCCGTGGTGACTGTCTCCCAGCAGGGGGCCAGAAAGGATCTGCCCACCAACAGGTTCATGGAGTCCAGCCACCACAAGAGGGACCGCCTGGCTAGGGGGGAAGAGAACAAGGACCTGGTCCAGGGACGCGGGATCCTTGTCCCATACTGACAAGAGGTGGAGTTGCAGAGGCCTCATGTGAAACTGTGCATAAGGAACCGCCTCGAAGCACGACACCATCAGGCCCACCAGCTGCATTCCCTGCCTGATGGAGGGATGAGGGCAAAAGAGCAGGGACTGAACCTGCACCAGTAGGCTGTCCACCTTCTGCTGAGGAAGAAAAATCCTTGCCTGAACTGTATCCAGATTCATTCCCAGGAAGGGTGTCACCAAGGAGGGAGACAGGGAATACTTGGGATGGTTGATCACCCAGCCAAATGACTCCAGTGTGGACACTACTTGCTGAGTATCCAGCTCTGCCTGTTGGAGGGACTGAGAAGTGATGAGAAGGTCGTCCAAATAGGGCAGAACGCGAATGCCCTGAGACCTGAGCAGAGCCATCACTCCTGCCAGCACCTTGGTGAACACTCTGGGAGCTGAAGTGAGACCAAAGGGCAATGCCACAAACTGGTAGTGCTGATCCTCCAGAGCAAACCTGAGGAATCTTTGATGACCTGGAAAAACAAGAATATGAAGGTAAGCATCCTTGATGTCCACAGAGGTCATGAAGTCCCCTAGACGCAGGGAACTGATGGCAGAGCGCAAAGTTTCCACGCGAAAGCGCCTGCACCTGACAAATTTGTTGAGGATCTTCAAGTCCAGGATGGGCCTGACTGACCCATCTCTTTGGGCACGGTGAAAAGGTTGGAATAGAACCCCTTGCCCCTTTCTCGTAAGGGGACCTGACAGATGACCCCCAGCTCCAGAAGGCCTTGCACCGCCAGAATTAGAGCCTGAGCTGATATGGGGTCCTGAGACATCCGAGATCTGATAAATCTTGGGGGCGGCCAGGCAGCAAACTATCTTGTAACTGGAGGACACTACCTCCTGAATCCACCGGTCTGAGACATGAAGCCTCCAGACGTGAGCAAAATGCTGAAGCCGTCCCCCCACCCGGATGGGTGAGGGCGCCCCTTCATGCCTGAGGGGGCTTGGGAGAAGACTTAGGCTTGGAACCCCAGGATGAGCCAGGGCGTCCACGTCCTCTGCCCCTTCCCCAGAAATCTCCTCGGGCCCCGGTAAGGAAGACCCCCCATCCCCTGTCTGGCTCCACGGTAGGGGGAAGAAAAGGAGCCCTGGCCCCGAAAGGGTCGAGACTGCCGCCTGCGCCTGGGGTAACCTGCCTCCCTTAGCAAACAGGTCTAGGCGGTCCCCAAACAGGCGTAGTCCTTTGAAGGGAAAACCAGTGAGAGCTTCCTTGGCAGAGTTGTCAGCTGCCCATTGTCGCAGCCAAACCGAGCGGCGTATAGCCACCACCAGGGCAGAGGCTCTGCCACACATCCTAATGGTATCATCCAAGGCAGAGAGGACATAAGTCACAAAAACATCACAACGAGAGAGAAAATTACAGCAAAAATGGCGCAAAACATGGCGCAAAATGGGGAAAAATGACCTGTCAACAGAGGGTGACAAAATCTCAAGTAGGCTGGCAATTAAAAGGGTTAATAGTACCTGTGCATGTTGGGTATTGTTCTGTTCGGGAGACCTTGCGCTTTCAGACTTAGCTTGTTTTTTCTGGTTTGCATATTTATATTTTAGGAAAAGGTGTTTTTTATGCAGCTTTTTTATACATTTTTTAGGGAAACCCTGCGCAACCAAAGAATTCTTTGAGGAATTAATTCCAGAAAGATGAGCCCACTACAACAAGCTGGGTACGCTTAGAAAGCTTAACATGTGTACTTTCAGGGAATATATGATTTATGGGGGATATTCCAAATGTAAAGGGTTGTTTTGGTTGGAAAATCGCAAGGTGTGCACTTTGTCTGCAGAACTGAAATTTTCAAGTAAAATTACCATTACGCACATGCTTTACTTTGGGGTGTTTGGCAACTCTTCCCTTGACAGAACCTATGCATGTTGGGTGGTGTTCTGTTCGGGGAATGTTGTTTTTTCAGATTAAACTTGTTTTTTCTTGTTTGTATATAGTTTTTTTAGGAAAATGTGGCTTTGATTCTGCTTTTTTATCCTTTTTTTTGGGAAACTCTTTGCAACCAAAGAATACATTGAGGAATTACTTCCAGAAAACTATGGGCACATCAACATGCCTGGTACGTCTAGAAAGCCTGAGGTGTATACTTCCAGAGAATATATAGTTTGTTGGGGGTATTTCAAATGTAAAGGGTTGTTTTTCTGGTAAAACTGCAAGGTGCGCATAGCGCATATCACAGATGTATTTTTTCTGAAAATCCCCTAAAGCGCTATTTCAGTTTGGGGGAGTCTCCTGGGCAGGAAAGGGTGTCTACCTATACATATGTGGTATCGCTGTAACCGGGAGAAATTGGGGTTTCACACGCAATAAGATTTTATTGACAAACTTAAATTTTTTATTACAAAAAACACTACAAATTGTAAAAATATATATATATATATTTTTTTTTTCACACATTTCACCCAAAAATATTGAGAATACACCTAAAAAATACAAACAAGACATTTCATGTTAAAGCCCAGACTCTGTTGAAAAAACAATATATCATTTTCCTGGGAAATCCCTGGAAATCCTTTCAAAAATGACAGTTGAACATGTGTAGCGCAAAATAGTGAAACATCGTCTGGCAACAGGGAGTGGCAAATGCTGCAGGTAGGCTGGCAGCGAAAGGGTTAAAGACTTAATCGCCAATAGAAGAAGGGCTGAAGCACACCGGGCGCAACGCTGACCCGGAGTAAATAAAACCATGGCGCGCGTATTGGTCAATCCGACGATCCTCCCCATCCTTAGGGACAGTGGTCTCAGCAGACTGTACCATAGCCGTGCTGGAGAGCCCTAGCACAGGGGTATCGACGTCAGGAGGGACAGACCAAAGCTTTACCAACTCTGGCGGAAAAGGATAACGCTTTTCCCAACTGGAAGGAATTCCAGATAACCGCGTGGGATGTTCCCATTCCTTAAGAACCACCCTCTCAAAGTGGTGTTGTCTGGGAAAAACCCAACGCGGCTGAGGCTCCTTAAACGCCTCAAGTGGATCTAAATTCAAAATTTTAAACATTTGAGCCAGAATGGAGGGGGTGTCAAAAACAACCCCCTCCGACCAATCGCCAATCACATCAGCCTCAAGCTGATCTGCAGGCTCATCTGACTCCAACGGGAATTCATCCTCGTCCGAGGATCCATCGGACCATTCCAAAGGCTCACATAACTCGTCCTGTGGAGCCGAAGGTACCGGAGTCAGGTGCCTCCGTTTTGCAGTGGCCTTTAACGCTGCTTTAACGGGCACTACTTTCCGGGGGCTGGGCTGTGCCGCCACCTCGGAATGCGAATCCCCACTTTTGACAGTGTCATGCGGGGTCCGGAACAGGGAGGGAGAGGTAGGAGATGATGAAGGATGTGATGGGCCCGCAGCCGAAGCAACGGACTGGCGCGCAATAGTCTGTTTTGCACAAGGGATGCAAATAAAGACATCATCAGCTGGGAGTAGAGCCCCACAACCTACGCACCCCCCGAAAGGCTCAGCAGAACCGTTTCCGGCAATAACAGAAGCCTCCATATGGTGATTTATGGTATTCGCAATACTTGGGTCTTTTAAGGCATAAGCCAACCCGGGATGCCCCCTTATTTGTAAATGTCCCGGAAGGGAGGATTTTTTTTTTTTTTTGATTAAGTTAAGGTCCCCTTTAATAAAATATATATATATATATATATATATATATATATATATATATATATATATATATATACACATGCATTTATAATATATCCCAATTAATAGCCAGGCAACATAGAGCCGGAGGGCCACCATAAACAGGGATCTCGGGATCTGTAAGGCAAGAGAAATCACAATCAGATCCTCACATGTGTGCAACAATCATATATGCATGGCACCAAAGTGCCTTAAAAAATGAGCAAAACCATGCCCCCTAATAAAAAATAACTCCCCACCATATCCAATACAAGAAGATATGAAATTCCCACTTAACGGCCCCACCCAGGTGGGGCCGCTTACCTGGCCAAGCGAGAGCAGCAGCCGGAGAGCGAGACAGCAGCCAGCAGCCGCAGCACCGGAGACCAAGTGCGGCCGCGCGCCCACGTGACTTCCCCCTTTGAAGGGAAGTAAAACTGGGGCCGCCGCATGACGCTGCTGCCGGCGCCACTCCCCCGTTGCCGCGTCACCGGGACCCGCCCCTTACGCTGATCAGTGCAGTCAATTCAGCTGGGGATTACTCCAGATGGGCCACTACACGTGCGCCCAGGCAGCGGAGGGGGGAGGAAGAACAAAGACCGCATAGCGCAGCCTATGCAAAAATAAACTACATACAGTGCCAGCGGGGAAGGGGGGAGGGGGGAGGCAGGAGGGGGCCACTTAAGCAACAGTCTGCTTTGTAAAAGCGGCCAGCCACCTACACAGCGCGGTCTGTCATTCAAGCAGACCTAAACCAAGTGAACAAAAAGTGCACACATGCTGAAATAAACTTAATGCATAACATGAACACACACGTTGAAATAAAGTTATACTAGTGAAACTCACATACTAAATGCACACCCTCAACCCCCCCCCGTGAAGGGAGAAGGGACCGTAACGGGAGAGAAAGGGGCTACGGGGACCCTCGGGACAGGGGCATCCCATTTCCGGATCACCATGCCGGATAGCCGCATTGCCCCACGCATGAGGTCGAGCGGTAGGAGATAAGCTCCTAGGCACTTAAAGTGCCATCTACCATTTGCCCAGTGAGCAGCCTAGGCTGGGAGGCTTCCATTGCACCATTAAGGTATAAACACTCAAACCGGGCAGAAATAGACCAAAAGGGGGGTGCCGGGGTAAAAACCCCGGCCTACCTGTAAGCAGGAGACTTCAATCTTCTGTCTTGTCGTCAAGCAGAGAGAAAAATACTGGTGATTGAAGGGAGGTACCAGGTATATATAGGCCGGAAGGGGGCTCCTCTCTGCACTACGTCACCTGGCGGTGAGTTAACCCATTAAGTGAAGAATATTTAAAAGTGAAGCGGGGTGTGTGGCACACCAAGAATAAAAAAAATGGCGTGACGTCCCCCCTACCCAGCATAACCAGCCTGTGACCAGCTATGGGGGCTTGTAGAACAGGGCGCAGGGGCCAGCTTTAGTGGCTCCTGGCCCTGCCGGCTACAAGCCGTCATAGCCTAGGGCCACGGCTCTTCTGCCCCCCCCCTGGGCTTTGGGGAGGCAGGTAATTTGGGGGGCCAGGGGTTAAAGGCAAGTCACCCGCTAGCCGTAGGTGACTTGCCAGACCCCCGAGCCTTGTGAACTGGTATAGGGGTCACATGGACCCCTTACCAGTTCACAAAGGGTTAAAAGTTAAAAAAAAAAACACACACACACACACTTTTTAAAAAATATCTTTATTAAAAAAAAATAAATGTTTTTTAATATTTTTTTTTTAATAGTTACCTCGCATCCATTCCTGTGTCCCACGCTGATCACTTAGGCTTCTGCTCTCCTGCTGCTGCTGGAAGCCTTTTTATACCTACTGGGCTACAGGTAACAAAGAGTTAATTAAAAAAAAATGACATAGGGTCCCCCCTCGAAGGGAGGGGGACCCCATTTTTTGGGGGATTTTTAAGGGTTAACACCCTTAAAAAGCAAAAAAAAAAAAAAAAATGGCGTGAGGTCCCCCCTACCCAGCGTAACCCGCCTGTGACCAGCTATGGGGGCTTGTAGAACAGGGCGCAGGGGCCAGCTTTAGTGGCCCCTGGCCCTGCGGCTACAAGCCGTCATAGCCTAGGGCCACGGATCTTCTCCCCCCCCCCCTGGGCTTTGGGGAGGCAGGTAATTTGGGGGGCCAGGGGTTAATGGCAAGTCACCCGCCAGCCGCAGGTGACTTGCCAGACCCCCGAGCCCTGTGAACTGGTATAGGGGTCACATGGACCCCTTACCAGTTCACAAAGGGTTAAAAGGTAAAAAAAAAAAAAAAAAGGCACACGTTTTTGAAAATAACTTTATTAAAAAAAAAACTTTTACTTTACTCACCTCCGATCTTCATTTCCTGTGTCCCGCGGCGATCTGCTGTCAGTGACGGCTGGGCAGAGGAGGGGGGAGGCAGGCGATCGGACGATCGCCTACCTCCCTCCTCCTCTGTCCAGCCGTCACTGGCATCTGACAGCTGAACCGCCGGGTGCCCCGATGACACCCGGCGGTGACGTCACCGGCCCCGCCCCGAAGGGCCAGAATCAAAGATGGCGGCCGCCATCGGAAGCCGCTGCTGAGGGAGGAGGGCTGTTATGCCCCCTCCAGAAGACAGAAGAGTGGGGGGGGGGGGGGAGATCGTGAAGAGGAGAGCCTGCGGGAGCCAGCGGGGGACAAAGGTAGGTAACTGTCTTTTTTTTTTTTTACAGGAAACCGGGCGGCTGCTGAAACGGGGGGGGGGCACCCTATTCCGGGCCCTCCCCTGCAGCCGGAGGAGCCCCGATGGGCGATCGGAGCCCCTCTGGCTGAAGAGGAGACCCCGCCAGATCGAACAAGGGGTCAGGTAAGTTTTTTTTATTTTTACTTTTTTTCTTATTTCTGGGGAAAGTCAGGCACGTAAATTTTACGTGGCTGGCGTTTAACTGTTGGAGAGGCAGCCACGTAAAATTTACGTGGCTGGCGTTTAAAGGGTTAAAGGGGAGTCTGGTCATTCTTTTTTTTTTTTTGGAGGCTATGTCAGCTGACCATTGCTTAAGCCATAAAGCACGCCTTAATCCGGACCTTCACCATGATTTATTGAAAAGCCCAAACCCTTAAAAAATGATTCCCCAGCATCTAAAATTAATATATTTTAAGTTTTTAGACACTTACTTATTCTATCCCCCACTGGGCTGCAACTCTGTTCAGGACTTTAGGATACGGGTACCGCCATCTTGACTCAGAAGCATCACACTTACTGAGGAGAGGAGAGTGGGATAAAGTACAGGGGGGGCAGGTTATAGCTGTGCTTTGCTCAGACAGAGTAGAGCTGGGGTCAAGAAGAGGTCAGCAATCCCAGAATGCAGAGCAGCACAGTCAGAAGACACTTCCTGTTTGCAGGCTGCCTGATGTCCCATGAGCCACCATCTTGAATGTTTAAAGGCTCATAACATGCAGTAGATGCAGGTAGGATGATTTTTAATGTGAACAATCTGTATGTACAGGGTGTGGGAAACGTATAAGATTCAGAGTGAAGGACTGCTTTAAGGCTAACACCAGAGCTAGGCCTCTGGCACTTAACCTGCTCAATCCTCCATAGCCCGTATAATATACCTGTTGCAGCCAAACTAGTCTTGATCGCCTGGGAGCATGACTTCCATGAATGACCCCTACGAGTCTTCGAGTCCAGTTGTTTTAACAACCTCCTGCTCCCCAAAAATGCTATAGATGTAGCCCAGGCCAGCCGCAAGGTCGACCCCATAATAGAATAAGCAGGACATGCCACCTCATCCATGCGCTTAATCGCTGGATCCTTTGGAGAAGCACTGTCCGAGGATGGCATACCCAAAAATACAATTCCGTGAGTACTCACCTGTAGAACTGATTTTGGTGGTATCCTGCTCGGGTCGCTCCATTATTGACAATTGGGTTATCCGCCACAAGGTGGCGCAATTGACTGCAAGACGAAACTTATGGCTCCTCCCGGCTCATATAAAGGCATCTGTTTCCCTAATAATCCCCAGTGGTTGAAAAGCAGCAAATACAGAAACAAGCCGGGAGGCCAGAGACCATGTTAATTCACACAGCCCCAAAATGAACTCACCATAACAGGCAAAAAGAGGATAACAGAACAAGGGTGGGATGGAGCGACCCGAGCAGGACACCACCAAAATCAATTCTACAGGTGAGTACTCACAGAATTGTATTTTACCTGGTGTCCTGCTCGGGTCGCTCCATTCTTGACAATTGGGACTTTCAAAAGCAGTTTCCAAGAAAGAGTGGGATCCCCAGTGAGCAACATCACATAGTTCATGACACTACCACCTGAAGCACCTTACGGCCAAACACAGCATCAGCTGAGGGCCTAACATCAACCTTGTAAAACTTAGAAAAAGTATGAACTGAAGTAGCAGACTTACAAACCTGTTCAACAGAAGCCTGGTGCTGAAAAGCCCAAGAGGTACCAATAGCTCTGGTAGAGTGAGCTGTGATCCGAAAAGGGGGTTCCTTCCCCTTGGCAGAATACGCGTGCACCACCGCCTGTCTGATCCACTTGCCGATAGTGGATTTGGCTGGAGGCAAACCCTTCCTAAGTCCATCAGGAAGGACAAAAAGAGAATCCGACTTCCTAAAGAATTCCGTAGCAACCAGGTAGTTCTTAAGGGCTCGGACCACATCCAGGGAATGGAGGGTCCTCTCCTTAGAATTAGAAGGCGTGGGACACAAAGAAGGCAAGACAATGTCCTCATTGAGATGAAAGGCAGAGACAACCTTGGGTAAAAAGTCAGGCTTAAGATGAAAAATACAATTCTGTGAGTACTCACCTGTAGAATTGTTTTTACTATGCATGGCGCGGCCTGTTTCAAGAAGTCCTTATGTATGGGATATTCCACCACAAGGTGGCGCAGTGCACTGCAGTAGAGTTGTGGCTCCTCCCGGTACCATATAAAAACCAATCCAATAGACCTCTCCAGTGTTGACAAGCAGTTATACAAGAAGCCAGGAGATAATAAAGGTAAAAAACTAACTTGGAACAATCACCATAAAGAGGCAACCAAGAATAACGATAACAAGGGTGGGGCGAAACAGGCCATGCCATGCATAGTAAAAAAAATTCTATAGGTGAGTACTCACAGAATTGTATTTTTCCTATTGCATGGCACGGCCTGTTTCAAGAAGTCCTTACATATGGGACATCCAACAGCAGTGTCCGCGAGGTAGGGTGGGATCCCCAAAGAGTAGCAACAGGCAGCTCAGACCACTACCGCCTGAAGTACCTTGCGGCCAAAAGCAGCATCAGCTGAGGCCTTAACATCAACCTTGTAAAAAAGAAGGTATGAACAGAAGACCAAGTAACGGCCTTACAAACTTGTTCAACAGAAGCTTGGTGCTGAAAAGCCCAGAAAGCACCAACAGCATGAGTGGAATGAGCAGTAATCCGGAAAGGAGCAACCTTTAGCAGAATAGGCTTGTACCACCGCCTGACGTAACCACTTGCTAATAGTAGATTTAGCCGGAGGCAAACCCTTTATAGGTCCAGCAGGAAGAACAAAAAGAACATCAGATTTCCTGAAAGACTCAGTAGCAACCAAATAAAACTTCAATGCCTTGACAACATCCAGAGAATGAAGGGTCCGTTCCTTTGAATTAGCAGGGTTAGGACACAAAGGTGGTAAGACAATGTCCTGATTGAGATGAAAAGCAGACAACCTTAAGCAAGAAATCCGGCTTAAGCCAAAACACCACCTTATCCTGATGCCGCTCAAAATAAGGAGGTTTAATGGAAAGCGCCGCCAGCTCAGAAACTTGCCTGACCGAAGTAATAGCCACCAAAAAGGCCACCTTAGGAGTCAGAATGGGCAACGCCGCCCCACGGATAGGCTCAAAGGGAGGACCCTGCAGAGCAAACACCAGATTCAAGTCACAAACCGGTAGCATAGGTTTACGTGGCGGACGCACATGAGTAACTCCCTGGAAGAAAGTCTTAACCAGCCGGTGGAAAAAATACAATTCTGTGATTACTCACCTTGGACTGGAGAGATGGCAAAAAGAGGCCCCTCCCGGTCCCATATATACCCGGGACTTCCCACAAATTCCCCAGTATTGAAAAGCAGTAAGGATAACCAGGAGGAGCAATGAACAGTAACAACCTAACAAAGATAACTATCACCATATAGAGGATCCAAGATAATACAAACAGGGTGGGGTGGAGCAGGACATGCTGCATACTTATAATACCAATTCTACAAGGTGAGTAATCACAGAATTGTATTATTCTAAGTATGCAGCACGTCCTGCTCCACATAATATTCATAACAGATGGGACATCCAATAGCATTGTCCAAAAAGTAGGGTGGGATCCCCAAAGGCAACAATGTGCAGTTCAAACCACTGCCGCCTGCAGAACTTTGCGGCCAAAAGAAGGCATCAGCTGAGGCCCGAACATCAACCTTGTAGAACTTAGAGAAAGTATGAACAGAAGACCAAGTAGCAGCCTTACAAACTTTCTCAGCAGAAGCCTGGTGCTGGAAGGCCCAGGAAGCCCCCACAGCACGGGTAGAATGAGCAGTAAAACGGAAAGGAGGATCCTTTCCTTTAGTAGAATAGGCCCTAAAGATAGTCTGACGGATCCACTTGCTAATAGTAGCCTTAGCAGGAGCCAAACCCTTCTTGGGACCCGAAGGAACCACAAACAAAGCATCAGTCTTTCTAAAAGGTGCAGTAGCCACCAAGTAGAACTTCAAGTTCCTGACCACATCCAGGGAATGTAAGGCCCTCTCCTTTGAATTACCAGGATAAGGGCACAAGGAAGGAAGAACAATGTCCTGATTGAGATGGAAAGCAGAAACCACCTTAGGCAAGAAATCTGGTTTAAAGCGGAAAACCGCCTTGTCCTGGTGCCTCTCAAAGTAGGGGGCCTGAATAGAAAGAGCCACCAACTACGAAACACGCCTGGTGGTGATGGCCACCAAAAAGGCAACCTTAAGAGTAAGAACGGACAGAGCAGCCTCCTGCACCGGCCCAAACGGAGGGCCCTGAAGGGCAGACAAGACCAAATTCAAGTCCCAGACCGGTAAAAGAGGCTTACGGGGGGGGCGTACATGAGCAACCCCCTGGAAGAAGGTCTTGACCAGAGGATGTTCGAAAGCGAAAGATCTCTGGAAGAAAACAGCCAAGGCAGAAACGTGACCCTTGAGAGTGCTGAGCTGAAGTCCCAGATCCAAATCATGTTGGAGGAACTCCAGGATCCTAGGAATGGAAAAAACATGACAGGGAAGGACCTTAGACTCACACCAGTCAATGTAGACCTGCCAGATCCTATAGTAGATGGGGGAGGAGGATTTCTTCCTAGCCTTAATTAACGTATTAACCACAGAATCAGAAAGCCCTTCTTCCCTCAGGATGAAGGTTTCAGCAGCCAGGCCGTCAAAGCCAGCGTTTGTAAATTGGGATGGCAAAGCCGCCCTTGAGTGAGAAGATCCGGAACCATGGGCAGAGCGTACTGATATACTGCCAGCTGAACGATGTCTGCGAACCACACCTGTCTTGGCCAACGGGGGGCAACCAGGATTGCTGGCACCCCTTCCTGAGCCAGCTTACGCAGAACCCTGCCCAGCAGGGGGAACAGAGGATGGAGATACAGGAGACGGAACCCCTTCCAGGATAGAGTCAGGGCATCCACTGCAAGGGCCAGGGGATCCTGGGACAGAGAGACACAAACTGGGAGCTTGTGATTGTGGCGGGATGCAAACAGATCCACGTCGGCACCCCCCAACGGTGACACAAGGATAGAAAGACTTCGCTGCTGAGAGACCATTCCCCCAGGCGAGAAGTCCCCCTGCTCAGAGAGTCTGTCTCCAAATTCTCCACCCCCCGGAATGTACACTGCTGAGATGCAAGGGACATTGTCCTCCGCCCAGGACAGAATCATGGACACCTCCTTGAGGGCACTCTTGCTCCAAGTCCCTCCCTGATGATTGATGTAGGCAACCACCGTCTGGTTGTCTGAGCGAACTTGGACCGGCCGGCCCTGAAGGTAAGGAGTCAGATGGGCCAGAACCAACCGAACCGCCCGTAGTTCCAGGACATTGATAGGGGCATGGGCCTCCTGAGGGCCCCACAGCCCCTGGATTTGTAGGGCTTTCCAGAAGCCCCCCCCCCCCAACCTGACAGACTGGCATCCGTGGTGACTGTCTCCCAACAGGGGGCCAGAAAGGATCTGCCCCCCAACAGGTTCCTTGAGTCCAGCCACCACAAGAGGGACCGCCGAGCCAGAGGGGACAGAGCAAAGGCCTGATCCAGAGACAGAGGACTCTTGTCCCAAACAGACAATAGATGAAGAGGTCTCATGTGGAACTGTGCATAGGGAACCGCCTCGAAGCAGGACAAGATCTGTCCCACAAGCTGCATCCCCTGCCGGATGGAAGGGTGAGGGCAGGACAGAAGGGAATGAACCTGAGCTTGCAGAGAGTCCACCTTCTGCTGAGGAAGGAAAATCCTGGCCTGAACAGTATCCAGATTCATGCCCAGGAAGGAAATCACCAGAGACGGAGACAGGGAGGATTTGGGATGATTGATCACCCAGCCGAACGATTCCAGAACAGTCACCACCCATTGGGTATCCAGTTCTGCCTGCTGGAAAGATTGAGAAGTGATGAGAAGGTCATCCAGATAGGGAAGAATGCGAATGCCCTGAGGAGAGCCATGACACCAGCCAGCACCTTGGTGAAGACCCTGGGGGCCGAAGTGAGACCAAAGGGCAGGGCCACAAATTGGTAGTGCTGGTCCTCCAGCGCGAACCTGAGGAATCTCTGATGCTCCGGGAAGACTGGAACATGAAGGTAAGCATCCTTGATGTCTATGGAGGTCATGAAGTCCCCCAGGCGCAAGGAACTGATCGCGGAGCGCAGGGTCTCCATGTGAAAGTTTTGGGTACTGTGAACAGATTGGAATAAAAACCCCAACCTCTCTCTCCAGGGGGGACCTGACAGATGACTCCCATATCCAGGAGGTTTTGCACAGCCAGAAACAGACCTTGAGCTGCCAAGGGGTCTAGAGGAATCCGAGAAATGAGGAATCTTGGAGGAGGAGGCCAGGCAGCGAACTCTAGCTTGTAGCCGGAGGACACGACCTCCGGAATCCACCTGCCTGAGACCTGTTGTCCCCAGACATGAGCGAAGAGCCGCAGCCGCCCCCCCCCCCCCCACCCGGATGGGTGAGGGCGTCCCTTCATGGCTGAGGAGACTTGGCGACAGATTTGGGCTTGGACCCCCAGGCAGATTCAGGGCGGGCACGAGCTCTGCCCCTGCCCCAGAAGTCTCCCCTATGCCCCGCAAAGGAAACCCCTCTCCCAGGCCTGGATCCACGGTAGGAGGAGGCAAAGGCACCACAACCCCGAAAGGGCCGCGGTTGTTTCTTGCGTTGAGGCAACTTACCCCCCTTCGCAAAAAGATCCAAGCGATCACCAAATAGGCGCAACCCCTTAAAGGGTAGCCCCCGTAAGGGCCTTCTTAGCAGCGTTATCAGCTGCCCACTGGTGCAGCCAAACAGAGCGGCGTATAGCAACCACCAAGGCCGAGGTTCTACTACACATCCTGATGGAGTCATCCAAGGCAGAAAGGATATAAGTAATGAACATCTCACACTGTGACAGGGCCCTGAACTCAGCACTAGAAGTATCATCAGGGGCGCCATACAGCAGACCCTTGAGGAGAGTCCTAATAGCCACAGCAGTATTAGCAGACGCACAGGCAGGGCGCAAAGCAGACCCGACACAGGCAAAGGCATGGGAAGCCAGCTGGTCAATGTGCCGGTCCTCACCATCCTTCAGGGTAGTGGAATCAGGGGAATGAACCACAGAGGAGTTGGAAAACGCCAACACGGGAGCGTCCACCTCTGGGGGGGTTGACCAGCAATTAACCACTTCGGTGGGAAAGGGATACCTTTTATCCCAGCCCTTAGGGATTCCGGGAAGTCGGCTGGGATGCTCCCATTCCTTGAGAACAAGATTATTGAAATGGGCCTGTTCTGGAAATTCCAAAACGTGGCTTTGCAGTACCGAACAATTCCCCCTGTTACTTGGGAGCCGCAGCAGGACAGGAGATAGACAGCATCTCAAAGATCTGAGTTAAAAGCTTACTGGTGTTATCAGCATCCCAGTGGTCAGGGCCAGAATCAGCACCACCGAAATGCTGATCGTCAGAAAACGCTGAATCTGAGAATAATTCCCCCTCCTCGAGTGGGGTATAGTCAGACAAATCAAAGAAATGCTCGGTCTCCATAGGAAAGACAGGCGCACCCGGCGCCACATTCCATCTCTTAGCCGGGGCCTTACGAGCCGCAGAGCTAGCAATCAATCTCTCAAGGTTAGCCAACCTGGAAGACACATCGGGTTGAGAATCCCCACTAGTATTAAGCTCACTGGGAGTTGAGATCAAGTGAGGGGGAGTAGGTGAGGACCAAGTGGGCGCAGGCCCAGTCCCAGGTAGGCCAGAATGCAGCGCAAGTGCCTGCTGGGCGCAGGGTACACAGACCCGCACATCACTTACAGGGGATGCCCCACACACCACCAGGCTTGTCCCGAAGGGACCCCGAGCACAATACCCTGTGAAGCCTCCATATGGTGATTAAGGTGGCACAACTGGCCAATAGGAATTACACCGTACAAGCAACCCGGGATGCCCCAAATGTCCGCCAGGGAAGTGGGAGGATTTTGCAGTGTAGGCCTCTAATAAAGTTAATATAACTAATAGAGGGGACAGGACCAGGAGAAACCTCTTAAAACAGTTATCCTACCTGAGAGACATAACAATGACACCCCATAAGCACACCGAAATGACAACTGAATAAAAGCCAAGCACGCAGGGGCACTAACGGACCGGTGGGGAGCAGGCAATCACAGCAGGAGAGGACCAAAATGGCACTGGAGGAACCTCAAGGGGCGGGCCGCAGGAGGATACGCCGCGGAACGCGCCAGACAAGCCACGCCCCCTCCGAGAAGCGCACAGACAGGCCGGGACACAACAGCCAATGGGCGCGCAGGGATTCTTGATGATGATGCAGCCACTGACGCCACAAGGCGCGCATGTCAGCGGCGGCAAATTCAAAGATGACCTAGGTGAAGACAGAGCCCTGAAAATTAGTGCAATCACACACACATGGCAATAAACACACATAACGCCCCCCCCCCGAACGGGACAATGAGAGAGGGGGGAGAGTGGATGTCAATTAAAGAGACCCACCGATGACCAGGGCAGGGCAAGAGCGGACGGGGCATTCCAAATCAGGTTCACCATAACCTGCACCGCCTCCCCCTTGGTGGGGGATTGCGGTCGGAGCCAGGCTCTGTAAAGAGAGCACCTGTGATAGGTGCTGCCTACTATCACCCGACCAGCGCAGCCAAAGCTGGGAGGCATAAGTAATAAGTGGAACTAGTCCTACAGGGCCACGACCTTCGCAGCCGACTGCAGAGAAGAAACTGGGGAATTTGTGGGAGGTCCCGGGTATATATGAAACCGGGAGGGGCCTCTTTTTGCCATCTCTGCAGTCCAGCGCCCTCTGGCGGAGGTAATCCCATCTGTTATGAATTATCATCTGGAGCAGGACGTGCTGCATACTTAGAATAAATAGCCAGAGCTGACACCTGTCCCTTGAGGGTACCAAGTTGAAGGCCCGAATCCAAACCATGTTGCAAAAATTCCAGAATCCTGGGGATAGAAAACACCCGACAAGGAAGAGACTTGGACTCACACCAGGCAATGTAAGCATGCCAGACCCTGTAGTAGATAAAGGACGAGGACTTCTTCCTAGCCCGAATTATAGTATCAACAGAGGCCGGCAACCCCTTATCCATCAAGATGGAGGTTTCAGCAGCCAAGCTGTTAAAGCCAGCATTTGTAAATTGGGATGACGCAGCTGTCCCTGAGAGAAGATCTGGATCCTGGGGCAAGACGTACCGATCTACTGCCAACTGCACAACGTCTGCGAACCACATCCTCCTTGGCCAGCAGGGGGCCACCAGAATGGCTGGTACCCCCTCCTGGGCTATCTTGCGCAGCACCCTGCCCAGCAGAGGAAAGGGAGGGAACACAGAGGAGCCGAAACTCCGTCCAAGGAATCGCTAGCACATCCGTGGCGAAGGCCAGAGGATCCTGCGACAGGGAGACAAATCTTGGAAGCTTGCGATTGTGGCGAGACGCAAACAGGTCCACATCCGGCTGACCCCAGCGGTGACACAGGGAGTAAAACACCTTGTTGCTGAGGGACCATTACCCCAGCCGAGACGTCCCCCTGCTCAGGGAGTCTGCCTCCAGGTTCTCCACCCCCGGAATGTAGACCGCCGAGATGCAAGGGACATTCTTTTCCGCCCAAGACAGTAATCAGAGACACTTCCTTGAGGTCCCTCCCTGATGATTGATGTAGACAATCGCCGTCTGGTTGTCCGAGCGGATCTGAACAGTCCGACCCCGAAGGTGTGTGGTCAGCCGAGAAAGAACCAACCTGATCGCCCTCAGTTCCAGGACATTGATGGGAGCATGGGCCTCCTGGGGGCCACAGTGACCCTGGAACTTCAGAGACTTCCAAAAGCCCCCCCAACTGGTCAGACTGGCATCTGTGGTGACAGTCTCCCAGCACGGAGGCAGAAAGGTCCTGCCCACTAGAAGGTTCCTTGAGTCTAGCCACCACGAGAGGGACTGTTTGGCCAGGGGAGAGCAAATTCCTGATCCAGGGACACAGGGTCCCGATCCCAAACTGACAAGAGGTGCAACTGAAGAGGTCTCATGTGAAACTGAGCAAAGGGGACCGCCTCGAAGCATGACACCATCAGGCCCACTTACTGCATCCCTTGCCGGATGGAGGGATGGGGACACAAGAGCCCGTGCCTGCTTCTGAAGGCCCTCCACTTTCTGCTGAGGCAGGAATACCTTGACCTGAGAGGTATCCAGAGTCATGCCCAGAAAGGACCTCACCAAATACGGAGACAGTGAAGACTTGGGGAAGTTGATAACCCAGCCGAAGGACTCGAGAGTGGAGGTCACCACCTGAGTATCCTTCTCGGCCTGATGAAGAGACTGAGCCACAATCAGAATGTCATCCAGGTAAAGGAGGATGCGAACGCCCTGGTTCCGCAGCAGAGCCATCAAACCCGCCAGCACTTTGATGAACACCCGAGGCGCCGAGGTGATACCAAACGGTAAAGCCACAAACTGGTAATGCTGATCCTCCAGAGCGAACCTCAGGAATCTCCGAAGACCTGGAAAGATTGGCACATGAAGATAGGCATCCTTGATGTCCACGGTGGCCATGAAATCGCCCGGCCAAAGGGTACTGACAGCCGAGCCTAGCGTCTCCATGCGAAAGTGCTTGAACCTGACAAACTTGTTGAGACCCTTCAAGTCCAGGATGGGCCTCAAAGACCCGTTCTTTTTGGGGACCGTGAAAACAGTGGAATAGAACCCCTGTTCTTGGGAAGGCACCAGGCAAATGATTCATGACTCCAACAGGCGTTGAACTGCAAGGCGCAAACCTTAAGCTGACAGAGGGTTTTGAGACATACGTGATCTGAGGAATCTTGGGGGCGGCCAGGCTGCAAACTATCTTGTAACACCACCTCCTGAATCCACCGGTCTGAGACGCAGAGCCTCCAGACGTGAGCAAAGAGCCGAAGCCGTCCCCCCACCCGGATGGGTGAGGGTGCCTCATCATGCCTGAGGGGCCTTGGAAGGGGGTTTGGATGTGCAAGGTTTCAAAAATGTCAGACAACAGTCTATCAGTGTCATCAGGGAGCCATGAATCCTCCCCGGACGCAGATCCAGGGTCACTGTCGTACCCCTCCTGCTGTTCCCCAGAGAAGTCAGAGTCCTGGAAAAGCTCCCCCTCCTCTAGGGAGTAACGGCCACCAAAGGCATCAATTCCCTCATCCTCCTCAGCAAAGAGGGAGGGCGTGGGAACCAGGTGCTGCTTCTTGCCAGAGGCCTTACCTGAAACAGGGCTGGCAAGCTGCCTTTCAATGCTGGTCACACGTAGTGCCAGATCAGATTGTAACCCCCTGCTAGTATCCCCCCCACTGGGGGCTAAACTCAGGCATGGGGGGGCAGGCGATGCTGGGAAGAGAAGCACTCAACCCAGCCTGGTCCGCAATGATACTTTGGGCGCACGGCACGCAAACTCAAAGGGGATGCCCCGCACATGACACACAGCTGGGATTGCCCCGAAGGACCCTCAAGCACGCTATCCCCCGAAGCCTCCATATGGTGATTAACACAGGCGCAATAGGCCAGCACAGGGTAAGGGCTAATAAAAAGCCACCCAGGATGCCCCCCCCCCCAAGGAATGCCCCCAGAAGAGCCAGTAGATGGGAGATGTGGGGGGGGGGGGGGGGGTAAGGAGCAGAACCGGGAGAAACCACAACCCACAGTTGTCCCGCCTGAAAGACATAAGTAACATGCACACAAGCATCCAGCAGCACATGCCCCAAGGAAATAAAAACCCCCAAAAGGGGACTCACGAACCAAGGAGACCGAAGGCAGAGGAACATCAAGCCACCAGACCACGGGAGGAAGCGCCACAGGAAACGATCACCGCCGCAGCCCAGGGAGGAAGAGGGGCCCCAGACGCGCAGCAGGCTCAAAATGGCGCCGGCACGAGAACCTCGAGGCGACGGCGGCAAAAACGGCGTTGAAAACTCGCCCCAACCCCCCAGAAACAAGAGAAGCAAGGCACAGTCCCCAAAAAAATCACCCCCTCAGAAGCTAGGACAGGAACTCCACATCCCTCAGTATGCTCACCAAAAAGCCTATGGCCGGCCACCCTTTGTGGTACAGGGTCTGCGGCTTGGAGCAGTGCTCTTTGAGCACCTGACCCTAGTGCTCCTCTACCGTCAGCCGAGGCTGGGAGTGATAGCTACCAAAAAGACCACCTTCGAAGTCAAAATGGATAAATCAGCAATGCACAAGGGTTCAAAGGGAGGACCCTGGAGAGCAGAAAGCACTAAATTAAAATCCCACACCGGTAGCATAGGCTTACGCGGTGGACGTACATGAGTGACTCCTTGGAAAAAGGTCTTGATAAGTGTATGATTGGCAAAGGATCTTTGCAAGAAAATAGCCAAGGCTGAAACCTGCCCCTTCAGGGTACTCAGCTGGAGGCCCGAATCCAAACCATGTTGTAGGAACTCCAGAATCCTAGAAAAAGAAAACGTGCAACAAGGGAAACCCCTAGAGTCACACCAGGCAATGTAAGCGTGCCAGACCCTGTAATAAATCATGGAGGAGGATTTCTTCCGAGCCTGAATCATGGTACGCACGACTGGGGCAGACAGCCCTTTCTCCGTCAAGATGGAGATTTCAGCAGCCAAGCCAAAGCCAGCGTTTGTAAATTGGGGTAGCCTAACAGACCCTGAGTGAGAAGCCCTGGATCGTCGGGCATTACGTAGCGATCCACCGACATCTGGACTATGTCCGTGAACCAACACCGCCTCGGCCAACGAGGGGCCACCAGGATGGTTGGTACTCCTTCCTGGGCTATCTTGCGCAGCACGCGACCCAGGAGAGGGAAAGGAGGAAAGGTATAGAGGAGTCGGAACTCCGTCCAAGGAATTGCCAGCGTCCGGCTGACCCCAGCAGTGACACAGAGCGTGAAAGATCTTGTTGATGAGAGACCATTCCCCCAGACGAGAAGTCCCCCTGCTCAGGGAGTTTGCCTCCTGGTTCTCCACCCCGGGGATGTAAACCGCCGAGATGCAGGGAACATTCTCCTCCGCCCAAGACAGGATCTGGGTCACCTCCTTGAGGGCTTGCTTGCTCCGAGTCCCGCCCTGATGATTGATGTAGGCGACCGCCGTCTTATTGTCCGAGCGGACCTGGACCGCACGACCCCGTAGATGGGGAGTCAAATAGAAAAGGACCAACCGGATCGCTCTCAGCTGCAGGAGATTGATAGGCACGTGAGCCTCCTGAGGGCCCCACTGGCCCTGGAACTTCATCGATTGGCAAAAACCTCCCCAACCAGTCAGACTGGCGTCTGTAGTGACAATCTCCCAACGCGGAGTCAGAAAGGACCTGCCCATTAGAAGATTTCTTGAGTCCAACCACCACAAGAGGAACCGCCTGGCCAGAGGGGACAGAAAGAACTCCTGCTCCAGGGACTCCTGTGTCTGATCCCAAATGGTCAAGAGATTCAACTGAAGAGCTCTCATTTGGAACTGGGCGAAGGGTACAGCCTCGAAGCAAGACACCATGAGACCCACAAGCTTAATCCCCAGACGGATGTGGACACGACAGCAAGACCCGCACCTGAATCTGAAGATCCTCCACCTTCTGCTGGGGGAGGAACACCTTGACTTGAGAGGTGTCCAACGTCATGCCCAGGAAGGACCTCACCAATGACCGAGTGATCGAGGACTTGGGATATTTGATCACCCAGCCGAATTCCTCGAGAGTGGACAACACCGTCTGAGTGTCACTCTCGGCCTGCTGAAAATATTGAGCAGCAATCAGCAAGTCGTCCAGATAAGGAAGAATACGAATTCCCTGGCTCCTCAGCAGGGCCATGACACCCGCCAGCACCTTGGTGAACACCCGGGGGGCTGAAGAAATTCCAAACGGCAGTGCAAAAAACTGGTAGTATTGATCCTCCAGCGCGAACCTCAGAAACTTCTGATGTCCCTGGAATATAGGGACGTGCAGGTAAGCATCCCTGATGTCCACCTTGGTCATGAAAGTGAACTCACCGCTGACAATAAGGTCTCCATGCGGAAGTGTTTGAATCACACAAATCTGTTCAGACCCTTCAGGTCCAGAATAGGTCTCAGAGTACCGTCCTTCTTGGGCACCGTGAAAAGATTGGAATAGAACCGTCGACCCCGTTCTTTGTGAGGCACGGGACAAATCACTCCGGACAACAAAAGTAGTTGGACAGCCAATCGTAGGCCCTGCGCCGTCAATGGGTTCTGGGAAATCTGCGACTGAAGAAATATTGGGGGCGGCCAAGCTGCCAGCTCTATTTTGTACCCGGAGGACACCCCCTCCTGAATCCATCGATCCGAGACGTGCTGTCTCCAAACGTGAGCAAACAGCAGAAGCCGCCCCCCCACCCGAATAGGTGAGGGCGCCTTCTCATGCCTGAGGGGCCTTGGGAGTGGGCTTGGACTTGGACCCCCAGGAGGGACTGGGACGACCGTGGGATCTACCTCGCACCCAGAAGTCTCTCCGGCCACCTGAAAAGGACGATTAGGGAGCCTCCCATCCTTCGCCAGGAGATCCAGACGCTCCCCGAACAGCCGGAGTCTCAGAAAGGGAATACCAGTGAGAGCTTTCTTGCCAGCGGAGTCCGCTGCCCACTGTCGCAGCCAGATAGGACGACGAAGAGCGACCAGCAGGGCCGAAGCCCTGCCGCCAAGCTGGGCGGTATCATCCATGGCTGAAATCACAAAGGCCTGTCAGCATGATGGCGCAAGGAAGTAGTATCAGGAGACGGCATGACCGAGGTATTGGAGAGCCCCAAAACAGGAGCATCCACCTCAGGGGGACGGGACCAGAGGCAAATCAAGTCCTCCGAAAAGGGATACAGTCTGTCCAGGCCCTTAGGCACCGACGGCAGCTTCCCATTCCTTAATCATTTTAGAGAAGTGGCCCTGTTCAGGAAAGACAAGACGCTGTCTCTCAGGTCGAAACAGGTCCCCCTGCTTCTTTTTGGCCGCCTTAGGGGAGACAATGTGCAAGGTTTCAAAAACCGCAAATAGCTTCTCTGTGTGATCGGGAAGCCAACCGTCTTCATCCGAGGAGGACCCAGGGCCACTGTCAAAGCCACCCGGTCGATCCCCTGAGTCGTCAGAATCATAAAATAACTCGCCCTCCTCCATGGAGTCCTCCATAATCATCATCGGCAAAAAGTGAATAAACGTGCTCCAAATGCCGCTTCATACGCGTGGCCTTGCCAGCGGCCGAACACGACAACTGACGCTCTATACTGGTCACTCTGAGTGCCAAGTCCGTTTGAGACCCCCTGCTGGCCTCCCCCTCACTGGGAGCTAAATGCAGACGCGGGGGTGTCGGCGAGGCCGTTGGTAAAATGGGACTGGGGCCGGCAACGCTTGCCCCATCCTGTTCCGAAAAGACGCTTTGCGCGCAGGGTACACAAATAGCGCTGCGACCACTCAGAGGACATGTACCACACAAGAGACAGAGCTTAACTAGTCCCGAGGGGGCCCCAAGCTCGCTATCCCCAGAAGCCTCCATTATGGTGATTATAGGGAAAAATTCGGGTCACAAGGCACTAACGGCCCAGAACCGGACAATCCCCAATTTGGTCCCTCTGAACCCCTTAACCAGGGCAGGAAGGGGGGGGGGGTGGAGCAGAGGCCGGGAGGAACCACCTATGAATAAACTGGGACCCGTCTGGAAAACATGAGAGGCAAAATATCAGCATCCCACAGCACATGCACATGGAATTTTTTTTTTAATCAAAACAAGAGACTCACGGAGCACAGCCGATGAAGCAGGACCAGGTACAGCCAGAGGAAGAAGAGAAGAGCCCGCAGCGCAAACCCGGAGGAAGAGGGGGCACAGCACGGTGCAGCAGCCAGCCACTATGCGCTCAGGAAATGGCGGCGACAGCGAGCTTCTCGAAGGCGGGCCACGCGACGATGATGCGGAATGCGTCATCGCCCCCCACCTGCAGCAGACAGGAGGGAAGGAGCAGACTCCGGGCGCCAAAGCCAAAATGGCGCCCGGACCACAAGAGGAGCAGGAAGGGGAGGCCTAGTCCTCCTCACCACAAAGAGAAGAAGCGCGCAACATCAAGCGCGCAACATCTAGCGTGCTCCCTGGCCCGGACGAGAGGAGGAAGGTGAGTAAAGCAGTGAAGTAAAAGTACAGTGCACGAACACACGAGAACCAAATAAAGCTTGTGGGAGACATAATAAGGGGTCCCAAAGTGGTGGCTATGCTAAGTCGAAAATGTTTCCATAGCGGCGGGCGCAAATTTTGCATTTTTCAACCAGTAAAAAACACATGGGAAGAGCAATAAAGAGGAAATGTATTCCCCTGGTTCCTCTCAATCAGGCTCACCAGACAAAAGCCTTATGGCTGCTTTTTCCTGTGGCGGAATTCTCAGCCAGGAGTGTCACTCCTTTTTTAAAAAACAAAAAGGTGACACCCTACAGCGCCCCAAGACCCTGGCGCTTACCTTACCATCCTGATCCGAATGCAGCT
The DNA here is from genome assembly GCA_027917425.1 of Gastrophryne carolinensis. Lineage (NCBI taxonomy): Eukaryota > Metazoa > Chordata > Amphibia > Anura > Microhylidae > Gastrophryne > Gastrophryne carolinensis. The sequence continues at coordinate 318,306,179 of CM051239.1, forward strand.
TAGCTGCGGAGGCAAAGTGGGTCCATTCAGATCCAAGGAGTATAAGGGCCAAGGAACAGTCAGGTTTCCATTACCACCGCTTCCAAGGCATAATACCATTTTGTGATTACTCACCTGTAAAATGGGTATTATAAGTATGTCACACACCCCGCTTCAAAACATTCATTACATGTGGGTATACTGACCTGTAGATGGCGATCTTGCAGAGATGTCAATAAAAAAAAGTAAGACCCTCCCGGTCCATAAATACCTGGGACCTCCCACTCATTCCCCAGTATAAAGATAGCAGTAAGGTAAAGGGACCAGGAAAAGCCAATTTTAACCAATGAAAACTAAAAAAGGTTCACCATATAAAGGATCTAGAATACCAAAGGGCAGGGTGAAGCAGGGTGTGTGACATACTTATGATACCCATTTTACAGGTGAGTAATCACAAAATGGTATTATTCTAAGTATGTCACACACCCAGCTTCAAAACATTCATTACATGTGGGACATCCAATAGTAGTGTCCATAAAGGGTGGGGATCCAAACAAGGCAAAAAAAAACCCTTTAAACCACTGCAGCTTGCAGAACCTTGCAACCAAAAACAGCATCCGCTGAGGCCCGCACATCAACCTTATAAAACTTGGAAAAAGTATGAACAGAAGACCAAGTAGCAGCATTACAAACTTGTTCAACAGAAGCCTGGTGCTGAAAAGCCCAGGAAGCCCCAACAGCACGAGTAAAATGAGCTGTAACACGAAAAGGGGGAACCTTCCCCTTGGCAGAATAGGCCCCAACAATGGCCTGACAAATCCACTTACTAATGGAAGACTTGGCGGGCGCCAAACCTTTCCTGGGCCCGGAGGGCACCACGAACAAAGTGTCAGTCCTACGAAAAGGAGAAGTGACCACCAAATAGTACTTCACACAGCGAACCACATCCAAGGAATGCAAAACTCTCTCCTTGTCATTGCTGGGCTTAGGACACAAGGAAGGTAGAACAATGTCCTCATTAAGATGAAAGGCAGAAACCACCTTAGGAAGGAAATCTGGCTTGAAGTGGAAAACAACCTTGTCCTGATGCCTCTCAAAGTACGGGGGCCTGAATGGACAAAGCCGCCAACTCCGAGACACGCCGAACCGAAGTAATGGCAACCAAAAAGACAACCTTCTGAGTAAGCAAAGAAAGAGCAATATCCTGCAAAGGCTCAAAAGGAGGACCCGGAAGAGCAGAAAGGACCAAATTCAAATCCCAAACTGGGAGCAAAGGCTTCCTAGAAGGCCGCACATGCGTAACCCCCTGGAAAAAAAGTCTTAACCAAAAGGATGAAGAGCAAAAGACTTTTGAAAGAAAACCGCCAGGGCAGAAACCTGGCCTTTCAATGTACTAAGCTGGAAACCCGAATCCAGACCATGTTGCAGAAATTCCAAAATCCTAGGGATAGAAAACACCCTGCAAGGCAAGGCCCTGGCCTCACACCAATCAATATAAGACCTCCAAGCCCTATAATAGATGGTAGAGGAAGACCTCTTCCTAGCACTAACGAGAGTCTGAATTACAGCATCAGAAAGACCTTCTTCCCTTAAGATGGAGGTTTCAGCAGCCACGCCGTTAAAGCCAGCGTTGGCAAATTGGGGTAGAGCAGAGGACCCTGAGTGAGCAGATCCGGCAGAAGGGGCAGATCTAACTGATCCACCGCCAACCGCACGACGTCTGCGAACCAAACCTGTCTTGGCCATCTTGGAGCCACCAGGATTGCCGACGCCCCTTCTAGAACCAGTCTGCGCACCACCTTGCCCAACATAGGGAAAGGAGGAAACAAGTAAAGAAACCCCAGATCCCTCCAGCTCAGAGACATGGCATCCAGTGCCAGAGCCAGAGGATCCGGCAAGAGAGAGACACAAACGCCAGAAGCTTGTGATTGTGCCGAGAGGCAAAGAGGTCCACCTCCGGAGTCCTCCACCTGTGGCAAAGTGAGCGAAACACCTTGGGGCTGAGAGACCATTCCCCCCGGCGAGACAAGAACCTGCTCAGGGAGTCCGCCTCCGTGTTCTCCACTCCCAAAATGTAAACTGCCGAAATGCACGGAACATTGCTCTCCGCCCAGGCCAGAATCAAGGACACTTCCCTGAGGGCACTCCTGCTGCGAGCCCCTCCCTGGTGATTGATGTAGGCGATCGCCGTCCGATTGTCCGACCGAACCTGAACCGGTAAGCCCCGTAACTGATGAGTCAAGCGGGACAGTACCAACCTGATGGCTCTCAGCTCCAGAACATTGATGGAATTGTGAGCCTCCTGAGGCCCCACATTCCCTGAAACTGAAGATCCTTCCAGAAACCCCCCCAGCCCGACAGACTGGCATCCGTGGTGACCGTTTCCCAACGAGGGGTCAGAAGGGATCTGCCCCTTAACAGATTCATTGGTTCCAGCCACCACCGAAGAAAATGCCGAACACGGGGGGACATCAGAAAAGACTGATCCAATGACAGAGGCGACCTGTCCCAGGCCGCCAAAAGATGAAGCTGGAGCATCCTTGTGTGAAACTGAGCAAAGGGAATCACCTCGAACGACGCCACCATCAATCCCACCAGTCTCATCCCCAGAAGGATGGATGGGCGAGGGATGGACAGGAGAAGCTGAGTCAATTCCCGAATCAAAAGAACCTTGGGTTGAGGAAGGAACACCCTGAACTGAGCACTATCCAGAGACATTTCCAGAAAGGACACCACCCTGGACGGAGAGAGGGAGGACTTGGGATAATTTAACACCCAACCGAAACTCTCCAGTGTGGACACCAGAGTCCTGGTGTCTAGCTGTGCCTGACTGAGGGAAGACGCCATGATGAGAAGATCGTCCAGACAGGGCACGATGCGGATACCCCTGGCTCTGAGGATGGCCATCACTCCTGCCAACACCTTGGTGAAAACCCTTGGAGCCGAGGTAAGGCCAAACGGAAAAATGTCGATTTTCCACGACAAACCTGAGAAATCTCTGGTGTGCCGGGAAAAATCGGAATATGCAGATAAGCATCCTTGATGTCTATGGACGTCATGAAGTCCCCCTGACGAAGTGAGTGGATGGCTGAATGCAGAGTTTCCGTACGGAACTTCCGGGGACGGACGAACCTGTTGAGCAACTTCAGATCCAGAATGGGACGTCCTTCTTGGGCACCGTGAACAGATTGGAATAGAAGCCCAGGCCCCGGTCCGAGGGGGCACCGGGCAGATGACAGCCATGTCCAAAAGGCTTGCAACTGCCGTCCGAAGCCCCTGAGTGGCCAGAGGATCTGAAGGCACCCGAGACCTGAAGAATCTGGGAGGGGGCCGGAACTCGAACTCCAGCTTGTAACCGGAAGACACCACTTCCTGAATCCATCTGTCCGAGACCTCTTGGACCCAGACCCGGGAGAAGAGTTGCAGCCGTCCCCCCACCCGTAAGGGTGAGGGCGCCCCCTCATTGCTGAGCCGGCTTGGCAGCGGCTTTAGGCTTAGAGCCCCAACTGTGTCCTGGACGGGCACGACCCCTGCCCCTGTTCCAGGAATCACCTCTGGATGAGGAGAAAGCCGATCCCCTGCCAACTCTGGCCCCAAGAAAGGAATGAGTGAAGGAAGCCGCCCCCTGAAAGGGGCGACGCTGCTTCTTACGCTGAGGTAACTTACCTCCCTTTGCAACCGAATCCAATTTCTCTCCAAAGAGCCGCAACCCCACAAAAGGAAGGGCCGTAAGCGACTTTTTGGACACAAAATCAGCCGCCCACTGGCGTAACCAAACCGACCGCTGGATAGCCACAAGCAAGGCCAAAGTTCTGCTACACATCACCAATGTGTCATCCAAGGCGGTCAGCACAAAAGAACAAAAAACTCACATCGCTTAAGGGCGGTAAACTCCTCACTAGCCGGGTCAAGCCCGGAAGAGGTCAATAATCCTCTAATAACCGACCTGGCAGCTACCAATAAAAGCGCTGAAGCACAAACCGGCCGCAAGGCCGACCCAACACTGGCAAAACCATAACAAGCCATCTGATCAATGCGTTTATCCTCACCATCCTTGAGAGTAGTGCAGTCCGGAGAATGCAGGATTGAGGTGCTGGACAACCCCAAAACAGGAGCATCCACCTCGGGAGGGGACGACCAGTGCTTCACCGCGTCCACCGGAAAGGGATATTTTTTGTCCCAACCCGGAGGAACACCCGGAAGCCGAGTAGGCCTCTCCCATTCCTTGAGAATAATGCCATCAAAATGCTTTTGAAGAGCCGCCTCAGGGGGAGAAATAGGCAGGACCTCAAACATATGAGCCAGGACCTTAGAGGTATCCAAAGAATCCCCCTGACCCTGCTCGGTATCAGCACCAACAAACTGCTGATCATCGGACCCCTCCGACTCCTCAAACAGCTCCCCTTCCTCAAGCGGGGAGCAATCAGACCAATCCAGAGAGTCAAACTCATCCAAAGCGCCTGCGTGGCTGTATACAAATGTTTTCTCTTAGCCGGGGCCTTTTTGGCAACAGCACTGGAAAACAATTTTTCAAGATTGGCCAATCTGGCACACACCTCAGATTGCGACTCCCCACCCATGACCACATCACATGGGGTACGTATTAAGCGAGGGGGAGAAGGAGAAGAGGCTGGCGGAGCAGAACCAGACGCCTGAGATCCGGACTGCCGCGTAATAGTCCGCTGCGCACAGGGTAAACAAAGAAATACATCATCTCCCGAAAGGGATACCCCACACCCCAAACACAGCCTGGATTGCCCCGAGGGGGGCACAAGCCCAGTATCCGGGGAAGCCTCCATATGGTGTTTTTTTTTTCAATTAGGCACAATGCCCAGAGGGAATTACGCAGTAAATGCTACCCGGGATGCCCCTTTAAGTCCCACGTGGGAGGAATTTACAGACCCCAAATTTAACCAGGGACCCCAGGACCGGGAGAACCCCCCTTTAATAGAAACAATGGTCCACCTGGAACACAGACAGACACAGCAATCAGACCTCAGTAGCAAATGTCCAAAGGGTTAATAAACAAGCGTTGCCAACAACCCCAAGGAGGGGCATGGATATATATATATAAAAATAATGGGGCACAGGCCACTCTCCAACCAAGGCCAGTCCGTCACACACGCACACCGCGAAGGAGAACAAAGGGCGCGTAAGTAGAGGTAGGAGGAGGGCGGGCCGGCGCGGTTCCCGCGTCGCTCCCAGCCAGAAGCAGGGACCTGAACAGCAGCGCCAGCAGCAGCAGGGGGGCGGGCCGTAGGCGATCGCGCGAACGCCTGGCCCCGCCCCTCGCACCTGAGGGGAAGAAGCTCCCCCGCCGCCATGGCAAACAGAGGCCGGCACCACGGAACCGCCAGTGCTGGCTAAGTACAGCGCAATGACACAGTGATCAAACACACAACCACACATACAATAAAGGATCCCAAACATGAAAGTCTTCAAGGGACAAGGCCCCCCCCCCCCCCCCCCTCTAAGGGTATCCGGGAGAGGGGGAAACCACGCTAAAGTGGAAGGCCAAGGGACAGGGCATCCCAAACCGGGGTCACCAACCCAGTTAACCACCTACCCCTTGTTATGGGGTCTCACAGTGGAGTGTAGCTCCTAAGCACCTAGGGTGCCATCTACCCTTGCCCGGACCAGCAGCCTAGGCTGGGAGGCAAGTCAAATCAAATAAGGGAATAGAAATAGATCAAATAGAGGGCCGGGAGTCACCCTGGCTACCTGCAAGGAGGAGACATCCATCTTCTGACTTGCTCGCCGTCTGCAGAGATGAAAGACTGGGGAATGACCGGGAGGGTCTTACTTTTTTTATTGACATCTCTGCAAGATCGCCATCTACAGGTCAGTATACTCACATGTAATGAATGTTTTGAAGTGGGGTGTGTGACATACTTAGAATAATTCCTTTTAAAACAAAAAGTAAATGGGAGAGGAGTTCAGATAAGTCCTTGCAGTCTACTGCAAGAAAGAAAACTGAGGTGCATCAAGTCAACCAGGTGGATATAGGCCAGGAAGGTGGAGATACACCTTTGTTCTTGCAGACCACACCCTTTCGGGAGAGGTTAACCTATTCATCTCTGAATTAAGTCTGATGGCCTGATGCAAAATGGAAGAGAAATATATTTAATGGGAGCAAGCTTGGAGCATAATAAAAACCAACAATACTTGAACATAGCATATGAGGATATAACAAATCCAAGCCTGAAACATAAAAAAAGCACAAGACTAAACACCAATGATGGTAATAGAATGCGCTATCTTTTTCACCTGCCCACTTGCTAAATAGAAAGCTAAAATGTAGAGATGGTCAAGAATCAGGCTTATTTAAAGTGGACCAAAACCCAGGATTTTGACTATCTAGGGTTTTGGTCCTTGCTCCTGAGGCACTACAATCGAGGGTGCCCCGCTGTGTGAAACCCCCAGGTCGCCGAAACCAACCCATCTCTTCCCGGTCCTACGGCGCATGCATGGCCGCTCGTCCAATCAGTGCACTCGGATCCGCGCCGACAGCCACATCCCCCGCTACCATCTAACAGGGAGTGTGCCCGTGCCGGACATTCACAAATGCCTGGCGCGGGCACGTGCTCTGCTAGAGGGATAGCGGGGATGCAGCAGCCGCCGCTCGCGCATGTGCCGTTGGACCTGGGAAGAAGGTATGTGTATGGGCAACCTGGGGGGATTTTCACACAGCAGGGCATCCCGATTTTGGATGTCTCGGCGGGGAGGGGGGGGGGAATCGATCAATGTGGGTTTTGGTCCACTTTAAACAGGAGCACTTCCTATACCAGCTTAAACTTGGACCAAGTAAATACCATACCATTAATTTTTGAGAAAATGTAAAAATACAATTCTGTGAAATACTCATGTAGAATTGGTAATATAAGTATACAGTACATCCTGCTCCAGATAGATTACTTACACTTGGGTTATCCTCCGCCAGATGGCGCTGCACTGCAGAGACATGCAAAACAGGCTCCTCCCGGCCCCTCAAATACCCAGGGACCTCCCACAAATCCCCAGCATTGAAAAGCAGTGAACGAGAAGCCGGGAGAATTTAACCACCCAAACTGGTAACTATAACAATGATAACAATCACCATACAGGGGATCCAGAACAATGCAAAACCAAGGGTGGGGTGGAGCAGGACGTACTGTATACTTATAATACCAATTCTACAGGTGAGTATTTCACAGAATTGTATTATTCTTAGTATACAGTACGTCCTGCTCCAAATAGATTACTTACACTTGGGACATCCAATAGCAGTGTCCATAAAAGTAGGGTGGGATCCCCAACAAAAAAGGTAGCAGCAGACAGTTTAAACCACTGCCACCTGCAAAACCTAGCGGCCAAAAACAGCATCAGCTGAGGCCCTAACATCAACCTCGTAAAACTTTGAAAAGGTATGAACAGAAGACCAAGTAGCGGCCTTGCAAACTTGTTCAACAGAAGCCTGGTGCTGGAAGGCCCAAGAGGCACCAATAGCACGAGTAGAATGAGCAGTAAGACGGAAGGGAGGACTCTTCCCTTTAGCAGAATAGGCCTGAATCACAGCCTGGCGAATCTACTTGCTAATAGACTTGGCAGGAGCCAAACCCTTCCTGGGCCCAGAAGGGACCACAAAAAGAGCATCAGTTTTCCTGAAGGACGCAGCGACTACCAGGTAATACTTCAGACACCTGACCACATCGAAGGAATGCAGAACCCTTTCCTTAGCGTTGCTAGGATTAGGGCACAATGAAGGAAGAACAATATCTTGATTTAAATGAAAAGCAGACACCACCTTAGACAGAAGTCTGGCTTAAAGCGGAACACCACCTTGTCCTGGTGTCTCTCATAGTATGGGGGCTGAATAGACAGCCGTCAGCTCAGACACACGCCTGACCGAAGTAATAGCCACCAGAAAGACAACCTTGAGGGTAAGTACAGCCAGAGCAGCATCCTGAATAGGCTCAAAGGGAGCACCCTGCAAGGCCGACAAAACCAAGTTCAAATCCCAAACAGGGACCATAGGTTTACGTGGGGGACGCACATGAGTGACCCCCTGAAAGAAAGTCTTAACCAAGGAATGCTGAGCAAAAAACTTCTGAAAGAAGACAGACAGGGCAGAAAACCTGACCCTTCAGAGTACTGACTCCCTACAGGGAAGAGACCTAGACCCACACCAATCAATGTAGGTACGCCATACCCTATAATAGATGGAAGAAGAAGTTTTCTTCCTAGCCTTCACCATGGTCTCAACCACCGAGGCAGAAAAAGCCTTTCTCCATCAAGATGGAGGTTTCAGCAGCCAGGCCATCAAGGCCAGAGTTTGTAAATTGGGATGGCGTAAGGGGCCCTGAGTGAGCAGATCTGGCACTCCTGGCAGAACGTACTGGTCTACTGCCATTTGCACCACGTCTGCGAACCACACTCTTCTTGGCCACGTGGGGGCCACCAGAATCACTGGCACCCCTTCCAGATCAATCTTGCGCTGGACCCTGCCTAGCAGGGGGAATGGAGGAAAGACATACAGAACAGAATGTCCTGCCATGACATTACTAAAAACATCCGTGGTCACGGCCAGAGGATCCTGGGACAGGGAGACAAGGGCCAGGAGCTTGTGATGGTGACAGGACACAAACAGATGCACATCTGGTTGGTCCCCACAGTGACACAGAGATTGGAACCCCCTGTTGCAGAGGGACCCCCCCGGAATGTATACCGCTGATATGCAGGGAACATTGGCCTCCACCCAGGTCAGGATCAGAGACACTACCTGGAGGACCCTCTTGCTCCGGGTCCCTCCCTGAATCCTGATGTAGGCAACTGCCATCAGATTGACAGAGCGCCCCTGAACAGGCAGGCCCCGAAGATGAGTAGTCAAGCGAGTCAGAACTAACCTGATCGCTCAGTTTTAAAAACATTGATAGATGTAAGGGCCTCCTAAGGGTCCCACCTCCCCTGGGACCGCAGGGACTTCCAGAACCCCCCCCCCCCCCAACCGGATAGACCGGCATCCGTGGTGACCGTCTCCCAGGAAGGGGCAAGAAAGGATCTGCCCCCCCAACAGGTTCCTTGAGTCCACCCACTACAAGAGGGACCTCCTTACCAGGGGGGGGGGGGGGGGGAGAACACAGACCCTGTCCAGGGATGCTGGGTCCTTGTCCCATACAGACAATAGGAGAAGTTTGAGAAGCCCCAAGTGGGACTGAGCATAAGGGACCGCTTTGAAGCACGCCACCATCAGGCCCTCCAGCTGCATCCCCTGCCTGGTGTAAGGACGGGGACAGCTAGGAGGGACTGAGTCCGTGCAAACAGATTGTCCACTTTCTGCTGAGGAAGGAAGATCCTTGCCTGAACTGTATCCAGATTCAGTCCTAAGAATGGAGTTACCAAGGAAAGGGACAGTGAGGACTTGGGGTGGTTGATCACCCATCCAAATGACTCCAGAGTGGACACCACCAGCTGAGTATCCAACTTAGCCTGATGTAGAGACTGGCAAGTGATGAGGACGTCCAGGTAGGGCAGCACGCGGATGCCCCTTGGTCTCAACAGAGACATCACCCCCGCCAGCATCTTGGTGAGAACTCTGGGAGCTGAAGAGAGGCCAGATGGCAAGGCCACAAATTGGCAACGTTGGTCTTCCAACGCGAATCTGAGGAACCTTGGTGTCCTAAACACACAGGGATGTGAAAATAAGTATCTTTGATCTCCACAGACGGCATGAAGCCCCCGGGGCGCAAGGAGCTGATGGCCGAGCGCAGAGTTTCTATGCAGAAAAACGCCTGTACTTGACGATTTGCTGAAGATCTGTAAATCCAGAATGGGCCAGACTGACCCATCCTTTTTGGGAACTGTGAAAAGGTTGGTGTAGAGTCTCTTGCCTCTGTCTGTTAAGGGAAATCTGCAAATGACCCCCAGACCCCGCAGGCCTTACACGGCCTGCGCCAACACCTGAGCAGAGGCAGGGACCAGGAATACCCGGGACCTGATAATCTTGGGGGAGGCCGCACAGCAAACTATCTTGTAGCCGGAGGACACTACCTCCTGAATCCACCGGTCTGAGGCGTGATGCCTCCAGACTTGAGCAAGGTGCCGTAGCCGTCCCCTCACCCTGGCGGGCAAGGGCGCCCCATCATGCTTGAGGGGACTTGGGAAAGGATTTGGGCTTATCCCCCGGAGGAGCCAGGGTGTTGTCTGCTGCTCCTGGGAGAGGAATCTGCGCGAGCCCCCACGAAGGACACCCCTGGTTCCTGTTTAACACCATGGTAGGGGGTAGAAGGGGGGCCCTGGCCCCGAAGGGGCCGAGACAGCCGTCTGCGCTGGGGTAACCTACCTCTCTTACCAAACAGGTCTAGACGGGCTCCAAACAGGCGTAGCCCCTTAAAAGGAAGCCCAGTAAGGGCCGTCTTCGCAGCATTGTTAGCACCCCACTGTCGCAGCCAGACCAAGTGATGTATAGCCACCACGAGGGCAGAAGTTCTTGCACACATTTTTTCGGATGGTGTCATCCAATGCTAATAGGACAAATTTTACAAACACATCACAACTGGAGAGTGCATTAAACACCTCACAAGGGAAATCTTCAGGGGCACTATCAAGCATTTTTCTGATGAGGGTTCTAGTGGCCAAAGCAGTAATGGCAGAGGCACAGACCGGGCGCAGCGCCGTCCCCGCACATGCAAAGGCATGGGAGGCCAGCAGGTCAATGCGCCGGTCCTCAGCATCCCAACGGGTAGTATAATCAGGGGGATGTATGACAGGGGTGTTAGATAGCCCTATGATCGGGACATCCACCTGGGGGGGGGGGATGACCAACATTTAACCACCTCGGGGGGAAAAGGATACTTCCTATCCCAATCCCTTGGAACCCCGGGAAGTTTACTGGGGCACGCCCATTCCTTGAGCACAAGGGTATGGAAATGTGCCTGCTCTAGAAATTCCAAACGTGATGTTGCTGTATGGAAACGCTCCCCTCTTTGCCTGGGAGCCTCACCAGGGAGAGAGATAGACAGAACCTCAAAGATCTGGATCAATAATCTGTCAGTGTCCGGGGCCCAGGGGTCAGAGCCAGAATCGTCATGACCCCTTGGTCTCTCATCAGATGAGCCCGAGTCAGAAAAGAGCTCTCCATCAGAAGGGGTATAGCCACACAGATTCAAAAACTCCTGAGATCCCATAGGGAAAACAATAACATAAGGCGTCAAGTGCCGCTTCTTACCAGGGTCCTTACGCGCTAAAGACCTCGCAATAATCAGTTCAGCCGTAGGCAGTATAGAAGACAAATCAGGCTGAGAATCCCCACTTGTATGCGACTCAGCAGGAGTGAGATTTAAGCTTGGGGGAGTAGGTGAAGTGAAACGAGGTGCAGCCACTGGCAGGCCACATTGCAAGGCCAGCACTTGCTCAGCACAGGGTACGCAGACCCATGCCCTGTCAGCGTCAGCATGGGGTTGTCCACACGCCATACACAGCCGGTCTTATCCCAAAGGGACCCCGGTCACAATATGCCAGTAGGGATTGACGCTATAAAGCAACCCTGGATGCCCCAATGACCCGCTAGGGAAGTGGGAGTCATTTTACAAGGCCCGATTACCAATTACACCGGGCCGGGAGAAGCCAATGGATTCACCCGTCTGAAAGACACAATGAGAAGAAAGGGTGTCAGAACCGAAAAACACTACAATGAGTATAAAACCGCCCGCGAGGGCACTTACGGACCACGGTAAGTAAGAACGTCACACGCCCGACCTGACAACATGGCGCCGAGTACCTCGAAGGGCGGGCCAGAGCGAGCCGTGACGCAGGGCGCGCCAGGCCCCGCCCCCCTGATGGGCGCAAAATCCAACAAGCAGCCAATGAGGACGCAGAAGCGTCAGAGGCAACGCCGCCGCGGAACATCCAAATGAAGGAAAAGGCGCGCGCGGTGGCGGCATTTGCCAGAGTAAAAAGACAAGTCAGCGTGGCGGCTGACACCACATATACTAGTCCAAAAGACATTACAAAAGGCCATATGCACGTAATCACGATACGCTGACACCCACACCCCCCCTTTCTTTCCCCCGAAGGCTACAGGGAGAATGAGGGAGGATGGCGGCCCTTTGTACAGGGCCCACCGCTACCAGGGCATGGGACAGTAATGCGGGAGGGGCATCCCATAAAGGCTCACCATCAGCCTATACCGCCTACCCTTTGGTGGGGGACTGCGGTGGAGCAGCGCTCCATAAGCACGCATGGTGCCGCCTACCTTCACCCGACCAGCGCAGCCCAGGCTGGGAGGCACATCACACGAAGGACGAGTGGGAATAGTCCAACAGGGCCGCAGGCTAATAGCCCCGCTCACCTGCGAGAGAGTGATAACTTCATGTCTTCGCAGTAAGAACTGCAGAGAAATCTGGGGATTTGTGGGAGGTCCCTGGGTATTTGAGGGGCCGGGAGGAGCCCGTTTTGCATGTCTCTGCAGTGCAGCGCCATCTGGCGGAGGATAACCCAAGTGTAAGTAATCTATCTGGAGCAGGACGTACTGTATACTAAGAATAACCATGCAATAATTAGTTTAGATTTTAAAGTGTACCTCTAATAAGGAGTGGCAACCCTCTACCTTGGGCGATTTCCAATCTCTTTTTTCTTAAACACCAATCAAACAAACTATTTAAAACCAAAGACCAGTGTTGTGAAATTTTTTGTAAAAAGGAAACATCCTTCAAGTCTAACTAAATTAATGGGTAAGCTATAATACTGTACAAATGTCTCTTATCTGTTCTCCCTGGCCGCCCAAGTCTTTAACAAATGTGTGGCACCATGTTTGAAATTCGGAGTTGTAGAAACAGGGGCTCTACACAAATGCTTGCACCTGGGCTGTTCATGCAGCAGGAACAGCACAACAGGCTGCCTCCAGCACGTTGCTATGGCAATCCTCAAAGAGAGGAGTGGCTCAGCCTAGAGCCAATCAGTGCGCTCTAAGCTTGAAACCGCCACGCCCATCTAGGATTTCTAAAGCTCTGCACAGTCGCCTCTGCCACGATGCACAGCGCAGGCCGCTGAGGCCAGTCGAGTACCCTTCACTTGACTTCTCCTTGACTGCCAGCCAAATCTGCGTCACTGCTTTCGGCGGCTGAACTTCGGGTATGTGGAAGTGCCACACACGTGGGGGACAGATGAAGGAAAGTGGGCGCCATACAGCAAATGTGAGTTAAAATCGACATTACACAGCAGGCTTTCTAAACTGCCCTGTGTGTGAAATGACTGTTCCTCTTTAAGATGCCTCCCTAAATCTTCGGTTTTAGAATGCTAAACTCTGGATTAGCCATTAATATCCTAGCATAGTTACCAACAAGGTTAAAAAACAATCACAAACCTATAGTGTCCTCTTGTAAACTTGGATAAACGATACACTGCCCAGTTTTTCAGTTGTATGGAAGTCATTCCTTTCCCATTATCTATGACTGCTATAGCTGGCTTTCCTTGAGTTTCATCAAAGAGCTGTTTAGTTGAAGAAAAATAAAATAAAAATATTTAAAGACAAAATTGAGCCAAGGAAAGGGTATATGGCTAAAAAAGAAAAAAAAACAAGACTTAATACCAGTCTTATCTGTATATTCCGATGGCCAACATTTTTTGCCGTTGCTGAAAGAGAGTTGTCTATTAACTCAGCCAGGGCAAATGCTGTAAAATAAAAAATACAGATACATTAAAGACATTTTCAGTAATTCCAATCTATCAGATTAAAAAAATACCATTTTGTGAATACTCACCTGTAAAATGGGTTTTATAAGTATGTCACACACCCCGCTTCAAGACATTCATTACACTTGGGTATACTGACCTGTAGATGGCGATCTTGCAGAGATGATATAAAAAAAAAAAAATAAAAAAAAAAGTAAGACCCTCACGGCCCATAAATACCTGGGACCTCCCACTCATTACCCAGTATAAAGATAGCAGTAAGATCAAGGGACCAGGAAAGCCAATTAAAACTAACAAAGGTTCACCATATAAAGGATCCAGAATACAAAAGGGCAGGGTGCGTGACATACTTATAATACCCATTTTACAGGGGAGTATTCACAAAATGGTATTATTCTAAGTATGTCACACACCCCGCTTCAAGACATTCATTACACTTGGGACATCCAATAGCAGTGTCCATAAAGGGCGGGGATCCAAAAAACAAGGCAACAAGGCACAAACTTAAACCACTGCAGCCTGCAGAACTTTGTGGCCAAAAACAGCATCCGCTGAGGCCCGAACATCAACCTTGTAAAACTTGTAAAAAGTGTGAACCGAAGACCAAGCAGCGGCCTTACAAACCTGCTCAACAGAAGCCTGGTGCTGGAAGGCCCAGGACGCCCCAACAGCATGAGTAGAATGAGCAGTAACACGAAAAGGGGGAACCTTCCCCTTGGCCTTGGCCTGGCGAATTCATTTACTAATGGAAGACTTGGCAGGAGCCAAACCCTTCCTAGGCCCAGAGGGCACCACAAAAAGGACGTCAGTCCTACAAAAAGGAGAAGTAGCCACCAAATAGTACTTCACACAGCGAACCACATCCAAAGAATGCAAAACCCTCTCCTTGTCATTGCTGGGCTTATGACACAAGGAGGGAAGAACAATATCCTGATTCAGATGAAAAGCAGAGACCACCTTAGCAAGGAAATCTGGCTTGAAGCGGAAAACAACCTTGTCCTGATGCCTCTCAAAGTAAGGACCTGAAATAGACAAGGCTGCCAACTCCAAAACACACCGAACAGAAGTGATGGCAACCAGAAAAACAACCTAAGCGTAGAAACTGCAATATCCTGCAAAGGTTCAAAGGGCCAGCTTGCGCACCACTCTGCCCATCATGGGAAACGGAGGGAACAGGTACAGAAACCCCAGATCCCTCCAGTTCAGAGACATGGTATCCGCTGCTAGAGCCAGCGGATCCCGCGAGAGAGACACAAATGCCGGAAGCTTGTGATCGTGACGAGAGGCAAAGAGGTCAACCTCCGGAGTCCCCCACCGGTGGCAAAGCGACCGAAACACCTTTGGGCTGAGCGACCATTCCCCCCGGCGAGACGACCCCCTGCTCAGGGAGTCCGCCTCTGTGTTCTCCACTCCCGGAATGTACACCGCCGAGATGCATGGGACATTGCGCTCTGCCCAATCCAGGATCAAAGACACTTCCCTGAGGGCATGCCTGCTGCGAGTCCCTCCCTGGTGATTGATGTAGGCGACCGCCGTCCGATTGTCCGACCGAACTTGAACCGGTATGCCCCGCAACTGATGAGGGCCATCAGGTTGGTTCTGGCTCACTTGACTCAACTCCAGAACATTGATGGGATCGTGAGCCTCCAGAGGCCCCCACAGGCCCTGAAACTGAATATCCTTCCAAAATCCCCCCCAACCTGACAGGCTGGCATCCGTGTTGACCGTCTCCCAACGAGGGGTCAGAAAGGATCTGCCCCTCATCAGATTGCTTGGTTTCAGCCACCACCGAAGGGAACGCCGCACCCGGGGGGACATCAGAAAAGACTGATCCAATGACAGCGGGGACCCGTCCCAGGCCGCCAAGAGATGGAGCTGGAGCGTCCTTGTGTGAAACTGAGCAAAGGGAACCGCCTCGAACGACGCCACCATCAATCCCACCAGTCGCGTCCCTAGCCGGATGGAAGGGCGGGGGATGGATAGGAGACGCTGAGTCAATTCCTGAATCAGAAGAACCTTGGCTCGGGGGAGAAACACCCTGGCCTGAGGTATCCAGTGACATTCCCAGGAACTCCGCCACCCTGGAGGGAGTGAGGCAGGACTTGGGATAGTTGATCACCCAACCGAAACTCTCCAGAGTGGACACCACAGTCCTGGTATCCAGCTGCGCCTGACTTAGGGAAGACGCCATGATGAGAAGATCGTCCAGATAGGGCACGATGCGGATACCCCTGGCTCTGAGGATGGCCATCACTCCTGCCAACACCTTGGTAAAAACCCTTGGAGCCGAGGTAAGTCTATGGACGTCATGAAGTCCCCCCGACGAAGTGAATGGAAGGCTGAGCGCAGAGTTTCCATACGGAACTTCCGGGGACAGACAAACCTGTTGCGCAACTTCAGATCCAGAATTGGACGAACGGAACCGTCCTTCTTGGGCACCGTGAACAAATTGGAATAGAAGCCCAGGCCCCGGTCTGAGAGGGGCACCGGAAAGATGACAGCCATGTCCACGAGACTTGCTACTGCCGCCCGAAGCCCCTGGGCGGCCAGAGGATCTGACGGCACCCGAGACCTGAAGAATCTGGGAGGGGGCCGGAACTCGAACTCCACTTCCTGAATCCACCTGTCCGAGACCTCTTGGACCCAGACCTGGGAGAAGAGTTGCAACCGTCCCCCCCACGCGCAAGGGTGAGGGCGCCCCCTCATTGCTGAGCCGACTTGGCAGCGGCTCTAGGCTCTAGGAGCTGGACAACCCCAAAACAGGAGCATCCACCTCGCGGGGGGGGGGGGGGGGGGGGACGACCAGTGCTTCACTGCGTCCGCCGGAAAGGGATATTTCTTGTTCCAACCCGGTGGGACAACCGGAAGCCGTGTCGGCCTCTCCCATTCCTTGCGAATGATACTATCAAAATGCTTTTGATAAGTAAATTCCAAGCAGGGCTTCGTCACTTCAAAGAACTCCCCCTTCAGTGGAGGAGCCGCCTCGGGGGGAGAAATAGCCAGGACCTCAAACATATGAGCCAGGACCCTAGAGGTATCCGAGGAATCCCCCTGGCCCTGCTCGGTATCAGCGCCCACAAACTGCTGATTGTCGGAGTCATCAGACTCCTCATACATCTCCCCTTCCTCACGCGGGGAACAATCAGACCAATCCAGGGAGTCAAAATCCTCCCTATCAAAGGCCTGCGCAGCCAAATACAAATGTTCCCTCTTTGCCGTGGCCTTTTTAGCGACGGCACTGGAAAACAATTTTTCAAGATTGGCCAATCTGGCACACACCTCAGATTGAGACTCCCCGCTAATGACCACATCACAAGCACGTGTCAGGCGAGGGGGAGACGGGGAGGAGACTGTCGGAGCAGAACCAGACGCCTGAGATCCAGTCTGCCGCGTAATAGACCGCTGCGCACAGGGTACACATAGAAATACATCCCCCGAAAACAGCCTGGATTGCCCCGAGGGGGGCACAAGCCCAGTATCCAGGGAAGCCTCCATATGGTGATTTTTCAGTAATAGATAGATATAGATAGATAGATATATATAGATATATATATCTATCTATCTATATCTATCTCTATCACACACACTGCTTTTTATTTTTGGGAATTACGCAATAATGCAACCTGGGATGCCCCTTTAAGTCCCGAGTGGGAGGATTTTAAGCCAGCTAAAAATTAACCAGGGACCCTGGACCGGGAGAACCCCCCTTTAATATGATCAATGGTCCACCTGGAACACAAGAACACAAGCACACACTCAGACCATACAAGGAGTTAAATAACAGATGACAGTGATGGCCATCAGGCCCCTCACCCGACCTTCGGTACCGCAGGCCAGGCACCGTGACGACGCGCAGTGTGCAGTAGGAGGAGGGAGGGCGGGGCGATTCGCCCCCCTCCCCCCGTCTCTCCCGGCCAGAAGCTGGGACAAAAAAGCCGTGCTCGCAGCACGGGGGCGGGCTGTAGGTGCGCGCGCCCCCCCCCTTCCCGCCCAGAGGAGAAGAAGCACTCATGGGCTCACCGCCACCATTGCAGACAGCCGGAGGCCGGCGCCGCAGGACCTCCGGCGCCATTAAAGTGAAAGTAAAAGCACACACAGTAAAACATACACACACAACATAAAAGATAGGAATCCATAAGGGACCCGCCCCCCCCCCCCCCTCTAAGGGTACCTGGGAGAGGGGGAATCCATGCCAGGGTAGGGCCAAGGGACGGGGCATCACCAACCCGGATAGCCACCTACCCCTTGTTATGGGGTCTCCTAAGCACCAGGGGTGCCAACTACCTTTGCCCGGACCAGCAGCCTAGGCTGGGAGGCAGGGAATATTAAACAAAGGGGATCCGGGTAGAAATAGAAGAAATTAGGCCGGGAGTCATCCCGGCTATCTGCAAGGAGGAGACATCTTCTGACTTGCTCGCCACTGCAGAGATGAAAGACCGGGTAATGAGTGGGAGGTCCCAGGTATTTATGGGCCGGGAGGGTCTTACCTTTTTTTATATCATCTCTGCAAGATCGCCATCTACAGGTCAGTATACCCAAGTGTAATGAATGTCTTGAAGCACCGTGTGTGACATACTTAGAATATATATATAGTCGTAATACAAGTCTAATTGTTTTTAGTGCTTGGGTGTTGCCTCCCCACACATGATTTTTGTTCGAAGCGGACGTAAAGCGAGAAAAAACCCAGGATACTGACCCCCCACATCCAGCCTATCCCACACATGCGCCATGCCCATTCAAGAGAATGTTGCTTGTGCATTAGAAGATAGGTGGCTGTGCTCGTCAGTAGAAGGCATCGCTAGATCCCGGGTGAGGTAAAATGTTTTTGTAGTCGTATCCCCCAACCTGCCTTGTGGTGATTGGGGGAACTCCAGGTCTAATGATTCCTAGCAGTCCCCGGAATCCCAATGTGGGATACCCCAGAGTAATGTGTGGGATCTCCGACAACATCGGCTGCAAATATCCAGCCAATCTTTTAGTTGTCATCATGGTACAACTTAACGAGTTAGAAATGGCTATGGCACAAACAATATGCAGCTGCTGCAAATATAAAACACAGATATTTTCAAGCAGATATTGTCTCTTTAGTGAAGTTTAGCAACGCTCTTTGAACTTCAGATATTTGGGTTGGGGGGGGGGGGGGGGGGGGGCGAGTTCTACGAATGTCTTGCATTACATATCCATGTATGCCTATATCTTGTTCATATTAATTATTGCAAATCAATCTTCTTTATGAAAAATACTCCTTCAAAGGGGGAAAGGAGTATTTTTACTCTTCTGAAAAAATCCCTGTTAGACTTACCGGTAACAGCTTTTTGAAGAAACCTTCAGCACGACCCACGGAGAGAGGTTCCACTCCCTGGGAGGAAACACAAACTGAACGGAGATTAAAACCCCACCCCTCAGTTTTAATCAAATAATCGAAGTTAACGGTTGGACTATGGGTGGGAACTAAGGGGTTGTGCTGAAGGATTCTTAGAAAAGCTGTTACCAGTAAATCTAACGGGGATTTTCCCAAATCATCCTTCAGCACGACCCACGGAGAGGATTAGAAAAGTAAACTACCTTAAGGTGGGAAGCTGCTAGTAAGGCACTTCTACTAAATGCCTGGTTCTTTGCAGACCAGAGATTCAGTCCATAATGTCGAAGAAAGGTGTGGGGTGAAAACCACATTGCTTCTTCGCAGCTCCTCTTCTATCGAAGCCCCTATCCTCTGTGCCCAGGAGGCTGACAAGGCCCTTGTTGAATGGGTAGAACTTGAGGAGGAGGAGGAATAAACCTGTACAAAGGTTGGTTAACCATCTGATAACGAATCTTGAGCCTCCTCATTTTCCGCTATCCACCATTCTCTGGATCTTTCCAGATAAATAGTGCTCCTCTCACATCCTTGCCTGCTCCGGCTGGCAATGTCAGGAGCACTATGTCTTGGGAACTGTTAGTAGCACCAGGTCTAGTATGACCTTATCTGGAAGAAATTAATAAGAAAGGTTCTCACTCTTCTGACTGATGTGATGGCCAGCAGGAGAGAAAAATTCAGAGATAACCACTTTTATGGAACCCCTCTAATGGTTCCAAGGGAGGTTCCAACAACCCCTTTAATACAAGTGACAGGTCCCCTGTTGGAAGCCCTTAAAAAGTGCTGATCTATTGAGAGTAACTGATTTGAAGTATCGATCTCAACTGATGGACTAAGAAGTCTGCGTCTTAAGCGTACTACTGCTAGCCCTTTTCTGAAAATCTTCCAGCGGGAATTTGAAGCCTGCGGCTATATCTTCTTTATTCAGTCTGTCAGCTTAAAGGAAAAAAAAAAACGGAAGCAAAAACATTTCCACACACTAGTGTGTATAATGGTCCATTTTTTGACTGTCCAGGAGAGTTTTAGTCAGCCCTTTCTTTCTAAGACAGCCTCTTCAAAATCCATGCTGTCAGTTGTAATCTTGATGGGTCTGGATGCAGAATGGGGCACTGATGAAGGATATGCAGAATATATAGAAGCCTCTAATGCCCCCTTCCTAACCATCCTTTGTGGCTCTGCAAACCAGATCTTTTTGGCCAAAACGGAGTTCTCAAGATAATGCTGACTTCTTGCATTATCTTTCTGATCACTTATGGTAGATTCTGAAGGGAGGGAGGGGAGGAAAAATCTAGGTAAAAATTCCATGGATGAGCTTGAGCATCCACTGCAACGCATCACCTTCTCTTATAAGTGAATATAATGTTTCACACTTTGACTTGCTGGCAGTGGCAAAAAATACAATTCTGTGAGAATCTCACCTGTAGAATTGGTATTATATGCATACAGCACGTCCTGCTCCAGAACATATTCATAACGTATGGGTATACCTCCGCCTTCAGCGCCGTGCACTGCAGATCATGAAGAAAACAAGCTCCTCCCGGCCCTACATATACCGGAGGACCTCAGCAGTGAGAAGAGAAGCCAGGAGAAACAAACCACCCAGAATGTCTGGCAATAACACCAAGTGAGTACAATCACCATACAGGGGATCCAGAACAAAGTGAAATCAGGGTGGGGTGGAGGAGGATGTGCTGTATGCATATAATACCAATTCTACAGGTGAGATTCTCACAGAATTGTATTATTCTAAGCATACAGCACATCCTGCTCCAGAACATATTCATAACGTATGGGACATCCAATAGCAGTGTCCACAATAGGGTGGGATCCCCATGAAAAGGCACAGCCAACAGTAAAGCGCTGTCACCCTTAACCATGCTATCAACGAGAGCAATGCTCTAACATCAACCTTTGAGCCTTGTAAAGGGAGAACTGAGCTCAAGCAGCGGACTGATCGCCAGAACATAGTGCTACAGGGCAAGCCAAGCACTAACAGTACAAGAACGAATAACAATAGGGAGGAAGAATCTTCCTCTAAAAGGATAGGCCAAAATAACTGTCTAACCATGCCACTACAAGAGGGGGTAGCCATGGTAACTCAAAACTTTTCCCAACGGGGAATACAAGTCCAGGTCGCAGACGGAACCAACAGAAGTGCTAACAACAATATTCAGCAGGGCCGACAGAGTCCTACAGGTCCGGAAGGACGACCAACCAAAAAGGACCAGGCCAGAGGGCCCTAAGTCCATGGCAACCATCAACCCAGTACTTCAAGAAGGGGGCACCGGTAGACCCCAAGATAAGATCCCATCAGGAAAGAGACAGTTCCGGCAGATCTCTAACCCCAATAGAGGGGCACAGATCCCTTTCATCTCATAGTAAATTAGATCATAGTCCCAAGACCAGAGGATCCGTCCCAGGCAGAAAGGACGAAATAACGCCTGAATCCAACTTAGAGTGAGGCGGGTACCCTCACCTCATGGTATAGATCTATACCAAGGCATGCATATATATAAGAAAATATATATAATGACTAGGACCACCAATAGTGCCGTTCCTTATGGCACACCACTGCCTGGGGTAACCTCCCCAGAGGAGCAACCTGATGGAGGGAGCAGGTCAGCCAGGGACCTGATTAAGACCTGTGGGAACCCTTGGTAGGGCTTCAGGATAAGTCCTCCCCCAAAGAGGGAACTAGGGATCCCCCAGGAATGCTCCTGAGCAGACCCTGAAGAATGCAAACAAAAGATTGTATCAGGTCTCGTAATAGAAGAACAGATCAAGCCCCAACCATAGACCGAGTCAAGTAGTGAGCCCATACCAAACACTGCTTGTAGGACCCTAATCCCAGGGGCAGATACCCTCTCGTCAGGGAAGGAGCTTAGACCCAGCGAATAGCATAGGGACAATATAAGCTAACCCAGCGTGGCAGCAGTAAGAAAAATAATGAGGAAGACCAAGTCCAGAGCCTCCAAGGAGCAAGACACCTCAAGATCCGTGATCTCCGGCAGGGTAAGCCCCCGATCCTGCCAACGCTAAGGTAGGTCTAAAGGAAAGGAACCATACTATGTTAAAAATAGTCCTCATGAGGGTACTTACCGTCCAGCTGTACCCAGCCGGACTCCCTGAGAACCCACACCCCAATGGGCCTCCCAGGCCCCAAGCATAAGGTGCTGCTTGCCATCAGGGACTAGCGCAAGCTCTCCCCGCGCCCGGTAGGGCAAGGGTATAACATCTTCAAGGAAACTACCCAGCCAGAACCACTAGCCCCACCCAGGGCAGACCAATCTGGCCAATAACAGGGGTAGACCCCTGTAATAGAGGCGGGGTCCCACAGAACCCTGCCAGTGTGAGCCCAGAGGCACAACAGAGAACCTCCCAAGGGAGGGATACTTCAGGAGGGACAAGGAATATCAAGTCCCCTATGGAATCAGGGCTCCCCTGGACAAGATCCAGATCCAAGAATTCCGCAGGAACAAGGAGCAACTTTCTTATAAGAGTCTTAGCGGCCACTGCCATGATAGCCGCGGCACAGACAGGGCACAGCGCCGTGCCAGCACAGGTAAAGGCGTGGGAAGCAAGCCTATCGATACGCCGATCCTCGGCGTCCCGCAGGGAGCTGTAAGCCGGAGATGTAAGGAATGGGGGGTTAGGGACCCCAATAATCGGAGCGTCCACTACTGGGGACGAGGACCAAATATCTACTACTATCTCGGGGGGGGGGTATTTCCAAACCCAATCCTCCGGAGTCTTTTGAAGAGCAGCGGGACATTCCCACCTTTAAGAACAAGAGCATGGAAGTGAGCCTGCTCGAGAAATTCCAAGCGCGCAGGCACGGTATGAAAGCGCCCCCCCTCGGCCTGGAGACCGCACCGGGAGGCGAAACGGACAATACCTTAAAAATCCTGAGTAACATCCCGTCAATGTCAAGCTGGTCCAAGACATCCAGACCAGCATCATCCTGACCCCTCGGTCTCTCATCAGGAGAGCCCAGGTGAGAGAACAGGTCCCCTTCCTCCGACATACTAGCACGTGTAGACAAGTACTCCACAGAGCCCATAGCACAGGCCGAAGCCGCGGGAGAAGAAGGCCGTCAAGCCTTCCACGATCTGGGCCAGCGTGGGCCGCCTAGGAGAGGGATCTATTTGTAACTCCCCACTTGTACAAGACTCAACAGGAGTGAGGTTTCGGGAAGGGGGAAGGGGTGGGAAGGAGCGAGGAACAACCGCAAGCGTCGCTCGCAGTTCCAGCGCCTGTTCAGAACATGACGCGCAGACACGTGCCCCGTCCACCTCGGCATGGGGGAGACCACACGATATACACAGCCGGTCCTGTCCCAAGGGGACCCCGGTAACACAATCCTGAGATGCATCCATATGGTGATTGTTTAATTATAGTATCTCGATAGGGATTTATGCCGTAAGCAACCCTGGATGCCCCAACTACCCGCTGATCAATGTGGGAGATTTTGGGAAGGCCCGCTCCTTATACTTATGAGTATAGCAATGTATACTTATAAAGTAAATATATGAATAGGTATATAGGTATATATGTATACGAGGCCGGGAGAGGCCGCCGGGAACTCAGCGTCTGAAAGACACAATGGGAAAGAGATGTCAGGAACATGCGCAGATGGGCAGACAATAATGAGAGGGATTCGCCCGCAAGGGCACTTAGAGTTCTAATGGAGGAGACGACCGCCACGACGCGTGCGCGGGAAGCTAACCAAAATGGCGCCCGGCAAAGCTCGAAGAGCAGACTAAATACTCCGACGTGACGCGGAGCGCGCCAAAGGCCCCGCCCATTCTAAAGAGCGCGAAGCTCTGAAGTAAAAATTAAGGCAATGGTGCAACAGCCGGCCTAACGTACCATAGAGCGGACACCGACAGTAAGCGCGGGCACCACGGCAACAATATTAAGTAGCAATCAACTAAAAAACACACAGGGGCAGCCGAAAAGGAAGCAAGCAGTGCGGCCTGACATCTCTGAGATAGTAAGGGCAGAATAGAAGCCACGAGTGTGACACACTGGTACACTGGGACCGCCACACGCGTACCCCCCCCCCCCCTTTCTTTTCCCCCCAAGTGGACGGGGAAAAGAGGGAGAATGGCGACCCGAATAGGGCTCAGCACTACGCGGGGTACGGGACAATAATGCGGGAGGGGCATCACTTGGAGGCTCACCATCAGCCTAAACCACCTACCCTATGGTTGGGGAATTGCGGTGGAGACTAGCTCCATAAGCACACCAGGTGCTGCCTACCTTCACCCGACCCGCACAGCCCAGGCTGGGAGGCATTAATTCACAATGAGGACGGGTGGAAATAATCCCGTAGGGCCTTGGGCTGTCAAGCCCCGCGTGTGATACTTCATGTCTTCGCAGTTTCAGCACTGCAGAGAAATCTGGGGATTGTGGGAGGTCCTCCGGTATATGTAGGGCCGGGAGGAGCTTGTTTTCTTCATGATCTGCAGTGCACGGCGCTGAAGGCGGAGGTATACCCATACGTCATGAATATGTTCTGGAGCAGGACGTGCTGTATGCTTAGAAAAAAGGTCTGGTGTACAGGGTTCCTTTTAGATGAACTGCCTTGACAGAACTTGTTTCTGTAATGGAACTAAAATTGAAAATGAAAAGTTTAGCAGTGCCGAGACATCTCTGCCTGAGATGTGTGGCAGAAAGTGATTTGGTGCCAGCTTGACCGACAGAGGCTCCCAGAAGTTGAAAGATATGCCTGTTAAGGCTGGTGGACACCTCCCCTGGATGTGCTGACTGTCCAGGCTGGGCTCCCCAACCCCAGCTGCTGGATGACTACCAGTGTTCTTCACTCCATTGTCTTCCCCTTTCTAGCTGGGTTTGTTACCACCAGAGATCCGGTAAGACCCCTGATTGTATTTGGACTACCAGATCTAGTGAGTCTCGGTGCTTGTCCCACTGGGATAGGAGGAATATTCTGTAGGGATACTGCCGAAATTGCCGCCTTTGGGACCCCTGCAATTATCCTTCGTATCTTTTTCTACGGAAACAGAATCTTTTGACGGATACTGTCTGTATCATATCCTAAAATTCTGGCTAGAACTGGGAGCTAGAGTTGATTTCTCCAGATTGACAATCCAGCCCAATGCCTTTTGTAAGAGCAGGGTCTTCCCTATATATATTAGGAATTACTCTATTGATCTGTTTAACAGTAAAATATCATCCAGAATAGGAAAAAATTAGATCTTTGTAAGATCTGTGGGGCTGATGACAGGCCGATGGGTAAGGTCCTGTACCGACAGTGCTAAAGTCCCTGGTTCGTCTGAACAGTTAATAACGGGATTGATAGAGAATATATATTTATATTATAAACACACACACACACACACACACACACACACACACACACACACAGTAGGTCCTTACTGAATAATCATTTTTATACTTTCCTCTTGGTGACCTGGTCCAAAAAGACCAAAAGGAATGCGGTAGGGATGCACATTCTAATCAATATCCCCTTTTTTAGTGTTTGTAGCCCAATTGATTCTGTGAGATTGTTCTCCAGGTGGCTACAAAGCAGGTGAGTCTGTCCCCCCACTGGGTATTTTTTTTTTTTGTCAGGACTGAGACTTTGGGCCCTCTGGGGGTTTATAAGGCAAACTACCCATTCTTTGAGGCTTAGTCTGGGTCCAACGCTTTTACTGCTCACTCTTTTTAAACCAAGTCAGACATAAGGTAGTTTTAACTCTATTAATAGCGCAAGTATTAAACTTCCTTTTCTTATTGGGAAACTCCCCCCCCCCCCTTCAATTGACCTAGTTAAAACAGTATCTAGCGCATCTCCAAAGAGGAGGATACCCTGAAAGAATGTTCCACAAAGCTTTGAAAAATACTTCTGTGATTACTCACCTGTAGAATTGGTATTATAAGTATACAGCACGTCCTGCTCCAGAAGATTCCTTACACATGGGTTATACATCCACAAGATGGCGCTGGACTGCAGAAAACAGCTTGTGGCTCCTCCCGGCCCCATATAAGGGACCTCCCACAAATTCCCCAGTATTGACAAAGCAGTTAACAAGAAGCCGGGAGAACTATAAGAACCATAATTCAAATGAACAATCACCATACAGAGATAACTAAGAATAATGATAACAAGGGTGGGGTGGAGCAGGACGTGCTGTATACGTATAATACCAATTCTACAGGTGAGTAATCACAGAATTGTATTATTCCAAGTATACAGCACGTCCTGCTCCAGAAGATTCCTTACACATGGGACATCCAATAGCAGTGTCCGTAAGGTAGGGTGGGATCCCCAAAAAGTAACAGCGGGCAGTTTAAACCACTGCCGCCTGCAGAACTTTGCGACCAAAAGCAGCGTCAGCTGAGGCCCTAACATCAACTTTGTAAAACTTAGAAAAGTATGAACAGAAGACCAAGTAGCGGCCTTGCAAACTTGTTCAACAGAAGCCCGGTGCTGAAAAGCCCAAGAGGCACCAATAGCACGAGTAGAATGAGCAGTAAGGCGGAAGGAAGGTTTCTTCCCCTTAGCAGAATAGGCTTGTATCACAGCCTGACGGATCCACTTGCCGATAGTGGACTTAGCTGGAGCTAAACCCTTCTTAGGCCCAGAAGGGAGAACAAAAAGAGCATCAGTCTTCCTGAAGGATTCAGTAGCCACCAAATAGAACTTCAAGTTCCTGACCACATCCAGAGAATGCAAGACCCTCTACTTAGAGTTACTAGGATTAGGGCACAGAGAAGGCAACACAATGTCCTGATTGAGATGAAAGGCAGACACAACCTTAGGAAGAAAATCTGGGTTAAAACGAAACACCACCTTGTCCTGATGTCTCTCAAAGTAAGGAGATTTGATGGAAAGTGCCGCCAACTCTGAAACACTCCTAACAGAAGTGATAGCCACCAAAAAGGCTACCTTAAGCGTCAAAATGGACAAAGGAGCTGCATGCAAGGGCTCAAAAGGAGACCCCTGCAGGGCAGATAAGACCAAGTTCAAACCCCAGACTGGTAACATAGGCTTAAGTGGGGGGGGCGCACGTGAGTAACCCCCTGAAAAAAGGTCTTAACCAGACGATGGTTGGCAAAGGATCTTTGGAAGAAAATAGCCAAGGCTGAAACATGACCTTTGAGGGTACTAAGTTGAAGACCCAGATCCAAACCATGTTGTAGGAATTCCAGAATCCTGGGGCTAGAAAACACCCGACAGGGAAGCGACCTAGACTCACACCAAGCAATGTAAGCATGCCATACCCTATAGTAGATAGATGTCGAGGACTTCTTCCTATCCTGAATCATAGTACTAACAACAGAGGCAGGTAGCCCCTTTTCCATCAAGATGGAGGTTTCAGCAGCCAGGCCGTTAAAGCCAGCGTTAATAAATTGGGATGGCGTAGCTGCCCCTGAGTGAGCAGGTCTGGAACCTTGGGCAGGACGTATTGATCTACTGCCAACTGCACGATGTCTGCGAACCACACTCTTCTTGGCCAACGGGGGGCCACCAGAATGGTTGGCACCCCTTCCTGGGAGATCTTGCGCAGCACCCTGCCCAGCAGAGGGAACAGAGGAAACACAAAGGAGCTGAAAGCTCTTCCAAGACATTGCTAGCGCATCCATGGCCAAGGCCAGAGGGTCCTGGAACAGAGAAACAGACTGGAAGCTTGTGACGGGATGCAAACAGATCCACATCCGGCCAACCCCAAGGGTGGCACAGGGAGTGAAACACCCTGCTGCTGAGGGACCACTCCCCCAGACGAGACATCCCCCTGCTGAGGGAATCTGCCTCCAGATTCTCCACCCCCGGGATGTACACAAATGAGAGACAGAGGACATTCTCCTCTGACCATGACAGAATCAGAGACACTTCCTTGAGTGCCCTTTAGCTCCGGGTCCCTCCCTGATGATTGATATAGGCAACCGCTGTCTGGTTGCTCGAGCGGACCTGAACAGCCCGACCCCGAAGGTGTGGAGTCAATTGAGCGAGAACCAACCTTATCGCCCTTAGTTCCAGAATGTTGATAGACCCCACTGACCCTGGAATTGCAGAGACTTCCAGAAGCCCCCCCAACCGGTCAGACTAGCATCCGTGGTGACCGTCTCCCAGCAAGGGGTCAGAAAGGATCTGCCCACCAACAGGTTCCTTGAGTCCAGCCACCACGAGAGAGACCGCCTGGCCAGAGGGGACAGAACAAACACCTGATTCAGGGACACAGTGTTCCGATCCCACACTGACAAGAGGTGAAGTTGAAGAGGTCTCATATGAAACTGAGCGTATGGAACCGCCTCAAAGCAAGACACCATCAGGCCCACCAGCTGCATCCCCTGCCATTTGGAGGGGTGAGGACAAGACAGAAGAAGCTGGGCCTGAGCTTAAAGACACTCCACCTTCTGCTGAGGGAGAAGGACCTCACCAAAGGACGGAGACAGGGAAGACTTGGGCCGGTTGATCACTCAGCCGAAAGACTCCAGTGTGGACACCACCCTCTGGGTGTCCAGCTCTGCCTGCTGGAAAGACTGAGAAGTGATGAGAATGTCGTCCAAGTAAGGAAGGATGCTAATGCCCCGAGATCTCAGTAGAGCCATTACTCCCAAGCCGAGGTGAGACCGAAAGGCAAGGCTATAAACTGATAGTGCTGATCTCCCAGAGCAAAAAATTGGTACATGAAGGTAAGCATCCTTGATGTCTACAGATGAAGTCGCCCGGGGCAGTGAATTGACTGTGCAGGGTTTCCATGCGAAAAAATGCTTGAATCTGACAAACTTGTTGAGACGCTTTAAATCCAGGATGGGTCTGAGGGACCCGTCCTTTTTGGAGACAGTGAAAAGATTGGAATAGAAGCCTCTGCCCCTTTCCCTGAAAGGGACCGGGCAGATGACCCCCAACTCCAAAAGGTTTTGAACAGCAAGGCACAGACCCAGAGCAGACAGGGGGTTTTGAGCCATCCGGGATTTGATAAATCTTGGGGGTGGCCAGACTGCAAGCTCTATCTAGTAACCGGAGGACACTACCTCCTGAATCCACCGGTCTGAGATGTGAAGCCTCCAGACGTGAGCAAAGAGCCAAAGCCGTCCCCCCACCCGGATGGGTGAGGGTGCCCCTTCATGCCTGAGGGGGCTTGGGGGAGGACTTAGGCTTGGGACCCCAGGAGGGGCCGGGCGGGCATGTCCTCTGCCCCTTCCCCAAAAATCTCTGCGGGCCCCAGCAAAGGAGGCTCCTCGCCCAATTCTGCAACTACGGAAGGAAGGGAGAAAGGCACCTGTACCCCGAAAGGACCGAGACTGCCTTCTACGTTGAGGCAACCTGCCGCCCTTAGCAAACAAGTCCAAGCGTTCACCAAAGAGGCGCAGCCGCTTAAAGGGGAAGCCAGTGAGAGCCTTCTTAGCAGCGTTATCAGCTACCCACTGACGCAGCCAGACAGAGCAGCGTATAGCCACCAGCAGAGCAGATGTCCTCCCACACATTCTGATGGTATCATCCATAGAACATATGCAACAAATTCATAGCAAAGCAGGAGAGAACTGTACGCTTCTCCTCCCGCGTCATCAGAGGCCCCATCTAAGAGACTCTTAAGCAGCCCTTTAATAGCAACAGCTGCGATGGCAGACGCACAAACCGGGCGCAACGCGGACCCCACACAGGCAAAAGCATGGCAAGTCAGCTGGTCCATGCGCTGGTCCTCACCTCAGTAGTAGTGTCAGGGGAATGCATGACAGAAGTATTGGACAGCCCCAGAACAGGCGCATCCACTTCGGGAGGACATGACCAACGCTTAACCACATCAGCAGGAAAGGGATACCTCTTTGGCATGCCAGGAAGCTTGCTAGGCCGTTCCCATTCTTTGAGCACCAGATTATTAAAGTGAGTTTGTTCAGGAAACTCCAAGCGTGGTCTAGCCGTATGAAAAAGCTCACCCTGCTGCTGCGGAGCCACGGCAGGAGGGGAAATACAGAGCACCTCAAAAATATGAGCCAAAAGCCTGTCAGTGACCATAGGTCAGCCCCAGACCCGGTATCACCATAAACCTTAGGCTGTTCCAAAGATGATTCTGAATCAGAAAATAATTCCCCCTTCTCCAGGGGAGTATAACCAGGAAATTCAAATATTTCCTCAGCCTCCATTGGAAAGAGAGAAACAGGGGGTGATAAATGCCACTTCTTAGCAGAAGCCTTACGCGGGGCAGATACAGCAATATGCCTTTCAATGCTGGCCACCCGTGCAGCCAAATCAGGTTGAGACTCCCCACTGGCATGCACCTCACTAGGAGTCAGATGTAAGCATTGGGGGGTAGGCGAAGCCAGAGGGGGCGCAGGCCCAGCCACAGGTAACCCAGACTGCATCGCAAGCACCTGCTGGGAGCAGGGTACACACACCCCGACATCATCACTTATAGGGGATACCCCACACGCAATACACAGCCGGGCTTGTCCCGAAGGAACCCCAAGCGCATTATCCCGAGAAGCCTCCATATGGTGATTAATGTGGCACCGCAGGCCAATATGGGATTAACGCTAAATATAGCAACCCGGGATGCCCCAAGAGCCCGCTAGGGAAGTGGGAGATATACAAGTACAATAGCCCTCCAATAAAGGATTAGCGCTAAATCAAGGGGAGAGGACCGGGAGAAACCACAAAAAGTTTGACCCGCTTGAAAGACATAAGCAGACATCCCCATAAGTATAACAATTCAAATAAATCAACACAAAAAAGGCCACCCCACAGGGGCACTTACGGACCACGGTAGGTAGAGAGCAGCCACGCAGCACAGCAGTCAAAATGGCACCCGGCAGAAGAAGTGACGCGGAAAAAGTCATCCGCAAGGCCCGCCCCCCCCAAGAGTGCGAAACCCACGTGATAGAGCCAACCAATGCGCCTGAGGCGCCCGTCGCCGCCGTCCGCGGAGCGCAGTACAAGCGCGCGGCGGCATTAATAAAAAACATACACACACGCCACGGATAGCAGAGAAGCATTAACCGGCGCAGCACACATCCCCCCCCCGGAGATGTCCCCAGGGAGAGCAGCACCAACCTAAAGTACGGGGCCCAACTAAGGACAGGGAATAAGGGGAACCCAGAAAGCGGGAAGGGCATCCCATAAGGCTCACCACGGGCCTATACCGCCCACCCTTTAAGACAGGGACTGCGGTAGGAGCAGCGCTCCTTAGCACCAGACCCCGGTGCTGCCTACCTTCATCCGAACCAGTGCAGCCTAAGTGGGGAGGCAGTGGGTTCGGAACGGGTGGGAATAGCCTTACAGGGCCGCAGGCTAACAGCCCCACTCACCTGCGCAGCATAAAGAGCCATCTTATATTCTTCGCAGCCCAGACTGCAGATAAGAACTGGGGAATTTGTGGCTTATATGGGGCCGGGAGGAGCCACAAGCTGTTTTCTGCAGTCCAGCGCCATCTTGTGGATGTATAACCCATGTGTAAGGAATCATCTGGAGCAGGACGTGCTGTATACTTGGAATAACATGTCTCCTGGGTAAGTTTTAAGCCAAATGCTTTTCATGCTCATTAGAGCAGGGCTGTGGGCCCTTGTTGTGGTCCTGATGTTCTCCGACGAAGCATTAGTTAGAAAGGAGACAGCTGTAAGAGTGAGTAAGGGCTCTGGGATACTTTCCTTAAGAGTGTCTCTTCTGATGTACCTTTTAAAGGTTACTGAGTCACATTTATATGCTTCTGAGAAATCCATCAGATGCCAAGTTAGACCTAAATTTAATTGAGGCAGAATCCCAAGCTCCTTTTAGGATGCACTTTATCCAGTGATCCATAGGATCCACATGTCATCAAAACTCAATCTGCACTCTAGACCCTGACCCAGTGGAGTATCAAGTTTTGGACATTTCAGTTCCACAAGCTGAACAGGGAGCCTTGGAACAATATTTATTTTTAGAGATTTAAACAGAGAACTTATTTTTTAGGTTTTCCCATTTAGACTTAATATAGCCTTAAGTGCTGAAGAATGGGAACAATTTTAGAAATTTACCAAAAACATTTCTATACATAGAGTCCTGTAAAAGCAGTGGCTTGTCTCATTCTTCCCCAAGTGTTAACATTTTAATTAACACTCATTCTTCAGGCAGGTATGCCCAAGGACCAGAGACCCTAGATGCACGGACATCCTGCTCCATTATCCAATGAATCCTGAGAGGAAAGATCACCCTGGTTTTCCCCTGTCATTTCGAATCCTAATTCATCTGAAGTAGACTTAAACTGAGCTTATTGGAAGTAACAGCAGGCGTGGGGGGGGGGGGGGGGATGGCAGCCGGGCACCGGGTAAGATCCCGGGAGGGCAGGCGCGGTGCCAGCCTGAATCTTCCCGTATCAGAATGCGGCAGCAGAGGATGTCTGTTCTGGAGGAGCTATGGACATCCTGCACTGAAGTATTTTCACTTCTCCTGGCTAGGATTTCCCAGATAAATGGCTGCAGTCTGTTCCTCCAATTCTGCCAGTATGCCCGACATACAGCCAAATTGTTCTGCAAGATTCACAGTATATGATTTCTTAGTACGTTGAGCTGTACTTGTCTCTACCCTTAAACCTGACTGTAATAGGCTATACAGACAATTACATAAAAACAAGATTTCTACTTTACCAGCTCTTCTGGGACATCTTCTTTGGAGGTGAGAAGGCTGGTGCAAAGATTGCCCGCATCTGTGTCTTTAAGGCCTGTAATTGTGGATCCCTGCTGGGCTAAGAACGAACATTGCGTGGGGGGCCTTGGAGGCCTGGCGCGGCGCCGCAATGCTGCCGCTACTGCTGCCGCTACTGCTGTCAATGCCTTCAATCGTTGCCCCCATGCCATCGCTGTACATGCTCATCGTCCGTCCATCTCCCCGCACGTGTCAAAGCCGTGCCCGGAAGTGACGTCAGTGCGACGGGTCACCAATCGCAAGGCCCTGCCCCCCAAAAAATCAAATGGAATCAAGAGATCACTGGTCTGAGGCTCAGGTGAGTACCCCAGGGGTCCCACTAAGCAGGCACACACAGAAATTCAGACTGCCGGAAATTAAAGAAACAGCGCTCAACTTGTGCCTCTGTATACTATGTGGGACTACCCTAGCCACCAAAGAACCTTAAGTGAACTACACCGGGAAGCTGGTCCATGGCTCAATGGGCTCTTCCATGTACTCCGGGAATTTGAAACAAAAAAAAAAAAAAAAGAAAGCTAAAATAACTAATAGGCTGAAATCTAGCAACTCTTTGTTGTCCAAGTGGTTCCTTAGGGAGGAAACAAAGAATTAAGGTGGGGAGGAAGGGTGAGGTTTAACCTCTGTTCAGTTTGTGTTTGTTCCCAGGGGGTGGAGCCTCTCTCTCTATGGGTTGTCCTGAAAGATGATTTGAGAAAAATGTAGAGTGGCCTCTGGATATGTAGATCAAATGATACAGAGGAGGGGTGGCAACCAATCAGACCATTTTATAGCTGACCTAGGAGGTCCATTTGACCAGGTCTATTAGAATACACAAATCTTATAGGAACAACAGAACTGCCACAGTGTGCAGCAGACCTATGTGACATTAGATCCGCTTTAATTCATCGCCAAGAAGACGAAAACACATTACAATTTATTAATATTGGTTTTCCAAGGAAAAGTACGGTACTTACGCAGTGGGTTTTGTCCTTCACTAGCATAATATTCATACATTCCACTTTTCACCAAAGTGTCATAATGAGGTAAAAAATCAATTCTCTCCTTGGTCGATGAAGGCAGAGGTTGATCAATGTAATTGAGAAGATACAGAGTAATGCCATCTTTAACTATAACATCTGAAATAAAAAAGCAAACCGAGTAAGGGGAAAACATGTAATATCAGTATTCTCCAACAGAGAAGTGTTTTCAGCTGAGTAGGAGTACAACATTATTTAGTAATTCAAATTCAAGTCATTGTCCAGGCACACTCAAACATACTTACATAGCAATACTCTGAATTTTCCCTCTATGAAAATGAAGCTATATTGCCAGAGTAAATCTAAAATATTTCACCTCATGTTCCTCATGCACTCTGATGAGGAGTGTCAGGGCCAAGTCATACAAGCAGAGTGTGTACATTGCATTGGATGGAGCTGCGATTAGCCGATTGGTGAGATCTCCTTTCTAGTCTACAGAAGGGGGCTACCAACTTGGCACGGGCTTCAGTATTGTAGTTGTGGTCAATCCATTAAACACAACACAAAATGCATGTGGTGTTGAAAAATAACGTGGTTTAGTCGGGTGGTATGCAGCACTGGGTGAGTTAGTTCGGAATTATCATGTGTGGCAAGTTAAGGAAAGGCAAATGCATAGGGGCTTGAATTGAACATTCCACACAGGCACATACAGTACAGAGAGAAGGTAGCTTTTTGTATAGATCTTTTTTTTATAAGAGCAGAGGTGGCCCAGGGTAAGCACAAGTAGAATGAGCAGAATTGGCCAGAGAAAAAACATTTCTAGTACAGGGTGGGGTATGAACATTATTAGGGAAACAGTCTTAACACATGCAATAAAGTTAAAGCGGTCCTTCACTCTGAAAAAGAGTCTATCTTATATGTTTCCCACACCCTGTACATACAGATTGCTCACATTAAAAATCATCCTACCTGCATCTACTGCATGTTATGAGCCTTTAAACATCCAAGATGGCGGCTTATGGAAGCCGCCATCTTATCAGGCAGCCTGCAAACAGGAAGTGCCTCCTGACTGTGCTGCTCTGCATTCTCGGACTGCTGACCTTCACCTGACCCCAGCTCTGCTCTGTCTGAGCAAAGCACAGCTATAACCTGCCCCCCTGTACCTTATCCCACTCTCCTCTCCTCAGTAAGTGTGATGCTTCTGAGTCAAGATGGCGGCGCCCGTATCCTAAATTCCTGAACAGAGTTGCAGCCCAGTGGGGGAAAGAATAATAAGTAAGTGACTAAAAACTTAAAATATATTAATTTTAGATGCTGGGGAACCGTTTTTTAGGGGTTTGGGCTTTCCAATAAATCATGGTGAAGGTCCGGTTTAATAGCTCACAGTGGGTATAAGCAGAAGAGATACATACAGGTTTCCAGCACAATGTGGGGTATATAAACTATAGGGGGCATATAGCTTTAAAAAAATCAGACACATTATTTCCTAGTGCAGGTATAAACACTATATGGGATATACATATGGTTTCAGAGCACAAATTAGGATGAAAACACTAAGATATAAAAGGGGCAAACACATGTTCTGGTAGAGGGTGGCGTATATACACAATAAAAGGGTAAATATGTGATTTAAGTGGGTATATACACACACACACACTAAAGGGTTCCTGCCACAGGATACAGCATATACACCGCAAGGGTGTAAACATGTGGGATACATATACATTTTCAGCACAGGGTGGGGTATATACACTATACAGGGGGCAATACAGGTGGGATACATAGGGCTTCCAGCCATAAGGTGGATAGCTAAAATAATAATGTGTATCTAGTTACACAGGTGTTGTGGGCACAAAGTGCGGAGTATATACACTATAGGGGCTATTAAAGCATAACAAAACCTACCAACGGCGGGCACGGAACCTAGAAGTTTTCAGGGCCAGACACTGGATTTTCTCCAGGGCATCCGGGATTGGGATACCTTGCTGTGTGAAACCCCCTCAGGGCACCGGAAATAACTCACTTTTCCACGGTCCAACAGCGCATGTGCGGGCTGTCTTCCAATCAGAGCAGTTTGCCTTTTGTTTACAATGAGGAGTGTACAATGCAGCATTCAATAAGGATGCAGCAGCGTGTGCTCCCCACTGGATCAGAGCCCTCTGCCGAATGACGTAGTCAGAGCTCCGACGAGAGGCCAAACATGCACCATTGGACAAAGGGGAGGTGAGTTTTACTTGGGGGGGGTCACACAGTGGTGCATCCCAATATGATATGCCCCAGGGGGGGGGGGGCAAGGAACAAAACCCAGGAAAGTCAAATTCCTGGGTTTTGTTCCACTTTAAGGTAGGTTTATACACTATGGGGGTAAACAGATGGGGCACATGCAAATCAGGGGGTATACAGGTAGAACATAAACACTATGGGGGTATACCGGCAGGGTAGACACGCTAATGAGGAGAGGGTGTCTGGTCAGAGGGAAAGTGACCACACTGTTGGCTGTACTCATATTTAGGAAGTTATCAGCAGTGCGACAAGCAGCTACATGCCAAATGGCACAACACTAAAGAAGGACCCCCACAGCACCTGCAGAGCAAGTGCAGCCCATGCACTGCAAGCCAACATCTCTTCCATGGAACTTCCACTTCACAGGATGCCTAACAGACTTAGGGATGGCAGTTGGTCAGAGAGGATGGGTATGTGCACCAACCTTCTGCCAATTGCTGCTCAGCCCAGACATTCTCAGCAGTGTAACTTGGTCTTACCCATGCATTCTGTCTCATATGTAACAATTACACAGGTTGCAAAGGGTAAAGCCTGCTTAAAGGGTTACTCAACACAGAAATAAAACAAAAAAACCAAACAGGCACTCGCCTTGGCACCACTATATTGACCACTAGTCTAAAATAATAAGTTAGTTAAAGTGAGGATTGCAATCCCACGTGACTGCTAGCAACCAGTGTTGTTTGTTGGGTGGGCAGACATACAGCACTGTATAATACCGCCCTGCCGACTTCTAAGGCTGCCAGTGGTCACATAGGCTTACAAAGCTCTGAAGCAATAAGAAGTAGGCGAGTAAAAGTGCCAGCGCTTCTATAGCCGGCATGTGGTGTGGGGCATCCGGCAACCTCCCCCCCCCCCCGCTACCTGACTTTTGGTCCTCTTTAAATGATAAAATAAATGGAAAATGCTAAATACACCAAAGTACATAATTTTCACTTACTAAAGTCTGTGGCCGTTACTTCCTTTCTGTTTGTTGTTGAAATGACAAAAACGTCATGTGCGTCAATGCCAAATGCCTATTTAAAAAAATACGAAAAAGAAACTGTATAAACCAATTGAAAGAAATCAATCTTAGGGTAAACGGGAAGGCGTCAGAATGATAAAATATTCTCTGTCCAAAAAATAAAAAAGGGGTATGTACCCACCTATGCTCCCTCGAAGCAGCTTTCTTTGGTAAGTGTTTAGTCATTAGATTCAGAGTGGGTACAATTTTGTGCTGGATTAAAGCAGACCTCCAGTCAGAGGTTGTGTTAACACATATCTGTGCATAACATAAATGTTGATTGTGCCCTTATATGCTTCCTGAAGCCCTCAGTGAGTACAGACGAGTTTTGCCATCACTGACATGTATAAATGTATATTCTTTATTTGCCCAGCTGGTTTCTCCTGCTAGTTCAGAAAAAATAGTTACTTTTGCTTTACAGTATACAATGTAACACTCGCTGCTGCTAAGAAATTGTTACATTTGGCTGGACAGTGTCAAAAGTCTTGAAATGATGGGGCCAGCTAGAAGGGGTGCTGTCAAGCCACCATCATCTGGCAACCGTCAAAGGGTCACAGCTTGGAGGGACACATCTGGCTCCCAGACCTTGGAGTTTGACACCTGCGGTCTAAAGGATAGGGGTGGAGACAAAAGAATCACAAGAACTGGAACTTGAGTTTGGCGGCACGTACCTGCTGAAGGCTATGCTTAAAGCAGGCTGCTGCGAGTGCATCCGGACCTGTGCTGGGAAGGTGAATAAGTTCTATGTTTTTTTTTGTTTTTCAACTTTTGGTGAGCTTAAGCCAGGTTATATGCTTGTCTGAGGAGGTGAGTTTTGAGGGCACTTTTAAAGTGGACCAACACCCAGGATTTTCACTGGGTGTTGGTCCACTTCCCCGATAGGGGGTGCCCCGCTGTGTGAAACCCCCCCAGAAAGCCCCTAAAATCTTACCTTTTAGGCGACGGACAAGCGACGGATAAGTCGTCGTCGTCGCCGCCGCCGCCGCCGCCGCCTCTCGCGCGTCCCTCTTACAGGGGGCGCACGCCCGCGCCGGCCATTCCCAAACAGCGGGAGCGCGCCCTGCTAGCGGGACGCGTGGGAGGCAGCGGCTTATCCGTCGCCTAAAAGGTAAGATTTTAGGGGCTTTCTGGGGGGGTGCCCCGCAGGGAGGGAGCTGATCGGCCCGGGAATCTTATAGATTCCCGGGCCGATCAGGGGTGGGTGTTGGTCCACTTTAAAGGTGTGAGAGTGAGCGGGGGGGGGGGGGGGAGGGGGGTGCATTCCTAAGAAGTGGAGAGGCAAAGGTTAGGTCTTGAAGGCGAGAGTGCGAGGAGTTAACCAAAGAGGATGACAGGAAAATGTCAGATGCAGAGCGGAGGTTGTGCCCGAGTTGGTATCGTTGGATTAGAGATGAAATATAGTGAGGAGACTGGACGTAGAGAGCTTTGTAGGTTAGCGTTAGAAGTTTGAACTGAGCACTCTGGGTGACATTAACTAGTGAAGGGATTGAATGAGGGGAGCAGCACTAGAGAAGCTTGAGAAGAGGTGGATGAGAGGAGCAGCAGAGTTCACAATAGGTTGGCAAACCACAAAGGAGGGTGTTGCAGTTGTCCAGTCGGGATATGACCAGGGCATGCACTAGCAGTATCAGGTGAGAGGAAGGGACGGATGCGGGAGATATTTTTAAGTGGAGACAACAGGAGGTGGCTAGGGAGTGAATGTGAGGAGCGAATGAGAGGAGACCAGAAAGGAAAGGAAATTTGATTTGTGTACTTAAAGCGGATCTTCACTCTGAATAAGAGTCTTATATGTTTCCCACACCCTGTACATACAGATTGGCCACATTAAAAATCCTCCTACCTGCATCTACTGCATGTTATGAGCCTTTAAACATCCAAGATGGCGGCTTATGGAAGCCGCCATCTTATCAGGCAGCCTGCAAACAGGAAGTGTCTTCTGAGTGTGCTGCTCTGCATTCTGGGATTGCTGACCTTTACCTGACCCCAGATCTGCTCTGTCTGAGCAAAGCACAGCTATAACCCTCCCCCCTGTACCTTATCCCACTCTCCTCTCCTCAGTAAGTGTGATGCTTCTGATTCAAGATGGCGGCGCCCGTATCCTAAATTCCTGAACAGAGTTGGAGCCCAGTGGGGGAAAGAATAATAAGTTAGTGACTAAAAACGTAAAATATATTAATTTTAGATGCTGGGGAACCGTTTTTTTAAGAGTTTGGGCTTTTCATTAAATCACGCTGAAGGTCCAGTTTAATTGTATATATTTTTCAGCGTTTGTATTATTGGCTGAAATTTGGTGCAGGCTGGGTGCGCACATGCATGTGGCCTTGCCAGATTGTTAGATCGAGATCAATTGAACTGACTTATCTGATTGGTCTGCTCTTTGATCCAGAATGTGGGGCTGGCCACATGTGTGTTGGCACCTGGTATCCGCGCTTTAGTCACCATAGAGTAATTCAGGTTAATTAATTGTTTGTGGGCATTAATTGCTCACTTACAATGATTATATCAAGTGTATTAGATTAAGCTATATCTATATATCTATATATCTATATATCTATATATCTATATATCTATATATATCTATATATCTATATATATCTATATATATCTATATATATCTATATCTCTATATATCTATATCTATATCTCTATATCTCTATATCTCTATATCTCTATATCTCTATATCTCTATATCTCTATATCTCTATATCTCTATATCTCTATCTAT
This sequence comes from Gastrophryne carolinensis, assembly GCA_027917425.1. Lineage (NCBI taxonomy): Eukaryota > Metazoa > Chordata > Amphibia > Anura > Microhylidae > Gastrophryne > Gastrophryne carolinensis. Next base: position 318,345,791 of record CM051239.1, read on the forward strand.
ATCTCTATATCTCTATCTATATCTCTATATCTCTATCTATATCTCTATATCTCTATCTATATCTCTATATCTCTATCTATATCTCTATATCTCTATCTCTATCTCTATATCTCTATCTATATCTCTATATCTCTATCTATATCTATATACCAGTGCTCTACTTAAAGCGGTCCTTCACTCTGAATAAGAGTCTATCTTATATGTTTTCCACACCCTGTACATACAGATTGCCCACATTGAAAAAATAATCCTGCCTGCATCTACTGCATGTTATGAGCCTTTAAACATCCAAGATGGCGGCTTATGGAACATCAGGCAGCCTGCAAACAGGAAGTGCCTTCTGGCTGTTCTGCTCTGCATTCTGCGACTGCAGACCTTTTCCTGACCCCCAGCTCTGCTCTGCCTTAGCAAAGCACAGCTATAACCCGCCCCCCTGTACTTTATCTCATTCTCCTCTCCTCATTAAGTGTGATGCTTCTGAGTCAAGATGGCAGCGCCCATATCCTAAAGTCCTATACAAAGTTGCAACCCAGTGGAGGAAAGAATAATAAGTAAGTGACTACAAACTTAAAATATATTAATTTTAGATGCTGGGGAATCATTTTTTAAGGGTTTGGGCTTTTCAATAAATCATGGTGAAGGTCCGGTTTAAGCTCAGTGTAGCCAGCATGAGATCAGCCTGATGAAGTGGGTGATGTGCCCACAGAACGCGTGGCTCCTGGTGTGGTAGGCGGTGGGGAGACTTCACACATGTTATTTTCATGATATCTTGGCTTTATTTCTGGTGATGTTTTTTGTGATAGAGTTGTGATATCTTTTGATTGGTATTGTGATCTATATCAGTGGCTCCCCTTTGGGATGCCTAAATAATATATACAGGTGATTATATTTTCATTGGTGAATAAAGTAGATTGATATGTTTACGAGTTGTTATGGTTGGGAATATTAATTCTTAATTGATTGTTCGACTAGTAGCACTTGCACTTTATAAATGCACTTTACAAATGTATGGATTTTGTAGTGATCCGGATCATAGGCAGGATTTGCACATGTTTAGTTGCACTGTTGGAACACTTTGTTGAAAGATTTAACACATATATCTAGGCATATCAATTAGTGTGGTGAGACTCTCCTCATCGCCTACTTACCTGCATGTTGGTTTGTCCTGTGTGTTATTGTCCCATTTATGTGTTTTTTAAGGGATTTTAACATGTTGAGTGTATTGTATGTAGTGATTATAAATATGTTATTAATAAAAATGTATTTTTTTGATTAATTCATGAGTTGAGAGTGCCTCCCTACATGCCTTTTTTTGTTCAGAGGAGACCGGAATGACGCCCAGGCATCAAGCTTGAGGAGTTGCAGTTATTGTAATATTATTTACAAAGATTGTGGCGTTAGAGAGGGGAGTGACATGGTGGGAAGATGACCAGTTCTGTTTTGTCCATGTTTAGTTTAAAGTGGACCAAAACACAGAATTTTGACTATCCTGGGTTTCTGTCTTTCCCCTGGGGCACCCCGATCAGGGGTGCCCTGCTGTGTGAAAACCCCCCAGATCGCGGATGCCAACTCACCTCTCCTCGGTCCTATGGCGCATGCGCGGCTGCTCGTCCAATCAGCGCGCTCGGAGCACACTGCTAGAGGCATAGCAGGATGTGGTTCGCACATGCGTCGTTGGACCGAGAAATAAAGTAAGGGTATGGGGCGACCTGGGGGGTTCACACAGGTGGGCATTCTGATTTTGGATGCCCCAGGGGGAGGGAATCGATCGGCCCAGGTATATTAAAGTCTCCCGGGCTGATCGGTGTGGATTTTGGTCCACTATAAAGCGGACCAAAACCAACCCTGGAGTCTGAGACTCCAAGGCAGACATACTCGCTCCCCCTGGAGCATCCAGATTCGGGATGCCCCACCGTGTCAAACCCCACAGGTCACCTGAAAACTCACCTTTGTTCCCGGTCCAACAGTGCATGCACGAGCAGCAGCCGCATTCCCCGCCATCCCTTTAGCAGGGCGTGTGCCCGCAAAAGGCATTTGAGAATGGAATATGCGAGCGCTCTCCGCGTTAAAGGGTAGTGGGGATGTGTGCGCCAGCATGCTCGGATCAGCTCACTTTAGACAAGCTCTTGGGTGAAGGGGCAGGAGCGGATCAGAGTGCGCTGAGCACGTGCCATAGGACCGAGGAAGGGCGAGTAAGACTGGGCAACCTGGGGGGGGGGGGGGTTTACACAGAGTGGTCGGAGTTCCCCAGGGGCAAAAATCCTGGGTTTGGCTCCACTTTAAAGTGGATGGAAACCAATTTCTGGGTCCACTGCTCATCTTTCGCCCCAACCGAGCAGCCAGGTGGTTGCTGTTGGCTCATACTTGGCAACACTTTTTGAGAGAGTCAAGTGGAGTTAAGCTACCGATAAAAAAATTTTGACTTGCCAAATCACTAATATCGCTTTAGAAGATCATTGGTGACGCAGTCCAAAGATGCTAGGGATGCGGCTGCCAATGTTTACATTGGCGAAGGAGCCAGGAAGGTTTGCGTCACCCGGGGACATGGGGACTGATTCACACAGCAGGGCCACATGTGTTGGGTTTTGTAATGCTTTAAAGAGCAGGCCACTCAGCCCGCTGGTTCTTACCAGAGTCTGAATGGGGCGACCTGGGGATACAAAGAGTGGGGCATCCCAATTTGGAATGCAGCCACTTAGAGGAACAATATCCAAAATGTGAAATTGGCTGTTTTGTTCCTCTTTAATGCACCTCTTGTATAGGAGGAGGTGCAGCCATTTCTTGCCCCCCATCAGGCAAGGTGTGAGGGCACACGGATTGGGGGGGGGGGGTAGGTAAGGATAATTTAGCGCCCGTTGACCATGGCCCTCCCTGTAATTATTATGCGTTCAGGTCTGCTTTAAGACTGGGACTGTTACACTAGTATCACTATTATTGTGGTGCCTCAAACCTACCTCACAGACATCGTGACGAAATTCCGCGAAGCCTCCTCGGACTGGCAAACTCCTCTCGCCACACGCGTTCTGCACACAGCGACAGTCATAGAGGAATACTGTGAGCGTAGAGCCGCCTTCTCCCGCCGCCATATTTCGGGTCGCCAAGCGAGAAAGCTCTGGAAACAGGAATGAGCGGCACCAGGTTCAAACATGGGGGCCGTGACGTCACATCCGCCGTGCACGCTGACTGAGGGAATAGAAACCAAAACATCAGTTCCGACACTGTGGAGAAGAGCGAGAGCCGGGAGGACGGGCGCTGAGGCTGCCAATATTGTTTCTAGATAAACCAGGCAGGACAATAGGATATGGTGTATGTCTATAAACTGGCCTGGCATTGGGGTTAATGGCAACCTGTGCAAAATATCAGCATGGTGCCTGTCAGACACAGACATCCCACTCGAAGGGAAAGAGATGGAGGAAATGTAGAAGGTAGACAGAAACAGAGGGAACCAGTAAATGAGAGGTGTAGAGGTGGATGGGGCAGAAGAAAGCAGAAATGCAGGAAATGAAAGGAAACTAGTTTGACATGGCTGACATAGGAAAGAATGAATAATAGTGGAAAAGATAGAGACGGACAGGTAGAAGGGGATTGCGGGAAAAGAGGAGGACATGTGGAAAGAGAGGAGGGAAGGTAAAAGAGAGGGATGGAAGGAAGGGGAGAAGAGAGGGAAAACAGAATTGTGGGATGGTAAAAAGAGAGGAAGGTGTAGAGCTGTGATACTCAATGACCGGGGTCTGAATGCAGACCTTGGCATCAGATTTCCGGACCCCTGCCCTGACAGCCCTGCACTCAGTTGCTTCTGTGTTGCCATGTTCTGTGCCGCTCCCTCCTTGATCGGCGATGTGGTGCTTAGTCTCCCTGCCAGTGTCATGGCTCCATGTCACCTAGCATTGCAATATAAAGTACTGCAGGGGTGGGAAGAGGCATTGCAAGGCACACACAAACTTTGTTTCTCAGTCTCTTTGCCCCATCCAATCCTCCACCTCTCACTGGATGCCTTTAAATGGACCTTTACAAAAAGTGGTTGAGTACCCTTGGTGTAGAGAAAGTGAAAAGACAGGGAGATGGAAGGAATGTGTCAAGAGGGGGGGAATAGGGGAAAATGGAAGAGAGAGATGGAATATAGAAAAGGGAGACAGCGAGTAGAAATGGGTAAGAGAAAGAGACATCGGCAAGGCAAAAAAGAAAAAGTAAAAAGGAGGGAAAGGGGAATTTGGTTGAGAGAGAGCTGAAGGTAAGATAAAAAGAGAGACAGACCTGTAGAAGATGGAAGAAGTAAGACTAAGGGTTAGTGAGGAAAAGAAATGAAAGATGGGGATACAGAAATAAAAAGATGGAGGGATTAGTAAAAAGAGAGACACTAATAACGGAGCTAGAGGTGAGCGAACATATTAAAAAAAGAGGCACGCTGAGCCAGTTGAGAACTTTCTTTATTAAAGAGAAACAAAGTGGTCAATTTCCTTTTTCCCAAGGTGTCCCAATTTGAGATGCTCAGCTTTGTGTAAGCTCCCTGCTGCGAGCCCGCCTGCATTTGTGCTAAGGAATCGCAGAAATAGTTTTCACTACAATCTCAGAGAATACACAGGATTTTGCACATCCTGGGTTTCGATCACTGTTCCCGGGACATCCCAATTTGGGATACCCCACTGTGTGAACCCCCCCCCCAGTTCACCGAGTCTGCTGTTCTCACAGTAGAAGCTTTCCAGCTATTGCTGCTCTGCACCCCATGAGGTTTGCCAGTGGTTAGTTGCAGGCAGGTGTGGCCTGAGAGTGATAGAAGAGTAGTGTGTAAGCCATGAGCTCTCATACAGCGGTGCGCTATGGGGGGAATTTCAGCACATCTCTTTTAGCAGATCATGGGCAGAATTGATCCGAGTGGAACTACAAGAAGTGTGGCCTAAGAAAGTATATGGTATCACAGTGCCACTTTTACATTTATTCTATGGGACACAGTGTTAATTTAGATATGTTTGAGTTAGGTTGATCAACTAAGGAGGACAAAATACTAGGTAGATTTGATCTGCCACTGGGATACATAAAGGAAAAATGTCCACATTCAATTGCATTATTTCCAATAGAACCTGACTGCAGGTAATAAAAACTGCTTACATTAAACACACGTTTGCTAACATAAGAAAAAAATACCTTGAAGACATTCTTTTGCCACAAAAAATTATACTTTGAAAATTGCCATTTAAAAGTGGACTTTCCCTTTAAACAAGACCTACGGTCGATTATGGCTGTTCTTTGCCACAGCAGTGTACAGGTGCATCCTAGATCAGGATGCCTCATCGTGCATCTGCATAATAGGTAGGCCCAACTCATTGAACCCATTTGACACAGCTACCCAGTCACATTCATGGTACAGTCTTGCACATTACAATGCAATTGGATGCCACAACTCGTGGGAGCTCCTCCATGCTCAGCCACAGATCATCCTGGGGATGGGAGCGCACACTTCTAGGGATGTGGCTGTTTGTGCTCCCCATGGAAGCAAATCAGAATGACATAGTCATGGCAAACGTCTCTGATTGGACAAAAGGCCACATGTGCCATTGGACAGGGTTATTATGGGTGATCTGGGGGGTTTCACACAGCAGAATAGTCCAAAACAGCATGCCCTGGGGGCCTGGAACAAAACACAGGATAGTCCAAATACCAGGTTTTGTTCTGCTTTAAAGAACACAGAAATGTCACTTTCCCATGTGTTGTTCCTCTCTGCACTGGCATCTCGAAATGGGATGGGGGGGGGTTCACACAGCGGGGTATCTCAATTCAGTCTTTTAAAGTGGACTAAAACTTACGCCAGGAATCTAATGCCCTGGGCATTCAAAATCGGGATGGCCCGCTGTGTGAAACCCCCAGGTCGCCCCATTTACTTACCTCGTTTCCCGGTCCAACGACACATGCACGAGCTGTGGCCGCATCCCACTATCTATTTAGCAGGGAGTGGACCCGCGCCAGGCATTTTTGGATGACACTCTTATACGTGCCATGGCACCGGAAAGAGGCGAGTTGGTCTCGGCGCCCTGGGGGGGTTTCTCGATCAGGGTGCCCCGGGGGGAAAGGACCAAAACCCAGGATAGTAAAAATCCTGGGTTTTGGTCCACGTTAAACTCCAGGGCCTTCCATATTCCTATTTAAAGTGGACCAAAACCCAGGATTTTGATTATCCTGGGCTTCGGTCCACTTCCCCAGGGCACCCCCACCCGCTATGGGAAACCCCCAGATCAACTCACCTCACCCCGCTCCTGCGGCGCATGCACGGCCGCTCGTCCAATCGGCGTGCTCAGAGACGCTGAGCTATGCCTGTCAAAGCGACGTCTTAGCTCAGCGGCTCCGAGCATGCTGGCGGGCACATCTCACGCTTCCCTTCTAACAGGGAGCACGCCAGCGCCGGCCGTGGGCACGCACCCAGCTAGAGAGAAGCGCGAGATGCAGCCCGCGCATGCGCCGTTGTACCGGGATTCAGGCAAGGTTTGCGGGTGTCCTGGGGGGTTTCACACAGCGGGGCATCCCGATTTTGGATGCCCTGCGGGGAGGGAATGGATCAGGCCTGGAATCTTATAGATTCCCAGGCCAATCCTGCTGGGTTTTGGTCCACTTTAAAGCACCTGTCCAGGCAAATAAAAAAATATAAATGCATCATAGTAAAAAAAGAAAAAATGATCATTGATTGATTTTAGTCAATTCCAAAAAAAACAAAAACAAGAAACGTTTATGTTTCCACCACTGCAGTGTAACTCGCACTTTTTGTCAGAAGGTGGCGCTGGGGTACAGCATACTTGTAAATGGGGGAATGAAATATGGAGCGGACCGGAAGAGCAGCCTGTACATTTGAGTGCGTTTAGAGGAATTTTCAGGCTGGTTTAAATGCAAATAAAAATGGCACCGGGGAGAAAGTTGAGGATGGCAGCTCAGTAGCGAGCGTGCAGGAGGCATGGCTGTGGTGGCTGAGAGCTCTGCAGGCTGGCTGCTGAATGAGCTGGCGCTGATCAATACGTGGTACCAGCCGCCTCCTCTAACTGCCGGGGAGAAGCCGAGGACGGGCTACTGGCTGAAGAAGGAGCTTTTCATGGTGACCAAACCTTACTATTCCCTGCAGCCCTCTGTGACAGCCAGTGACAGCGCCTCTGTGGACAGGCAGAATAGCGCCCCTAGCGGCGGTCGCACTACTAAGCAGGTAAATTAGACAAAAGGCACATGCCAATGACACCACTCTAATCCAGATGGCAATTTCCTGTGCAAGTCTACAAGTACAGCTCCTTATATTATGGCTCGAATAGTTATGCTGTGATTGCTTACCTGGACTCTTTTCAGGCATTGCAGATATTTTAAATGGCTAAAGGTAAAGCCTGTGCCTAATGCACAAGCAACCCCTGCAGAGCTCTGCCTCCTGTTCACTTTATATGACTACCTGGGGTGCCCTGTTGTGTGAAACCCCCTGTGATTGCAGCAAAGCTTACCTGGCAATCCCATGTTACCTGTCTGGCAATCCCGTGGCGCTTTGGTGGCTCGCAGCTGCATACCTCCCAAATGTCCCTCATTAGGCGGGGCTGTACCTCCTTTGAGTCCATGTACCCCTGTCCCTTGTTGTTCTCCCTAACATGCAGATCCACATCAATAAATGATGAATTCACCTATTGTAACAGTTACAACCTATCTCCTATCCATCTCTCAATGAGGGTGCGTGGCTGAACCAAAACCCAGGAGGTGAGTTTGTTCGGGTGACCTGGGGGGTTCACACAGCAGGTCATTGCAAGGACCAAAACCCAGGATTTTGACTATCTTAGCCCTTGGGGTACCCCTCTGTGTGAACCCGCCACAGGTCGCCCGAACAAACTCACCTCTTCCCGGTCCTACGACGCATGCGTGGCCGCCTGTCTAATCAGCGCGCTTGGATCAGCTCAAAGCCCTTCGCCTGGGAGCGAGCAGATCCAAGCACACTGACGGCAGCATCCCTGCTACAACAGGAAGCTTGCCCGCGCTGGCCATTCACAAATGCCTGGTGTGGGCACGAGGGATAGCGGGGATGCGGTCGCCAGTGTGCTCGGATCTTCTCGCTCCTGGGCGAAGGATCCGAGTTCGCTGATTGGACGAGTGGCGATGCATGCTTCGTAGGACCGGGAAGGAGGGTGAGTTTTCAGGCGACCTAGGAGGTTTCACACAGCGGGGCATCCCCGATCAGAGTACTCCGGGGTGAGCGAGTATGCCTGCCCGGGAGTCTTAGATGCCAGGGTGGGTTTTGGTCCTCTTTAACAATTGTCCTTTTCCACCTTGAAAAGTTGAAAGGTATGTAGCTGAAGTGCACGTCAGTGTCAGCCGTTCAGATAGGCTGGGGGTGGGAGTGCGCCTCAGACTGCAGGGGAACTGGGGATGCGGCCAGTGGGCATGCTTTTGTCACCACAGCCATAGTGGAAGAAGGATACCTGCAGGTATTCTGAGTGAGGGCCATTTGGATGAAGACAGGGGGAGCAAAAATGCATTTAGATTTGCTTTAAAATAGCCCCAAATCAGAGATTTTTAATTTAGTAGGTTTTCATCTTTTTGGATTTTGCATGCCCCTCTATGTGACCCCCCCCCCCTCCCCCGATCTCCATCCCCACTAAAACTGGTTGGCGTTCCAATAGCGGAGCGAAGTCTGCTGGTTGGCTCTGCTATTGGAACGCCAACCAGTTTTTTCTTCTCTCCTCTTGTCGGCTAAGGAACGATTGGAGCAGAGCATGCAGATGGCCACATGCCCGCTAGCTGTGCCATACACAACTGCCTGGGGCTGGTCCCCACTTGGCTAAAGGACTAGAGGAGCACAGCCTGTACATGCACCATTGAATCAGCAAATACATTTTACTGGGAAATTAGGAAGTTTCACACAGTGAAGCACTACAAATCCATGGGGTCCCTGGAAATGTCTCCTGCCACATTTGAGATCAGTCAATGGAGTGGAAAAACATGTTGCTTTTCCTGACCACTGTGGAACCAGGGGCCCAGGTAGGGGTCTCTAGTCCCATGCTGCATGGCTGCTTGTCAGTAATCGTCACAGTAGGGGCCACATCGGTGTAAGTTCAGAGTTAGGTATAGAAAAAAAATGTAATTTGCTCTTTGTCTGTCTGGTTATTTTTACATTTAATCCTTTGTGAACTGGTAAAGGGCCCATGAGACCCCTATACCAGTTCACAAGGCTTGAAGTGCTGGTAAGTCACCTGTGGCAATGGAGTGACTTGCCATTAACCCTTCGGTCCCATTACCTGCCTCCCCAAAGCTCGGGGTGGGGCACATGAGCCTGTGACCCGCGAAGGCTATGTGGGCCTGTAGTAGTGGGCGCAATTGGCAAGCATCTGGAGATACAATATGTATCACAATACACGTATGACGATACAATATATCCCAATTCTGTCTCAAAGATGATATATTGCGATTAAAAATAAAAAAACACAGGAAAAAAAAAAAAAATGATATATATATTGTAAGCGGGCAAACAATCAGCAGTGACGACAATGGATTTGAACGGCAAAACGGCTTTTATTCAGCAAAGTTCAGTAGTTAGTCCAAAGGTTGCAGCATAAATGCAGAAAGCAAAAACGGTTACTTCACCAACCAAATAGTCCTGAGCTGGGTACTCCCACAAGCTGATCAATTCCAGTCCACTTTACAGGGCGTATCAGCCCTCTGCTCAATGTCCAATGCTATCCTTCACCACGGTGCAGCTCAGCCTGGGCTCACTCCAACAGGCTGGTCATCAACAAAGGAAAGGCCGTGTGCTCTGTTCTTATAGAGCAGGGGTGGGCAATTATTTTTTCCATGGGGCCACATGAGAAACTAAAAATATTGTGGAGGGCCGCTGAGCTATGGGCGTCTAAGCGACGTCTAAGCTCAGCGGCTCTGAGTGCGCTGGCGGCTGCATCTCGAGCTTCCCTCTAACAGGGAGCGCGCCCGCGCCCTGCTAGAGGGATAGCGGGCATGCGGCCGCAGCTCGTGCATGCGCCGTTGAACTGGGAAAGAAGGTGAGTTTATGGGCGACCTGGGGGTTTCACACAGTGGGGCATCCCGATTTTGGATGCCCCGCGGGGAGGGGATCTATAAGATTCCCAGGCTGATAAAGCAGGGTTTTGGTCCACTTCAAACGTTCTGATGTGATAATTTCCCAGCCAATCAGAGAAGCCCTTGGCTTCTGGCAGTCTGGAAGGAGAGCTCATATCAGCTGGGGCAAAGTGTAAGAATGGTGGGCAGCAGGAAGGGGGCATGGTGAGAGCATGATGGACAGCAGGAAGGGGGCATGCTGAGAGCATGGTGGGCAGCAGGAAGGGGGCATGCTGAGAGCATGGTGGACAGCAGGAAGGGGACATGGTGAGAGCATGGTGGGCAGCAGGAAGGGGGCATGCTGAGAGCATGGTGGACAGCAGGAAGGGGACATGGTGAGAGCATGGAAGGGGGCATGGTGAGAGCATGTGGACAGCAGGAAGGGGGCATGGTGAGAGCATGTTGGACAGCAGGAAGGGGACATGGTGAGAGCATGGAAGGGGGCATGGTGAGAGCATGTGGACAGCAGGAAGGGGGCATGGTGAGAGCATGTGGACAGCAGGAAGGGGGCATGGTGAGAGCATGTGGACAACAGGAAGGGGACATGGTGAGAGCATGGTGGACAGCAGGAAGGGGACATGGTGAGAGCATGGTGGACAGCAGGAAGGGGGCATGGTGAGAGCATGTGGACAGCAGGAAGGGGACATGGTGAGAGCATGGTGGACAGCAGGAAGGGGGCATGGTGAGAGCATGGTGGACAGCAGGAAGGAGGCATGGTGGGCAGCAGGAAGGGGGCATGGTGAGAGCATGGTGGACAGCAGGAAGGGGACATGGTGAGAGCATGGTGGACTTCAGGAAGGGGGCATGGTGAGAGCATGGTGGGCAGCAGGAAGGGGGCATGGTGAGAGCATGGTGGACAGCAGGAAGGGGGCATGGTGAGAGCATGGTGGACAGCAAGAAGGGGGCATGGTGAGAGCATGTGGACAGCAGGAAGGGGGCATGGTGAGAGCATGTGGACAGCAGGAAGGGGGCATGGTGAGAGCATGGTGGACAGCAAGAAGGGGGCATGGTGAGAGCATGTGGACAGCAGGAAGGGGGCATGGTGAGAGCATGTGGACAGCAGGAAGGGGACATGGTGAGAGCATGTGGACAGCAGGAAGGGGACATGGTGAGAGCATGGTGCACAGCAGGAAGGGGGCATGGTGAGAGCATGTGGACAGCAAGAAGGGGGCATGGTGGGAGCATGTGGACAGCAGGAAGGGGACATGGTGAGAGCATGTGGACAGCAAGAAGGGGGCATGGTGAGAGCATGGTGGACAGCAGGAAGGGGGCATGGGGAGAGCATGTGGACAGCAGGAAGGGGGCATGGGGAGAGCATGTGGACAGCAGGAAGGGGGCATGGTGAGAGCATGTGGACAGCAGGAAGGGGGCATGGTGAGAGCATGTGGACAGCAGGAAGGGGGCATGGTGAGAGCATGGTGGACAGCAAGAAGGGGGCATGGTGAGAGCATGTGGACAGCAGGAAGGGGGCATGGTGAGAGCATGTGGACAGCAGGAAGGGGGCATGGTGAGAGCATGGTGGACAGCAAGAAGGGGGCATGGTGAGAGCATGTGGACAGCAGGAAGGGGGCATGGTGAGAGCATGTGGACAGCAGGAAGGGGGCATGGTGAGAGCATGTGGACAGCAGGAAGGGGACATGGTGAGAGCATGGTGGGCAGCAGGAAGGGGACATGGTGAGAGCATGGTGGACAGCAGGAAGGGGGCATGGTGAGAGCATGTGGACAGCAGGAAGGGGGCATGGTGAGAGCATGGTGGATAGCAGGAAGGGGGCATGATGAGAGCATGTGGACAGCAGGAAGGGGACATGGTGAGAGCATGGTGGGCAGCAGGAAGGGGGCATGGTGAGAGCATGTGGACAGCAGGAAGGGGGCATGGTGAGAGCATGTGGACAGCAGGAAGGGGGCATGGTGAGAGCATGGTGGACAGCAAGAAGGGGGCATGGTGAGAGCATGTGGACAGCAGGAAGGGGGCATGGTGAGAGCATGTGGACAGCAGGAAGGGGACATGGTGAGAGCATGTGGACAGCAGGAAGGGGACATGGTGAGAGCATGGTGGATAGCAGGAAGGGGGCATGATGAGAGCATGTGGACAGCAGGAAGGGGACATGGTGAGAGCATGGTGGGCAGCAAGAAGGGGGCATGGTGAGAGCATGTGGACAGCAGGAAGGGGGCATGGTGAGAGCATGTGGACAGCAGGAAGGGGGCATGGTGAGAGCATGGTGGACAGCAAGAAGGGGGCATGGTGAGAGCATGTGGACAGCAGGAAGGGGGCATGGTGAGAGCATGTGGACAGCAGGAAGGGGACATGGTGAGAGCATGTGGACAGCAGGAAGGGGACATGGTGAGAGCATGGTGGGCAGCAGGAAGGGGACATGGTGAGAGCATGGTGGACAGCAGGAAGGGGGCATGGTGAGAGCATGTGGACAGCAGGAAGGGGGCATGGTGAGAGCATGGTGGATAGCAGGAAGGGGGCATGATGAGAGCATGTGGACAGCAGGAAGGGGACATGGTGAGAGCATGGTGGGCAGCAGGAAGGGGGCATGGTGAGAGCATGTGGACAGCAGGAAGGGGGCATGGTGAGAGCATGTGGACAGCAGGAAGGGGGCATGGTGAGAGCATGGTGGGCAGCAGGAAGGGGGCATGGGGAGAGCATGTGGACAGCAGGAAGGGGGCATGGGGAGAGCATGGTGGATAGCAGGAAGGGGGCATGGGGAGAGCATGGTGGACAGCAGGAAGGGGGCATGGTGAGAGCATGTGGACAGCAGGAAGGGGACATGGTGAGAGCATGGTGGACAGCAGGAAGGGGGCATGGTGAGAGCATGGTGGATAGCAGGAAGGGGGCATGGTGAGAGCATGTGGACAGCAGGAAGGGGACATGGTGAGAGCATGGTGGGCAGGTACATGGTGAAAAAGAGACAGCAGGCAGGAAGGGAAAACACAAGCAAACTACATAATCTTTCTGAGCAGACTTACTGATGCTCTGGAGCCCCTACTCTGTCCTTCCAAAGTCCCCAGGTCTCTATCACCTGCTCATCGGGTCTGGCTTCCTCAGAGGAAGGGAGAATGTGCCAGACCCGACGAGCCGAGCGGCCGATCAGCTGCTGCTTAACCTAAGCCTCTCACACTGTACACAGGCGATCACCTAAGTTAAGCAGCAGCCGATTGGCCACTCGGCTCGTCGAGTCTGGCATGTTTTCCCTTCCTCTGCGTCTCTTACTGGCCAGCTCAGCCCGGGCCGGTAAGAGCCTAGCAAAGGGCCGTAAATTGCCCAGGTCTGTTATAGAGGCTTCCTCTGTAATCAGCGTGCACACTTGTGGAGGCCTTAGAACATGTAACAACCCGTTATGGAATTGGGGAAGTGACCCGGGTCCTGAAAACCCGGGCCAGATTGTGCTTTATACAACCAAGCAGGGAAGAAACAGACATTTTGATACAATTTACCACAATATATATATATATATTTTTTTTTTAATTTTTTTTTTAATACATGCCTCCCATCTATCCTGGAGCACTGTGTCCCACGCTGATCACTTTGGCTTCTTCTCTCTTGCTGCTGCTGGAAGCCTTTTGTACCTACTGGGTGACAGGTAACACAGGGTGAATTTCCAGGGAGGGGACCCCATTTTTGGGTGGAAGGGTTAAAAATCCCCCCCAAGCTGCCCCCGCCATCATTGCCACCTCTCTTGCATCGGGAGGGGGGGCGATGGTCCTCTGCCTCTCGGGCCGTTGTACTACCCCCCGCCTTAGAGTCCCGGAGCAGCCCGGGTGGGGGGGCGCAGAGCTCGCATCCTCCCAGTTCCTCGCCGCGGAAGCCGGGGTCTCCCTCGCGCGCCCGCACTGTACCCTTGGACGCATCAGAGAAGTCCCCCTCGGGCCCTACAGGCAAGCCCTCTCGGCAGCAGCAATCATATTCAGGGCGCCTCACCCTCATTCGTCTCAGATAACCGAGAATTCCCGCAAATCTTTGAAGAAACCCCTTTATCGGGCTATAGTGATCTATCTCAGCCCTTGGTGGGGGATGCCTTGGAGGGGGACCCTTGCAGCCTACAGGGGACCCCGCACCCAGCTGACCCAATTGTGCGAGATGAGCTTCTCCTGGCGAAATTTAAACTCCTGCTGCAACATGAATTGGCCGCTGCAGTGTCCCAGCTTTCCGCCAGCTTTGCCAGCGACATCAGAGACCTGGGAGATCGGACCAACACTCCGGAGGAGAGGGTAGATGAAATTGTGACGGTCCTGGAGTCCGGTGAATCTGCTACAGGGGCCATGCGTGACGAAGTGACCCTTCTACAACAAAGATTAGAAGATCTTGAAAACAGATCCAGGAGAGAAAACGTCCGGATCCGGGGTCTCCCGGAATACATGGAAGACGTTCCCGCCACAGTCACAGCGCTACTTCAGGAACTGCTTCCCTCCATGCCGATTGACCGCTTGGAATTGGATAGAGCACACAGGGCCCTGGGCCCAAAGAGATCGGATGGTCGCCCAAGGGACATCGTCATTAGGCCTACTTTTTACCGCACGAAAGAGGCCATTTTGCAAGCCTCTAGAGGTGAAGCCAATCTGTCCTTTCAAAATCATGCCTATCAGATATACCCTGATGTTGCTCCCCAGACACTCCAGCGTCGGCGAGAGCTGAAACCGGGGCTGGGCGTTTTGAAATCGCATAATATCAGGTACCGATGGGGATTCCCCTTTAAGTTGATGTTCTCCCATGCGGGTCGCCAATGCGCCGCTGGCTCCCTGGAGGAGCTGCTGGGCCTCATGTGGGAGCTTCATTTGCCCCTGGCAGAGCCACTCGCTGAGTCGCCCGGCTGGGCGGTCCAGCGGGTGCCCAGACGCCAGCCTTTGCGGCCCATATGGGAGAAGGTCCGGCCGCGGAGGAGACGGCACCGGGGGGTGGATCGTCCTCCCGGTCCCTCCTCTGACCCGGGTTGAGGTCGCCTGGCCTCGGCCTGGGTTCAGGTTTAATGTTGAGGCGCCCTCCCCCTGCTTACTATAAGGGGAATCAACGAGCGTAAATTTGTTGCCTGAGTTAACCTCTTTGAGCCTTCCGGCCCCTTGTACTGTTGTTGGTTACTTAATTTATGCAGTTTATTCCTGTATTCTGAAAACAATAAGGTTAGCGTTGTTCTCTTTCGTGTTCGGGCCGGACCTAGCATGTCTTGGGGTATGGGGGAGCCGGCGGATTCTGGCCCCTGGAGTGCTGGTGACGCCTTGGGCTGGGGCCTGAGATTGGGGGGGCGGTCCCCTTCCTGGCCCGGTGCGTGAGCGTCTCTTCACCGTGGGCCCGCGGCGGGTTGTGACTTCTGGCTTTTGGTCCCCTGGGGCCCTTGGTGGCGGGATGTGGATCTGTTTGGGTTTATGCAATTGGCCCCCCTCCCCTCTTGGGGGGTGAGCCGACACTCTTAGTGCCCGGTCCTTTCTCCCTTCCTCCCTAGGCAAAGTGCTGGTAGTCACTAATTTCCGTTAACCGCCACTTTGAAGCGGGGTGATAGTCTGCGCCCCTGTGAACTACCCCCCACACATTTCAAGTTGGCTCGCATTGGGGTATTCCTATCCCCAGTGGTTGAGTCGCCCTCCGCCATGGCAGAAAACCTTTGGGCCACTACGGGCCTAGTGTGCTACGTTGGGCTTTGGTTCATGCTATTTAGATTGTTTGTTAAGTGTAGAGTGTTTAGAATGTTAAGTTTTTTTAAGTTTTCTAATGTTTATTATTAATGTCCCCCTTCCTTCCCCCCCCCCCACCTACCACCCCCCTCCTCCCTAGTCCCCTCACGTCTAGCCCGCCTTTTTTCTCTACTCATGGATTAACTCTATCCAGATGGTGAGGCTAACGGTTAAATTAATTTCCCATAATGTCCAGGGGTTCAACAGTCCTGTTAAGAGGAATAAGGCCTTTCATTATTACAAATCATGCAAGGCGGATATACTTTTCCTTCAGGAGACCAGGTTCTCAACTCACTCTAAACCAAAGTATCTGAGTCATCACTACCCCGTGTCCCATATGGCGTGTGCTAGATAAAAGAAAAGGGGGGTGCTGATAGCTTTTAGTAAAAACCTTCCCATTGTCTGTTCTAAGGAAATCATTGACCCAACCGGTAGGTTTGTTTTGCTGCAGGTGAGATATTGATCTCACTCTAGTGACGTACTATGCACCTAATTCCTTCCAGACACGCTTTCTTAAACACTTGCTGACAGTTGTCCGGAATAACACCAAGGGCATCCTGATAGTGGGCGGGGATTCAAATATGGTGGTGAATCCTAAGGGAGATAGACAGAGGACGGGCCACCCCGTGAATGTGATGCAGGGATCAGATCCTCACTCTGTTGCTTCTGGTGATCTTCTGCACACCCATGGTCTCTGCGATGTCTGGAGGGAAAAAAACCCACTAAAGATTTCACATTCTATTCTAATCCTCACGGGTCTTTCTGCAGGATCGATCACATTTTTGTCCCCCAGGCTATTCTCCCAGCTGTTGTTAACTCCAGAATCTACAACTTGACCTGGTCTGACCATAGCCCGGTGATGGCGGCCGTTGATCTGCTGGTTCCAACCAGGCGCTCTTTTAACTGGAGACTCAATGATTCCATCCTTTGCACTCCAGATACCTGCTCAAGGATCCGTGAGGCCCTTAAAGAATACTTCACATTGAATTTTGAGTCTGTCCGCTCTCCGATTACTCTCCGGGAGGCCCAAAAAGTTGTCATGCGAGGTAACATTATAGGCATAGCTTCCCTTAGGAAAAGGGAGAGGCAGAAGCGACTGAAGGAACTGACGTTGAGATATGAGCAGGCTGAGTTGCGCTGGAAGAGAGCCCCGAACTCTAGGAATAAGAAAACTGTAGATAGCCTTAGGACGGAACTCAACATGCTCCTGGATGAGCAGGCTGAAAAAAGGCTTCGCTGGGCCAGGCAAAAATTCTACGCTAGGGGCAATAAGCCTGACACCATGATGGCCCGGAAGCTGCGAGCCACTGTTCTCGATCGGCGGCAGCCAATAAAGCTTAAACTTTACTCGGGTTCCGTCACGGCCAACCCTGACAAGATTGTTGGTGCCTTTCGAGAATTCCTTTCGACGTTGTACTCTGCTCCTTCAAGAGCCGACAATGCCGACCTCGAGAAATTATTCGAGCATGTCGAGTTACCAACCATCGCTCCGGATCATTTAGATCTGATGGACTCCCCTATAACACCCCAGGAGATACTTTTGGCCATTAAGTCTACCAAAACCTCTAAAACCCCAGGGCCCGATGGGTTCAGTGGCCTTTATTACAAGAAATTTGCATCCCTTCTGGCTCCCCATTTGGCCAACCTCTTCAATGCCATGTGCGCGGAGTCATCCCTGGGCCCGAGCGCACTACTGGCAGATATTTGCATGATACCTAAGCCCGACAAAGATAGTCTGTCAATCCCTAATTACAGGCCGATATCCTTAATCAACACCGATGTGAAG
This sequence comes from Gastrophryne carolinensis, assembly GCA_027917425.1. NCBI lineage: Eukaryota > Metazoa > Chordata > Amphibia > Anura > Microhylidae > Gastrophryne > Gastrophryne carolinensis. The sequence continues at coordinate 318,363,321 of CM051239.1, forward strand.
TTGTTGGCCAAGGTGCTGGCAGGTAGACTGAATAAATTTCTAGAGGGTATTATACACAGGGATCAGGTGGGTTTTGTACTGTCCCGGCAGGCAGGGGACAATGTCAGGAGGGTCGCCCATCTGGTTCATCACGCCCGGCTTTCCTGTTGTCCCTGGATATACAGAAGGCTTTTGATACTATCTCATGGGACTACCTGCTCTGGGTCTTACAGAAATGGGGTTTTGGGCAGAGATTTTTGGACTGGATCAAGGCTCTCTATGACGCCCTGACAGCACGGGTAAGATACCTGGGCTTTACTTCTGAGTCATTTCGTATTTTTAGGGGTACTAGGCAAGGTTGCCCCCTCTCCCCGATTCTCTTCATGCTGGCCCTGGAACCCCTGGGTATAGCAATAAGGCAAAACCCGAATGTCAAGGGGTTGGAGGTTGCGAGAATTCACCACAAGGCTCTTTTTTGCAGATGATGCCATACTGGCGGTCACGCAACCTATCACCTCCCTTCCAAACCTATACGCTATTTTGGATCTATTTGCCCGCATCTCTGGCTTGATTATAAATAGTTACAAGTCTCGGCACTTAATATTTCCCTGATGCCTGAGTTGGTGGTTCAAATTAAAGCAAGTTTTCCCTTTAGATGGTCGACGGAACCGCTTCTGTACCTGGGGGTACGTATCCCGGCGAGATATGAGGACCTCTACGAGGCTAACTATCCACCCCTATTTAGATCCATGATGCGGTTGCTTGAAACCTGGATGCCGTATCCACTCTCTTGGATGGGTCGTATCAATGCAGTTAAAATGTCTATCCTCCCCAAACTTCTATACTTTTTAGAACGCTGCCAGTACCGATCCCATCCTATAGGCTGCGTGCAATGCAGAAGAGAATATCGACCTTCATTTGGGCTGGTGCGCGCCCGCGAGTACCTAGGCGTACAATGCTCTGCCATAAGTCTTCAGGAGGACTTGGGGTCCCTAATGTTAGTATGTATTATACGGCATCCCAGATAGCCCAGCTGATTCCCATGCACTCCCTCTCAAAGCCTCCCCTCTGGAACTTCTTGGAACTTCCGAACTGCTCGCCAGCCCCTATAGATGGCCTGCTCTGGATGGACCCGGCGTTTAGACCTAAGACACTTAGTCCCCTGATGAGGCATTCACTCTCGGTGTGGGGACTCAGTAAAATACTCTGCCTCCCTGATGTCTCCTCACGCCCCTTTAGTGCATCTCTGGGGTAACCCGACCTTCCCCCCGGGCATGGAAAATAGACTAGCTTTCAAGTGGTGGGTGGACCATGGGATAACTAGGGTGCTGGACCTTCTCTCGGAGGACAGGATTATGCCTTTTAGTTCCCTGAGAGAAAGGTATGATGCCCCCCAAGGTTTCTTCTTTCAGTACTTACAATTAAGACACTGGCTGTCTCCCTTAACTAGATTGGGGTCGCCCTTCCGGAGATGAACCCTCTTTGAGAGGGTCTGCGGGGAGGATCCATTTTGCAGGGGGGCAATATCCATGTTATATTCTATGCTGAATGCCATAGGGATAGGCACACATGTGCACATGGAAAGGTGGGAGCGAGATTTGGGCCCATGCCGCTCTGAAGGGGGGTGGACGGAAATCTGGAATGCCGCTTCCTCATGCTCCATAAATGTTTTGACAACTGAGGTGGCCTATAAAGTTCTATACCGCTGGTACCTGGTGCCAAGTCACCTTGGCAAAATGTTTCCGGGGCAGGCCAATACTTGCTTCAGGGGCTGCAGTGTAGAGGGCTCCTTTTTGCACACTTGGTGGACATGTCCCATGCTGACCTGTTTTTGGTCTCAAGTATATACAAGAATATAAGATAGCCGGCAAACTATTCTGGACGACCATCAAAAAGGGCCCCTGGGTGGCCCTTCTCCACTGTAGACCCCCAGAGCTCAGTAAAAAACAGAACAAGCTATTTGTATACCTGCTTTTGGCGGCCAAGCAAACCATTGCCAGAGGGTGGAAGAAGCAGATTGTTCCGCTGTCGGAGGTGTCGTCTAGGATGAATGGGAGGCTCTCAAGCATCCTGGCCGACACCCAGGACAAGTTCCTCTCCATTTGGGAGCCTTGGATACAATATGCCTGGCCTGATGCGCCAGTGGGTATGCTAAACTAGGTGACCTATGCGGGCTAGATCGCGAGGCCCCCCCCCCCGATTCCCTCCCCTCATCCCCCCTCGTCCCTGTTCCACCTTACCCCCCTTTCTTCTTCCTAAACCATCCCACTCACCCTTACCCTGTGTGTTTCCCTCCCCATTTGTTCCTTGTGTTTTGCTGCTCTCTTGGCGGCCTCCCCTGGGCCCTGGATACGGGTGTGCCCCGCGGCTGCTGGTGCCCTGGCTTGGTAGGGCCGGGCTGAGCGGCGGGGGGTGTGCTGAGGTGAGATGACAGGAGTGTCCGCTTGAGATTGCTTCCCCCGACGTAGGAGACGATATGAATAAAAACTCAATACTGGCAGACATTCATACAATAATCGCTTATTTATGCCATAATTATACTGCAATTGTACTGTTACTTACCATTAGGAAGGCCAAAGATGCTGAGTTTTTTCTTGGTTAATAAAGTGGTGTATTGTTGCATGCTCTGTAACGTTTGCCTCCCCTGCGCGGGATGGATTTCTGCCTGCCTGATCACCAGTACCTGTATCGCTTCTTTTTCCTGAATAAAAAATATTGATGGAAAAAAAAATTGTGTGAGGTCCCCCTTACCCAGCATAACCAGCCCAGGCACCAACTTTGGGGGCTTGTAGAACAGGGAGCAGGGGCCAGCTTTGGTGGCACCTGGCCCTGCAGGCTACAAGCCGGCACAGCCTAATAGCCCCGGGCTAAGAGTTAACAGTAAAAAAAAAAAACACTACACATAAGAAAAGAATACATTTATTTAAAAATTTTTTTTTTTCTTTACTCACCTCCGATTGTCAGCTTCTCTGTCCCTCGCCGATCCGATGACAGATACAGAGATCGCTGGAGGCAGGGGATCAGAGGATCCCCTCTCCCTCTCCTCTGTTCGGCGATTGCCGCATCTGACAGCTGTACCACCAGGAGAGGGATGACGACCACAGGGCACAGGGCTAGTCGTAAAGATGGTGGCGGGGGTGATATGTGTTATTTTTTGTGTTATAAAGCCCTATTTTCAGTTTGGGGGGTCTCCTGGGCTGGAATGAGGGGGCTACTGATGGATATGTGGTACTGTCGGGAGAAATGGGGCTTTTACGTGCAATATAGTTTTCTTCAATAATTTTTTTTTAATTTAAAATAAACAATCTATAATTCAGTCAATATTCTATAATTTTCCCAGAAATTCCTGCAAAAAAACTCAAACCAAAACCAAGTGCCCAGATACTTAGCTGTTCCAGGCCTCATCTGCAGACTCGCAGCCAGCGCTGATAGGCGAGCATCACCGTGAGCAGCCTATCAGCGCAGCTGGAAATCTCTGGAATGTCCTGCAAAAATCACAGTTAAACGTGTTTAGCGAAAAAAATTGGCCTGGCAACAGAGGGTGACCTAATCTCCAGGTAGGCTGGAAGTTAAAGAAACCTTTCATGTGAGAAATATTAATGCAGCCATTGCTGACTTTCCTGTGGAAAAAAAAAGTGGTGAGTGGTTCCCTGAAGATATGATAACTATAGGCTGAGTCACACACTGTAATCTTTCTCAAAAAAGTGGTGACAAGATACTTTTATATTATTATCATTATTGTTATATTATTTACAAGGTAATCTTGTAACATTCATTTATTTATTCTTGCAGAAACGAAAAAGATCACACACTTTAAATCAAGGTGAAGTGGACGCGCTGGAGTACCACCAGAGGGTAACAAGATTTTTCTAAAATAACCGTGTAATGGAAAACCATTTAGATAAATATAGAGGGATCGCGTGCATCATGAATATAACATTCTGAACAATTACTTCCCAATTTCACTTTACAGTTGAACTCGATTTTCTAAAGTCTCTAAAAAAGGATAGTTCTCATCTTTCTTCTCATTTCTGCCCTAGAATGTTGTTATTCATATTTACAGGTACATGTACAGTACTTTCAGCCTGAACTTTAAAGGAACGCTATAGCAAAAAATGGTCCCAAGCATGTATGCTTGATAGAAAGAAGGGTTTACTTACAACAGGGGTGTAAGGGCCACATTGTCTTATTGTTTCACTTCACGGGGTCGCAATTAAAAAGTCGCAGACACAAACACAGTTTACTGCTGGAAAGTTGTAACATGCTTTTATATATATGCAGAGGGGAGCATATGTTGGCATGGGTTCCGTGGAAAGAAGGGGCAGGGGTGAGGGGAAAAAGATGAGGTGAGGCAGGAAGGGGTGGGCAGAGGGGAGGCAGGAAGGGGGGGTGGGCAGAGGGGAGGCAGGAAGGGGGGGTGGGCAGAGGGGAGGCAGGAAGGGGGGGTGGGCAGAGGTGAGGCAGGAAGGGGGGTGGGCAGAGGTGAGGCAGGAAGGGGGGTGGGCAGAGGTGAGGCAGGAAGGAGGGTGGGCAGAGGTGAGGCAGGAAGCGGGGGGCAGAGGTGAGGCAGGAAGGGGTAGGCAGAGGTGAGGCAGGAAGGGGTAGGCAGAGGTGAGGCAGAAGTGGGGTAGGCAGAGGTGAGGCAGAAGTGGGGTAGGCAGAGGTGAGGCAGAAGTGGGGTAGGCAGATGCGACATGGGAAGAGGTGATGTAGTAACTAGTAAGAGGTGAGGTGGTAAGAGGTGAAGTGAGTAGAACTAGTAAGAGGTGAAGTGAGTAGAACTAGTAAGAGGTGAGGTGGTAAGAGGTGAAGTGAGTAGAACTAGTAAGAGGTGAAGTGAGTAGAACTAGTAGGAGGTGAGGTGGTAAGAGGTGAAGTGAGTAGAACTAGTAAGAGGTGAGGTGGTAAGAGGTGAAGTGAGTAGAACTAGTAAGAGGTGAAGTGAGTAGAACTAGTAAGAGGTGAAGTGAGTAGAACTAGTAAGAGGTGAAGTGAGTAGAACTAGTAAGAGGTGAGGTGGTAAGAGGTGAAGCAAGTAGAACTAGTAAGAGGTGAGGTGGTAAGAGGTGAAGTGAGTAGAACTAGTAAGAGGTGAAGTGAGTAGAACTAGTAAGAGGTGAAGTGAGTAGAACTAGTAAGAGGTGAGGTGGTAAGAGGTGAAGTGAGTAGAACTAGTAAGATGTGAGGTGGTAAGAGGTGAAGTGATGGTGAAAGGGGTGAGGCTGGAAAAAGGGAGCAGGGGAAATGTGAGATGAATGGAAATGTGGTGGGAAGAGGTGAGATGGCTAAAGGTGAGATAAACAGGTGTGGTGACTTGAGGTGGGGAGAGCAGAGGTGAGGCAGGAACAAATGAGGTGGGAAGAAGTGAGCAGTGGTGGGTGAGGTAAAAAGACGTGAGGTGAGTAGAGGTGGTGCAGGCAGAGGTTCTCAGGGCCTCACCTGACAACCGTGTGGGCTGTGGGTTGTGCATCTCTGACGTATACACCCTAAATCAAGTAATTTCACCCAAGCCTGTTTTAATGGAAGAAAGAAGAATCGGGGTGACAGGTTTTTAAAGCACCATTCTTCTACTTGTGCGTAGATGCTTTTACCCATCATGCAAAGCGTTGGGCCGACATTTAGACTAGGTAAAGAGAAACAAAACCGACACTAAGGTCTCCAATTCGAGATGCTCTAATATGTGAAATAGGTGGATCGTTGTGGAACTTTTATTTCCGGTGCATCCCTCCAGCTGAGGCGCTCTTGCACCAGGGTTATTTGAGTGGGCAGCACAGTCGCTTGCAGCCAAAGAGAAGCTGCTGTAGGGTGGGACCTGCAGCTCCCCTTTCACCCAACTTTCTATGTCGTCATCAATATGCACTGTATAGACAGCTGATTAGAGTATAGCGCACATGTGTGCCATGGGATTGCCAGCAAGGTAAGAATACAATCATCCCTAGGAGGTTACACATGGTGGGGGCATCCCAAACCCAGGAGACTTAAAACCCCAGGTTTTGTTCCTCTTTAATGCTACGTATCCCCACAGACATAGAGCAGATCACCCCTGTAAAAATGGAATGGGAAGCTCCAAGACATGTTACCCCTGAATTTTATTTATCCTGGGAGAAAAAAACTAATACTTGGCAGGATTCGCGGTGTGTAAGTAGCTCCTCCTCTCATTCTCTCTGTTCATTTGAATTTTTAATACTTTGTGATACACCTCATTTAATTTGAAATTAATCAGAAAACTTTCCTTTGGAGTTTTGATGGTCTACTTATTGCTGAAACTAAAATTAGGAATGGGGCCTTTAAAGAAGAACAACACTCGTGATTTTTCACTCTTCTGCCTATTGTTCCTTTCCAGCCATCCCCACTGTGCGTATCCCTGAGGATTGCTATAAAAACGATCCCACGCAGAGAGCGCGGGCTGCCTGCTAATCAGCATCTTTCACTCTAATCACCTTTTCAAAGCCACTCTGACAGAGCGACATCCTAATAATTAAAGTGTGAGCTGCTGGCCGCTCCCCTGCATACTGCAATTCAGAAATGCCTGGGGAAGCTAGAATTGCGGCCCATGCATGCGCCCTCAGATCGCAGGGAGAAGAGTTTACTCTGAGTTCCGCGGGGATACAGACAACAGGACATCCCCAGGGATGAGGAGTCTTTTAGACTCCAGTGGCTATGCCTTAGCTGTTAAATGTATTTACATCTGTTGGTTTCAGAGTCATTATGGGCTCTGTAATGCCATTTCCCATTGGTAAGGCGCCCAAATGTCTTTAGCAGACAGGATGATTTATGCTTATGATACTCATGGGCCAGCACAGACATAACTATTAGTCTGTAAACCACAAAACATTCACTGAGCGACAATATTGATTTTCATGGGCTCCGCACATCTAGTTTACAAAAGTTTTCAGACCTTTTAAGAAATTAATCATAATCTTACAGCTGGGGCATTAATCTAATAATGACTAACTTTCTAGATGTTCTAAAGCTCTAGAATAGAATAGGACAGTTAACACCTCAACTACTGAATTTGGATTAAATTGACACTTAAACCGGACCAACAGCCCGGCACAGTTGGAAAAGAAAGGTAGCGGCTATTTTGGAGCTTTCTGCTGCCTGGATTCAACTGACATAACTGACAATGCACAATAACAGAAAGCCCAGCAGCACTTCGGCCTCCAAATGCATGAGCCACCATCTTGTTTTTAAAATGTACCACAGCAAGAGTTAGAAAAAGGTAAATTAATTTTTATATGCAGCAATCTGAATTTCCCTGGGGAAGGATGCACATGAGCACTGTTTGTTGTGTTGGTCTGGTTTAAGTCATTTGACCGTTGGTCCACTTTAAATGGAAGGCTGCTTCTTGAGATGCATGCTGACACAATTTTAACATTTGGGTATGGATGGGTCAGATTGATTTGGGCCATAAAGTGGAGTTCCAGTGGCACTTGTCCCCACTGGACAAGTACCTTATGTCCAGGCAGCAGCACAGCTGGAATGCTGAGAAGAGAAGAGGCCTGCCAGGTGCTCCAAGATGGCTGCAACCAAGAGTAAATTGTTGTTGAGGCAGAACTTCAGCTTTGAGTGGCTAAAGAGAAAATGTTAAGTGGATTGATCCATTTTCTTGGTCCTGTCTGAGAGTAAACACACCTGTCAGAAATCTACCTCTCTCGCATGATTCAAAGGACACGTGCAAGGGAATCCTGGGCGTGTAAAAGCACCCAAAAAGGCCGTGGGAAAATTTTTTTTCTAAGCAAGATTTTACAACTCTCATGTTTTAGTTGATTCTCGCATCAGTGGGAGTCAAATAAATCACAGCATGCGAGTTGTGCAGTAGCTATTTTCATTGAAAAAATCCATGCTGCAATTACCTTCATGTTTTTTGTCAATAAAATCGACATTTTTATTTTAGTTTTTAAATAAAAAAAAAAAATTGTACCCCCCCCAGATCCATCCATCCATCCATCCATCCAGGCATAGGGGCTGGTAACTCAGAGCACAGAGACTGACCGGCTGGCTACTGGCTGTGGGTATGCCTGGAAGAACCTTGGACCCATACCAGAAGGAGCAGTAGTGGCATGTTCCACAAAATACATCTTATGAAATACTCCAGTCCAGCGTGGTCTTGAGTTTCCTGCATTGGGTCTCTGTTCCATCTTCTGTGGATTTTTGGGGCTCTCTGATGTCTTCTTCCAGCAGGGAGTGTCATAAAGCCATGAAGCCACTTTCAACACCTGGATCATGGGGGGGAAGCACATCATTTGGCCAACTACATTACAGTATAAATAAACAAAAAACACAGAGCATAAATGATAATACACTTAATCCCACAAATCACTAAGTTGTGGAATAATACAAGAAAAAAGTCCAAAACTTTGAAATGATAAAATATCCCACGGTGCATGCACTTCACATGTAAATGTGCCAAAATAATCCTCCACCAAACGTGCAAACTCTTACCAACTTCACAGTAATTAGAATGCCTCCAATGGATGTTAAGTAACGTTGTTGCCAATTGTAGACTTCAAATAAACAGATCAGGCAATGCTCAAAACTTATATAAGCTCCCCATCTGTAAAACACTTCCAGATAGTGTACATGGTATGGGCACCACTTCCAGAAAACCTCTATCCCAACTGATATGCTTGTCAAATATGACTCAGATGATGTCAGTGCATTGATGTAAAAAACAGAAAAAGCACATTTAGTGTAATTCTGTTAAAATGCTTGACTTTAATATAAAACAGGAATTGCACTCACATATTACATAAAAAAGAAGGGCATTGAACAAAATCACGGTCTCACCGGCGCTTGAATCCGACGACCACCGACTCCGTCCCAAATAGCGGACACTAATATTCCAAATGTTTTAAAAACTTGGATTAAAAAGGATCCTGTATCCACCGCTCGCCACCGCCGACGCGTTTCGTCGCCGCTAGGCAACTTTAACTAGGCTGGTGGCGCGGCAGAGCGGCGGAAAATATATACAGCAAAAGGAATCCCATCACGTGATCAAGGTCCTTGCGTTCCCTAACTAAGTGTGGCATACCACTACACGCAGATTACCGCCAATGAAAATAGCGAATAACTAATTAAACTCAGTATATATTAAAAGGAATTTATACCCATATAAATAATCTAAAAAATGACGTTATCTATTAAGAATACCGGAGCGTCTATCTAGGACCTGCGGCCTCGCCTCCAAACAACGGAGCACGTGAATCCAACAGCCAATCAGAGAATAGCCAATGAGAGCCAGGCTTTACAGGTTGCGTAGCAACCAGATATTCTCAAGCCTCCTAAAAGAACTTGTTATTATCGCTAGCAGCTTACTGTCAGCGCAATGCTGTGTACAGCGATCTGACACAGCACAGCGCTATTCTCACTAATAGCACCATACTGTCAGCGCAATGCTGTGTGCAGCGATCTGACACAGCACAGCGCTCCTATGTCACATAACAACCACTGACAGCCACATATTCTCAAGCATCTTAAGGCTGTTGACAATATTGCTAGCAACACAATATAAACCTATATATGGCAATGTAGCCCAGCCAAGCACTTTTAATATAAGCTCATGGCATACAGTCAAATAGTGGCAGTACAAATCTATGCATGACAATTTAAGCACTCGGCCCAGAACCTTATATAATTACCTCCAGGCAATATTGAATGGCCAAAGAAAAGTGTAAACAAAACAACTATGGTAAACTATTATATTAAGATATAGCAAAAATAGCAGCAGCAAATTACATCAGGCAGCAGGTGTTACCCATACCTCAAAAGAGGGAATAAAATATTAAAAATAAATGAAAAGTCTATATAGGGAAAAATTTCCCTAAATAAAAATTTCTTCTGGTAGACGTGTGATTCCAGCGTCGGAGAAATACAATTATGACACATATTACACTACATATAGTCAAAGACAAATCATAAGCATGTAAATTATAAAACCAAGAGACATTGCTTCAGTGGATATAAAGTTATATAGATCCACCACAAACCAGACCGATGGGTAGGAATTTACCTGTTGGTTTCTATAGGTGTGGGGTTTGCGCAGGATGCAAGGGCTGTTTGATGCTAGAAAAACCTAAAACCTCTTTTCAGAATTTCAAAACAGGAAGAGTATTCAAAATCTCTAAATTCATTTCTTGTTGGTCCAAAGGTGTAATTTATTTAATTTGGTGTCCTTGTCAATTATTATACGTAGGGCGCACTATCCGGGAGCTTAGGATTCGCATCCGCGAACATATATACAATATCAAGCGCGGTTATGAATCCCATAGCCTTTTGGCACATTTTAAAAAATATCACAACTGTGATCCCACCTGTATGTCTTTCATGGGGATTGATTCTGTGGAGCCAAATTGGCGGGGATCTGATATAGTCAATGATATCTCCAAAAAAGAAGGCTGGTGGATTTTCACATTAGATACTTTATATCCAGCCGGCTTGAATATAGACTTTGATCTAAATTGTTTTATTTCATCTTAATTGAAGCAATGTCTCTTGGTTTTATAATTTACATGCTTATGATTTGTCTTTGACTATATGTAGTGTAATATGTGTCATAATTGTATTTCTCCGACGCTGGAATCACACGTCTACCAGAAGAAATTTTTATTTATGGAAATTTTTCCCTATATAGACTTTTCATTTATTTTTAATATTTTATTCCCTCTTTTGAGGTATGGGTAACACCTGCTGCCCGATGTAATTTGCTGCTGCTATTTTTGCTATATCTTAATATAATAGTTTACCATAGTTGTTTTGTTTACACTTTTCTTTGGCCATTCAATATTGCCTGGAGGTAATTATATAAGGTTCTGGGCCGAGTGCTTAAATTGTCATGCATAGATTTGTATTGCCACTATTTGACTGTATGCCATGAGCTTATGTTAAAAGTGCTTGGCTGGGCTACATTGCCATATATAGGTTTATATTGTGTTGCTAGCAATATTGTCAACAGCCTTAAGATGCTTGAGAATATGTGGCTGTCAGTGGTTGTTATGTGACATAGGAGCGCTGTGCTGTGTCAGATCGCTGCACACAGCATTGCGCTGACAGTATGGTGCTATTAGTGAGAATAGCGCTGTGCTGTGTCAGATCGCTGTACACAGCATTGCGCTGACAGTAAGCTGCTAGCGATAATAACAAGTTCTTTTAGGAGGCTTGAGAATATCTGGTTGCTACGCAACCTGTGAAGCCGGGCTCTCATTGGCTATTCTCTGATTGGCTGTTGGATTCACGTGCTCCGTTGTTTGGAGGCGAGGCCGCAGGTCCTAGATAGACGCTCCGGTATTCTTAATAGATAACGTCAGATTATTTATATGGGTATAAATTCCTTTTAATATATACTGAGTTTAATTAGTTATTCGCTATTTTCATTGGCGGTAATCTGCGTGTAGTGGTATGCCACACTTAGTTAGGGAACGCAAGGACCTTGATCACGTGATGGGATTCCTTTTGCTGTATATATTTTCCGCCGCTCTGCCGCGCCACCAGCCTAGTTAAAGTTGCCTAGCGGCGACGAAACGCGTCGGCGGTGGCGAGCGGTGGATACAGGATCCTTTTTAATCCAAGTTTTTAAACATTTGGAAAATTAGTGTCCGCTATTTGGGACGGAGCTGGCGGTCGTCGGATTCCAGCGCCGGTGAGACCGTGATTTTGTTCAATGCCCTTCTTTTTTATGTAATATGTGAGTGCAATTCCTGTTTTATATTAAAGTCAAGCATTTTAACAGAATTACACTATATGTGCTTTTTCTGTTTTTTACATCAATGCACTGACATCATCTGAGTCATATTTGACAAGCATATCAGTTGGGATAGAGGTTTTCTGGAAGTGGTGCCCATACCATGTACACTATCTGGAAGTGCTTTACAGATGGGGAGCTTATATAAATTTTGAGCATTGCCTGATCTGTTTATTTGAAGTCTACAATTGGCAACAACGTTACTTAACATCCATTGGAGGCATTCTAATTAGTGTGAAGCTGGTAAGAGTTTGCACGTTTGGTGGAGGATTATTTTGGCACATTTACATGTGAAGTGCATGCACCGTGGGATATTTTATCATTTCAAAGTTTTGGACTTTTTTCTTGTATTATTCCACAACTTAGTGATTTGTGGGATTAAGTGTATTATCATTTATGCTCTGTGTTTTTTTGTTTATTTAAGTATTTGGTCCTTTTTGGAGATAAGGACTTTTCACGTTGAGCAATCCTTTTTATCATAAGTTTGAATTTATTTATGTTTAATTTTCTTTAGCGCGGTTCTGGGTATCATTGGTTTACCACTGACACTATCTACATTTACATTACAGTATAGGTTAACTAAGGTTAATAAAGATATTTGTGGTCTTTCTTTTTTCACTACTTTTGAACTGGTAATCGTCTCTACAGCCCCCATACCAGTTCAAATGGCAGGGGGACTGCCAGCCACCCACTAGACCTCGGATACGGATGAGCCTGGTGCCCAATAACATGGCTCCCCCCAATAGGTTACCTAATGCTGCACACCAAGCATAGGGGCTGGTCATTCCATGGCTCAAGGGCCGAACTGCCGACCTTCTCCTACTAGTCCTAGTTTTTACCAGCCCTTATTCCTGAAAGCACAGGTCTATTGGGCATCAGGCTCATCCGCACCTCTCATCCCATTGGGGGTGTGGGTAGTCTGGGGGGTGGGGAGCAAGCCAACCACCTGGAGGTCTGGCAGGTAGCTTGCAGTCCCCTTCCCTTTTGGACCATTTACCAGTTCAAAAGTAGTAAAAAAATAAAAAAAGAGAACAGACAAATATTATATTCTTAATCAACCTATACTTATCTTTTCCCGAGCTCTGTCCAGCACTAGATCAGTTAAAATAAAGTTGGTGGGGTGTTTAACGCCCTACGGACAAATGGAGTTTAGGAGGACACAGTCCCCTCCTTCTTTGTCTGGCTTCAGTGCAGAACCCCTCGGGCCACCCTCCTTCACCGAGGAGGACTCTGTCCGGCAGGGGAAAGAAGGGGAAGAAGTGAGACGTGTACTGGTACATGGTCTTATGTGCATTCGATTTCAATTTATTTTGATCCCTGTACCAGTTCACAAGGTCAGGGGGCTGCAATGTCACCTGCCGGCATTACTCTGCCCTCTTCCGGGTCCTCACCTCTTGTAATGGCGGCGATGGCCGCCTCCGCTTAGCTCCGCCCATTGTGGGAGGAGCGGGATGACGTCATCCCGCTCCTCCTATACCCCCTCCGAGCTCCGGCATCTGTCAGATGCCGGTGGTGATCGGAGCAGGGCGGATGTCAGGTGAGGAGGCTCCATGACCCCTATACCAGTTCACAAGGCTGGGGGGATGGCAAGCCACCTGCGCTAGCGGGTGGCTTGCCATTAACCCCCGGCACCCCCATTACCTGCCTCCCCAAAGGCCAGGGGGGGGGCAGAAGAGCCCGGGCCCACATGGGCTATGTGGGCTCGTAGGCTGCAGGGTGGGGGGGCCACATAAGCTGGCCCCCCCACTCTGTGCCTACAAGCCCCCATAGCTGGTCCCGGGCTGGTTACTTTGGGTAAGGGGGACCCCACGTCAATTTTTTTTTTGATTTTTAAGGGTTTTTAACCCTTAAAAATCAAAAAAAAAATGGGGTCTCCCTCCCCTGGGAGGGGGGACCCTATGTCATTTTTTTTTCTCGATTTAACCGTTTGTAGTGTGGATGGTAGTTGTATTTTTTTTGTGAATGTTATAAAATACTTGTTTCAGTTAGGGGGGTCTCCTGGGCAGGAACAGGGGGCTACCGATAAATATGTGGTACCGTTCTAATCGGTAGAAATGGGGCTTTCACATGCAATATGATTTTCCTTAATAAAATACATTTTTTATTTAAAATAAAGGAGTCAATTTTAAAAAAAAAAAATTTATTTATTTATTTATTATTTTTACTTAATAATATTGTAAAAAAAAAAAAATTTACAAACAAGACATTTCATGTTAAAGCCTAAACTCTGCTGCAAAAATATATATATATATATAATTTTCCTGAAAGTTCCAGCAAAAATGGTGCAAAACATGGCGCAAAACATGACGCAAAATGGGGAAAAATGGCCTGTCAACAGAGGGTGACAAAATCTCAAGTAGGCTGGCAATTAAAAGGGTTAATAGTACCTATGCATGTTGGGTATTGTTCTGTTCGGGGGACCTTGCGCTTTCAGACTTAGCTTGTTTTTTCTGGTTTGCATATTTATATTTTAGGAAAAGGTGTTTTTTATTCAGCTTTTTTATAAATTTTTTAGGGAAACCCTGCGCAAACAAAGAATTCTTTGAGGGATTACTTCCAGAAAGATGAGCCCACTACAACAAGCTGGGTACCCTTAGAAAGCTTAACGTGTGTACTTTCAGGGAATATATGGTTTATGGGGGATATTCCAAATGTCAAGGGTTGTTTTGGTTGAAAAATCGCAAGGTGCGCACTTTGTCTGCAGAGCTGAAATTTTCAAGTAAAATTACCGTTACGCACATGCTTTACTTTGGTGTGTTTGGCAACTCTTCCCTTGACAGTAGCTATGCATGTTGGGTATTGTTCTGTTCGGGGGATGTTGCGTTTTCAGATTAAACTTGTTTTTTCTTGTTTGTATATAGTTTTTTTAGGAAAATGTGGCTTTGATTCTGCTTTTTTATCCTTTTTTTAGGGAAACTCTTTGCAACCAAAGAATCCATTGAGGGATTACTTCCAGAAAACTATGGCCACATCAACAAGCCTGGTACGCCTAGAAAGCTTGAGGTGTGTACTTCCAGAGAATATATAGTTTGTTGGGGGTATTTCAAATGTAAAGGGTTGTTTTTCTGGAAAAACTGCAAGGTGCGCATATTGCATAGCACAGTTGTATTTTATCTGAAAATCCCCTAAAGCGCTGTTTCAGTTTGGGGGAGTCTCCTGGGCAGGAAAGGTTGTCTACCTATACATATGTGGTACCGCTGTAACCGGGAGAAATTGGGATTTCACACGCAATAAGATTTCATTGACAAACTTACATTTTTTATTACAAAAAAAACTACAATATGTAAAAATTTTTTTTTTTTTTTTGCACATATTTCACCCAAAAATATTGAGAATACACCTAAAAAATGACAAACAAGACATTTCATGTTAAAGCCCAGACTCTGCTGAAAAAAACAATATATCATTTTCCTGGGAAATCCCTGGAAATCCCTTCAAAAATCACATTTGAACATGGGGAGCGCAAAATAGTGCAAAATGGTCTGGCAACAAAGGGTGACAAAAACGCCAGGTAGGCTGGCACTTAAAGGGTTAAGGTAGTCAATGTCTAGCGGGTGGCCCTGGGGGTTCTGCACTGAAGCGGCATTCCTTTGTGCCTTGACATTCAAGTGTGCCAGGCACACTGAGCAGGGATGCCACAGAGGAGCTGCACATTTGCAGTGGGATGCCGAATAGAGCTCTGTGGAGGGGGTTTTATCCCAAATTGGAAAAGGAGGAAAGAGTTTGGGAGAGGAGGGCATATTAACGCCTATTTCTCCTCTCTCTTGCATTGGAGAGGTGTGAAAGGGGCATTAGAGGTGCCATTGATAGATTTTTTTTTTTGTGGTACCGCTGCTTCTTCCGTGAACGCAGAAGTGCATGCGGTACTGGACGGGTGTGAAAGAGGGCTAAATCTGGTTTCATGCTTCCTGCCTGCGTTTTCCCTATGGGAGATGCAGTACCACCTCCTGCCTGCAGATGGCAATGGTGGCAATGCATTCTCCTCATTCATGCAGCATTGCTGTTCAATCTGTTGTGTTCTCTATAGTCAGCTGTTTCTACAGGGCAGGAAGACATGCTGCTGATGTTGTTCACATATGTGCTGTAGAAGATGTATGGCAGCTGGAGCAGAAAGCTCATGTGAACATCGAATAACTTTTTTAAATTTTAAACCCAAAGGTGAATGTGCCCACTTATCTTACAATCAGAGACTGGACAACATTAGATTTGCAGACTACCATACAATCAGCCCTGCCCACCCACCATATAATCTGGGCATACAATTCAGCCCTGCCTACCCACCATACAATCTAACCGTACAATCCAGTGCTGCCCACCCACCATACAACCTGACTGTATAGTTCAGCGATTTGCAGCGACACACCTTTTCTGCAGATAAAAGCAAATGACACAGCCACCTACTGTATACCTTCTATATTGTTAATTTAATTTCTGCAAATTGTGTACTCCTCCATGGCTGAAAATATTCCTCCAAGATGTTGGGAGGAGTATTTGTACTCTTTGGGGTAAAGTCTAGTGCAGGGGTACTCAACAACTTCTTGTAAAGGTCCATTTACAGGCATCCTGTGAGTGGTGAAGGTCCGGGTGCAGGCCCTTGTGGGGGGAGGTGGATAGTTAGTAATCGGCGCACGGGAGGGGGGCAAAACTAAAAAAGACTGCTTGCTCCCAATCCCATGAATCCTATTGGACATTGGGAAAAAACAGGAGCACAGAACCTACAGCTCCGGCCCGCAGCAAACTGCTCTTAACCTGCCATGCATTCTGTGCAGGCCGTGTAAAGGGGTGGGCCAAAAATGTTACTGCCAATAAGATCTAGTAACAAGGATGGATAGATAGAGCTTGACGCAGGGGGATGAATTGGAGAGGAGCTGTAAGGAAGGACAGAACAGGAAGGGCAGAGAAGGATGGAATGAAGACCTGGGAGAAGGGTTGGATTGGCAGAACTAGGGCAGGAATGGATGGGGCAAAGCTGAGGGGACAGGGATAGATGGGGCAAAGCTAGAGAGACAGGCATAGATGGGGATGGTATATATGGGGCAAAGCTGGTAGGACGGAGATGGATGGGGCAATGCCCCTAGAAAAAACGTTTTTCTGTACCCTTCTATGCCACTTCCCATCCGTGCAGTACTTCATATTGCAATGCTAAGTTCCAGGGCGCAGAGTCTTGACACTGGCAGGGAGACTAAGCACCACATCGCCTATCAAGTAAAAGGGTCAGAGCTGTCAGGGCAGGGGTCCAGAAATCTGGCTCCGAGGTCCACATTTGGACCCCGGTCCGCCAGTTGAGTACCGCTGGTCTAGTACGACCTCTGTATGTGATACAGCTCTGCATAATTTATAAAAAATGCTGCTATGTTGAATGGACAGGCCGCCCCTTTAGTACCAGTTGTGAAAGACAAGACACTCTATGGCGGCAACAAAATAATTAGAATGGTGTCTAGTTTATATTCTAGGAGATTTTACATGTTATAACATGATTAACGAATTTGGTGTAGTTTTGTATTTGTGTATTTCATTATCCATTTAAACTGTGTGTGTGTGTGTGTGTGTGTGTGTGTGTGCATGTGTGTGCATATATATATAATATATTCCTATAAAAACTAAGATGGTATTGAACTACCATCGACTTCAGGCACAGGCTATTCTCTTTTCAATCCTACTTGCTGCAGGCCAGTTGAAGAATCGCATTTTCAGTGAATGGCTTCTGGCAGAAGAAGCAGGAGACATCCCTTCTGAATTCAAAAGGATGTATTTGCATTTCCAGAAATGATACAAGTGTTGCTCGGGGAATGTAGAAAGTCCACAAAGGGCGGCTTTGCTTCCAAATGTTTCTAGGTCGTAAAATCACTTTTACAGTTCTCCAGGGTTTTCATTTCCCTCTCAGACTTTTTCTGTTGTGTGTTCTTAGCAGTAAGGATCTTTTACTGCACTTGCATTATGTGGATGGCAAAGTGAGTCTATTCAGTAATTGAAATCTGATTCTTTTTTTTTTTTTCTTTTTTGAAATGTCTGAAGTTTGCCGATTTGCAGAATTTACTGTTTAAGTGAAAGAACTGTCAGATTCCGTGCTGTTGATCATTTCTGCTTGTGGCATACAGCTCAGCAGGGTATTTATATTTTACATTCTACAAGATTTGTTTTCCAATAAGGACTCGGTTGGTCTTTACAAAGCCATCAAAGCTTTCTCCTTTTAAATACACATCAGCATGAAACTTAATTCTTATCTGTGTGGTAGATCAGAATTGGACAACATGCCCTCTTTTTATCAGGTTTACAGGGCTTTTGTAAGATGCAGATTTCTGTTCCTGACAATGTCTGCCTCGCTCTTGTGCTCTGTGGGAATGTCTACTAAATAGATATTAATGACCATAATTGCCTAATATTCTAAGCGTGCCATACACTCCACTTCAGTCTTCATGACATCTGGGTAATCTCCAGTAGAGGGCAAACTTCTGCAGAGATGAATATTCAAAAAAGAAAGCCCCTCCCGGTCCATATATACCTGGGACCTCCCACCAATTCCCCAGTTCCTTCTCTGCAGGGAAGGCGACAAGACAGAAGATGAAGACTTCTTTACTTACAGGTAAGCCGGGCTTGTGCCAGGCCTTCTATTGTCCCTATTACTGCCAGGGCCCTTGTAAACTTCCCTATATTGAGCCTCCCAGCTTAGGCTGCAGGTCCTGGTGAAGGTAGGAGCACCCTATGGGTGCAGCAGGAGCTCTGCATCACCGTGAGACCTCGCTATGGGGTAGGCGGTTATCCAGGTTTCTTGGTGATCCTGGTGTGGGATGCCCCGTCCCTCTAGGCTTCTGGCTGGCTTCCCCCCCTTCCGGGTCCCTTGTTCCCCTTTGGGGGGGGGGGGGGATTGCCTGGCCTGGCCGATATTTCGTTTTCCCCAGCTTGTGTCCCTGTGTGCTTAGTGTTTTTACTTTGTGTGTGTGAGTGTCAGACTGCCGTTATCGGCATACCAGGGACTAGTGGCAGCCTGGGGGAGCTTCTCCCCCTCAGGCTACGATCGGGAAGGGGGCCGGGCCGGGTTCTCGGCGCGGCCGCGGTAGCCCCGCCCGCTTCTTTGGAGTGATTACTTTGCTCGTGTCTAAGGGTCCGTGTTGCTGGGAGGGGGGCGTGGCCTCGGCAAATGCGCGTTCTGCGCTGGCCCGCCCTCCCCCTGCTCTCCCTCCTCATACATGAGGCTTCGTGGTGGCCATCTTCTTGAGCAGGCCGCATAGCCGATCGGTGTGGTAAGGGCCCGATGGCCACTTCCTTAGTTTGTGTGTGTGTGGGGGCTCCTCTTTAGCGGGGGCCCCCACTGGTCTAGAGCATGTGTGTGTGTGTGTGTGTGTGTTAATTACACTGTCTGGCTGGGATATGGTTGATATATATACATGTATATACATATTGTGTGGCTGCAAGATCAAATGCTGTGGTCTTTTACAATGTAAGGTTATGGCCATTTTTACACAGCTCTTCACTTATGTTGCTTGTTTTGGTTGCCCTGTATATGTGCATATTAAGGGGTGCCTCCTGGTCCTGGGGTCCCTAGTGTAAAATTGTCCACCTAAATTCCTCCCACCGGGACTTTTTAAGGGGCATCCCGGGTTGCTTATGCATAATTCCCTGCGGTCTTGCGACTGACCACAAAAATTCACCATATGGAGGCTCCGCAGGATACTGGGCTCGGGATGCCTCTGGGACAATCCGGGCCATGTGTGGGGTGCGGGGTATCCCTTATGGGGGAGAATGTGCTGATCTGTATACCATGCGCACAAAAGGCCATAACGCGGCAGTCTGGTACCCAGCCTTCTGAGTCGGCTCCTCCCGCTTCATCGCCTTCCCCTCCCCACCTTATCCGTACCCCAAGTGACATTGGTACCAGTGGGGAGTCGCTTTCTGATGTTTGGGCTAGATTGGCCAGCATCGAGAAAATTATTGCTAGCACGGTGGGCAAGAAGGCCCAGGCTAAAAAGAGACATTTGTCGTCGGCCCAGCCATTGTGGGATGTTGATGACGAGTCCACTGATTTGTCAGATTATTCCCCGTTAGAGGAGGGGGAATTGTATCAGTAAACAGAGGCTGACTATGTTCAATCTGGGAATTCCAATGTCGGGCAGGCGCTGGGGGATGCCGTAGATACGGCCACTGTTTTGTCACATTTGTTGGAGGTGTTGGATATTGAACCGCCTGAGGCGCCCCCTCTTAAGAAGGGGGAATTTTGGGGGGCCTGCAAGCCCTGTCTGGAATTCCCTACCCAGGGTCATTTTGATGCGCTGATCCTTAGAGAATGGGAGAGGCCCAGTCGGCTTCCTGGTGTGCCTCAGGGATGGGATAAGAAATATCCTTTTCCAGTGGAGGCGGTTAAGCGCTGGTCTTCTCCTCCCGAGGTCGACACGCCTGTTTTAGGTTTGACCAACTCTTCTGTGCTGAACACCCCTGACGCCACTTCCCTTAACCCTTTCGCTGCCAGCCTACCTGCAGCATTTGCCACTCCCTGTTGCCAGACGATGTTTCACCATTTTGCGCTACACATATTCAACTGTCATTTTTGAAGGGATTTCCAGGGATTTCCCAGGAAAATTATATATTGTTTTTTTCAACAGAGTCTGGGCTTTAACATGAAATGTCTTGTTTGTATTTTTTAGGTGTATTCTCAATTTTTTTGGGTGAAATGTGTGAAAAAAAACAAAAAAAAAACATTTTTTTACAATTTGTAGAGTTTTTTTGTAATAAAAAATGTAAGTTTGTCAATAAAATCTTATTGCGTGAGAAACCCCAATTTCTCCCGGTTACAGCGATACCACATATGTATAGGTAGACACCCTTTCCTGCCCAGAAGCCTTTTATAGCTGCTGGATGACAAATGGTTAATTAAAAAAAAAAATGACATAGGGTCCCCCTTCCCGGGGAGGGGGACCCCATTTTTTTTTGGATTTTGAAGGGTTAAAAACCCTTCAAAATCCAAAAAAAAAAATGACGTGGGGTCCCCCTTACCCAAAGTAACCAGCCCGGGACCAGCTATGGGGGCTTGTAGGCACAGAGTGGGGGGGCCAGCTTTGGTGGCCCCCCCACCCTGCAGCCTACGAGCCCACATAGCCTATGTGGGCCCGGGCTCTTCTGCCCCCCCCTGGCCTTTGGGGAGGCAGGTAATGGGGGTGCGGGGGTTAATGGCAAGCCACCCGCTAGGGCAGGTGACTTGCCACCCCCCCAGCCTTGTGAACTGGTATAAGGGGTCTCATGGACCCCTTACCAGCTCACAAAGGGTTAATGTGAAAAAAAAACACCACACAATAATAAAAAGTATTTTATTAGAAAAAAAAAAATTTTTTTTTTACTGTACTTACCTTCGATTGCAAGCTCTTGTCCCTCGCCGCTCAGCTGACAGATGCCGGTGATCGGCATCCAGAGAAGGAGAAGGCAGGAGATCAGAGGATCTCCTGTCACCTCCTTCCCCTGTGCCGATCACCGGCATCTGAGAAGCTGAGAAGGCTGAAGCCTGAGATCGGGGCCGGGATGACTTCATAAGCCCCGCCCCCAAGGGGGCGGGGCTTAGAGGCATGATGGCGGCCGCCATCATGCAGAAGAGAGGAGAGAGCCTCCCAGGCTCTCTCCTGAAGATCGGTAAGTCCTGGGGGGGGATCGGAGGCCCCCCAGGTGAAGAGGAGGGACAGCAGGAGCCAGCGCACACACAGGTAAGTGAATGTCATTTTTTTTTTTTTTTTTTTTTTACAGTTAGAAGCTGCTGCTGCAGAAGCGGGGGGGGGGGGGGCCTATTCCGGGGGCTCTCCTGGAGCCATCCGACCCCCCACGGGGGATCGGATGGCACCAAATTAAAGAGGAGACCCGGCCGGATCCAACAAGGGGTCAGGTGAGTATTTGTTGTTTTTACTTTTTAAACTACAAGCGAGGAAAGTCAAGCACGTAACACCTACGTGCTTGGCACTTAAGGCCCAGCCAAGCCAGCACGTAGGTGTTACGTGCTTGGCAACAAAAGGGTTAAGGATGGCGAGGATAAGCACCTTGATCAGATGGCGTGCCACGCATTTGCCAACGTGGGCTCGGCCCTGCGGCCTGTTAGTGCATCTGCCCTGGTGTCGCTTGCTACCAGGTCTCTTATCAGGGACTGGCTGAATAACGCTCTGATTGATTTAGATGGCGCTGAGTTTGCTACCCTTAAGAAATGCGAATCGTTCATGGATTTTATCATGGCTGCGATGGAAGACTCTATTGTCGTGTGTAGTAGGACTTCAGCCTTTCTGGTGGCTATGCGCAGATTGGTCTGGCTCCGCCAGTGGACAGCTGACGTTGGGGCCAAGAAGACGCTCACTGCTCTTCCCTTCTTGGGTTCGCGGCTGTTTGGAGATAAATTGGATGGTGTTGCTAAAGGAGGAAACAGCGCCGCCCCCTTTCGGGGGGCGGGCTTGTTCACTCCTTCCTTTCGAGGGGCCAGAGCGACTAGGGGTTTGGCCTTCTCAGGTGTCAGGGGCTCGTCCTGGAACAGAGGCAGAGGTCGGGCACGTCCCGTGCCTGCCTGGGGTTCCAAGCCCAAGCCTGCCGTTTAAACCGGCTCAGCAATGAAGGGGTGCCCTCACCCGCAGGTCTGGGGAGGTCACAGAAAGTTGGATCTTGGAAGTGGTCTCCTCCGGGTACAAACTGGAGTTCGAGTGCTGGCCGCCCCCAAGATTCTTAAGGTCTCGGGTGCCCTTGGACCCTCAGGCTGCACCGGGGCTCCTGTACATGGGGGTTATATGCCCGGTGCCTCTGTCGGAGAGAGGCAGGGGTTTCTACTCCAACCTTTTCACGGTTTCCAAAAAGGAGGGTTTGGTGAGACCCATTCTAGACCTCAAGGTTCTCAACAGAGTTATCAGAGCCAAAAAGTTCCGCATGGAGACTCTGCGCTCGGCTATCAATTCCCTTCGCCAAGGGGATTTTATGACATCCTTAGACATCAAGGATGCGTATCTGCATGCTCCGATTTTTCAGGCACATCAGAGATTCCTCCGATTTGCGGTGGAGGATCAACATTATCAGTTTGTAGCTGGACTCGAGCAATCTGGTAATGGGCAGATCCTTTCTGATCCCTTGTTGGGAGACGGTTACCACGGATGCCAGCCTGTCGGGCTGGGGAGGTTATTGGAAGAGTCATCAGTTCAGCGGGGTGTGGGGTCCCCAGGAGGCTCACACCCCCATCAATGTCTTGAAGCTCAGAGCAGTTTGACTGGTTCTGGCTCGGCTGACCCCACATTTGCGGGGTCTTCCGGTTCAGGTTCGTTCAGACAACCGAACGGCAGTAGCTTACATAAATCACCAAGGAGGGACTCGCAACAGGAGTGCCCTCAGGGAAGTCTCTCTGATCCTGCACTGGGAGGAGAGCAATGTTCCTTGCCTTTCGGCAGTCTACATTCCGGGAGTGGAAAACACGGAGGCGGATTCCCTGAGCAGGGGATCCTCTCGCCACGGAGAGTGGTCTCTCAATCCCGAGGTTTTTCTGGATCTTTGCCGCAAGTGGGGGACTCCGGAGGTGGATCTCTTTGCCCCGAGGCACAATCACAAACTTCCGGCCTTTGTGTCTCTGTCTCAGGATCCTCTGTATCTGGCAGTGGATGCCTTGTCACTGGCTTGGAAGGAGTTGGGGTTTCTGTACCTGTTTCCACCAGTCTCCATGCTGGGCAAGGTAGTACGCAAACTGGTTCTAGAAGGGGCACCAGCGATTCTGGTGGCTCCAAGGTGGCCAAGAAGGGTTTGGTACGCAGATGTTGTAAGGATGGCCGTAGACCAGTACCGGCTTCCCTTGTTGCCGGACCTGCTATCTCAGGGTCATCTACTTTACCCCAATTTACAAACGCTGGCTTTGACGGCTTGGCTGCTGAAACCTTCATCTTGAAGGAGGAAGGTTTGTCTGAGGCTGTTGTTCAGACCCTGATTAGGGCTAGGAAGCGGTCCTCTTCCGACATTTACTATAGGACTTGGAGGTCCTATATTGATTGGTGTGAGGCTAGGGCCTTGCCTTGCAGGGTTTTATCTATACCCAGGATTTTGGAGTTTCTTCAGCATAATCTGGATCTTGGGTTCCAGCTTAGTACTTTGAAAGGACAGGTTTCTGCTCTGTCAGTTTTCTTCCAGAGGTCTTTTGCTTTACACCCGCTGGTTAAGACCTTTTTCCAAGGGGGGTGGCGCATGTGCGGCCCCCTCGGAAGGCTGTGGTTCCTGTTTGGGATTTGAATTTGGTTCTTTCGGCTCTGCAGGGTCCTCCTTTTGAGCCGCTACAGGATATTGCTCTTTCGGTTCTCACTCAGAAGGTTGCTTTCTTGGTGACTATTACCTCTGTTCGGCGTGTCCTTGAGTTGGCGGCCCTGTCGATTCAGGCCCCTTACTTTGAGAGACACCAGGATAAGGTGGTTTTTCGTTTTAAGCCGGATTTCCTTCCTAAGGTGGTGTCTGCTTTCCACCTCAATCAGGATATTGTTCTCCCTTCCTTGTGTCCTAAACCTAACAATGACAAGGAGAGGGTTCTGCACAATTTGGACGTTGTTCGCTGTGTGAAGTACTATTTGGTGACTACTTCTTCCTTCCGCAGGACGGATGCTTTTTTCGTGGTGCCCTGCGGGCCCAGGAAAGGTTTGGCACCTGCTAAGTCTACGATTAGCAAATGGATTCCTCAGGCCATTGTTGGGGCCTATTCTGCTAAGGGGAGGACTCCTTTTAGGGTCACTGCGCACTCTACTCGTGCGGTCGGTTCGTCCTGGGCTTTTCAGCACCAGGCTTCTGTTGAAGAAGTTTGTAAGGCTGCTACTTAGTCTTCCGTTCATACTTTTTCCAAGTTTTACAAGGTTGATGTGCGGGCTTCAGTGGATGCTGTTTTTGGCCGCAAGGTTCTGCAAGCTGCAGTGGTTTGAGTTGGTACATTCTTTACTGTTTCTGGTTCCCACCCATGACCGACACTGCTATTGGATGTCCCAGATGTCATGAAGACCAAGGTGGAGTGTATGGCACACTTAGAATAATAATGTTTTGCGAGTACTCGCCTTTAAAACGGGTATTATGAGTGTGCCATACACTCCACTTCGGCCCACCCCTTTTTTTCAGGTATTCTGGGGCTTTTATATGGTGAACCATTGGTTTTGATTGTTAAGGTTATATTTGGTTCTTCCTGGTCCCTTTACTGCTTTTATACACTGGGGAATTGGTGGGAGGTCCCAGGTATATATGGACCGGGAGGGGCTTTCTTTTTTGCATATTCATCTCTGCAGAAGTTCGCCCTCTACTGGAGATTAGCCAGATGTCATGAAGATCGAAGTGGAGTGTATGGCACACTGATAATACCCGTTTTAAAGGTGAGTACTCACAAAACGGTATTTTTTGATGCATGTGAAAGGCATACCTTGTGGTTCTATAGGCAGTATAGATTATGCCCTCGTGAAGCACTGTTGCTTGTGAGGTTGCAGCCTTGAATTTGATTATGAAACCCCTCTGATGTAGTAAAAGTCTGCAAACATGGTCTACATGAATAATAAATGGTGCTGAATTTTTCATTGACTGAATTACGGAATGTTTTCAAGACGGGATCTCTTCACAACATACATAATTTAGTGGGAATAATGGCTGTTGCTTTTACAAGCAGAATTCAGTTCCTTGTAAGGAGAATAGCAACACCTGAATATGTTGCAATCTTGGCAGTTTAAACATATATTTCTGGCATGGTTTTGATGTACTTTTTGCTTTTGTGACGGGTTGGATGTTGTAGAGATGATAGTGAAATAACTGTAAATAACAAGTCATGTCCCATTGTGTCTATACAATCTCTTGAGGTAAACCAGGAAAAAAAAATCTGTTCTGATCTTTGACTGAGGGCACTTTGCATTGATGCACAGCTGTGCTGTTTACTCTTTATACATGCAAAAGACCTAAAGCGTAGCTCTGGACATCACCAAAGAGCTACACAATATTTCTATCATCTGCTGTTTACCTTTATTTATTCTGTAAACCTCTCTATATCCATTTATCAAGCCAATGAGCTGGCATGGTTTAAACTCCCTCTTCAGACAAAACACAAAAAACATACATACTCGGCCTTTTGTCCTCTGCAGCACTATCTATTCCAACACATACCGCGATCAAGTCCCACAGCGTACATGCTCACCAGCCACCTCAGCGCTGACTTGGGGGGGGGGGGGGGCGGAACCCTATGTAAGCACAACCGATGTCTAAGGATTTTAGCATTTTTCAGGAATAGTTACGTTTTAAATAATTGTTTAAAATTGTTGGAGCAGACAGTGATGGACTTTTGAACTTCCTATTCATTTTAAACTACATATTCATGTAAAATAGTATCCTATTATCCCATCACTTTCCCTTCATTTTAAGTGGACATACACCTTAGAAGAGAGGTCTCTAGCTATCCCTTGGTTTGACATCTTCCTCGTTTCCTCAAAGTCTCCATATAACCATATTGGAAGCGGCAGCTCACTAGTGGCTGTCGGCACTCTCTTCGGTTTTGAGTTGTTAGGCTGACAAGTAGGGTGAATGCTGCAAGCGAGAAAACTCCTTGTGAGCTAGTAAGTCCTGGCAGCACAGAGTGAGGCAATTGCGAAACCTTGAGCCGTACAACCGGGCCGAACTGCCAAGACACTCAACCTTGATACCTGGAGTCTAAGACCAACCTTTTCATTCACTAGAGCCCTCCGGAAGGGAGAATAAGCAGGCTGCAGGGAAGGTACAGGCTGTGAGACCAGGGAATGAGAATGCTAGGTCAGTTTGGGGCAGAACTTGGTAGGCAGAAGAGGTGAGTAGCATGGTCCATAAACTGGTACAAGCACAGCAGCATGACTAGCCAAGTGTCATTGCAGGCAGAATGGTCATAAGCAAGGGTAAGCCAGGCGACCAAGACTAGAGATCAGTCTAGAGAATAAGCATGGTTGGGCAAGCTTTGGTTATAACAAGGGAGCAATCCAAAGGGTTAATCTAAAAGAGAAGTTGAGGTAGAAGCTGTGGACAGGTGACGATAAGTCCAGGAAGCACAAATCAATTATTGTTCTATTGCAGGTGCTTTATCTTAGTTTTTTCATTTGAAAATGGCTCTGAGGAAATTAATATGGGACTGATAGGGCAAGGGCTATAAACATAGAACCCATATAATCAGACTACTAAGGCAATCAGTGTAATGCTAGTATGTTACATATGAATAGGGTGGCATATCGTATAGAATCTTTTTAACCCTATTACAGTCTTGCACGAGCCATGGAGCTAACAGTTTTCTCCTAGCAGAGAGCTGAGGGGGGTACCTCACAAAGCTCTCAGGGCTCCTGGGATTGCTGGGTGAACAGTGGAGAACGGCCCCCATCTTTGACTAGAGAGGTGTATAGCTTTTTTTTTTTTATTTCCCTGGACAATCCATTTATTTGAAGAGCATGTCTGCTGTGATTCTCTACAATGTAAAATGAAGTACTATTCATGTCACTGTAATGCCTGTATAACTCCTAAATTAGTATGTATTCCTGTTGCAAGCACTTCAAGGATGTTTGCCTCAGGAAATGTAATGACAATATATTTCAGCAAGACAGAAGAGCAACCCCCTGGGTCTTTCCTAGTAGGGTCACAGCTTATTTTTTCACTTTCACTTTACATCTTGGTTTATTGATAGCAAAATAGATGTTTCTTGAGCAGATATAAATCTTGATTTTGGTAGTAGTTGCAAAAAAGTGATTAGCTGGAAAAACTGTATACCTCCACCTTTTCTAACAAAATTACCCAATTCCAGAGCTGTGCTTGAATGTTGGTCCTCTTAAATCAGCAGCATTGGAGTATCTGATTGCTAGATGCCCAGAACTGCATACTGACCCGGGAGACCCAATTCCCCCTGCCCCAATACTCGCCTACTCTCTTGTCCCCACATAGCTTTGCGGCCCTATGTGACCCATGTCAGGCAGTAAACCTCTCCTGGTCATTGGCAGTCAGGTGAGTGGGGTTGGACTTCCCAGTCCAGTATTTGTTGCAAGATATCCAGCTATTTGATGCCCCACCCATCTGTTGATTTAAGAGGACCAATGTATAGGGGCAATGGGGTTGATTCAGAGCCCCTTTCTCAGCATTTTTATGGAGTTATTACTACCAAACAAAAAATCACACAAAAAAGAAAACCTTTCACATAAACATTCTTGCAGAAAAAAAGGCTTTGCTGAATCAGATGAGGCGGAAAAATGGACGAGAACAGAAATTTTCACACAAAAAAATGTTGAGAAAGGGGCTCTGAATCAACCCTAATATGTTATTCATAGTTCCTTAATATTTCTTTTGTAACTTTGCAGTACAATTTACGAACACTATTTAATACACCTAATGTTTTTTTTTTTTTTTTTCCCTGAAGGTATGTGACTTCATTTTGAAAGAATCGCAGGTTTTGATTCAACAAGGATTAACGATTGGGCTGCTCCTCCCCCCTACACTGAAAGAAAAAGCCAATTGTAAAAGTGCTTCAGAAGTATTCTTACGCAGCTGTAACTTGGCTGAACTATGCAACATGACGAAGGATGTTGATTCTTTGAATGATCATGAATACTTGGTGAATATAATAGACAGTGAGCATCCATCGTCTCAAAATATCGACTATTTATCACACATTACTGAGAACAGTACAAACTGGCCACAACTTATCCATCTTCTTGGAGAAAAATACATTATACCACCCAAGGCCAGCTTCCTTTTGTCAGATATTGTCTTTATGGAGCCTCTTCTACACTGTAAGTACCTCTAGCACCTCTTGTAGATTCTCTTCTGTATTTATTCAACAATATTCAAGGCAATATTCTTGATTGAGTGCACAGAAATATGTCTGCCCAGTGGTCATCCTGCACACCCCTGAAGGGCATGCAACACGTGGCTGAGATCAGGGGGGAACCTGTAATGAGGCCACGTGAGGGAGCTGGGGGCGGCCCTTGGTCATAGGAGACAAAGGTTGTTTATTTGGTGACCATCAAAGCAGAACCCAGGGAGAGGGGGAGAAATCAGACTCTGTAAATCTTACTCCAAGCTACACAGTAGAACCAAAGACAGCTAAACAACATTCGCTTAAGAGGTGAGGAGGCTGTAGGTTTGTAGGACTGGTGATTAAACAAATTAAGAAGACCTTGGGGGCTTTAAAGCGTAAGTCCACTTTCATGGATTTATCCTGCAGACCTCAAATCAGAAACACCCCACTTACCTTCCACTCGCTCCCATGCTGAACATCTCTCACTCACAGTGCTGGTGCAAGAAGTCGGCGTGGCCTCTGTGTGGCGTTCCCCCGTTGAGATCAATGGGCACCTCCGTACACTAAAATTCCTTGTGTAGAGGCGCCTATTGATCTCAATGTGTGTGCACCAGACTGGGGCCGTACAGGCTTCTCATACTGGCACTGCAGGTGAGTAATGTTTGGCCTGGATAGAAGTTAAGTGGGGTGACTCATGTCTGAGGCACTCCTGAACGGAGGTCAAAAGTGGACATTCCCTTTAAATAAAAGTGAGTCAACAGATAAAGAAGACTTAAATTACTGTAGTTTTTGGCTTTCACTTGGTGCCTTCTGCTGCAGCAGACATGGAGGGTGCTTTGTGGAGGCTGACGAAGCTGCCTAAAATTGTCTCCTCTGCTTAAGGTTGTAACTCTTAAAAGGACTGTCCTGGAGTAAAATGATAAAAACACGTATTCATCTATTGTCCCTTGTAGCTGATTCATCGTAGTCTGGTTAAAGTGGACCAAAAGCCTCACCCTTACTGGGGCTTCCACAGCGCTGTCAATAAAGGGTCAAAATGTTTCTAAACAGGAAGATTTCTACCTTATTGTGTTCTGAGTTGGAAAGTCATTCAAAATGCAGCCAGCCTCCTAATATTGCAGGGTCTCTCAAACTAATTTGTATAACCGCCAATTAGTCATTTAAAATAGTGTTTATTCATCTAGTATGTTTTACAACCCCAATTAAAAAAATAAATAAATAAAAAGATAGGGCCCTGTGGGCAATTATTTTTTCCATGGCGCCACATGAGAAACTAAAAATATTGTGGAGGGCTGGGCCAAAAGGCTGAACTCAATTCTGCATAATATTAGTTGTATTTATTTATAAAAAGAAGTAAATAGCATTGTTTTGACGAGCTGGTACGAGTATATGTTATAATTAAACAATGAAAAAGTGAGGTTGCCTTTCAAAATAATTTCATTTATTATATAAACCACAGTGTGTCCAGTGAGTAACACAGCGCTGCTCACACTTTTTACTCAGTAGAAATGTGAAAAATTGCAGATTCCCTCACATGGAAATCTGGAAATCCCAGATCGGGATGCCCCACTGTGTCAAAGCCTTTTTACTCATTACAACATGAAAAATGGCAGACTCCAAAGCCCCGATCTGGGATGCCCAGGTGGAAGACCAGTGGCCACTCTGAGTTTATTTCCACTATAAGGGGGAGTCCACCATTTGTCAAGTTGCTACTAAGTAACAAGGGTTTCACACAGTGGGGCATCCCGATCTGGGATACCCAGGGGGAAGACCAGTGGCCGCTCTGGGTTTTGTTCTGTCTTCAGAGGAGTCCACCTTTTTCACGTTGCTACTAAGTAAAAATAGTTTCAAAAAGTGGAGCATCCCGATTTGGGATGCACAGGGGGAGGGAGACCAGTGGCCGGCCTTGGATAAAAGGCTGTGTGAAACCCTTCCCAGCATGGTCCCCCCCGCCCTCCCAAAGGCATTGGTCTGGCCAGAAATGGACTACGAGAGCCAGTGCACAATCAGGGGCTGCGTACTGCATGTAACACATTTGGTGTGGATTACAAGTGCCAGCAGCCTGCGACTTGAGGCACAGACAAGTGGCTGGAGTACCTCCATCTCCGGCGTCAGCTCCGCAGCGACTGACACATGCCACACAGTACAGGCCAAGGACGGGAAGAGAAACTCTGCCCACAGCCAAACCTGCAGGAGGGAGCTGTCCAATAGGACAGCAGGCTCTAATCCACACACGCCCCGCTACATAAAACTCACTACAGAGGGGCAAAAGTGCTGTTCAAACCCGGCACTATCTTTTCTGGCAAGACTGCGCGGACAGTGGGCGGGACTGAGCGGCAGGGGCGGCGACAGCATGCGGCCACGCACCTTACAGGGAATGCCGGTCGCGGGCCGGTCAGAGCCAATCAAAGGGGCTGTACATTGCCCAGGTCTGATATAAAGAAAAAATAAATGCAATGATTTAAAAATCTGATATACCCAGATTTTATTTACAGTTGAACATAGAACTCATATCAGAAATTGAAAGACCTTTTTCTATTTCATTTGAAATAAATAATTCCTTTAGTCATTGATTGCAGCAACACAACTGAAAAAGTTGAGACATGTTTACCAAAAAACCTGGAAAAGTAAGTGGTGCCAATGAAAAACAGCTGAAGAGTCTAAGATGGCCTAAAGTTCACCAATCTATGAAAATACTGTCTTAAAACGATTTCAGAAAAATCAACATCCTCAACATAAAATTGAAAGACTTTGAATAACCTTACATCTACAATGCAAAATGTGAAATCCCTGTGTACAAGGGACACAATTTACTGGCAGTCAATGTTGGCTGCCCATGATATACAGCCCTCAGGCTCAGGACTGTAGTGAGTGTGCTAGAATTGTTTTGACTGGTGGGGCAACTGTTCATTTCAGAAGCCATCTGTAACAAGAGATCAGGCCTGGGCTGTGCCAGTAAGTGTGGGACCACCAGAGTAGGAATGGTCAGTTATTTTTTTCTTATTTGCCTGGACAATCGCTTTAAAGCAGTATCATGCCAAGATGCCATATATCAGCCCAATCCAAGAATAGGGCAACATCCCTCTTCCCAGACTCCTGCAACTGGTCTTGTCACATTTAAAGGCTGTTGTAAAAAGATGGGATACAACACAATGGTAGACATGGCACTGCCCCAAACTTTTTGAGATTTGAGTGTTTCTGCTAACAATTTCCAAATTTGTTGTTTTGTTAAACTTCTAAATTTGTGTTCTCTGTTTTATTGTGAATGCAAAATATGGTTATGTGAGATTTCTACATAATTGGATTCTTGTTTCCTTTACATTTTACCCAGCATTCAATCTATTCAGAATTTAGGGTTTTTATATGCAGTTACTGCTTGATTTCTTGTGCAATATGTTTTACAACAATAGTTCTGTTTTAATTAAAATACATTTTCATAACATATTTCAAATGTTAGGGAAACATTTTCCTTTCTTTCAGTCAATAGTGCAGCATCTGCAATTTGTATTATCAGTTATGACAACAGATGACTGAGGAACACTGAGATCTACTCCTTTTGATTTACTAATCTCCATGGATTATGTTTCTTGTGAGCTATGTAAATCATTCAGTATTACACTGCAAAATAAGATCATGAGAATAAACACGAAAAGCCTTCACAACCCTTTTTTCTTGTTGTGGACTGTCATGTTTCCTACTGAATGATAGAGGCATTTATACATACTCACTGTATAATGTTGGTTGTTTTGTTTGGTGGCAGGTGGTATCCCTAACTCTTTGTTGTACTAGTCCCGAAGCATTCCTATATCAAAAGTTTGGAGTGCATGAGTACACCCTAGTCCTGATTAAAGAGGCCTGCATTGGAATTTGTCCTTCCAGCATCTGGAGTTAAACCCCAACTTCCTGCCAAGAAAAAGTGCAGCATTACATTACGATATTAGGCCACAGATTTTGATAGTAAGCCATGCTTTCCCTCCACTCAGAACATTCTATTTCAGGTTATCATATTCTGATAGTGTAATGTTTCCCCTCACTCAGACTTGGCTAAAGAAGGGCATCCTTATGGCTGATATTCATTGTTAGGGAAATGTTTGGTTTTCTCCTCCAGCATTTGAACAGCTCAGCCCTGGATCAGGTCTCTTCCTTGGCCAGAAAACAAGGGCCAAAGAAGGGGTTTTAAAACCAGTTGGAAAGACTGGGACACACAAACTATCCAAAAAGCTGGGGCACTTGGTATCTTTTCCATACAGCAACTGCTAGTAGAGGCTAAAAAAGTGAATCACTAGATTGCTATACTGGCAAAAGGGATCCTCCTACACTACAGGGAGCCGTGGCCCCAAAAGTGATCCATTACCCAGAAAGGACGTTTATGTGGTCACCTTTTATCCCCAGCACAGTTCCCCAAAACAGCCTTTTTTTTACTAAAGCCTTTGCCCAATAATCATAAAAACACTAACCGGAAGCAGTATGATGTTGAATCCATTCATTCCATCTTCCATCATTCATTCAATCCAAGTTAATCCATTCAGTTACAACTAAACTGTTACATAAAGACAGGTTACAGTACTTTTTATTACAGGTATTATAACTGAAAAGGCTGACACCCAGTACTGAGCTGTGTGTACTGTAACTGAATGTTTAATCGCTGGAAAGCACAAGGGGACTGGGCTGCTCAGCCAGGAAGCAATATGGCTGACTGCATACAGTTCGTAGTTTTATGAATATTGGGCAAAGGCTTTAGTAACAAATGGAACAGTCTGTTTTTGGAGCTCTGAGCTTGGGGATAAAAGTTGATGGTGCAAATCCTTATGCCTATGGCAAGTAAAGTCTCCAAAGAAAAGATTAGGGCTCAACCCAGTGGAGGCCCTCAGTTAACTAGGCTGTTTTCTTCTCATGGACTCTATGGACACAGAAAGAATGGTGTCCAGGGTTTTGGACTGGTCCTGGTCCAGGGTTGTCACTGGATGCACCCTTTGACTAAAAGTGCCAAGAAGACTTTTAACTGCCTCGCTACAATAGTGGGAACCTTTTTGGTGAAGGGTCTAAACTCGTTAGTAAGAAGCTTTCAAGCGGTAAAGGTACTGATGCCTAAGAAGTTCCCATGTTTTGTGACACCAGTTGGTCTAGTTCTAATTTTCAGTTTAGACATTAGTTGCCTCTTAGCCACCCTGACTGGTACTGCTTTGGGAAATCCCAGCATTATCTCAATACTTTTGAGCCCCCGTACAGGATGGCAAGCAAATTGGATTCACTGTAAAATCCTTTTCCTTGGGTCCTGTAGGGAGTGTGGCTACAAGAGGCCGCAGCGATACGGTGATGGAGCTGGAAGAGGTGTGACTGTGGCCCCAGGGAGATGGAGGAGACGTCAGCAGTCCACCTAACCTATGCGGTGATGGGATCAATACACCGGCAGACAGAGACCTCTGGGTGGTGGAGAGGGTGTGGAACATCCAATGGTGGTGGCCAAAACCTCCTCTCAGTGGCAGCCTAAAAGAGTCACATGGTGGCTGTGGCGGCAATAGCAAGTGGAACATTCTCGCAGGGGCAGAGGTAGCAGGTGGAACATCCTCGCAGTGGAAGCGACATCCAGGAACACATGATGGTAGGGGGCCAGAAGATCCACAGGGAGGGTCACAGAGTCCTCGATGCAACCCAGGTATACTTTGCGGTGCAAAGGACATATGTCTGCAACATGTCTGTTTATGGGTTCTTGGAGGTAGGTTTGATGCACTTGATGGTTTTGAGCTCTTGGTGGGTTTTGCTGCACTGCCTGTTATAGGATTTTCAGGGGTTGCTGCTCTTGTTATTATTGTGTTCTATGTGGGTACTGACTTACTGTTTATTAGGTTCTGGGAGGGGGGATTGCTGCACTTGCTGTTTTGGGGTTCTGGCTGGGTTTTGCCGCACTGCCTGTTATTATGTCCTAGGAGGATGGTTTGCTGCAGGTTCCGTTTTTGGGTCCTGGGTAGGTTCTGCTTCACTGCCTATTGGCTCAGAATTTTTTTCTTATTTTTCTCTAAAATCATGTGCATCTAATGGTCAAGTGCATCTTATAATGCAAAAAATATGGTACTTTCTCTAAATTCCATCTTGGTGTTGTGCATCTGTCAGTGTGCAGGTTGTTCTCTGGCTACAGACTAAGGCCCTTATTTATCAAGGGATAGCGCCAGGTAGTGTCTCACTAGCGGCAGGTAGCGCCAGCTATCAGCGGCTACCGACTCCAGAACGCCAGGCGGCGGACACAATCACGCATTTATCACGCTAAATGAGGCTAGCGCCGGCGAGAGCGTCGGCTAGCGCGGGATTCATCATGTAACGGACTGCAACGAACAGCGCCGCTGCTAATCCCATCACAGCGCCAGGTATGACCTCTCGCTACCTGGCGCTCTCCAATGCATTTCAATGGAGCAATCTTTAAATATTCATATTTAATTGATATTGTTTTTTGTTTTTTTTTAAATATCAAAAATTCTGTGACCACTTCGGCAATGTTAGATTTTTTTTTTAAGGTAAAAAAATAAAAAAAAATAAAAAAATTTGCAGAATTTATATTACAGGTCTGATATTAATGTATTCATATTACAAAATGTTTATAAAAACTTGTTTAATTTTTACATGAAAAAATATGGATGTTTGGGGGTTAAAAACTACTTTTAAGCCATCGCCGCCAGCGCTCTGGGGTTTAAACAAGCTTTTCACAGCGCGAGAATTTTTTTAGCGCAATTTGTTAATGAATATGCTGGGAGCCGTTCGCTATGACCATTCGCTGTCAGGCGCTCCCATACAGCGCGGAACCTGTCAAACAGCGACTCCTAACCCCGTATTCAACATTACCGCACACCGACTGAGTCGCTGTCAACAACCGAACAACGGCCAAGCACAGCGAATACTAGCGGGCGCTGTGAAAATCACGCTACTGGCGCTCATCTGTCGCTACCTGGCGCTATTACTGAATCGGCCTCCCAGAAATATCTGCTGGGGAAGAGGGTAGATGAAGAGGTGAATGAGTTTTCTTCAGTGTTTTCTTTCCTGGTATGCATGCATCATATACTCAACCCTATTATTTTTGGCCCTCCCACAGGACTCCAGAAGAAATAGCTACACTATTTTGAACATGGAAATTGGTTCACATTTCTGGATGTTGTTTTTCACTGCCTGTGTCAGCTTTCATATGCATAGAGCTCAGCTGTCTCTCTTTTTTTTGGGCTATCTGTCATTTATATAACAAAATGGCGTCACAGGTGCACAACCCTTAGTTCTGATTTTTGGAGGCGGATGAAGGTAACTTAAACAAGAAATGCATTTCCATTATTTGTGTACTAGATCACACAGTGGGCTTTTAGTGTTGGCAGTGATATGAGTTGTCCTTCATTTCATCAGACTTTCTAAACCTTGGCCAAAACTGACATAACGACAGTGAAATTATCCATTATCCTTACAATGTACACTGCCATTAAAACATTTGTGCATTTGTTAAGTACTACATATAAATCACAGCTTTCTCTTTTAAGTTTATCTTCAGAGCTTGGAACTTGTACTGACAGGGCTTGAAACTTGTTTATTTTGTAGGTATTAAACAGTTGCATCAAACTAGCTGGCCACTAAGTTTGAGGTATGTTGTTTAAAGTGGACCAAAATCCAGGATTTTGACTATTCTGGGTTTTGGTCCTTGCCCCCAGGGCACCCCCCGATCGGGAATGCCTCGCTGTGTGAAACCCCCCAGACCTCCTGATCTCACTCGCCCCTTCCCCATTCCTACATTTGCGCAGACTCTCGTCCAGTAAGAACACTCAGATCCGCTCCTGCTCCTTTGTCCAAAAACTCATCTAAGGTGGGTGGATCCGAGCATGCTGGCGGCCGCATCCCCCCACTACCCTTTAACAGGGAGCGTGCCCGTGCCGGCCATTCACAGGGATAGCAGGGATGTGGCCGCTGTTCACACAGGCGTCAATGGACCGGGTAAGAAGGTGTGTCTCCGAGTGACCTCGGGGGGTTTTACACAGTGGGGCATCCCAAATCTGGATGCCCCGGGGGAGAGAGTATGCCTGCCCTGAAGTCTCATAGATTCCGGGGTGGGTTTTAGTTCACTTTAAGTATTGATGATTAACTGCATGTCCCAACTTTGGAGCCCATATTGCCCTATACTTGTTCATTCAACTGTGCACTGGCATATTGGTATTTGGTACAGTCTGTCTGCTGTTCTGCAGACTGCTGACCTTTATGTACCTCTCACTGATGTAACATAGGAGGGCATCCAGGCCACTTTTTAACTCTTTTAGTGTATTCTTTATGACTACCTCCTCATGGCAGAGAGTTCCATAGTCTCGCTGCTCTTACAGTAAATAATCCCCTCCTATGTGAAAGAGTCATATTCCAAGTATACAGCACGTCCTGTTCCAGAATATTCCTTACACATGGGTTATGCATCCACAAGATGACGCTGGACTGCAGAAAAAGACTTGTGGCTCCTCCCGGCCCCATATAAAGCCAGGGACCTCCCACAAATCCCCAGTTCTTATCTGCAGTCTGGACTGCAAAGATAGAAGATGGCTCTTTATACTGCGCAGGTGAGTGGGGCTTATCAGCCTGCGGCCCTGTAGGACTATTCCCACCCGTTCCGAACCCACTGCCTCCCAGCCTCGGCTGACTGGTTCGGGTGAAGGTAGGCAGCACCGGAGTCAGGTGCTGAGGAGCGCTGCTCCAACCGCAGTCCCTGCTTTGACATGGGTAGGTGGTATAGGCTTGTGGTGAGCCTTGTGGGATGCCCCCTCCCGCCATTCCGGGGTTCCCCTTTATCCCTATCCCCCTTAGGGTCTGTTCCCTCATCTCCTTTTATTCACTTTGGGCGTTATGTGGCTGCTGCTCCTTTGCCTTGCTCTCTCCGGGGGGGGGGGGGGGGGTGGTAGGTCAAGCTCTCCTTGTTTATGTGCCTGCTTCATGTTTGTTACTGTTCGCCGCCGCCGCCACGCGCTTCTACATCGCTCCGTGGACTGCGGCGACATTACCTCAGGTGCTGCCGCGCTGTCATTGGCTGGTGGGATCACATGGGGGGGGGGGCTCTTTGGATGACGTTTTCCACATCACTTCTCCGCGGCCCGCCCCTCGAGGTATATACGGACGCCATTTTGCCTTCCTCGTGCTGCATGTCTGCTGTCTCCTACCATGGTCCGTGAGTGCCCTTTGGGGTGTTTTTTTATATTTATTGTTATATTCTTATGGGAATGTTTTCTTATGTCTTTCAGGCGGGTTTAACTTCATTGTGGTTTCTCCCGGTCCTCTCCCTTTTGGTTAAGGCTATTGCTATTATATCTCCCACCTCCCTAGCGGGCTTTTGGGGTATCCCGGGTTGCTATCATTAGCGTTAACCCTATATTGGCCTGTTGTGCCACTCAAATCACCATATGGAGGCTTCTGGGGATAATGTGCTTGGGGTTCCTTCGGGTCAAGCCCGGCTATGTGTTGCGTGTGGGGTATCCCCTATAAGTGATGATGTCAGGGTGTGTGTACCCTGCGCCCAGCAGGTGCTTGCGCTGCAGTCTGGGTTGTCTGTTACTGGGCCTGGTGCTGCGCCCCCTCTGGCTTCACCTATCCCCCCCACGCTTGCATCTGACCCCCAACGAGGGGCATACTAGCGGGGTGTCTCCACCTGATTTGGCTGCACGGGTGGCCAGCATTGAAAAACATATTGCTGGGTCTGCCCCGCGTAAGGCTTCTGCTAAGAAGCGGCATTTATCACCTACTGTTTGCCTCTTCCCTGTGGAGGCTGAGGAATTTTTTTGACATTTCTGGTTATTGTCCCCTTGAGGAAGGGGAATTATTCTCTGATTCAGAATCATCTGAGGAACAGCCTAAGTTTTATGGTGGTACCGGGTCTCCCTTTGGAGAAGACACTGACAGGTTTTTGTCTCACATTTTTGAAGTGCTTTGTATTTCCCCTTCTGCAGTTGCTCCGCAGCAGCAGGATGAACTTTTTCATACGGTTAAACCACGCTTGGAGTTCCTGGAGCAGTCTCGCTTTAATAATCTGGTGCTCAAAGAGTGGGAATGGCCTAGTAAGCTACCTGGGGTGCCCAAGTTGGGACAAGAGGTATCCCTTTCCTGCTGATTTGATTATGCGTTGGTCATGTCCTCTCGAGGTGGACGCACCCGTTCTGGGGTTGTCAAATACATCTGTCATGCATTCTCCTGACACTAATACCCTGAGGGATGGTGAGGACCGGCGCATGGACCAGCTGTCCTGTCATGCTTTTGCTTGTGTGGGGACTGCGCTGCGCCCGGTTTGTGCCTCTGCCGTTACAGATGTTGCTGTTAAAGGGCTGTGTAAGAGTCTCTTAGATGGGGCCTCTGATGACGCGGGAGGAGAAGAGTATAGATCTCTCCTGCTTTGCTATGAATTTGTTGCATAGGTTCTATCTGCCATGGATGATACCATTAGAATGTGTGGAAGGACATCTGCCCTTTTGGTGGCTATACGCTGCTCTGTTTGGCTGCGTCAGGGGGTAGCTGATAATGCTGCTAAGAAGGCTCTCACTGGCTTTCCCTTTAAGGGGCTGCGCCTCTTTGGTGAACGCTTGTTTGCCAGGGGCGGTAGGTCACCTTAACGTAGGAGGCCGTCCCGGTCCTTTCGGGGGACGGGTGCCTTTCTCCCATCCTTCCGTGGTTCCAGAAATGGTCAGGGAGTCTCCTTTGCTGGGGCTCGCGTGATGGCCTTGCTGAGATCTCAGGGCATTCGCATCCTTCTTTATCTGGACGACATTCTCATCACATCTCAGTCCTTCCATCGGGCTGAGCTGGATACCCAGTTGGTGGTGTCCACACTAGAGTCCTTCGGTTGGGTTATTAACCATCCCAAGTCTTCCCTGTCACCGTCTCGGGTGAGGTCCTTTCTAGGCATGACTCTGGATACATCTCAGGTCAAGGTTTTTCTCCCTCAACAGAAGGTGGAGAGTTATCTAGCTCAGGCCCGATCTCTTCTGTCTTGTTCTCATCCCTCCATCCGGCAGGGGATGCAGCTGGTGGGCCTGATGATGTCTTGCTTCGAAGCGGTACCCTATGCTCAGTTTCACATTAGACCTCTTCAGCTTCACCCCTTATCTGTATGGGATCGGGACCCGGTGTCCGTGAATCAGGTGTTTGCTCTGTCCCCCCTGGCCAGACGGTCCCTCTCGTGGGGGCTGGACTCAAGGAACCTGTTAGTGGGCAGAACCTTTCTGCCCCCTTGCTGGGAGACTGTCACCACGGATGCCAGTCTGACGGGTTGGGGGGGCTTCTGGAAGTCTTTAAAATTCCAGGGTCAGTGGGGCCCTCAGGAGGCCCATACCCCTATCAACATTCTGGAACTGAGGGCGATAAGGTTGGTTCTCCCCATTTGACTCCTCACCTTCGGGGTCGGGCTGTTCAGATTCGCTCGGACAACCAGACGGCTGTGGCCTACATCAATCATCAGGGAGGGACCCGGAGCAAGAGGTGCCTCAAGGAAGTGTCCCTGATACTGTCTTGGGCGGAGGAGAATGTTCCCTGCATCTCGGCAGTGTACATCCCGGGGGTGGAAAATCTGGAGGCGGATTCTCTGAGCAGGGGGACGTCTCGTCTGGGAGAATGGTCCCTCAACAGCAGGGTGTTTCGCTCCCTGTGCCACCGTTGGGGTCAGCCAGATGTGGATCTGTTTGCGTCCCGTCACGATCACAAGCTTCCAGTCTTTGTCTCTCTGTCCCAGGACTCTCTGACCTTAGCCATAGATGCCCTAGCAATGTCTTGGAAGAACTTTCGGCTTCTCTATGTGTTCCCTCCGTTTCCTCTGCTGGGCAGGGTGCTGCGCAAGATAGCCCAGGAAGGGGTACCAACCATCCTGGTGGCTCCCTGCTGGCCAAGAAGAGTGTGGTTCGCAGACGTCGTGCAGCTGGCTGTAGATCATTACGCTCTGCCCAAGGATCTAGACCTGCTCACTCAGGGGCAGCTACGCCACCCCAATTTACAAACGCTGGATTTAACGGCCTGGCTGCTGAAACCTCCATCTTGATGGACAAGGGGCTGTCTGCCTCTGTAGTTTAAACCATGATTAAGGCAAGGAAGTCCTCGTCCTTTATCTACTATAGGGTATGGCATGCTTACATTTCCTGCTGTGAGTCGAAATTTTTTCATTGTCGGGTGTTTTCTGTTCCCAGGATCCTGGAGTTCCTGCAACATGGTTTGGACTTGGGTCTTCAACACAGTACCCTCAAGGGACATGTTTCAGCTTTGGCCATTTTCTTCCAAAGATCATTTGCTAATCATCGTTTGGTTAAGACTTTCTTCCAAGGGGTTACTCACGTGCGCCCCCCACGTAAGCCTATGTTACCAGTCTGGGATTTGAATTTGGTCTTGTCTGCTATGCAGGGTTCTCCTTTTGAGCCTCTGCGTGCAGCTCCTTTGTCCATTTTGACTCTTAAGGTAGCATTTTTGGTGGCTATCACTTCTGTTAGGTGTGTTTCTGAGTTGGCGGCGCTTTCAATCAAACCTCCTTACTTTGAGAGACACCAGGACAAGGTGGTGTTTCGGTTTAAGCCAGATTTTCTGCCTAAGGTTGTGTCTGCATTTCATCTCAATCAGGACATTGTTTTGCCTTCCTTGTGTCCTAATCCTAGTAACCCTAAGGAGAGGGTATTACATTCTCTGGACGTGGTTAGGACTTTGAAATTTTATCTGGTAGCTACTGAATCCTTCAGGAAGACTGATGCTCTTTTTGTTCTTCCTTCTGGACCTAGGAAGGGTTTGCCTCCGGCTAAATCCACCATCAGTAAATGGATTCGTCAGGCGGTCATACAAGCCTATTCTGCTAAGGGGAAGGAGCCTCCCTTCCGCCTTACTGCTCATTCTACTTGTGCTATTGGTGCATCTTGGGCCTTTCAGCACAAAGCTTCTGTTGAACAAGTTTGCAAGGCCGCTACTTGGTCTTCTGTTCATACTTTTTCTAAGTTTTATAAGGTTGATGTTAGGGCCTCAGCGGATGCTGCTTTTGGTTGCAAAGTTCTGCAGGCGGCAGTGGCTTGAACTGCCCGCTGTTACTTTTGGGGATCCCACCCTACCTTACGGACACTGCTATTGGATGTCCCATGTGTAAGGAATATTCTGGAACAGGACGTGCTGTATACTTGGAATAATACCAATTCTACAGGTGAGTACTCACAGAATTGTATTATAAGTATACAGCACGTCCTGTTCCACCCCGCCCTTGTTATCATTATTCTTGGTTACCTCTGTGTGGTGATTGTTCAATGGTTCATTTTGGAATTTTGTTATTATTGTTCTCCCGGCTTCTTGTGCAACTGTTTGTCAATACTGTGGATTTGTGGGAGGTTCCTGGCTTTATATGGGGCCGGGAGGAGCCACAAGTCTTTTTCTGCAGTCCAGCGCCATCTTGTGGATGTATAACCCATGTGTAAGGAATATTCTGGAACAGGACGTGCTGTATGCTTGGAATAATACAATTCTGTGAGTACTCACCTGTAGAATTGGTATTATAAGTATACAGAACATCCTGTTCCACCCCGCCCTTGTTATCATTATTCTTGGTTACCTCTATATGGTGATTGTTCAATGGTTCATTTTGGAATTTTGTTATTATTGTTCTCCCGGCTTCTTGTGCAACTGCTTGTCAATACTGGGGATTTGTGGGAGGTTCCTGGCTTTATATGGGGCCGGGAGGAGCCACAAGTCTTTTTCTGCAGTCCAACGCCATCTTGTGGATGTATAACCCATGTGTAAGGAATATTCTGGAACAGGACGTGCTGTATACTTATAATACCAATTCTACAGGTGAGTACTCACAGAATTGTATTTTTTCCATTA
Organism: Gastrophryne carolinensis; assembly: GCA_027917425.1. Taxonomy (NCBI): domain Eukaryota; kingdom Metazoa; phylum Chordata; class Amphibia; order Anura; family Microhylidae; genus Gastrophryne; species Gastrophryne carolinensis. The sequence continues at coordinate 318,405,605 of CM051239.1, forward strand.
GTAATCTAATATTAGTGTATACTTACAGTTCTGGCTTTAAATAGATTGTGGGACAGATCTTTGTATTGACCTGGAATATATTTATATAGATTGACCATTGTCCTTTTCTCATCAGAATTCTTTTTTTTAAAGCATGGGTCCCCAACCTACTGCTCAGGAGTCACATGTTGCTCATGGACCCCTGTTTTGTGGCTCATGGTCTGTCTGCCAGAACAGAGGTCTCCTGGAGATTCAGCACACTATTAAGGCTGGAGTGGTACGTGGTGTCCAGGACTGATGTGCTTGGAATAGGGCAGGCAGAGAAGCAAGATTTCTTAGCGGTCTGTGCCTCATTCGGTTTTTGGCTCTTTGGAGTGGAGTTCCATCATTAAGATTTTCCTTCAGGAGGTGTGGTACATGTGTTGCCTCAGTTCTAGTCACCACTGATACTATGGGAGTTCACCTTGAGCCTCTTTATGCATCAGAATCCTCCTTGTAAGTTGTTGGAGAGCTCCTCGATTGCCAGTGCTCTTAGTTAGGTTTCTTTGTTCAAACACAATGTGATTTTGCCCATTCATATCAACAAGGCAATTGTACTACCTTCCTTTTGCCTGTTTCCCCCTCACCTATGTGAAACTAGCAGGAAGCAGCTCCATGTTTTGGTCATAGAAGTTCAAGGGATTGAGGAGATGGTGATGGACATGAAAGCCACCACAGGAAGGTGAGTGCACTGGGTCGCAGATTCCTCCATGCAGCTCCCTGAGAGTGGTCGTCTAAGATAGGATGCAGCACCACAGCACAGATATCATCCACCACAGAGAAGCCGCACCTCATGGATTTCCTGCTCTCCTTCTGTGGCCCTGTCCTTTTTTCGCAGGTCCAACAATACTTTTATAATGATGACTTGCTGATGCCGATGAATTAATGGGTGTCTGACAATGTGTTTGCGGGGAGGGGAACATCAACTGTTGGATCGCTTGAAGCTCCAGTCTGGCTGTGAAAGGCAGGGCAGGGAGCCAGCAGGAGGAGAAAGAAAGTGAGGGATGGCTCATTTATAGTGAGAAGACCTTACTGTGTATTCCTAGGAGACCATGTATGTGACCACCTGCCCCCATTTACAGCATGACAGGAGGTGGGGGGGGAATGAATTTGCTATTAGGACCTGTGAATCCTCTGTTCGACGCTGCCTCCAGTATTGCTTTACTTTTGATACCTAACAGGGTTTAAAGTGGACCAAAACCCATGATTTTGACTAGCCTGGTTTTTGGTGCCCCACTTTGTGAAACCCCCCAGATCGCCCGAAGAAACTCACCTCATCCCTATGCTATGGCGCATGGAGGGGCGCTCCTCCAATCCGCACTCTCAGAGCCGCTGACGCCACGTCATTTAAGACGGCGTCTAAAGCCGGCGGGCGCATCCCCTGCTTCCCTCTAACGGAGCGTACCCACGGCGGCCATTCACAAATGGCGGGCGCGGGCATGTGCACTGCTTGCTAGAAGGATAGCGGGGCCGTGACCCGCGCATGCGCGGTTGGTCCGGGATGAAAGGTAAGTGAACGGGACAACTAGGGGGCTTTCATACAGCGTGGTATTCCGATTTTGGATGCTCCAGGGGTAGGGAATCGATCGGCCTGGGAATTTTATAGATTCTTGGGCCGACAGAGCTGGGTTTTAAGCCACTTTAAATTGTATTTAAGTTGCACCTTACCAGTGGTTTATTGGAGGGGGGTAAACCTTTTTTTGTACCATGTTGCTTGCATTTATGCATCTGGGGCTCTTTATGAGATTTTGTAAAGAAAATGTCCTTGCTAAATGCATGATTTAAATGAATGTAATGCCAATCTGTACAGTTTTTTTTCATTCAGAGGAAACAGTTGAGGACTTAAATAGGAAGTCCAAGCATTTTTCTAACACCCCACACATCTGAACCCCTCTCCTTTTAAGCCCAGTTTTGGCAATAACATAAAAATAACTCACTGGATGGCTTGGGGGATTAAAAATGCTTGGCCTTCCTCTTTAGTGCCTTAAATCCCAACCATTAACTGACAGCCTTGTGAATTTCACATGCCTGGCATTCTCCTCTATCTGCAGCAAGCAAAAAAAGCCCTTCATCTTGGTCCAGGATCAGGGCTGGGGGGCTCCTCTTCCTCCAGGGATCATCCGATTCCTTACTGGGGTCTTCAGCAGCAGAAACGTGAATCCCAGTTCTGACAGCTCACCTGTCCGCCTCAGGAAGGGGCTTTTATAGGAGGAGCAGAATTACATCAGCCATCTCCTTCCGGTCTAAAAACTCGCTTCCGCACTGAAAAGCTATTAGAAGCTAGCCAGTGATCAGTGGACTGTAGGTGTGGGGCAGCTGCTCTTGCAAGGGAGGCTGTGTGTTTATTTTCATTAATGACTCCTCTCTGCCTCTCAGCTGAAAAATTCATGACTTCTAGTACCTAAGAAGGGTCTTACATTTAGATATAGTTGGCTGTTAGTGTATGTTTCATATGTATCTAAATGTAACAAGCTAGAAGTAATGTATTTATCAGCTGAGAGGCAGAGAAGTGCCATTAATTAAAATAAACACATAAGCCGTCGACAGAGCAGTTGGCAAACGATCCTTGTCTTTTAACCTCATTTTGACACACAAAAATATATGCCTTCAAAAATTCGATTGAAAGTGGACTTTAAACACATATAGTGCAAAATGGTGAAAAATAGCCTGGTGACAACATCTTTAGATAAGCTGGCAGGTAAAAGGGTAAAGGGACTGACATGTAGCTGACATGGTTCATTGCACTGGCCAGTGAATATGGATGAATATATTATATTAAATATAACCTATGTTATATTTATGAATATTGTTAGTTATTAGGTGATTACTGATGAGGCAGAGAAAGTAAGGATTGTAAGCTTGACAGATTTCCTCATTGAACTACATTCTGTATACAGAAGGCGTAACTACAAAGAATGTAAAGGTAAGGACTCCATCGGGCCACTGGTTTGATTCTCACTGGCTGCTATGGAGTCCCTCCTCAGCACCAATAAGCTTTAATTTTTCATGTCAATGGACCCACAGGACCAGAAAATGTGGCTGTTAAGGCTACCTGGTAACTTTCGAAAAATAAGACCCTAAACAGCCTACTTTTAACCCGTTATCTGTTGACAGTCATCATTTTGGGATAGGTTAATTGTGGACTATGAGGTTGCCATGCAGAGGCCAAGACTGGAAGATATTGGCACGCTGAGCCTAGTTTGGAAAGTTAATTTATAGGTTAGTAATTTGTCTCCAGCAGATATTCAGGGGAGCAGATATTCAGGCGACCACCAGCCAATATAGGAAGTACTACTTGTCAAGCTTGCTCGTGATCGTTATATCTCAGGCAGTACCGAATCACTAATAATTTGCCCGTCAAAATTTCTTTTTTATTAATTCTATCTCTTTTACTAAAATTCACATTTTGCATCTTTATTCCAGATAAAAAGTATGGCATTATCGTTATTGATCCACCGTGGGAGAATAAGTCTGTCAAGAGGAGCAAAAGGTAATAATTGCTTTGTATATGTCTATAAATAATAGAAAAATATTGATTGTTGCTGCCTGCTTTAAAGGCTTATTGTGACATTAACACATCTGTAGGCATATCATAGAAATAGATACTTCAGTTCCATCACATCAGATCTGTCCAGGTCCAGTGTCTTAAAACGACTTACTGCCTTAAAACACAATTCTGTGAGGAACTCACCTGTAGAATTGGTTTTTCTGGGAATCCATTCCATACACTCCTTACTCTTGGGTTTCCTCCTCCTTGCTGATCACGTGACTGCAAGAAAGAAACAGGCGCGGCCCTCCCGGCCCATAAGTAGCAGCTGCCCCTAATCAGATCAGTTTACTTAAAAAGCAGTAAATAATTTAGAGGCAGGCCGGGAGGCCGCAATAAGAGTCCATGTTAGTACACATCAAACTCAACCAAAAAATGCTCTCAAAATTAAGTCATATTACTTATAGTCTCTTTTTTATTTATTTTTTTTTTTTTTTTTTTCATAAATCTCTATACATATATATAATCTTATATATATCTTCTCTTTCTCTTTAAATGCTCTGAATTAATAATCAAAAATGATTAAACATACCATCAGAAAAGCATCGGAAGATAACATGACCCACAAAAAACGGGTGGGCCGGAGTGTATGGAATGGATTCCCAGAAAAACCAATTCTACAGGTGAGTTCCTCACAGAATTGTGTTTTTTCTTCCAATCCATTCCATACACTCCTTACTCTTGGGATCTCCAAAAGCAGTGCCATCTATGGGCGGGATCCTCTAATGCAGAACGGCAGGAAGTTCACTTCACTACTGCCTGTAGAATCTTCCGACCAACAACAGCGTCAGCTGAGGTTCTATCATCCACCTTTGTAAAACTTGGTGAAAGTATGAACAGAAGACCAGGTGGCCGCTTTGCAAACCTGTTCCACCGAAGCCTGATGCTGAAAAGCCCAGGAAGCCCCAATGGCCCTAGTGGAATGGGCCGTGACCTGAAAAGGGGGTTCTTTTCCCTTGGCCGAGTAAGCTCTAGCTACTGCCTGCTTAATCCAGTTACTGACAGCGGCCTTAGCTGGCGGAAGCCCCCTTTTTTGGTCCTTCTGAAATGACAAAAAGAAAAACCGTCTTGCGGAAGGCATCTGTAGCTGCCAAATAATACCTGATGGCTCTAACCACATCTAAAGAATGAAGCGCCCTTTCCTTAGCATTAGCCGGAACTGGGCATAGTACCTCCTGATCAAGGTGAAAAGGAGAGATGACCTTAGGTAAAAAATCAGGCTTCAAACGAAAACTACCTTGACTCTGTGTAACTCAAAATAAGGAGACTTCATGCATAAAGCGGCTAACTCTGAAACACGCCGCACAGAGGAGATTGCCACTAAAAATATTCCCTTAAGCGTCAAAATGCTTATTGGAGAATCAATCATAGGTTCAAAGGGAGCACCCTGAAGAGCCGTCAACACCAAATTCAAGTCCCACACCGGTAGAATAGACTTGCGTGGTGGACGAACATGAGTGACTCCCTGAAAAAAAGTCTTAATGAGTCTATTACTAGCGATAGACTTCTGGAAAAAAATGGATAAGGCAGATACCTGTCCCTTTAGAGTGCTTAATTGTAGACCCATTTCTAAGCCATTCTGAAGGAATTCTAGAATTCTGGAAATTGAATACAATCTGCATGAGACATTCCTAGCCTCATACCAGGATATGAATGACCGCCAGACCCTGTAATAAATCATGGAAGACTACTTCTTCCGGGCCTGAATCATGGTACGAATGACCTTAGCCGATAATCCCTTCTCAGCTAGGATCGTGGTCTCAATAGCCAAGCCGTCAAAGCCAGCATTTGTAAATTCGGGTGCCGAAGCGCCCCCTGAGTGAGAAGATCTGGCTCGATCGGTAGGCGCCATTGGTCTACCGCCATCCTTGTTATGTCTGAGACCCAACTTCTTCTTGGCCAATGAGGAGCTACTAGAATGGTAGGTACTCCTTCCTGAATTATCCTTCTTAGTACTCGACTCAGAAGCGGAAACAGGGGAAAAATGTACAGGAGCTTGAACCTTGTCCAAGGGACCGAAAGGGTGTCCGTGGCTATAGCCAAAGGATCTCTTGACAGGGACATGAATCTCGGCTGCTTGTGATTGTGTCTGGATGCAAAGGGATCCACTTCCGGACGTCCCCAGCGAAGACAAATGGCTTGAAAAAAACCTTCCAACTGAGGGACCATTCTCCCCGATGCAGAATCTTCCTGCTCAGAGCGTCGGCCTCCTGATTTTCTACCCCCGGGATGTAAACTGCCGAGATGCAGGGAACATTCTCCTCTGCCCAGATCAGAATCCGGCTTACCTCCCGAAGAGCACCCTTGTTCCGGGTACCCCCCTGATGATTGATAGAAGCAACCGCCGTCCGGTTGTCCGACTGGCCTTGGACTGCCTGTCCCTTCAAGCTGGGGGTCAGATACTGAAGAACTAGCCCGATGGCTCTTAATTCTAATACATTTATGGGAAGCTGATTTTCTCTCGGTCCCCATTGGCCCTGGACTTTCTGAGTCTGCCAAATGCCGCCCCATCCTGTGAGACTGGCATCCGTGGCAATGAACTGCCACTGTGGAATCAAGAAGGACCTGCCTACAGACAGATGAAGAAGAGGGTCCATCCACCACAGAAGGGAATGTCTTGCCAAGGGCGTTAGTACAAAGATCTGATCCAGCGACTGTGGGACTCGATCCCAGCTCGCCAATAGATTCCATTGAAGGGGCCTCATGTGAAACTGAGCAAAGGGCACCGCCTCAAAGCAGGCCACCATCAGGCCCATCAACTTCATACCCAGCCGAATAGTCGGCTGTCGGAAAGCCAGAAAGCACTATCTGATCTTGGATTAGTCGAGTCTTCTGTTCTGGAAGATACACCTTGACTTGGACGGTGTCCAGAATCAAACCTAAGAAGTTCCTTACTGGTGCCGGAGTGATATGAGACTTCGGGTAATTGATCACCCCGCCGAATTCATCCAGAGTCGGATCATATGTGTGTCCTTCAGGATCTGCTGCTGCAATCCGGCTGATATTAGAAGATCATCCAGATAGGGGACAATACAAATCCCCTGGCTCCTGAAAATTGCCATGAGACCTGCCAAAACCTTAGTGAAAACTCTTGGAGCCGAGGATATCCCCAACGGGAGTGCCACAAACTGGAAATGCTCGTCTTCCAGGGCAAACCTCAGGAATCTTTGATGTCCCGGAAAAATTGGCACATGCAGATATGCGTCCCTTATGTCTATGGTAATAAGATCCCCGGGTCGAACTACTGTTAAAGCTGACCTCACCGTTTCCATGCGGAAGTGTCTCACGCGGATATACTTGTTCAGATCCTTCAGGTCTAAAAATGGGACAAGTTGACCCATCCTTCTTGGGGATTGTAAACAGGTTGGAGTAAAACCCCTGACCTTCCTGAAAGGGTACTCGAGCAATTACCCCTTTTTGAAGAAGATGCTGAATTGCGGACTTCAGGGCATCTAGCTTTGACTGGTTCCGGGATGCCCCTGACCGAAGGAACCTTGCGGGCGGTCTGGCTGCAAACTCGATCTTGTAACCTGAGGACACTACCTCTTGGATCCACTGATCCCTTACGCGGCGCCTCCAGATATGAGCAAACTGCAAAAGCCGTCCCCCCCACCCGCTCGGGTGAGGGTGCCCTCTCATGCTGAAGTGGACTTGGCTGGAGGTTTAGGCCTACTTCTCCAGGATCCTCCTGCCCTATTACGCGTTCTTCCTCTACCCCAAAAATTCTTGCGGGAGGAAGGCCGAAAGGCTCCTCTGCCTCTCCGAAGGGCCGAAAAGACGATGACCTCTGAAAAGGCCTAGTCGATTTTTTTCTCTCTGAGGCAGTTTGCCCCTTAACCATACCGTCCAGCTTTTCCCCAAAAAGTCTGCTCCCTAAAAAGGGTAAATCCGTCAGTGCCTTTTTAGCGGCGGCGTCCGCTCACCATTGTCTAAGCCATAATGAACGGCGTAATGCCACAAGGAGCGCAGAAGTTCTGGCTGCCAACCTGACTGCATCCTCCATTGCAGTAATGGCAAATGCATTAAAGTCCAAACAGTCCTTAAAGTCCTTGGACTCTTGGGACAGCCTGCGGGACCTGGCCTTGGCTAGTTTCTTCTTCATCTTCTTTCCCGACGCCAGGGATACAATGGCCGTGGCACAAACCGGGCGGAGAAGGGAGCCTATCATGGCGAAGACATGGCAGGCCAACTGATCCATATGTTTCTCTGTGGGATCTCTAAGGGATCCCATAGTAGCGGATGGCATCACTGAAGTGTTAGATAACCCTGCCACAGGGGAGTCCGCATCAGGCGGATAAGACCAAATTTTGATTATGTCTGCCAGGAAAGGATATCTGACATCTAGAATCTTAGGAATGGCCTGTAATTTATTAGGGTTTTCCCACTCCTTAAGAAACATCCTAGAAAAGTGTGGTTGTTCAAGGAACACCTGCTTTGCCTGACAGGCTTAAACAGATCATCCTTCTTTCTTTTCACAACCTCAGGAGGGGAGATATTCCAGGTAACAAAAAACTACCGAAAGTAGACCTTCAGTCTCATTCACAAGGAGAGGATCCTCATCGGATGAAAACAAATGGAGTTACTCTCCTCTTCCGATTGCAGCTTGCCCTCAGAGGCCTGCTCGTCCATATAATCCTCATCCTCTTCTTCACCGAAGGAGGCAACTACTGCCACAGGCTCTAAATGTCTTTTCTTATAGGTGGCCCGTTTGGCAAAACCAAAGACAACTGCCTCTCCAGATTATTCAGCCTGTAAGCAAAAACCTGTTTGTCCATCACTGCTTTCACCCCCTTGAGGGGAAACAGGGGATGGATGAGCCGCCGTGCTCCCTCCAGCATTCGCTGTGCTAGATACTCGATCAGCCGCTCTGTTGTGATCTAGGCCGATCATAACGGCGCAGGCGGAACATACTGTGCCAAAAGCTGCCTAGAGGATGCAGTTTTGCACAAAGGGCAGATCTTTTCCTGCTCCAGAGGGATGCCGTATCGCTATCCCCAATGCCTCCCACATGGTGTTTATTATATATATCTTTTTTATTTTCTTTTTTTTCTTTTTTTTTTTAAATATATATATATATAGGCCAACCGACCCAAGAGGGCCTGAGCCTGAACCAATCCCCTAAAAAAGGGACCGGGAGGAACCGCAACCCTGTTTTTTGTCCTTCTTCCAAATCTAAAAATAAAAGAGGAGGCAAATGGATTAATAACTGATCTTTTTCCCTCTTTTCTTTTCTTCCTTCTTTAAAAGCATTCTTTCAAGAAATGAACTGCCTTTAATCGCTTATATATAAGAGTATTATAGTAATATCTTAAAGATATTATAATGACATTGTAATGATATTATAATAAATAAAAGCAATAAAAGCGATAAAATAATTATCTTATGAGTAAACACAAAATAATTAAATTGATAACAAAAACAGAACACTAATTATTATTAAAGAGAAAAAAACTAATACTGAAAAAAATAAATATAATGATCATTAGTATAAAAGACACTTGGAAAAAAGTTTAACAATATTTAAAAATATTTAAAATTGTTTAATAAAGGATTGATATAAAGAATCCAAACCAAAGTCAAATCCTTATATTCTATAATAATATAACCACTCACCTTGCTGCAAGTTTTCAACCTGAAAGGGAGATGGCAGAATCAAACTACACAGGCACTTATTAATGAATCAGGCCTCACCTGCAACTCACAAAAACCTCCACTCACCTTGCGGCTAGTTTTCAACCTGAAAGGGAGATGGCAGAATCAAACTACACAGGCACTTATTAATGAATCAGGCCTCACCTGCAACTCACAAAACCTCCACTCACCTTGCTGCTAGTTTTCAACCTGAAAGGGAGATGGCAGACTCAAACTGCACATTATTAAATCAGGCCTCACCTGCAACTCACAAAACCTCCTACACGCATGTCCCCCTGGCCATAGAATGGCCGCTTGAAATCTTGAAGAGGGGAGGTCTGGGGGAGAGGCGCCCCACGCGCATATCAGGGTTTGGGGGGGGGGGGGGTAGGAGGCCCCGGCTACAACATAGGCTGCGCTGCTAAGGAGAGGAAAAAAGAGCGCACAGCCGTCCTTAATGCACACCCGAAGATAAGTGCGAGGGGAGGGGGGCATAGCACAGGTCACAGACGTAGCTTCTTACCTGCTAAACAGCACATCCACCTCCTTCCAGCACAAGAGGGAGAGTGAGTGAACAGCCAGGTGGTTCTGGTATACTCAACCTCCACCTGTGTGACCTCAGTCAAGCTCTTAAAGGCATATACCAAAGAAAAAAATCTTTCCTTTCCTAAATAAAGCCTACCTAAACTGGAAGAAGGAAGGGTTGGGTAAAAATAAAAATATCCTCAGCAGGTACACCAGAGAGAAACCTGCGGCTGACTTGCTTTCTGAGAAGCCTGCAGCCCAGAGCATATACACTCTGCAAGCGCCCCAAGACCCCGGCGCTTCACCATACCTTCACGGCCCCAAAAACAGCCAATGCTGTGGAGGCATAACAAGGGTCTTGAGGGGCCGTGGGAGTAAGGTCCGTAGCGAGCCGACAGGGTTCAGTCCCCCGCTTACCGCTAAAATGCTTGAGAGCACCTAATCTTCCACAGTCATCTTGCCACTGCAAGAAAGAAAACTGATCTGATTAGGGGCAGCTGCTACTTATGGGCCGGGAGGGCCGCGCCTGTTTCTTTCTTGCAGTCACGTGATCAGCAAGGAGGAGGAAACCCAAGAGTAAGGAGTGTATGGAATGGATTGGAAGAAAAAGAGGAACAATAGAGTGCTTGGGGAGTTAATAAAAACTCCCCAAACTTGGCTTGTCTGGTCCCCCTGCCCCTCCGGTTATTAATTAAGTAGTGTCAGGGATTGGGGTGAACGGCAGTGAATCAGTTCTCCTTCAAATCAAACATAATTTATTGAAAATAAGAATTCAACAGCCAAAGCATCTCATAACATCAGAGTTGGTTGCAGCACAAAACACAGTATATCAAGCGGTTACCTCACCGGCTCTTAGTAGTCCAGGGTAAAAAATACAGCAAGCTGAAAAAGTCCTTGTTGTATAAGGTCCATTTCCAGGGCATACGAGCCCACGCTGTTAGTCCCTACAAGTCCAAGTTTGGGGTGACACAAGCAAAGTCCTTCGACTTTAATCCAGTTCTCTTATTCACATTGAGCAGTACGGCTTGGACTCCTTACTCCAGGCTGGTCAACAGCCAACTGACAGGCTCAGCGGCTCCTTTTATTTAGGCTTCCTCTGCAATCAGCCTTATCACCTGTGCGAGGCCTGGGATCAGGGAACAAACCTGTAGAGGACTGGGGAATGTGAACTGGGGCCTGAAAACACGGCATGGATCGTGCCTGATGGAGCATAGCAGGGGAAAAATAGACACCATTTATTACTTTCCCATACACCTTACCACAGTAGAAATTACTGAAACTTTCTTGACATTTTTAAGTTCTGGCATCACTCTGATCCCGCACCGTCTTCAGCAGGGCAACGCCACTTTGAGAGCCTTCAGCTTTCCAGCAGACACTGCACAGTTTCTTTGCATAGGCTGCAATGATACTCAATGCAAATCCTGAAAGTTTTCAGCAGCTGCTCATGGTGGGTTGAGTACCGCTAGAGCCACTCCTATCTATCATAGGCAGCTAAGGTGCTGTTGGGAGGGGGGGTAGGGACTAGTACTACATCAGAATGTTGGAATTTTAAATAACACTGACATACAAAAGGTAGTGCAGGAGGTATGTACGTTCTAAGAGAGACTTCAGAAAAGGTCTGTTGTTCCTCTTAAAACCTTATCATACCGTAGATTGGCCTTCTATGCACAAAGTGTATGAAGCTACATTCTCCAGTCACTATGATGACAACTGGCATGCGCAACACTTGTGGAAACTAGAGTTTAACCCTTTAAGTACCAAGCACGTAACACCTACGTGCTCGCATGTCCGTGCCAAGTGCCAAGCACGTAGGTGTTACATGCTTGACTCTCCCCCCCCCCCCTCCCCTCTGGTAGTTTAAAAAAAAATAAATAAATAACTCACCTGACCCCTCGTTGGATCCGGCCGGGTCTCCTCTTTAATTTGGTGCCACAGAAAGAGTAGTAGATGCTTGGAACAAACTTCTAGCAGAGGTAGTTGAAAAATACACAGTCACTGACCTTAAAAATGCCTGGGATAAGCACACATCTAGCCTAAGATAAAGAGTACATGCAATATACACATAAGGGCAGACTAGATGGACAGTATGGTCTCCTTCTGCCATCACCTTTCTATGTTTCTATGAATACTCATGAAAAATGCACTTTAGAGCACTGGACTGGATGGTGGGGGAGCTAAATAGACCCTAAAGTCTAGAATAAAACTACCCCTCCCCCATTGCTCAGGCACCGAGCAGGTGAAAAAAAAATGTGTATATGTTGAAACACAGAGCAAAAAAGATTATTTAACAGTTCTCTTATCATATGGCTCTGGCCCTTTAAATAGTCCTTATTTGTATGATGTTAGTACTAAAAATCCTCCACATCCATACAGAGTGATATTTCTTGATCTACTGTCACAGTTGTGGTATAATAAAATATCTTCTAAATTCACCGACTTCCATCACCGCAGTGCCCATCACCAATGCTGGGTACTCTTACCAACTGGTAATCACCTGTTAGGTCCGTCTCTCTCTTCTTTCAGTGTGCTATTTCAAACATCTCTATTTTTGCTTTTTCACTGCACCCTAACCTTCCAGAGGTTAATTAATATGGGGTTATGTTCCTTTTGCCCTGCATTTCATTGTCCTCTTATTTAGGTCTTCTGATGCTTTTGTACTGTGCCTAAACATATGTTTCTTTTCTTGTGTGCCATCATTTGTGTTTGGGCATTGTTTGTGGAGCTATGTTGCCCATTCCCTTGGTTGCTGCTACCTGTGTTCTTTCTTAATTGATCATACTTTTAGCAAGAAGAAAAAATTCGATAGCTTAAATAATGAGGACTAATCACTCTTGGGTTGAGACAAAGCTTGAGTTGCCAGGCTGCATAGCTGAGATGCGGCAAATGGTCTCTGCTAGGAACTGCCTTTTGGGGAAAGCTCAGAGCCTTCCTCCTTTTTCCTCCCTTCTATACTACGTTTGAACATACCATTAGCGAAGAGACAGTCCTGTATCACTATAGGCAGATTTGCCTTTTCTAGCCTTGGAGGGCTTCTTCCAGGGGACGAACAAGTGGTCAGGGAAAGGGTGTGAGATGCTTTTCTAAGTTCTTGTGCCCTTTTCTCTTTTGGTTAGAAGAATGGTTCCCATTCATTAGCGAGGGGGTTGGTCCATTTTTTGATGGTGTTGGTCTAGTTGTCGTAGCTGTGATGGAGTCACGCCTTAATATCCATGAGGATTTTAAGTTGCTATTAGTAGAATCCTATTGTTTTCGGTCTAAACCCCTATTATTTCACCCCCCACAGTTTTGATCCCGCAGGGGCATTCCGATTTGGAATTCCCAGTGGTGTGAAAACGCTCCATATACTGGTCTTGATCTGAAACCTCACAATGCATGTGCCGTGGGTAAGAGGAGTAAGACAAGCATATGGCCATATTTGAAGGAATTTCACAATGTGGTGCATCCAAAATTGGAACGTTTTACCTGGTCCAAGAGTCTTTTAAACTCTTTTAGGAGGACCGGAAATCAATTACCTGGTTCAAGACACTGCAAACAGATTTCCCTTTTCCTCTCAGCAGATGCTCCTCATCAGTACACCCCTCATGGCAGTCACAGTAAACGGTCACACACTGTACTGAGGGGAATGTCAGGCACTGCTGTGACACAGCAGTGGATAAAGTTGGGCTTGCACTTTGACTGATGCCCTGGTTTGGCGCTCAAAGAATTTTAGGCAGCATGCTCATTGCTCAACTATCAGTCTGTCCTGCCCCCTCTCAAGTGATAGGCATCTCCTCTTTAAATAGTAGAGATTAGTAGTTCCTGTTCTTAGATTCCACAGCTGCTATCTGTTTCTCTCTGGAAATTTCCAGGTATACAAGTTTTTCCACCCTGTCTTCCACCCTGTTTGTTCCTAGTTTCTGCATCCCCACTCCTGCTGCCAGATTGTTCCTCTGCTGCCCACTCCCAGAAACAATCACCCATTTTAGGTTTGTGCCTACAAAACTTGTTCCAGATACGAGTTTCAATTTGCAGTCCAGGGTCACCTAGTTTGTCTATTTTTGTGTATCACTACCTCTGTCTCACGCCATCAATTACTTCAATCAGCCTAGTTCCAACCCTGGGAGGCCAGAAACTTGTCTGTGACCTGCAGGACCCCACAGATCCTTACACATACACCCTGACTGAGCGTACTGTAGTGAGCTGTATGCGCGATACCGAGCCGAGCCTGCAGGAGCACTGTCGACAGTGTAGGAGTTGCCAAAATGTCAGCAGGACAGACTTGTGCCCCTATGGCAACCTTGATCCGGAATCTGATCAGAAAATGGACTTCCTATTTTAGACTTAGTTTTGTCAGTTTTCTATGCAATAGTCTTGAAAAATCTGCCCCATAATGTAACTTTATGCCCACAGGAACTGCTTTTACTACTAGAACAGTTTCAAAGCTTTGTAAAATAAAAGCTTTTGAAGTACTCACCGGCCCGACCTTCTACAGTGCTATTCTTTTTGCTGCTTTAAAGTAACATACTGGGAGAGGTTTTAGATGCGGAGTCCAGAGACTCATACATCATTTTTTTTTTTAACTTTGAAAGGTTTAGTTATTTTACATAAAATCCTTTATCTTCGGGGGTTTGATTTCTACATTTCTTCTGTTTCAAAGCATTTTCTTTTTCGTATAAATAAATCTTGTAGTTAGATTCAGAAAGAGAAGCATGAATTTATTTTATTCGGCTAAATCCAAGATTGTCTGACTGCGTGTCTGTAAAATCTGCTCTCTAGAAATGACCCCCCCCCCCTAATTGATTATGAGGGGTTATGCGCACCTTTTTTACTGTAGCAAATGAAAACGCCCAAACTAACATATGGGCTCCCCCTCTTCGGTCCATGGGGGGCAGTGAGTGCGCAGCGGTGCGCTGTGGCCACTGAGAGGAGCACCACTGGAATGCACTGAAGCTGGGACCAGGTGAGATCACTAGTTTTATTGTTCCCTCCAGAACCCCCCCCCCCCCCCCCCTTGGATGCACATATCTGTGGGATTCATCATGATAATTCACATATTTAATTCCCTGCCGTGATGAGTTTAATTTTAGGATCTTTTTAACTCTCTTTGGCCAGACTAGGAGCTTGTCTGTAAGTGGTCAAACTTTCTGCAGATTTTCTGCTTTTGGTTGCCAGAGAGATAATAATTTGTCTTCCCTAGGTTGTTTTCCTGATCCTGTCCTGAGGGTGCTCAGGTTTAGTCTCGGGCTGCACTGATTTAGTGGAAGGTCCTGACCCTGGATGCCAGCTTTGAAGAGTTAGAGAGGGGCACTAGGGGACCAAGATGTTCAAGGGGTTTGGTCATGGAAAATCCTTCTCTTCTCTTCCTACCAATATTTTAGATATTTGGCAGAGCCTTTACTTTGAATCCTAGATTCCCCTTGGTATTGGACATGCTTTGGAGTATGCACAGATCTCTGAAGTTTCCATCCTTAGATCATACCATTGGTCTGAACCTTACCATCTTCATCAGAGAGTTGTCAGAGAGGCAAAATATTCTGATGTCGCTATGCCCTGAATAAAAACCTAGCCACAGACACAATCACGGTTTTAACGTAGTGCAAGTGTAGTGCAAAAGCACTTATTTTGATACATTGCCTCCCTAGGGCATCTAAAATTCAGCACAAAACACCTGCATTTTAGTGCAACACAAGCGCAATGTATAGGTTTGAATTAAGCCTCATAACGTAAAGTTCGGTTCCGGCAAGTTCGGCCAAACTTTGAATAAATGTTTGGGGGTCTGAACCCGGTCCCCACTGAGAACGATGAGGACCTGAAGCGCGCACTGAAGCCCACCTTGGCCCCGTGATCCTCTTCCTGGTCAGCAGCGGCGGTATTTGAAATTGACCCCAGCCGGGGCTACATAAATGAGGACACTTCTAGTGGCAGCTGGCACTAAGGGTGCCTCTTTATGTAGCACCTTCTGGGGCCAATTTTCAAACGCCACCGCGGCCCAGCAGCCCATCAACCAGCTTTTCCATGTTCAGCCCGAACTGGAACACAGATTTCTGGCTTAAGTTCGGGTTTGGTGAACGCAAACTCGCAAAGTTCGATACCCATAACTAAAACATACTGATGTATAGCAAAGTCTTGGTTGCCACTGTTTGTACAAAGGGTTATATCTGATATGGTATGTTGAAATCTGTTGATATGAGATCAATAACAATACAAATCTATAGGTAATTTGTTTACGCAATTAAAACTCAATAAAACCTTTAATGCTGCTGCTAGCTCCTTGCTTGCAGAGATTCTTACAGGAGTGTTTCTGCAGTGGCTTTTGGTTCTCCTCTCAAGTTGCAAACTGTGGCGAGGTGGCTGAAAGAATTCCAGACCAATGTGGCCAGATATCACTTGGAAGGGGAATATGAGCATTGCAGGGATGCATCTGCACTCAAACCAACAATCATTGCTTATATCTATGTGTATGGTTTTCATTTCACCTTAAAATAATTATATTTTTAAATATTTTCCCACTGTGTGGCTGCTTGAACCATTGGGTGGATGACTCCAGACCTCAACGTAGCAGAAAGCTTTTAAGCCTTGGCCTGATTTTGGCCACTGTTGGAGCACTAGTGGAGATAGACATTAAAACACAAAAGGAAAACAAAATGCCCCGCTGTGTAAAACCCTCCAGGTCGGACAGAAACGTACCTTTTTTCCCGGTCCAATGGCACATGAGCAAACAGAGGCCGCACCCCCAATTTCCCTTTAGAAGGGGCGGGAGCAGATCTAAGTGTTCTGAATGGAGAAGAGGCCGCACATAGGACCGGGGAAGGGTGAGTCAGATCGGGGGGCCTGGGGGGGTTCTCACAGCGGGGTATCCCTGATCGCAGTGCCTGGGGGGACAAGGACCAAAACCCAGGATAGTCAAAATCCTGGGTTTTGTTCCACCTTAAAGGGGGGTGGGGAGTTGCCCCCACATATCATTGGAGCAATTGGATACATGAGTGGATACAATTTATTTGGGGCAACTAAAATATTTTTTTTTTTCTACATGTGTTTTTTTTCTACACGTGTTTTTCATCTGTTCTACATGTGTGTTGCTTAAAGTCATTTTCCAGCCAGCAAAATAAAAAAGGCTATACTGTCCTTTATCATCTGCAGACGATCACTCATAGCCTGGTGCTCTGACCCTTACCCAATCCAGGTCTTTGTGTAGGATTGCCAATGGACCGCACCTTGCCATCCATCGCAGGGGCTACGACACACATTCTATTCTCTGCATTGGAGGGGGGAGTGTCAGGTCTTGACACACCCGCTTCATTGTGGGAAATGGAGGGGGTGAGCTATAGTTTCTGTGACAGTTGATAGGGGGCATTCCATCGTCCATTCTACAGAAGCAGTCAGCAGCATGAGACCTAGAGCAGGCAATCAGATAAGTGTCAGAGCCAGGCTAGGAGCGATCGTTTGCGGGGGATAACAGGGGAGTAGTGGTTTTTGCTTAGTCTGTCTAGACAATGACTCACCTTCTTCCCAATCCAGCGTGAGTAGCGGCTGCTCCCTGCTATAACTTAGCAGGGCACGCACCCATGTCAGACATATGTGAATGACCTAGACGAGCCTTAATGTCAGTGCAGTTGAGCATGCTAATTCGACCGGAGGCCCGCATTTGCCATAGGACCAGGGAAAGGTGAGTTTGAGTGGGCGTTCTGGGGGGCTTCACACAGCAGGGCATCGCACATCGAGGTGCACCGGGGGCAAGGACCAAAACCCAGGATAGTCAAAATCCTGGGCTTTGGTCCACTTTAAACTGGACCTTCACCATGATTTATTGAAAAGCCCAAACCCTTAAAAACGATTCCCCAGCATCTAAAGTTAATATATTTTAGGTTTTTAGTCACTTACTTATTATTCTTTCCCCCACTGGGCTGCAACTCAGGACTTTAGGATACGGGCGCCGCCATCTTGACTCAGAAGCATCACACTTACTGAGGAGAGGAGAGCGGGATAAAGTACAGGAGGGTGGGTTATAGTTGTGCTTTGCACAGACAGGGCAGAGCTGGGGTCAGGAAAAGGTCAGCAATCCCAGAATGCAGAGCAGCAAAGTCAGAAGGCACTTCCTGTTTGCAGGCTGCCTGATGTTCCATGAGCTGCCATCTTGGATGTTTAAAGGCTCATAACATGCAGTAGATGCAGGTAGGATGATTTTTAATGTGGGCAATCTGTATGTACAGGGTGTGGGAAACATATAAGATAGACTCTTATTCAGAGTGAAGGACTGTTTTAAGCAAACATGCTTAATGACCCTGTAGAGAAAGCAGATGCTTTCTCTACTCTTTGCAGAAAGAGATCAATGTATTTGGGGCCTGGGCTGCTCACAGAAGTGGATGAAGCACCCCCCCACCTTACTGAGTTAAAGCCTGCTGTCTATTTTGTAACACTGCTATGCTGGATCAGGTGGCGTAAGACATGCCTCTATAGTCTTTAAGCCTGTTCCCCTTCTTTGCAGTCACCCATTATTATCCTACCAGGCTATTTTTAAAATACTCCTTTTTATAACAACCATTCTTAAAATGCACAATTTTAAGTACACAGGCTGTTGAATTATTTATGGGCATATTCTGAAAGCACTTTACCATCTATTTTCACAATGTCTATGTTGCAGCTATCACATCAGTCATCCCAGGATGAGGATATGGCTGGTGTAGGAGATAACATTTACACCAATTCATCAGTTACGCCACTGGATGGCACTGTTGCCTTTTCCTTACTTTTAGTACAGAGTTCAAGGATCATTTTGTGTATTCACGGTGTATAGAAAGCTTTGCAGTATGGGGAGCTAAACAATTCAACACACAGTTGAACATGTTTGTTTGCTTCTTCTTAGATATAACCACTTATCCTTGATGGAAATAAAACAACTTCCTATATCTGATTTAGCTGTCCAGAACTGCCTTGTGGTGACCTGGGTGACAAATAGGCAAAGGCATTTAAGGTTTGTTAAGGATGAGCTGTACCCGCATTGGTCAGTCAAACCCCTTGCAGAATGGCACTGGGTTAAGGTAGGTTACATTTTTCTCCTGTTTATAAAGCATGATATATTTTGTTTATAAAACTTTACCAGGATTTTTTCATTCTGGTTAATCTGCTGCAGTTCAACATCCTGCTTACAACACTAAAAATTAATGGGCTTCTGGGATTACATTTATTTGTCTAGCCAAAAAATCAATTCAGTGTGCCCCATGGAACCTCAAGTTTGTTTCTAGCTTTGAGTGAATGATGCTTCATTGTCACAGATGTTAAAGAAGGAAAATTCTTAAAGTGGACCAACACCCAGGGGTGATCGGCCCGGGAATCTATAAGATTCCCGGGCCGATCACCTCCCTCACCGCGGGACATCCGAGATCGGGATGTCCCACGGGGTGAAACCCCCCTAAAACCCCCAAAAAACCTTACCTTATCTGCTGCCGCCGCCGCCTCCCGCGCGCCCCTCTAGACGTGCCCGCGCCGGCCGTTCGTGAATGGCCGGCGCGGGCGCGCGCCCTGTAAGAATGACGTGCGGGAGGCGGCAGCGGACGCGCTGTCTTGGACGTCGCTGTCACCCGCTTGGACGTCGGCGGGGATTGGACGGCACGGTCACGTGGGAGCGTGGTGAGGTGAGTTTTTGGGGCTTTCTGGGGGGTTTCACACAGCGGGGCACCCCCAAAAGGGGTGTCCCCCCGAAGTGGACCAAAACCCAGGATAGTCAAAATCCTGGGTGTTGGTCCACTTTAAAGCGTAACAAAGCAGTTTTTCCCCCTGCCCTGTTTGAATCCTGATGTAGGGTGCTCCACTTTGTGAAACCACCTGAGGTCACCCATAATAACTCACCTTTCCCCAGTCCTTGCATGGGCTTCTCTCTAATTAGTGTTTATGGCAATCAGGAGCACAAATGGGGTGTATCCCCAGCAGCATTCACTCCCACCCCAAGTCTATCTGAATGGCTGACTGCAGGAGCGTGTGCACAGCCCAAAGATGTTGGGAGTGCTTTCCCTGGTGTTTACATCAGTGAGGGAGCCAGAAAGACGGTAAGTTTTGTTCCTCCCTGGGGTGGTTTCACACAGTGGGGCATCCTGATTCGGGATCTCTTAGGTTCCAGGGTCGGTCGAGTTGGGTTTTGTTCCACTTTAAAGTCCCTGCCCAGGCTAAAGAAAAAAAAAAGCAAATTTACCAGTCAGCCCACAGGGTTCCATAGCATCAGCACTGCTGGCCCTGATGTTAGTCAGTCATCAGGAGTGGACTTTTAAGTGTAAGTTTGCAGCCGGTTTGGAGTTTGCTCTCCGCTTTAGAGCTGATAGTTCTACACCTGGACTTGCTCGGTCCAGAGGAATATGTGGGATCAATCTTATAAATGTAAGAGCTAAGTGGTGAAGTCAAGCACAAAATATGCCCCCCACCCTCTTTGGTCACAGTAACACCCAACCAATTGTTTGGTCACCTCAGAAAGTGAGGCCTAAAGAAAGTGAAGCCTTTATTTTTAGTCATGTGGTGAGCTTCTTGACCAACCAAGTGTGGATTTACCCCAGAGACGTAGCTAAGCTTTCTAGCACCCGGGGCAAAGCTTCGAAATGGCGCCCCTCACCTGTGCTCAGGCCCCCTTTTGGCACCCCCCTGTCTCGCTGCATCAGGAGCACATTGCTACTGCGATTCTTTAGATGTATTGATAGATTTCACCCATCATGCAATGCTTTGGCAATTATTAGAGTGGTTAATTCTACTGTTTCCTAGTGCGGTCTCAGGGAAGAGGCAGCTGAGCAGATCTCGCCTTTTAAAGTGGAATGGTACTTTTTAAAAAACCACTGTCATTTCCCTTCCAAGGGAAAGAAAACCCCTAGCTTTTGAAGGAATATTTTTTTCATGCATGGTATGCATGCATTTCCTTGCATGTTTAAACGGATTATTACATATACATTTGTATTAACACAAAATGTTGCGATAGGGCTTCTATAAATCGGACCAACACCCTTACAAGAAACTGCTACACATAATAATTAATGTACCTTTTTGTAAATCCTGCTGTGGTCCATTTCAAAAACAAAATGGTGTCCCATTAAGCTGCAGGCCACCTTCAAAGGAAAGTGCTGCTGGCTTTTTGACCAACAGACAAAAACAATTTAAACCGGACCAACACAAACAGTGCTTATACGCATCCCTCATCAGGGCAATTCAAATTGCTGCACATAAAAATTCAATTACCTTTTTCTAACTGCTGCTGTAGTAAATTTTAGAAACAAAATGGTGGATCATGCATTTTTTCTTTGTAACTTGCCTGCCTTAGTGCCAGAGTAGCATGGCAGAGCGGGGGTTACTTGGTACCTCAAGCTGCTCTTCAAGCTTGATTCTAACTTATTTCCCTGCTATGCTTGCACAGGGAAACTCAGTAGGAAGGCTCGAGCCTTCAAAGTAGCCAAGAGCTGATTCTGTATGGGCTAAGTTGATTGGCTGAGAAGCCACCCAGCTCTGCCCATACAGGATTGGTATTAATCAAAAAACAAACATTCCAGTGTATGTATAGTAGTGACAGCAGCAGGGATTAGGATGGAGC
This sequence comes from Gastrophryne carolinensis, assembly GCA_027917425.1. Taxonomy (NCBI): domain Eukaryota; kingdom Metazoa; phylum Chordata; class Amphibia; order Anura; family Microhylidae; genus Gastrophryne; species Gastrophryne carolinensis. The sequence continues at coordinate 318,426,865 of CM051239.1, forward strand.
ACTCATACCTGCTGTCTGATTGCCATTTTATTCAGTGCAGAACACCCAGGGAAGCTGGAAAATGTCCCAGCTCTCTGATCCACAGCAGCGCCTACTATTTTATTTTTGGATCCCCAAGCAACCACATCCTTATCTTTTTTTTTTTTTTTTTTTTTTTTTACAAGGTCAATGCATTATCTTTCTATATGGGACATGAGAGCAACAAAGTGGAGTTAAATGGACTGTACTTTTTCCGTTTTTTTCTCAGTGTTGGTCCACTTTAAAGGCTTATATGCAGCAAAACCCAGAGGGCCCTTTCACAGTGTTGTTCTAAAAGGATTTCCAGTAACAGTTTAGTCATACATCACCATGGCTTTGGCATTTACCAGGGCAGTAGTCCAGAAAAGGTATTGCATTAAGAAGCAAGCATTCTACATTCATTCACCACTGTTTCATCATTGGAAGACTGATGTCCAGATCTGTGGACACTTTATAACTGTACGGTTGAGACCTTTGTGAGACACCCTGTAGAGGGCGGAATATATTAATTTCAACCTTTCCTACTGATATACTACATTATACACTGGGAAATCCTACCAAAGGTACATTTTTTTAACCTCCTCAGCTGAAATGCGGTTCTCCGATTGGCTGCCGGTAGTCATCTCTCTACAACAATAAAAGTTTTGACAAAGTTAATGCAACAATTTATTTCCTCTCTGTCACATAATAGCCACTCAAACAAAGGTTTATTACTCTGCAATCAACCTTCATTGGGCGCATGACCAGGATATAATGTCCTATTGTTGTACTTATATATATATAAAATGTGAGAATATGCATAAAATGTGAGAATATACTGATACATTGGTCCTTTTATATGCCCTAATATCAAGTGAAAACAATGTGACATCACACCCTGGTCACAACCCATGATGAAGCTTGATTACTGAGCAATAAGTCTTTGAACAACTGGCTATTATGTGTAAAAGCAATTTTACTTGAATCATTTTTTTCCCAATCATTTTTATTTGGACTCTTCCCATTCCAAAAAAGAAAACTTTCAATATACCGTTGTTATATTTTATTATAAATTATTTAATATAAATATTTTTTTTTTATATTTTACTTGTATTGAACAGTGGCTACAACTGATATCATTCTCATGGATTAAGAGGGTCGTTATGAGGGTACTTTGGATTCTAGAATAATTGCCAGTAAATAAATTAGGGTCTGATTTCAGTGCAAATTAGAGTAGTGAAAAATATGATTTATACATTTTTTCAGCATGTTGCTGCACTGCTAATGTTTTTGTGAATGTGCTTCTTGTAGTGCAGTAACATGCGCAGAAGTGTTTGATAAATCAGGACCCTCATTTTGCCATTATGGGTTCCTATTCATCTTTGAATAAGACCTTTCCATTTTCTATTACGTCACATTTCATAAGAGCTGTTGGTTGCTAGGACTGTGAGTGATGTCTCTGTCACACCAGCAACTGCGATAGATGCTGCAGTAATTGTGTTGAAAGTCATAGTATAAACTGCAGCAACTTGCACCTCAGTTGGACAAGACCTATCCTGGAAGAGGAGAGCATTCAGAATTGGGCTGGAGGGTTTTTATTAGGCTCACAGCAGGTCTAAACCCCCACCCCACCTGCAGCCGCCAGGGCAGACTTTACAAGGAGGGCATGTATCTGCTTTTCATTCAGTTTATCTGTGTTAATTGTATTTCAGTCATCAAATAGGTGTGTTGACTACTTGTAGACCTAAAAGACTTGTTTTCGTGTTTTTTTCTTAGATAACCCAGTCTGGAGAATATGTGTTTCCACTTGAGTCTACTCATAAAAAACCTTATGAGATTTTGGTTCTTGGACAGTTTATAGATGCTAAGGAATCAACAAGGTAAAAACATATTATGAACTCACTTCTCATTTGCAGTATAAAGTTGCAACTGAAAGGAGTGTTTATTCACATATTTTATATTACAAAAATAAATGTGTGATTCTCCTTCTTAGTGAGCCAAATCAGGACTTACTTCCTATTCCACAGTGCAAGATTATAGTCAGTGTACCATGCAATCTTCATTCACACAAGCCCCCTCTTGCTGGTAGGTTCTTTTAAAATTCTATATAGGGTCTAATTTATGCAGTTTTTCACTGTTTTTTGCCACTACAGGTACTTCTAATTTGGCAGTTGCGCAAGTGTAATCTGGCATAAACCAGTGAAATTACATATTGACATGCTTGCCTAAGCAGGCTAACATCACCTTCAGCTGGCTTATGCCACTTTCCACTACCGGCATACTATTACATTTGCCAAAACAAAGAACTTAGTGCCGGCTAGCATAGCATGGTGGTTAAACTGAAATAACACCCTCGGGACTGGGCAATCGCCCCCATTCCAGATGGGCATGCGCAGTTGGCCGCTGTGCCGTCCAAAGACCCCCCCAGGAGATTATCATCCTGAAACAGGATTTTACACAAAAATAAAGGAAGTGAGCTCTGCAATCTGGAGAGGGCAGATGCTCCATCCAGATGCACCATCCAGATGCACACAACTAACTTTGAGGGTGTTATGCCAGTTTAAAATAGTGTCTGTCGGCAGCACAGATGATGTACTCGAACATAATCAGGATGGCAGCAGACGTGCTTGAGGATGTAAGAAAACATGTTAGCTGTCTTGATGTGTATATTTTAAATACAAAACAATATGATACCTTCACGAATATCATCTTTTTCTCTGCCTGATATTTGATGCTTAAAGCGATCCACATTGATTTCCTAAGGTGTCACGGGGGGGGGGGGGGGGATTGCACAAGGGTGCTCCAGCAATCTGCCCCCCCCCCCCCCCAAGCCTGTCATGAATGCGGCCCACACCCGTTAGCTAGGAAACTGGTGTGGGACCACTATAAAACATGTAAATGGTTTCAGAATATATACTTGAGAACCATAAAAATATAGAAAAAGGAATTGTAGGGAAAGGCCACTATTATGCCTATCATGTGCGTAGCAATTAAAATAGCATTGATTCTTTAAGGTGAGGTAGGTGGTTCCCACATGTGCTTCATAACCTTTCATTAGATTATGCCTCTCTTCTCTTATTCCTCTGTTAGTGTGGTACTGTCCTTCTCGCTCAAGCAGTTCTCTATGCAGTGCTTCCTCCAGTTGATGATTCTTTAAAGGGACAGTCCAGATGATTACAATAAAAGGTGTGGTCCTGGAAAAATGGAGCATCAAAACTTTTATACCTTTACTGCATGGGCAGGAAATTTTAGGAGAGGGTGCAAGGGACAGGCTTCATGTTTGCTCTGTTATGGAAATATTCAAAAGAACAGTCTTCCCAGGTGAATTAAAATGAAAGATTTATTGAGAATAAAAGTTTGACAAATTAAAGTGATAAGAATAAGAGATAACAAAACATACAGCATGATATCATGGTAGCATCTACAAAGCACAGAAGTAGTGAAGCACCCAACACTGCATCAGATCATTTTTTCCAAGTATACAGCACGTCCTGTTCCAGTAATTCCTTACGTCTGGGTTATTCCGCCACAAGGTGGCGCAGTGGACTGCGGCCCCATAAATAGCCAAGTACCTCCCACCAATTTCCAGTGTTTCTCTGTAGTCTGGACTGCGAAGATAGAAGATGGCTCTCTACTGCGCAGGGAGTGGGGCTTTTCAAGCCTAGGGCCCTGCAGGCTTATTTCCACCCATTCTGGACCCACTGCCTCCCAGCCTCGGCTGACAGTTCGGGTGAAGGTAGGACAGCACTAGGCTCAGGTGTTGAAGGAGCTCGGCTCCGGGCCGCAAGACCCTGTACCAAAGGGTAGCCGGCGACAGGCCTTCTATGGTGAGCCTCATTGGGATGCCCCAGCTTCAATCCTTGGGTCTTGGTTGCCTTCAACCTTCTCCCCTCCCCTGGTGGGCAGGGGGCGCCCGGGGGGCTGTATTTGTGTGCTTTTTTGGTGTTGTGGGGACCGTTGTACGGCGCTCCGCGGTGGTTGGAGCTATGTATTTTTTAGGTTACTGTCATGACGCCGCCGTCTCACGTGATCACAGTTTCGTGCTCTTCGGGGGGGGGTGGGAACCGCGGTTTGACGTGTTTTGTGTCATACTCTCGTGGTCCGTCCCTCTCGGTACTGCTGCCGGCGCCATTTTGTGGCCTCGTCCTTGCGGTGCTGCGACGCGGTCTGGTCTCTGAACGATCTGTCCGATTGGTCCGTGAGTCCCTTACGGGGGTTTTGTTATATTGCTTTACTATGTATACTCTGGGGATGTTTATTGTGTCTTGCAGGCGGGTCACCTCTGACTGTGGTTCTCCTGGCCCTGCCCCTTACCATTCTCCCACCTTTCCTAGCGGGCTTTGGCGGGCATCCCAAAAAGGGTGGCTATTGCTAGCTGTGTCCCTGTACTGGATGTTACGCCTGTATCTAAATCACCATATGGAGGCTTCCGGGGACGATGTGCTTGTGGTTCCTTCGGGACAAGCCCAGCTGTGTGTTGCATGTGGGGTATTCCCTGTTAGTGATGGTGTCAGGGTGTGTACTTGTGATGAGTCATTTAGACAGGCCGGGCGGCCGGGAAGGTTAATGCTCAGGCTCCCCATCTGCGTGCAAACAGCGCTGATTGGGTGAGAGCCCGCGCATATGCTGTGGAACAGGGAAAGGTACGTTTTCACAGGCGAACTTGGGAATTTCACATATCAGGGCATCCCAAGACGGGATGCCCCTAGGGGCACAAAACAAAACTCCAGATAGTGAAAATCCTGGGTTGGGCTTTGCTCAAAACACAAAGCTGAAAGAAAGATCATATGGAAAAATGAAAAATAAGAATATGAAATAGAAAATGGTAAACTGAAAGATTCTGCAGCAGAGCCAATGTGAAGGGAAAACTGTCAAAATAAAAAAATGTTTAGAGCAAAAAAAACAGGATGTAAACATAAAAATCCAATTCTGAAATAAAATAACCCCCCCCCCCCCCCCCCCCAAAAAAAAAAAACAAAAACTGGTGAGTCTGAGATTCGAACCAATGACTCTGGTTCAAACTGACATTGAATTTTCCAATGAGCTAAATGACTTCTAGAGCTTTTCTTTCTGTTTTAGATATGAGTTCTGGCCGGGCAATGTTGCAATATTATCCTGGACGGCTGCCAGCACTGAACAGCTGATTACTTTGTTACATTGTTTCCCCCTCTCCTCAGCGTGGAACAGGCCAGAGTGTCGGGCCCCGACACTTAGCAGATATAAACATGAGCTATTAGTCTCCATCTGCACAACACAGACATCATTTTTTTCTAAATTTGTAATTCTTACTCCAACACTTACCTACATTCAAAGTACCTTTTAAATATAAGGCACCAAGAAAAATTTGCGATACTGCTCCTTTAAGTGTCTTATAGATGGGGCCTCTGATGATGCGGGAGGTGAGGATTATAGATTTCTCTTACTTTGCTATGAATTTGTTGCATATATAATTTCTGCCATGGATGATGCCATTAGAATGTGTGGTAGGACTTCTGCCCTGTTGGTGGCTATACGACGCTCTGTCTGGCTAGGTCAGTGGGTGGCTGATAATGCTGCTAAAAAGGCCCTCACTGGTTTTCCCTTTAAGGGGCTGCGGCTCTTTGGTGAACGCTTGGACCTATTTCCCAGGGGTGGTAGGCTGCCTCAACGTAGGAGGCCATCTCGGCCCTTTCGGGGGACCGGTGCTTCTCTCCCCGCCTTTCGCGCTTCCAGGGCTGGTCGAGGAGTTTCCTTTGCTGGGGCACGCGGAGACTATTGGGGCAGGGGTAGAGGACGAGGCTGTCCCGGGCTCTCATGGGGTCCCAAGCCCAAATTCTCCCCCAAGGCTCCTCAGGCATGAGGAGGCGCCCTCACCCATCTGGGTGGGGGGGCGGCTTCGGCTCTTTGCTCACGTCTGGAGGCGACGTGTAGCAGACATATGGATTCAGGAGGTGGTGTCCTCTGGATACAAGATAGAGTTTGCAGCCTGGCCACCCCCAAGATTTATCAGATCCCGGATGGCTCAAAACCCCCTGTCAGCTCAGGGCTTGCGGTCCGAAACCTTTTGGAGTTGGGGGTTATCTGCCCTGTGCCTCTCATGGAAAGGGGCAGAGGCTTCTACTCAATCTATTCACTGTTCCCAAAAAGGATGGGTCCCTCAGGCCCATCTTGAATTTAAAGTGGACCAACACCCAGGATTTTAACAATTCTGGGTTTTGGTCCACTTCGGGGGGGGGGGGGGCACCCCGATTGGGGGTGCCCCGCTGTGTGAAACCCCCCAGAAAGCCCCAAAAACTCACCTCACCACGCTCCCACGTGACCGCGCCGTCCAAGCGGGTGACAGCGACGTCCAAGACAGCACGTCCACCGCCGCCTCCCGCATGTCACTCTTACAGGGCGCACGCCCGCGCCGGCCATTCACAAGGTAAGGTTTTTTTGGGGGGTTTCACCCCGAGGGACATCCCGATCTCGGATGTCCCGCGGTGAGGGAGGTTATCGGCCCGGGAATCTATAAGATTCCCGGGCCGATCACCCCTGGGTGTTGGTCCACTTTGTCAGATTCAAGCATTTTCGCAAGGAGACCCTACGCTCAGAAGTCGCTACTCTGCGCCCGGGCAACTTCATGACATCAGTAGACATCAAGGACGCTTACCTTCATGTACCAATCTTCCCAGGTCATCAGAAATTTCTCAGGTTTGCTCTGGAGGATCAGCACTACCAATTTGTGGCCTTACCTTTCGGTATCACCTCAGCTCCCTGGGTATTCACCAAGGTACTGGCGGGTGTGATGTCTCTGTTCAGATCTCAGGGCATTCTCATTCTTCCTTTTTTGGACGACATTCTGATCTTGTCTCAGTCCTTCCATCAGGCAGAACTGGATACACAGATGGTGTACACACTAGAGTCCTTTGACTGTGTGATCAGCCATCCCAAGTCTTTCCTGTCCCCGTCACTGGTGAGGTCCTTTCTGGGCATGACTCTGCATACATCTCAGGTCAAGGTTTTTCTCCCTCAACAGAAGCTGGAGAGTCTTCAAGCGCAGGCCCAGTTTCTTCTTTCTTGTCCTCATCCCTCCATCCGGCAGGGGATGCAACTGGTGGGCCTGATGGTGTCTTGCTTCGAGGCGGTACCCTATGCTCAGTTTCACATGAGACCTCTTCAGCTACACCTCTGATCAGTGTGGGATCGGGACCCTGTGTCCCTGGATCAGTTATTTGTTCTGTCCCCCCTGGTCAGACGGTCCCTTTCGTGGCAGCTGGAATCAAGGAACTTCTTGGTGGGCAGGACCTTTCTGTTCCCTTGCTGGGAGACTGTCACCACAGATGCCACTCTGACAGGTTGGGGGCTTCTGGAAGTCCTTGAAATTCCAGGGTCAGTGGGGCCCACAGGAGGCCCATACTCCTATCAACATTCTGGAACGGAGGGCAGTAAGGTTGGTTCTCGCCCAATTGACCCCACACCTTCGGGGTCGGGCTGTTCAGATCCGCTCGGACAACCAGATGGTGGTTGCCTACATCAATAATCAGGGAGGGACTTGGAGCAAGCGAGCCCTCAAGGAAGTGTCCCTGATACTGTCCTGGGCGGAAGAGAATGTCCCCTGTATATCGGCAGTTCACATCCCGGGGGTGGAAAACCTGGGGGCAGACTCCCTGAGCAGGGGGATGTCTTGACTGGGGGAGTGGTCCCTCAGCAACAGGGTGTTTCGCTCCCTGTGCTGTCGCTGGGGTCTGCCGGATGTAGATCTGTTTGCGTCCCGTCACAATCACAAGCTTCCATTCTTTGTCTCTCTGTCTCAGGACCCTCTGGCCATTCGCCACGGATGCGCTAGCAATGCCTTGGAAAGGGTTTCGGCTCCTTTATGTGTTCCCTCCGTTCCCTCTGTTGGGCAGGGTGCTGCGCAAGATAGCCCAGGAAGGGGTGCCAGCCATTCTGGTGGCCCCCTGTTGGCCAAGGGTGTGGTTCGCAGACATCGTGCAATTGGCAGTAGATCAGTATGTCCTGCCCAAGGATCCAGACCTGCTCACTCAGGGACAGCTGTGCCATCCCAATTTACAAATGCTGGTTTTGACGGCTTGGCTGTTAAAACCTCCACCTTGAGGGAAAAGGGGTTGCCTTCCTCTGTTGTTTATACCATGATTAGGGCTAGGAAGAAATACTCGTCCTTTATCTACTACAGGGTCTGGCATGCTTACATTGCCTGGTGTGAGTCCAAATCTCTTCCCTGTCGGGTGTTTTCTGTTGCCAGAATTCTGGAATTCTTGCAACATGGTTTGGATTTGGGCCTTCAACTTAGTACCCTCAAAGGTCATGTATCAGCTTTGGCAATTTTCTTCCAAAAATCTTTTGCCAGTCACCATTTGGTTAAGACTTTTTTCCAGGGGGTTTCTTATGTGCGTCCACCACGTAAACCTATGTTACCAGTTTGGGATTTAAATCTGGTGTTATCTGCTCTGCAGGGTTGTCCTTTTGAGTCTCTCCGTGAGGCCGCTTTGCCCATCTTGACTCTTAAGGTAGCCTTTTTTGGTGGCTATCAATTCTGTCAGGCATGTTTCTGAGTTGGCGGCGCTTTCCATCAAACCTCCTTATTTTGAGCGACACCAGGACAAGGTGGTGTTTCGTTTTAAACCAGATTTCTTGCCTAAGGTTGTGTCTGCTTTTCATCTCAATCAGGACATTGTCTTGCCTTCCTTGTGTCCTAATCCTGCTAATTCCAAGGAGAGGACTCTGCATTCTTTGGATGTGGTCAGGGTTCTGAAATTTTACTTGGTAGCTACTGAATCTTTCAGGAAGACTGATGCTCTTTTTGTTCTTCCTTCTGGTCCTAGGAAGGGTTTGCCTCCGCTAAGTCCACTATCAGCAAGTGGATTCGTCAGGCGGTGGTGCAAGCCTATTCTGCTAAGGGGAAGGAACCTCCCTTCCGCCTTACTGCTCATTCCACTCGTGCTATTGGTGCCTCTTGAGCCTTTCAGCACCAGGCTTCTGTTGAACAAGTTTGTAAGGCCGCAACTTGATCTTCTGTTCATAATTTTTCTAAGTTTTACAAGGTTGATGTTAGGGCCTCAGCTGATGCTGCTTTTGGCCTCAAAGTTCTGCAGGTGGCAGTGGTTTAAACTGAACACTTGTGCTCTTTGGGGATCCCACCCTACCTTTCAGACACTGCTTTTGGATGTCCCAGACGTAAGGAATTACTTGAACAGGACGTGCTGTATACTTGGAAAAATACAATTCTGTGAGTACTCACCTGTAGAATTGATTTTATAGTATACAGCACGTCCTGTTTCACCCCTCCCTTGTTATCATTTTTCCTGGTTACCTCTGTATGGTGATTTTTCAAGTTTTTTTTGGGTTCTTATCCATTTTTTGATTCTCCCGGCTTCTTGTATAACTGCTTGTCAACACTGAAAATTAGTGGGAGGTACTCGCTATTTATGGGGCCGGGAGTGGCCACAAGTCTTTCTGCAGTCCACTGCGCCACCTTGTGGCGGAATAACCCAGACGTAAGGAATTTCTGGAACAGGACGTGCTGTATACTATAAAATCAGTTCTACAGGTGAGTACTCACAGAACTGTATTTTTATGGACCTTTTCTGACAGTTTGCCAGGTACATACGTAGGCATCGTTACAATTAGGAAATGATAAACATTGGACCAAGGACTTTCAGAGACAGGGCTTTAGGATAACACAGGAAGAAGTCTGGTCACAATACCCTTCTAGATAAAGGAAAGTACTTGGTATCATGCAGACAAAGGTATGTAGACCAAACAAAGAACCACATTAACCTCCTTACTAACATTTTCCCAGCATCTGTGTTCACGAGCTTACGTAAAGAAAGGCATATTGAAAATTGATCCACCTCTTGCATATCAGATAAGCTTAGCAATTTTAGCAATTACTCATTTTACAATGGCCGCTTTTACGGGTCAGAATGATTTTTTACAAAAGGCATAACCGCAATTTGTACTATGGAAACAATGGTTACAAATGGTTACTACCTAATTAGGGTATGGATTTAGGCAGGTATATAACCACCTACTTACCCACCTAGATTGATTGGCAGTACCTGGGCCTACAGGTTAAGAACTAGTTTTAGCAAAAATAACATGTTGTGCTCCCATACACGTACACACTTTATTAGGAAAAGGAAACCTGCACTAACTTATAAATGTAACTAGCTAAAACCAATGCCAATGACGGAACCAGTAGGTCTAACCTATTTAGTTAGGCCATAGGGAAAGAGCAACGTTTATAAGATGAGAAAAACTTCTACAGACATCAAATTATGACTCTAGTACAGCAGAAAAATGAAATCTCTTTTTTCCTAATACAATAATGCAAATACATAATCCCTGTTAAGAAAAGCAGTGCAAGTTTAAAAGCAGATATATTATTCACATTAAAAATGATAAAAAAACACATGATGTAATAACCAGGGCTGTGGAGTCGGTAGATAAATGTTCCGACTCCGACTCCTCAGTTTTTTGTACTTCCGACTCCTCTGTATTAATATGTGAATGTATTTTATATATTCCTTGAAGGAAAGAAAGGCAACATACATGTCATTACTTCTAGCAGAGAGAGGTAGTTGGGCAGAAGCTGCCTTCTCCTTTATGTGTGCTGATCTTCTGCTGAAGATAGGGCAGTGGGAGGATCCAGAAAGGGGCCTTTATTATAAAACATGATTTCCCTAGTAGAATCCCATAGTCATGTTTAAAGTTTAAGCTAACAATCGAAGTTTACAAGTTTTTATAGCCTTTTGCTGAATGACAGCAGTTTTTCCAGTGGTACAGCTTCAGTCTTGAACTATTGATCCTCCATTCCCTTCACTTATACAAGTGTCTCTAGTCCTGCAAAAAACATATTTACTTAATCCCTTATCAGTGAGAGGCTAGGTTACCCATGGGTTCCCTGTAACAGCAGAACACAACACTATGCCAACACTATGCAAAGTATAAGTATTGCCGCTTCTAATTGTGCGTTGCGTGCCATATAGTGAAGCACATGAAAAGCATGTGTAAGGTCCCCGGGTTCAGCTGGCGCCCGACTGGTGGCTGGGAGCTGTTTTCCCATCTGCAGTTCCTTCAGCCACCAGCGGGTGTCAGCGGAGCTCCGGCTGCTCACCCCAGCGGCAGTCCCTCCAACCTCCAGAGAGTGGCAGCAAAGCTCTTGTTGCTCTCTCCTCATCTGCTGCACCTGGTGTGTGTGCTATTTAAGGGAGATTTTCCCTCCACCAGGTGCAGCAGGATTTTGTTGTTTCTTCCTCTTTGTCCGTGGATCCATGTGCCTTGTATCTGGAGTTCTGATCTTCAGTCTGTTCCTGTCAGGAGTCTGGAGACTACCTGCATCTGCCCTAGGACCCTGGGTGAGTGCTCCAGCACCTTAGGGGTTCGGTTTTCTGTTATCTGGTATTTTTTGTTAGTTTTTTCCCTGTATCTGAATATAAGAGTTTTTTGTTATCCTTGCCATTAATAAACCTTTAAGCATATCTTATGTCTCCGTGTCATTGCTCTGGCCAAACCTTTTACCCCCCCCGGGCAGAGAGTGCACTTAAAGTACTCTCTGGTCCTGACAGCATGCTTCTTCATGGTCACTTAACGTGTTCGTTTTGCGGTTACATGAGGCACTGCATGCATTGGTCTTTATTCTTACAATATAGAAGTCTCTAGACTTTTTGTGAATTGGGACATTTAAACTTGCTAAATCAAAATTTAGTAGCAGTCGGAGTCTGAGTCGGTGCATTGTTTGCCGACTCCGACTCCAGGTACCCAAAATTTCCTCCGACTCCTTGACTCCAACTCCACAGCCCTGGTAATAACCTATGACCATATCTCCCTATGATCTAGAGACACCTCTGTCAGGGTAGATATCAATGGGAAGATCAACAAATGTCACTATATTTCAGTCAACTCTTTGGGGAAGGCAAATGGCACCCCGCTACACACCTAAAGATCAGACAAAATCTAGTCTCTTATTATAGCTTTGTACAGTTGAAATAAGGCATTATCTAACCTGATGTTGATGAAGAGCTGGAGGAACATCTAGAAGATTAGAGCTCTCATTTTCTTCACCCACTGGAATGCTGACATAGTGTCTCAGTCTCTGTTTAGTCACAGCAAGCTGGGCAGGAAACAAAGTGTTGCTCACTGGATAAGCTCTTTGGGATGAGTAGTAGTGAAAATCCTAAGTTGGAGCTTGGTTCCTTTTGGAGGTCATCTCTAGCCTGGAGGAAGCCTCCAGGCAAAGTGGCAGTGGCCTTTGCAGTGGGAGGTGTGGATCCAGAAAGTTGACCTTTTAAGCTTTACTTCTGTGGACGTGGCATGGACCAACAGTCAAAAATGACTTAACCCTTTAAGTGCCAGCCTACCTGGAGCATTCTTCATTCTCTGTTGCCAGACCCTTTTGCACTATTTTGCGCTCCACGTGTTCAACTGTGATTTTTGAAGGGATTTCCAGGGATTTCCCAGGAAAGTTCTATATTGTGTTTTTTTCAGTCTGGGCTTTAACATGAAATGTCTTGTTTGTCATTTTTAGGTGTATTCTCAATATTTTGGGGTGAAATATGTGCAAAAAAATAAAACAAATCTATTTTTTTACAATTTGTAGTGTTTTTTGTAATAAAAAAGTAAGTTCGTCAATAAAATCTTATTGCGTGTGAAATCCTAATTTCTCCCAGTTGCGGCAGTATCACATATGTATTGTTGGACACCCTTTCCTGCCCAGGAGACTCCCCCAAACTGAAACAGCGCTTTAGTAGATAAAATACAACTATGTTTTGTGCTATTCGTACCTTGCAGTTTTTCAAGAAAACTTTTGAAATTCCTCCGACAAACTATATATTCTCTGGAAATACACACCTCAAGTTTTCTAGGTGTACCAGGCTTGTTAACATGGGTGCAGTTTTCTGGAATTAATTCCTCAATGAATTCTTTGTTAGCACAGAGTTTCACAAAAAAATAATAAAAAAGCAGAATCTAACTCATATTTTCCTAAAAAAAAAATATGCAAACAAGAAAAAACAAGCCCAATCTGAAAAAGCAAGGTCCCCTGAACAGAACAATACCCAACATGCATAGCTACTTTCAAGGGAAGAGTTGCCAAACACCCCAAAGTAAAGCATGTGTGTAACAGTAATTTTACTTGAAAATTTCAGCTCTGCAGACAAAGTGCGCACCTTGCAATTTTTCAACCAAAACAACCCTTTACATTTGGAATACCCCCCACAAACCATATATTCCCTGAAAGAGCACATGTTAAGCTTTCTAAGCCTACCCAGCTTGTTGTAGTGAGCTCATCATTTTAGAAGTAATCCCTTGAAGAATTCTTAGGTTGCACAGGGTTTCCCTCAAAAAAATTATAAAAAAAGCAGAATAAAAAGCAAATTTTCTTAAAAAATCAATATGCAAACAAAACTGAAAGCGCAAGGTCCCCTGAGCAGAACAATACCCCACATGCATAGGTGCTATTAACCCTTTTAATTGCCCGCCTACTTGAAGTTTTTTCACCCTCTGTAATTTTGCACCATTTTTAACCGTGATTTTTGGAGGAATTTCCAGGAAAATTATAGATATATTTTTTGCAGCAGAGTTTAGGCTTTAACATAAAATGTTAAATCATAACATAAAAAGATATGTTTATTGTGGGCCTAGATAGATTACATCCAAACCCACGGGGTGGGGACCTTGAGAGAGCCACCCTTAAACGGGAGACACAGTGGATCCACCATTTCAAGGCCCATCAGTACCCGGGACTCAATGAATCCATCAGTTATGCCCCTTACCTCTGACAGACATTTGTAATGATAGGGTTTTAATTTTGACTGTAACAAATCAATGTGGAATGTAATGGAAGAAGGGAAGGGGGAAGAGGAGGGGAAGGAGGAAGGAGAAGGGAGAGGGGGAGGAGAGGGAAGGAGGGGAAAAGAGAGGGAAAAAAAAAAAAAAAAAAAAAAAACAAATTTTTTTTGTTGGGTGTTTTTTTTTTTTTTTTTTATTTATTTTTTATAATTTATTTAAATTTTAATTTTTTTTTTTTTTTTTTTTTCCATATGCTGTATATGGTGGATGCACTGAATGCCAGCCCATGGGCACAAGTTTGCAGCAGTAGCGATTATGTGGCTTAAACCAAATCAACAATGTTTTCATTTATACAGCTTTAATGCCCAGTGCGGATTGGCCTTTGGGGATTTAATAACACTCACGTGTCCTAGGCGTATGGTGAGGCGGCATTTTTGTCCATATGACATAGCGTCAGTAATGGAGTTTAGCAGGCATATATGTATATGGCTATAAGGGAGGCCATCCATACGTACAACAACGGCCAGTTACACTTTTTAAACGCCATATGTAGATATACTGTGTTCTGGGGGGCACAAATTCCCCCTACAATGTGGACAACTGCCTGAAGGCACTTTAGATCTATCAGCAAGACATCACAAGTATCATGGCATATCCCGTAGTCTAAGGCCACTTACAAATACTGCCAGCTAGGCTTATACTTCGCTAGAGGTCATTAATTAATATATCTGTGCGACTGAGATCGCTATTTTACCTTGCTCTTATGAATTAAGTCTAAATCCCTGCACTTGTCTCCACCAAAATGGCGCCTCGCAGGAGACACGTGACGGCGCCGTGTGGGAGCTCTAGCGCCGGTCACCTGACTGGCTGACGGAGGCTGGTATGAGCCCCGCCTGTCGGGGGAGGTGCGGCGCTGGGATTGTGCTGGGCTCCCGTCCCCCCTAGCAACCCCCAGCAGACCCCGGAAGGGGAGGGGAGGGGAGGGGGGGGGGAGGGATGGAGCTAACACTCAGCTGAGTGTGTTTGACATCACACACTGGCCATTATTTAACTGTGGCCAGTGTATCAGCACGCTCTACACGGCGCTGCTGCTTCTAGGACAGGAGGTAACAGGCACTGGGTGTGCCTCTCCCCACGCCTCATTGAGTATACAAGGTAAGGGCATCTGCTATTTTACTTTCATCACCTTTATAAACACTTTATCCTGACCGAATTTACCGGCTATATAACTGATAGAGACACTCATGAGGCAATCTGTTCCTATCAATGCAGGTGTTATCAACCCTTATGGGCTTTTGGAATGCACTATGGGCTTTACTATGATCCACACACCTGGGCTTTATAACAGCCCTAATACAATTGAACTGGCTACACCATAGTAAACATGAGCTGGCCCCAGTTGCATCTACCATCTCAATCAATAGAGGTATGAATTCATGCATACTAATGTATAATGAGATATCAAATGAAGCATGTTTTTTGAAAAAATCTTTGAATGGTTACTTTGATACTATGATATACATATATGTCTTTATAGGATTGATGTTAAGGGCACTGACGAAGCCTACAGACAGGCGAAACTAGTTTGCCCCCTTTTGAGACACGCAAGCAACATTTTTTACATTTGTGTTGGAATATCTTGTAAAATTGTTATACTGGTTGCCTGGCTATCCAGTTGAAAAAACAGGCATTATCTTGTATACAAGTAGTTGTGATGTGGTTATCAACCATTGTGTTTTTATATGTATATGTACTAATAAAATGAACTTGTTTTTAATATAATATCTTATCAATTCCATGGGCGAGGTCATAGGATGTGGAGCCCTGGGTTTTCAAGGAAACCTAACTAGGGGAAGCCCAGTTAATCCCCACCCCAAACCAGTGTATTAGTTTTAGTATTGGGGCCCGCTCCCCGCACCAGCCTCCAATTGCTGCAAGTGTGCTTCTGGTGTGCAGGGAACTCCCTTTCATCAGTAGCCCATTGACCTAACCTTCCTTTTTTTTTTTTTTTTTTTTATATTTTTTTTTTCTTTTGTCCCCAGGATTTCTCACAATTTGGGAGGGTCGTCTCCATTAGTGGGTTGCTAGTCACCCACATCATGTTTTTGTAATTTTTCCACTGTTTTTTTTTTTATATTTTTGTGTAAAAATAAATAAATATTTTTTAGAAAAGCAATATGTAATTTAGAAATTACCATATTGCATGTGAAAGCCCCATTTCTTACGATTACAACCGTACCACATATGTATCCGTAGCCCCCCATTCTTGCCCAGGAGACCCCCCCCCCCCAAATTGAAAAGAGCACTTCTCATGGACCCCTTACCAGTTCACAAGGGGTTAACAGTAAAAATAAACACACAGAAACATAAGAAAAAAAAAATGACATTTATTTATTTTTTTCCTTTACTCACCTCCGATCCTCCTCTGTCCCTCGGCGATCACTGATGACAGCTGCCGGGTGCTTGGTGGAGGAAGGCTGGGGAGCAGGGATCACAGCCCTCTCCCCCTCCCCACCTCTCTCCTCCAAGTACCCGGCAAGACTTGGGTGAGGGTCAGAGAAGCCACTATGACGTCACCCGACCCCTGGGGGCGGGGCTAGCAGTCGCGATCCAGGAAGTGAGGGGGAGGGCGATTTCTTGCCCTCTCCTCACCACGGAAGAGCCTGGGGGGTGGTCGGAGGCCCCCCCAGTGAAGAGGAGTCCCGGCGGGAGGTATCTCGGCCGCAGGTGAGTAAATGTATTTTTTTTTTAATGCATGGCACGGTCCGCTTCGGTATTCATAACTGATGCAGAAGCGCTGCATAAAGCTGTGGCAGCTCCCGGCTCCCTATAAAAACGGGATTAACCAACAAGTTCCCCCCAGTGTTGTCTCTGCAGTGACACTGCGAAGTTAGAAGATGGCTATCTCTCTTGCGCAGGTGAGCGGGGCAACCAAGCCTGCGGCCCTGCAAGTCTATTTCCATCCATTTCTGGACCCTAACTGCCTCCCAGCCTTGGCTGACAGATCGGGTGAAGGTAGAAGAGCACTAGGGTGAAGTGCTCCTGGAGCGCTGCTCCAAGCCACAGACCCTGTGCCACAAAGGGTAGCTGGCCATAGGCTTTATGGTGAGCCTTCTTGGGATGCGGAGTTCCTGCCCTAGCTTCTGAGGGGGTGAGTTGTTCGGGACTGTGTCCCCTTATTTTCCTTTTGGGGTCCCTCCCCCTCCCTGGCCGTGGCTGCTCGCTGCTGCCTTCTTGTCCCTCTCTGACTTGTTCCGGGGGGGGGGGGGTGGTAGCGGCGAGGAGTAATATCTGTGGTGTTTTGATGTTTTTTGGTGTTCTTAGCTGCTACGCCGCTTTGTACTACACTCCGCGGCTGTGGGCGCTATAACCTGAGATGATTTTGCCTTGTCATGGTGCCGGCCGGGTCACGTGAGCGATGTTTTCGCACTCTTCGGGGGGGGGGGGGGGTTATGGGGCCGCTTGGTGACGCGTATACGGGCGCCATTTCAAGAGAGCTGTGCGTCTGGATTTCTCCCTTCCTGGCTGCTTCTGGCTGCTCCTCTGGTGTGTCGCTTCTATTGGAGGGTGTATGTGCTGCGGGATGCTCATGCGTCTATTTTCTTATGTCTTTTAGGCAGGATACCATTGGGTTGTGGCATATCCCGGCTCCATTCCTTCCCTCCCTTCATACTCCCCTTCACTAATTTGCGGGAGCATCCTGTAGGAGGGCATCCCGGGTGGCCTTTTTATAGCCTTTACCCACTGCGGGCCTATTGCGCCTGTGTTAATCACCATATGGAGGCTGCTGGGGATAGCTTGCTTGGGGGCCCTTCGGGGCAAGCCCGGTTGTGTTCAATGTGTGGGGTGTCCCCTGTGAGTAACGGTGTCACGGTGTGCGTTCCGTGCGCTGAGAGGGTCATTGCGCTACAAGCTGGTTTGCCTGCTTCGCTTTCCATCTCAGCACATCCCTCTGCTTTACCTACCCCCCTGCTCCTGCGACTGGGCCCCAGTGAGGGGGATGTCAGCCGGGAGTCACACTCTGATTTGGCTCTGCGGGTGGCCAGTATTGAGCGACAGCTTGCCAAGTCTATTCCCAGGAAGGCCTCTGGCAAGAAGCTGCACCTGACTTCCACTCCCTCACGCTCTACTGAGGAGTATGGGGAATTGGATGTCACTGCTGGACGTTATTCCCTGGAGGAAGGAGAATTGCCTCCAGATTCTGACTCCTCGGGAGACCAGCAGGAGAGTGGTGACAGTGACGCTGCGTCCGGGGATTCATGGTATCCTGAGGACACTGGAAATTTACTGTCTCATATTTTTGAAAACCTACACATTGCCCCTCCTGTGGAGGCTAAAAGGAAATGGGGTGAGCTGTTTCGTCCTGTTAAACAGCGTCTGGAGTTTCCTGAGCAAGGTCATTTCAACTCTATGATACTTAAAGCATGGGAACGTCCTAACAAGCTACCTGCTGTGTCTAAACGTTTGGATAAGAGGTATCCCTTTTCTGCTGATCTTGTTAGGAGGTGGTCAGTTCCCCCTGAAGTGGATGCTCCCGTGCTGGGCTTGTCCAACACTTCGGTCATGCCTTCCCCGTACACTACCACTCTGAGGGACGGTGAGGACAGGCGCATGGACCAGTTGGCCTGTCATGCTTTTATCTGTGTGGGGGCTGGATTGCGCACGACCTGTGCCGCGGATATTACGGCTATTGCCCTAAGGTCTCTTCTCAAGCGCCTCCAGGATGGCACTTTAGCTCGTGAAGAGGGAGAGGAGTTTAGGACTCTCTTGGTTTGCTCTGATTTTGTGACCTTTATTCTTGCCGCTATGGATGATGCTGTGCGGCTAAGTGCCAGGGCCTCCGCGCTCTTGGTGGCTATGCGACGATCTGTCTGGTTGCGCCAATAGGCTGCTGATGCTAAGAAAGCTCTCACTGGTCTCCCCTTCATGGGGTTGCGGATTTTTAGAGAGCATCTTGATGTTCTTGCTAAGGATGGCAAGCTGCCTCAGCGTAGGAGGCAGTCTCGGTCAGTTTCGTGGGTCCTATGCCCTCCTCCCTTCCTTTTGTGTTCCCAGAGGAGGCCGGGGCTCTCTCCTCCATAGTGGCCGTCGAGATGCTTGGAGGCCGTGGTAGACCCCGTGGTCTACGTCTCAGACCGGTGGATACAGAAGATGGTGTCCTCCCGCTACAAGATAGAGTTTACAGCCTGCCCCCCCCCCCAAGATTCATCAGATCCAGGATGTCTTTAAACCCCCTGTATGCTCAAGGGTTGCGTCTGGCGGTTCAATGCCTGTCAGGAGTCATTTGTCCAGTGCCCCCTCAAGAATGTGGTCAGGGGTACTATTCCAATCTTTTCACAGTCCCCAAAAAGAACGGCTCTCTAAGGCCCATTCTGGATCTAAAGAGCCTCAACAAATTTGTCATATTCAAACATTTTCGCATGGAAACGCTACGCTCTGCTGTCAGTACCCTTCGCCAGGGCGACTTCATGACCACTGTGGACATCAAAGATGCTTATCTTCATGTGCCTATCTTCCTAGGTCATCAGAGATTTCTAAGGTTCGCGCTAGAGGATCAGCATTACCATTTTGTGGCTCTACCCTTCGGGATCACCTCGGCACCTCGGGTGTTCACCAAGGTACTGGCGGGAGTGATGGCTCTGCTCAGGAACATGGGCATCCGCATTATTCCTTACCTGGACGACATCCTGATTGTGGCCCAATCCTTTCCTCAGGCCAAGCAGGACACTCAGATGGTGATCTCCACTCTACGGTCCTTCGGCTGGGTGATCAACTATCCCAAGTCTTCTCTGTCCCGTCCTTGGTGAGGTCCTTTCTGGGCTTGACTCTGGATACCTCTCAGGTCAGGGTATTCCTTCCTCAGCAGAAGGCAGAGGGTCTTCAGAAGCAGGCTCGGGCTCTGCTATCGTGTCCTCATCCCTCCATCCGGCAGGGGATGCAGTTAGTGGGCCTGATGGTGTCCTGCTTCGAGGCAGTCCCCTTTGCCCATTTTCACATGAGACATCTCCAGTTGCACCTCTTGTCAGTTTGGGATCGGAACCCTGTGTCATTGGATCAGGAATTTGCTCTGTCTCCTCTGGCCAGGCAGTCCCTCTCATGGTGGCTGGACTTAAGGAACCTTCTGGGCTGGGGGACAGTCACCACAGATGCCAGTCTGACATGTTGGGGAGGTTTCTGGCAGTCCCTGAGGTTCCAGGGTTGGTGGGGCCCGCAGGAGGCCCATGCTTCCATCAACGTACTGGAACTGAGGGCGATCAGGTTGGTTCTTTCTAACCTGACCACCCACCTTCAGGGTCGGGCTGTTCAGATCCGCTCAGACCCGCTCAGACCCGCTCAGACAGCCAGACGGTGGTTGCCTACATCAATCATCATGGAGGTACTCGGAGCAAGCGAGCATTCAAAGAAGTGTCCCAGATTCTGTCTTGGTTGGAGCGGCATGTTCCCTGTATCTCAGCGGTATACATTTCGGGGGTGGAGAACCAGGAGGCGGACTCCCTGAGCAGGGGGACGTCTCGTCTGGGGGAATGGTCCCTCAACAACCGGGTGTTTCTCTCCCTGTGTCACCGCTGGGGTCAGCCGGATGTGGACCTGTTTGCGTCCCGTCACAATCACAAACTTCCCAGATTTGTGTCTCTGTCTCAGGATCCTCTGGCCTTCGCCACGGATGCACTGGCAATTCCTTGGACGGAGTTTCGGCTTCTATATGTGTTACCTCCGTTTCCTTTCCTGGGCAGGGTCATATGCAAGATAGTCCAGGAACGAGTACCGGCCATCCTGGTGGCCCCTTGTTGGCCAAGAAGGGTTTGGTTCGCAGATGTCGTACAGTCGGCAGTAGACAGGTACGTCTTACCCAAGGATCCAGATCTCCTCACTCAGGGGCGGCTACGCCACCCCAATTTACAAACGCTGGCTTTAACGGCTTGGCTGCTGAAACCTCCATCTTTAGGGAAAAAGGATTACCGGCTTCTGTGGTCGATACCTTGATTAGGGCTAGATACCATGATTAGGGCTAGAAAGAAGTCCTCGTGTTTCATTTATTACAGGGTCTGGCATGCTTACATTGCCTGGTGCGAGTCCAAATCTCTTCCCTGTCAGGTGTTTTCTAGTCCCAGGATTCTGGAATTCTTGCAACATGGTTTGGACTTGGGCCTTCAACTTCGTACTCTCAAGGGCCATGTTTCAGCTCTGGCAATTTTCTACCAAAGTTCTTTTGCCAATCACCGGCTGGTAAGCCTTTGCTACCAGTCTGGGATCTGAATCTGGTGTTGTCTGCTATGCAGGGGCCTCCCTTTGAACCTATTCGTGAGGCCGCCTTGCCCATTTTGACTCCTAAAGTAGCCTTTTTAGTGGCTATCACTTCTGTAAGGCGTGTTTCTGACCTAGCGGCGCTTTCCATCAAGCCTACTTATTTTGAGCGGCATCAAGATAAGGTGGTGTTCCGGCTTAAGCTAGATTTCTTGCCCAAGGTCGTGTCTGCTTTTCACCTTAATCAGGACATTGTCTTGCCTTCCTTGTGTCCTAATCCCGCTAATTCCAAGGAGCGTAATCTGCATTCTTTGGACGTGGTCAGGGCTCTGAAATTCTATTTGGTTGCTACTGAGACCTTCAGGAAGTCTGTTTGCTCTCACTTCTGGGCCTAGGAAGGGTTTGCCTCTGGCTAAATCCACTATCGGCAAGTGGATCCTTCAGGCGGTGGTTCAAGCCTATTCTGCTAAGGGGAAGGAACCTCCCTTTAGAATTACTGCTCATTCCACTCGTGCTATTGGTGCCTATTGGGCTTTTTAGCACCAAGATTCTGCTGAACAAGTTTGCAAGGCCACTACTCTTCTGTTCATACCTTTTCCAAGTTTTACAAAGTTGATGTTAAGGCCTCAGCGGATTCTGCTTTTGGCCGCAAGGTGCTTCAGGAGGTAGTGGTTTGATCTATTGGCCTTTACTCATTTGGGATCCCACCCTACCTTTGGACACTGCTTTTGGATGTCCCATCAGTTATGAATACCGAAGCAGGCCGTGCCATGCATTAAAGAAAAAAGCAATTCTGTGAGTACTCACCTGTAGAATTGTTTTTGTTCTTGCATGGCACGGCCCGCTTCGCCCCACCCTGTTATATTTGTTCTTGGTTGCCTCTTTATGGTGATTGTTCCAAGTTAAGTTGGTTTTTTTTGCCTTTTTTTACATTCTTACATTTATTCGCTCCCGGCTTCTTGTCTCACTGCTCATCTACGCTGGGAACTTGTTGGTTAATCCTGCTTTTATAGGGAGCCGTGAGCTGCCACAGCTTTCTGTAGTGGAATAACCCATCAGTTATTAATGCTGAAGTGGGCCGTGCCATGCAAGAACAAAAACAATTCTGCAGGTGAGTACTCACAAAATTGCCCCTTTTTTTTTTTATTTACCGTTAGCAGCGGCCGCTGCCGAAGCAGGGGGAGGTCGCTATTCCGGATCGGATGGCAACAAATTAAAGAGGAGACCCGGCCGGATCGATAGAGGGGTCAGGTGTGTATTTTTTTTATTTTCTTTTTAACTAGCAGGGGGGGAATGGAATGTCAAGCATGTAACGCCTACGTGCTTGGCACTTAAGGCCCGGACAAGCGAGCCTGTAGGTGTTACGTGCTTGGCACTTAAAGGGTTAAACCAGACCAACACAACAAACAGTGCTCATATGCATCCCTTCCCGGGGGAATTTAGATTGCTGCGCATAAAAATGCATTTACCTTTTTTGTAGTAAATTAGTAAATAGAAACAAAATGGCAGCTCATGCATTTGCAGGCCACCTGCAAACAGAAAGTGCTTCTGGGCTTCCTATTACTGTGCATTGTTGGGTATGTCAGTTGAATCCAGACATCAGCATGGCTGAGATGCTGAGAGGAAGCTCCAAAATGGCCGCTACCTTTATTTTCCAACTGTGCCAGGCTGTTGGTCCGGATTAAGCTGCAGTAATTTAATCACCCTTGGCCACTCACTCTCTGTCTCACAGGGTATTAAGTATTAAGCGCGGACTTAGACCCAATCTACTGTGAATTCATCAGGAATCCATCTTGTGCATAACCAAACGCAGCTTTAATGTCCAGCTTCCACGCTAACAAACAGCTTAGCCCATATTCAGGGTACTACCTTACTGCTTGATTCATCTCTGCAAACTAAATGAAACAAATAGGCACAAAGTTCATGATTCACCTGAAGTCCATCCTTAGCGTCTTGACTCACACTGGGTCTGGAAACTGGCCACTCAGTATTCACAGTCCATATGCCAGCCTATTATCCGGCTCTTGAGTCTTTCCTAGACTCCACTGTGCTGGAGGCTGCTGCTGGCAAGCTTATGGTAGGCATCAAATCCTGGTCTGGAGTCTCAAAACCAGGCCTGGCCAAGAAAACAAAGTTAGTAATGGATAACTCGAGCTTATGGGTTCAATGTAAAGGTATCAGCACATTGGCCAAGGATTATCCAAAGCAAGGTGGTGAAGAACCTGCAAATGCAAGGCAGTTAGGGTATGAAATATTTAAATGACCTAGTCAATCAAAGTCACAGAGATGCACAGTCCAGCACTGTCCAATGTCCTTTTATTTATGACCTTAGGTTGTGTGCCACATACACATAAGCATATTATAATAATATGGCTTACCATTTCTTTCCACCCGTGTATCTCCCCTGTCTTATCAGTGTGTCATGGGTATCATTAGTTATAGCTGATATCAGACATCATCTGTTCGGGGATAGCTCATTCATCATTGTAGAATAATGTAGATTATTTATTTTTTATCAAGTGTACGTTGGAAACACGTGGGTCCTGTGGCTTATACCCCCCCCCTCCCTCCCTACCTTCCTACTTCTGGGGTATTACTACTACCTTAGACATTGATCAAGAAGTTGGACATAGGTATCACACCTGGTCAAAGCTGCTTCATTTTTAAGTTGTGTGTGTTACAATTCTAATCCATTGTCTTTTATCTGGAGTTGTAGGGTTGGCCCATCTCATAGGTATTATTTTTTTTTGTGGTCCATATCCATACAGATCCAAACCATGCTACTTCTGTCATTATGTTAATGGGGAAAAGATTCAGCAGACCCCATGCCAGGGTTAATTGGATCTTCTCCCTTATCAATACCTCTGTAGTAGTGTGCCATGGAATTTTTGCATATCTGCATTCCCCCATAGGTGGAATATTGTAGCTTCTTCATGTTTGCACCACCAGCAGGTGAATGTTGGGTATCTAGCATTATAATCTGAAGTATAGTAATATCTTGTGAGATATTTGATACAGAACATTTTTAGAGGAGGTGATTGTATAGTCTGGATTGTGTTTAAGAGAGATCCCTACTCTTCTTCTTCCAGATTAATTTTTAAATCCTTTTTACATTTTGTGTGTATTCTGTTCTGATATGAATTAATAGATTCCTTAAATGACTGTAGTAGTGAGAAATTGTGTGGGGTGTAGCTCGTGTATTCAGAAGGATTTCTTGAAGAGATGTCGGTTTAAAGGGTTCTGAAGGAAGAGCTAGAGTTCTAATGTAGTTTCCTATCTGATGATAGATGGGGGAGAATTTTTCAGCCCTATCAGGTATTAGTATGCCTTTTGTCGGTGACCAGATGTGGTTTGCCTGTTGGTATTTTGTTGATATTTTGTTTTGTTAATGTTTTATATCTCCATCCTTGAGGGAATTCCTGATTTGCGGATAGTGAGCGCAGCATGTCGGAAATGGGAACAGTATAAATGATATTTAATCATAAACATAAACCAGTAGGTAGGCTGGACAACTACTAACTTAAAGCTATAGCACCGTTTAAGATCACTGATAAACTATAAGAGCAGACCATCATGTAGATGTAAATTATTCTTACAAATCATTTCTCCTTGATTAAAAATGTAGCTAGCTGCGAGAAGAACTTATACGTCATTAATGTCATTATTAGTTTATCGTTTACTTCTAAACAGCAACAATACTGAAAACCTTGTTCTTGATTTAAATAATCACTTGCAGGATAATCATTATTTTTTATGCTTTACTGTAATAATTCAAAGCAAGTTTAAGAGTTTTCTGATTTTTCCTCAATAAGATCTAATTCATAAAGAGAAATAAGACATTTTAAATTAATGTCAATTAGGGACACTGCAATAAATAAACAGGTTGTTTTTTCACATTACAGTTTGTTTAGTTTCTTTATTTATAAAGGAGCTTTATTCTACATAGCCAATAGACTCTAATTTAAAGTACCTTTCAAATAATAACTTAATTTTACTTACTGAAACCAACAGAGACAACTTGATATTACACTCTTTTTGATAAATAGCTTAACACATTTGTAACAGATCAGGTCATGTCAAAGTCAATAATGAAGTTTCTTTTAGTTTTCAAAGTAACATGACCTAAAAGATATTAGCATCTCTTCTGCAAAGGTTACATTTTTCCTCATATCTACCACAGGGACTACATTTCCCAGGGTGCAATTACCGCTATAATAAGTACACAGGAAGCACACAGGAAATAGAGATGCCCTGATTACACTGGACACCGATTCTTGTAGTGAAGCAAAATGTATTGCAACATTGGAAGATCAGGCTTAAAACCTACCAACTATAGCATTACTTACGGTAAATGAAATAGATGTAGGTCTCTACCTTGAACCTCCCCATATCTTTTCTAAGATAGGTGATCAGCATAAAAACAGTAATTCTTAAAATCAATACAAAATCAAACATCAACCATAAACAGTTTATTAAAGACCAATTTTAAAGTTTAAAATATAATTATATATAATAAGACTCAAACCAAGTTATATTTAATTAGACTCAACTCAGTATTTTCATACTGCAAATAAACTGTAAGTGTTCTATTTATTTTTTCCTGTACGCTTTAGTGAAAAGCAAAATTTCACTTTATTGGTTTCCACAAGGTCAGCGGGCAGACGCTGCCTGCCAAGTTTCTCCCCCCGCCCTTCTAGAGATCTAAACAAACATTTTTACACACAAACATACAATATCGGTAATTGCATGAGGTCTAAATTCTGCTGCAAGATTTCTAAGGGAAGTTCACAAGTTCAGTACAATTAATTATCTTGCAGTATAACACTTATAAATACAGTAGAGCTCTGCCCATATAGTTATCCACATAGTTTCAAAGGGGGAGCCTTCCTTTGCAGATCTTCATTCACCCATCAAAGCAGGTGTCTGGGGATCAAGGAAATGAGAAGATGGGTAGCTTTTGCTAGGCTGTCATTCCTATAAAAAGAGGACCAGCAAATAAAGACAACTACCTATTAACAGTGGCATAACTAAATGTGACCTGTCCTTTAAGGCTCTTACAGTAAACTTTTTCCACGTCATCCTTCAGCATGACCACACTGAGAGAGAGTGGCTCCACCCTCTGGGAGGAAACAAAAACTGAAACAGAGGTTAAAAGTCTCCCTTCTTCCTGCCCACCTCAGTTCTTTGTGTTTACTCCCTCCCCTTACACTGCTAAGATGTGTTAAACAATTTTTTTATTTTAGTTTATTATTTCCAGACTCCGGGAGTTCTGGAGAAGCCCGCTGACCATTGGACGCATATCCAGATGTAGTTCACCTGAGGTCTTGGTACATCTGGGGCTTATTTCCACATAGTTTTGACCATGCACAAGTTGTTTACTAGAGTCATAATCTGACTGCTGTAGACATTCTTCTCATCTTATAAATGTTGCTCTTTCCCTATGTCCTAACTAAAAACATCATCACTGATGAGTTGAGTCATTAGCAGGCCTACTGGTTCCGTCATTGGCATTGGTTTTAGCTAGTTAAGCTTATAGGTTAGTGCAGGTTTCCTTTTCCCAATAAACTGTGTGAGTATGGGAGCACAACATGTTATTTTTGCTAAAACTAGTTCCTAACATATAGGGCCATGTACTACCCATCAATCTAGGTAGGTAAGTAGGTGGTTGGATACCTTGCTAAATTCATACCCTAATTAAGTAGTAACCGTTTTACCCATTGTTACTATAATACAAATTGCAGTTATGCTTTTTGAAAAAAAAAAAATAATTCTAGCCTGTAAAAGTGGCCATTGTAAAATTATTGTAATATGAGTAATTGCTTAAATTTATATGCAGATATGCAAGAGGTGGGAAACTGTCATAGAATCCCAATTTTCAATATGTCTTTCATGTACACAGATGCTGGAAAAATGTTAGTAAAAGTTAGTAAGTAATATGGTTCTTCTTTGGGATGTTCAGATAATGTCAGACAACGCCTCCACGGTAGTTATCTAAATCACCAGGGCGGGACCAGATCCTCAACTCTAATGAACCGGTCAAATTCCATTCTCCTACCCCTACAGGAGCAAGTCAGTATCAGCAGTTCATCTGAAGAGAACCCTCAATACTCTAGCAGACTATTTAAGTCGAGTCAGGATTCAGCAAACAGAGTGGTGTCTGAATCAAGAGGTGTTTCTTCAGATCATGAGTACTTGTGATCTCCCGCAGATAGACCTGTTTACCAATGCCAGCAATACAAAATGCAAGACATTTTCTTCTCTGACAAGGGGAGGGGGTGCGTTAGCAATGGATGCCCTAGCTCATACATGAAGGTTTCATCTTGCCTATGCCTTTTCTCCTTTCAGAATTCCACAAGTGATCCGCAATATAGCACAAGAAGAAGTCAGTTTATCCTCTTAGCTCCATTCTGGCCGAAGAGAGTGTGGTTCCCGGAATTTCGAAGGATGGTAAAGAAGGGTCCCTGGAGACTTTCAGGCATTCCGAATATCTTTTATCAGGGCGTTATTCTTAATCCGAATGAGTCAAGACATCTGCTGATAGCTTGGATATTGAAGGGACCATCCTAAGAAGTAAGGGCTGTTCAATTAGAGTGACTGAAATTCTTCTGACCAGTCGAAAATTGACTACTAGTTAAGGAAAAAAGACATAGCCACGGCCTTCCTACAGGAAGGGTTCGAGAAGGGGCTAGCTGTAGGTACTTTAAAGACCCAGACTTCTTCAGTAGTCCTCAAACAGAGACTGAGACAGAATGAACTAGTCAATAGTTTTTTCAAGTCAGTTATTCGCAGAAGACCTGAAGAAGACCATTTAAGGGATTTCCTACTTGGGACTTGTCAATTGTGTTAAAAGGCTTATTGGAGCCGCCCTTTGGAACTCAAGAGGAGGTTCCAGAGAAATGGTTGTCGCTAACATTTTGCTTTCTGCTAGCCATTACTTCTGCCAGACGAGTAAGTGAACTACAAGCCTTATCTATGAAAGAACCCTATTGTGTGATACTCCCAGACAAAGTGATTCTTAGGCCTAATCCTTTGTTTCTGCCAAAAATAGTGACTTCTGCTAACAGTCCGCAAGAGATAACTACTCTCGACATTACCGGTTGGAGCAGGCAAGGAAGAAGATCTCTCAGTGCTAGATGTTAGAAGAGCCCTGATCATTGATTTGGAAAGATCCAGAGAATGACGTATAGCAGAACAATGGTTAGTAACTTTCAGCGGAAAAAAGAAAGGGTTAGCAGACTCCAAGTCCACTACAGCCAGATGGATAAAACAGACTATTGCACAAGCATATTCTATTAGTGGGGTTTCTCTGCCCATTCTACATGAGCTATGTCAGCATCCTTGGCAGAGAGGACTGGTGCTTCTTTGGATAAGATATGCAGTCTTCACCCCACACCTTCTTTAAACATTATAGACTTGATCTACTATCTGCAAAACATCAGGCCTTTGGTAGAAGGGTACTACTTGCATCTTCCCACCCCTAGGGTATAATTACTTTCCTAATCCTCTCCATGTGGTCATGCTGAAGGATGACTTGGAAAAACCACCACCAACAACCAAAACCCGGTAACAGCTTTTTCAGGAATCCTTCAGCATGACCACCTCTTACCCACCCATAGTCCAAGGGTTATTTAGGTTACTTTACAAAAACTGAGGTGGGCAGGAAGGGGTGCGGCTTTAAACCTCTGTTTCAGTTTGTGTTTCCTCCCAGGGGGGGGAGCCCACTCTCTCTCTGTGTGGTCATGCCGAAGGACACCTGAAAAATTCGCTACCGGTGGTTTTACTAATTTCAACTTAATCGCAACACAACCAGAGAACCAAAGATTAAACCAGCAGAGGCAATTGCCGATTCCTTCACACATATAAGGGGGAGGGGCAACAATGGTTGGATTCCCCCTAAGCCCTTTGATTATATTTAACTTGGTCACTTTTGCCAGCCTTTTCACACTAGTATGGATGGAAGTTAAATGAGAATTCAAGAATCCCAAAATACATAGATTAGGGGCTTTATACCCTCCATCAGAGGTCTAGACAATGAATACTTTGAAGGATCCTCCAACTGCCTTTTAAAGTATTTTTACTGAAACGCAGTTTCCCAAAAGTCACATGTCCATGCTTTTAGCAGCCCAGGGTTAAGAGGATATACTTTAAGGTTCGGTAGGGTGTGGATGTGTTATTTAGTCAAAAAAATATCAACAGTCATGATAAACAAAGACAGCTGAATGAGTGAAGACTTGGAACTCCTCTCTAGGCAATTGGGGAATTTATAGTTACACACCTCCAGGGCTATAGTAAGCATATCAATGTAATGTACAGAGGAGAATATGACCCAACAGATTACAGGGTGCAGTCTAGGAGAAAAAATGCCTGTGTATTTGAACATGGCATGGATTCAGTTTCTGTAATTATGTTCACTCAGCCATTTACTCATAACTGAAACTCAGGTGCCCGAGGTTAGTTTGGATGACAGACACATTGCTTTACTCATATTGCTGCCCATGTATAACAAAGGCAACAGTCATAATTAGCTAAGTGAGTACATCAGGGTCAACAGGTGTTAAAGGAGGTAGGGGCACTGGGGGCACATAGTCATCAGGAATGTCCCAGTATTCCCAGGGGAAAATGTCACTAACCTTTATCTTGGGACAAGTCTACTTTACCCACCTCTCTTCATCCTATGTGACCCGTGATCAGCTAGTAATTACCTGAAAAGCTAACAGTTTTTAAAGGGACAAACCAAGTCTGGACAGATATGACAAATACACATACATCTAATTGTTGTACAAGCTCTGGGGCATCTTCATAGGTGGTAGTGTAAAAACACTTTATTTTAGGAGCGTCTCATTAGAATTACAATACTGAAACAAGAACATGCATCATCCAAACAAGCCTGTTTTTACTCTGAATCACTTACTGTCCTCTTTTTTGGTAACACAGTATATAGCCTACAAACCCCATCTTCACCCTGCATGTAATACAGTTTCTGTGCTATACCAACATAAGGTGAGACCTTTTCGCTGACATAGGTAGTCTCTTTCTTCCTGCCTCGAGACCACCAATGTATCATCTGAGATACGTTCCTTCACATGCTCCCTTTAAATGTATATTACGTTATATTACAGTATTTATGTACATATACAACTAGGAACTAGGGAGCTGTGTTTAAAACACCATTTTGTCTTGGAAAAATCAAGCTTATAAGCTTATTATCCTCATCCTGAGCTATCGTGTCAGCGAAACTCTGGGGGAGGGGTTGAGATTGTGGAGTGATTTATTAGAACTTAGTTCACAGCACAGAGCAATAAACATAAACACTGCTAAATTCAAAGTATCAGCAAAACGCCACAGTTACTTGCTGCCCACACAATGCAGCCCACAAGTTTATACAATCTCTGCACCAACTATCTAGCACAAAGTTAGAACAAGGCACAAATATTACAGTACTGGTACAAAAGCATGCCATCATCCAATTCAATACCAAGTAAAACACAACAGCTATTTACTGAAAGATAACACACAAGAACTGTGCCTCCAGGACTACCACAGTAATTTTTTCCCTCAACCAGTTAGTCAAAACACACATACACAAAACATATCATACAGTTACACTTTAATTAAGGAATTAAAAGAAATTCACCTGGGAGCAAGACCGTAGATATCACTTCCAGCAGTGAGTCCTCAGAGCAGGAACAGCCCAGGATGAAGAAGGGGGAGACCGATGATAATGTTACCTCTCGGTCGATAATGTCCCCATTCCGTCCACACATACCTGTAGAGATGACTCCACGCTGGATTTGGATACTGCTTACGTCTCCACCATATGTTATGGAAATATTCAAAAGAACTGTCTTCCCAGGTAAATTAAAATGAAAAGTTTTATTGAGAATAAATGTTTTACAAATATAAGAGAAGAATAAGAGAAAAGAAAGCATACAGCATGATCTCATGGTGGCATCCACAAAGCACAGAAGTAGTGATGTCAAATACATACATAGGCATAGTTAGTTTTCCACAAAAGTTTGTGTGCATAGCCAAGGTTATCCATTTCTCCAATACCATGTTTGAGAATCCACCAACTCTCTTCAGCGACAAAGTCTGTTAACCATTTCTACTGAGGTTTGAAAACTTTTAATACCTGGAAATGTGTTAAAGATTTCAATGCATGTAGCCTGAGTTGCAAGTATGATTAAGTTCCATCCCAAAAGCTATATATTGTGCCAGGGAGCCCAGCATCCTGCCTGGAAATGGCCTCAGCAGAACATGTAATCTTGTACCATCATTCGAACGCCTCACATACTGACTACCAGGTCAGCTCACTAGTCAGGCTGATCCTAATGAGTCGTAAGTCTCCCCTCACTCAAAATCAGCACTAATTGTGGAGGAAGAGTGTTAGGCTTCGCTCACCAGCAGTCAACCAATGGAGTCATCGAAGCAGAACCTTTCTTGACCCTCAAGAACCTTTCTTGACCCTCAAGTGCCAAAGCAGGTGTTCCCTAAACATTACAATGTCCCCACACTGTTCAATGTAGTGGGAAAAACAGACAAACTGTCCAAAATTGCCAAGACTTAGGATGCCTGCTTCTCTTTTATTCCTTTTAAAACTATGGGGAGAGGTTAACAAAGTCGATCACTATATTGCTGTTAAAAGATTATTGCTGATAAAAGGTTCCTTCCATCATGAAGATGTTTAGTAAATTTTGTGAAACACCTCTAGTTATCAGCTGGAGCATCCACAAAGGCCAAATTTTGTTTCCTTCAGCTCTGAATTAGAATTACACGGAATGAAGCAAATTGATCTCATGGGGGCTCATTTCATAACGTACTTGTTGTGGTCACCTGATGCACCTGTTTGCTGAGTCCTCTCAGCCTTGCAGCTGCCTCCAAATGTGGTGTCTGTGTTTGTCATATCTAAAAAGGTAGACCTTCCAGTGGCAGTCACCTCATTGAGACAGGTTTCAAAGCTGACTTCTTTGTACATTGACCCCCACCTACATGGTATTCCATTGTAATAAGATGATCCTTTATTTTGAAGTCAGGCTTTCTCCAAAAGGTGTCCTTGTCTTTTCATATAAATCAGGACATTATTGTTCTTACCTTATTGCCCCCCATATCCCATGGAAGGGGATTTGCTTTCGCTTTTGGATGTGGTCAGGACCCTCAAGTTCTTTTTGGCGAGAACAAAGTAAGTCTGATGCCTAAATGCTTTATAAATCTAAGCAAAGCCCCCTTCTTTGCTTCAAGTTCTGTGTCATGGCTGAGCTAGAAATATCATGTCATGTGGTCTTTATGGGTCATTTTTACGTGGTCCTTGGGCAAGAATTGAAAGTAGGGAAAATTTGGAACCCTGCTATGAATTTTAGCATTTACCCTCCTGCCTGCAATGGAGGAGAGGCACATGGGACAGGCTTCAGGTAAGCTGGTTGCTGCCTTATTATTGCAGTTGAGTTTTAGATCCCTTTTAGTCCCTTTAAGATGTTATGTCAGATTTACATAGATATTTTAGTACTGCTTTTCCCAGTATTTGTGATTTAATTTTTGCAATAATTTTAACATCAGCAAGTCTGTGAATCGCCACCTAAATGCTTGACTAGAGACCACAGTCACACATTTACTCAGAGGTTTTATATGCTGCTGTCATTGTTCATTTTGTTTGACCTAGGAGAGTGTTGCATTTCCTTATAACACCTCTTATGCTTTAAATGATCTATGTGAAATCAATGATCTACAAACATATTTATATAGACTGTTACAAACTTTGAGGTAGTCAATGATAAATACTGCAGAAGTAATGCTGTAGAGATTGTTCATCCGGTCATATTTTTCCTTGCACTTTCTGATGCTTTTTTTGCCCTGTGAAAAACACACAGGGTCTTTATTCTCTGCTGCAGCACTGCTTAAAGAAGATGAAAACCCTAGTAACACAGCACTAGTAACTCCAGTGTCGGGTTACACCTTGTCCTTCTGTGATCCCCCCGGCATTGCCTGTATACACATCTCAGGAATCAAATCCATGGCATCTCCAGCGGTATCCCCAGCACTCCTCTATCTTATGCAGCAAAGGGGATTGGCTAGTGAGATCAATCATTTCCATTAAAACTGATTGAAAGACTTGCCACAAGAAGGACCACTTACAACCAAGGGTGATTGGACATTCTCTGTGGTTTGCGGATAGGTTGGCATCCATATATATCTTCGTAAGAATTTGCCCATTCATGGGTACTATTGTTAAAAGATTTTCATAAAATAAATTATTGGTAGCTCAGGGGTTACAGTCTGGTTACCACTTATAACCCAATTCTTTGACTTTTCTGTTAGATGGAATCCCTGTTTCTTGTAAAGTGACTTAGAATTGTTGAATTATGCTTAGGATATAGCTTGGATCAATATAGTGCATGTGTTTAAACCGAAAGCCATTTTGCTCCCACTGGAAATGAAAGAAACAAACAAGAAGTGATAAAAATGGGGTGGGGAAGGGGTTGGTAGCAAGAGAAAATGTTTAACCATAGATGGGAAACTATGTCACCTTACTCTTGTAAAATAACAGTCCCTTAGTTAGGTAATACAGAACTTCATATCTTATAATGAAATTATTGATCAGAAAATGTGACCTGTTCCTTTAACTTTGGAACAGGGCAAGCCTTTGCCCTTATAAATTTCAGTGTCAGATGGGTTTCACAGTCAGATTCTTCAGACAGGCTGTGCTAATTGAGAATTCTATTATAAACACATTTCAGAGTATGAACATAAGTTCACCTGTATACACAAGAACAAGATAATTTTAGAAATGCACAGGGCCATGTTGGGTGGGTGGTATATTTTATATAGAAAATTACATCGATTTATCTCAAAGTTGGTGTGTTGGCAGTGATTGTCTTGTAATTGCTGTTCAAAGGGGGCTCAGTGATAAATCTAAACCTCATGTATACAACTATAGGTGTAGTTAAGTTTCACAGGTAAAACTAATTAAACATTTTAATAGGTAGGTACCTGTTTACTTGGTGTGGGAAGAACTATTGTAATATACTGTGGGAGTGTGTTCAGTTGTGGGTCATTCCCACCTTCTTGAAAAAAGCAATGTAAGCATTAATACTCAGGATTAAATTGATAATGGGGGACTTTCTTACATAAAGGAATTAGATTTAATTAAGGGTTATCAACAGTTACCTTATATGCCAGAGATGTGCAGAAGTGTTAGAAGAGGGACTTCTGCTGGAAGATTGTTGGATGAATTTATGCCATGAACCCTTGTAAAGTATAAAGATCAGGCATTGGTTTTTTAAACCCTGTTTAGGGTATATAGGAAAAAGGGAAGCACTGCATCATAGGGTTGTTGTGAGGGGCGCCACATTGGGGTAGGATGGATGTTATCTCATTGGTGGGATAGTGGTTGCTCCTGTGGGTGGTGTGTTTCCTAATATGGAGGTTGTGCGGAAACTTTGGCTAGCAGCGACTGTGTCACATGGGAGTAAACCATTTTCAGTAGCGTGAATGTCCAGCAGCATTGTTGGCTTTATGCTGTATCGGTGCCCTGGCTGTGCAGCGCGCAATAAAAAACTTGGTGGGGATAGTAGGTAAAGTGGAAAGCATCAGGGCAAAGTGTGCAGTGTAAAGATGTATGGGAGTGTGTGAGGTGCATGGTGTGCCACATACCATCTCAGAGTAGTGGAAGTGAGAAAAGGGGGGGGAGCACAGGAGGCTTTGAATGGTGGGAAACCTTATCATTTGCTATGAATATTTGTTATAAACATGTAATGCACTGCAAAGACATGCCACCCCAATCTTAGTGATTGGTATTGATGCAAACTCCCAAAATGATGAGAAATCTCTTGTGGGGATAGTGTAACTATAGGTAATATGTATCCTAGGGTATGGTATACAAAATTCACCCTAAAGGTATATAGATTGCTGGGTAGATGTGGGGAGGCCCCTAAGTCCCACTTGGCGATGTGGCAGAGGCAGCAGCGCAGAATTGGGGGGTGGGGGGGGCAACTTGGTAAGTGTGCGAGTGCTCGACTTGCAGCGATAGCCTGTGGAGTATGAAAGGTATAGCTTTTTTGTTTTTTTTGCCTGAAGAATTAATTTTAGTATAATCGAATTTTATTGATTTTCAAGGTACAATACAATACAACATGTGGGGGGGGGGAGGAGGGGGGGATACAGAAGGCAAGGGATGGGGGGAATAGGGAACATTGTACATCATTCAAAGCTTAACAGTTTGACATATGGAGTAACCAGCTTACAGCTTTATTTAGTCCTATTCAAAGTAACTTTTGATACTTTATCAGAGCCGTACCTCTACTACTTGTAAGGACTCGTGAGAGCGATTTGTAGGGTGCTAACATGCAACCCAGTTGTTCCAGGGGTTGGGGCAAGAGAACTCTCCACTTATGACAAAAAAAAAAAGGGGGGGGGTGAGAAGGCCGGGTGGGGGTGGGTGAGGTCAGGTAACCGACCCATGGGGCCAGTGTTAGCTGTTGGTTGACGAGTGAGTCTGGTATCTCATATACTTATAACGTGAGTCATTGGAACCATCACAGCCAGTTTGAGTGATCCAGGATAGCTGGCCGGATGGCGGTTAGGCCATTGTGGGGTGGCTGTCCAACGTCTACTCGGCTGCTCGCAATAGCGCTGGCAGGCGCGTGTCCCGGTAATCCAACCAGCTCACCCAGATCACCAAGTACCTATTGGTGGACTCCATGTCGCTAGTAATCAGGCTCTCCAAGTAGCGAATAGACTCCAGTTCCTGCACCCATTCTGCCAATGTGGGGGGGGTCTGTTTTCTTCCAATGCCTTGGGACGATTGCTCTCATGGCCGCCGAAAAGTAACGCAGTACATCTTTTTTAGCATTAGCTATAGAGTTAGGAGACAGCGACAAGAGCGCCAGTTGGGGCGTGTCCGTAATGGATCTACCCGATACCTGTCCGTAAATGAGGAAGATTTCGTCCCACAGGGATTTTATGCTTGGACAGCCCCACCAGATGTGGGTCATGTTCCCCACCTCTTTCTGACACCTCCAGCATGTATTAGGGGTTGATTTGGCGAATCTGTGGATATCTGCTGGGCACCTATACCAGCGGGTTAGGATTTTATAATTACGCTCATTAATGGATGTGGCTATTGATGAGCTAAGGGTGCAGGCATAGATTTTTATCAAGTCACTCTCCGAAAACGTAAGACCCAATTCTCTTTCCCAGGAGATTATAGAGCCCGGAAATCGTGTGGGTAGGGGGGGTATCCTGCATAATCAGTGACTCCAGCTCTGTGGGGGGCGTCCTGACCCTTTCAGCCATGTTATTAGACGTTAAGAAGGTATGTAGCTGTCTATGCAATAGCCATGAAATGCGCTTGACCCCAGCTCTGGCCTTCAGGTCATCTAAGGAGGGAATGGCCCCGTTTCGCATCACCTGGCCCACTGTAGTTACCTCGGATGCCTCCCAAATGAGGAAGCTCCTTGATAATATTCCCGGTTCGAACGCTGGGTTGTCAAAGATTGGTGTGAGTGGGCCGGGTCTGCGGACCAGGTTGTATTTGTGTTGTAGGGGGTCCCAGATTTCTAGGAAATGTTGCATGAGGAAGGCTAGAGCCCCCTTCTGAGACTTGGTTAGAGGGGCAGCCCATGCTATTGTGGTGTGATTGAACTGGGAGAGCGATTTTTCAGGTCGAGAAGTCCCATGCCCCCCTCCCCTTTGCCCCTGGAGAGAGTCGAGAGTCTTATCCTTGGTTTGGATGACCCCCACACAAATTTCGAGGATGCTGACTTCAATCTTTTAAAGAAGCTGCTGGGTAGTCCTATCGGGGCCGCCTTAAAGACATACAAAAGTTTTGGGAGTATATCCATCTGTAAGCTATTGACCCTACCAAACCAGGAAATTGGTCTTTTCGTATATGCTTCTAATTCCAGTCCTATTTTAGTTAGAAGGGGGGAGTAGTTTAGTTCGTATATCTTGGAGAGGTCTGCCAGTATTTGGATGCCTAGGTACTTGATGGCCTGTGATTTCCATTTGAATGGGAAGTTTGCTTCTAATTGGCATACCTCCTGGCGAGGGAGGGAGAGGTTGAGCGCTTCAGTTTTGGAGAAATTAATTTTGAAATTGCTTACCGCGCTGAAGCGTTCAAATTCCTTTAGGAGAGCTGGGAATGAAATATGTGGGGATGTTACGTGTAGCATTAAGTCGTCTGCAAACAGAGATGTTTTGTAATGGTTATCTGTGATTTGTATGCCTTTGATATCTGGGTTGTTACGTATGGCTATGGCTAAGTGCTCCATCGTCAGAACGTAAAGAAGGGGGGAAAGGGGGCACCCCTGTCTCGTGCCATTGCTTATGGGGAATGGGGCAGAATGGAGTCCGTTAACTCTAACCCTAGCGACCGGGCCATTGTATAGGGCCATAATCTTGGAGAGGAGGCCAGGGCCAACCCCAACTTGTCTCAACGTGGCTGACATAAAAGCCCAGTCCACCCTGTCAAACGCCTTCTCCGCATCACAAGCGAGAAGGCAAGCCGGAGTCTTGGAAGAGGCAATATGTGAAATCAGGGTGAACAGTTTATTAGTGTTGTCCCTGGCCTCCCTCCCCGGCACAAAACCCACCTGATCCAAATGAATCCTGTCCGGAAGCAGTCTTTGCAACCTTAAGGCTATGATCTTTGCATATAGTTTAAGGTCAATGTTAATAATCGAAATCGGTCTGTAGTTACCACAGATCGAGATGTCCTTTCCTGGTTTGGGGATGACCGAGATCGTGGCCTCTAAGGATTGTTTAGGGAAGGGGCAGTTCCCACCTATGGAGTTGAAAACTCTCGTTAAGAAGGGAGTCAACCGGGCCCCGAATTGTTTGTAGAATTTGGGGGTATATCCATCCGGACCCGGGCTCTTGCCGGCAGGTGAGTCTTTTATTGCTCGGGCTACCTCTTGGTCAGAGAACGGCAACTCCAGGGATTCTGCTTCCTCTAAGGAGATTGTAGGCAATGGGGTGCTAGATATATATTCGTCTATCACTGAGGAGGAGGCCCCCCGACCCAAGGGGGAGTTGGAGGGGTTATGAATATTGTAGAGGGAGTTGTAATATTCCCTGAAGGTGGCTGCTATGTCTGAGGGGGGCCTGTGCCAAAGACCCGTCAGGCTTCCGGTTGTATTTGTGTTGTAGGGGGTCCCAGATTTCTAGGAAATGTTGCATGAGGAAGGCTAGAGCCCCCTTCTGAGACTTGGTTAGAGGGGCAGCCCATGCTATTGTGGTGTGATTGAACTGGGAGAGCGATTTCTCCATTTGGACCCAAAGTTTCTCCTCCCCTCTACGAGTCCAGTCCACCAACCTCTGCAAGACCGCAGCCGCATGATAGGTTTTCAGGTCGAGAAGTCCCATGCCCCCCTCCCCTTTGCCCCTGGAGAGAGTCGAGAGTCTTATCCTTGGTTTGGATGACCCCCACACAAATTTCGAGAATGCTGACTTCAATCTTTTAAAAAAGCTGCTGGGTAGTCCTATCGGGGCCGCCTTAAAGACATACAAAAGTTTTGGGAGTATATCCATCTGTAAGCTATTGACCCTACCAAGCCAGGAAATTGGTATTTTCGTATATGCTTCTAATTCCAGTCCTATTTTAGTTAGAAGGGGGGAGTAGTTTAGTTCGTATATCTTGGAGAGGTCTGCCAGTATTTGGATGCCTAGGTACTTGATGGCCTGTGATTTCCATTTGAATGGGAAGTTTGCTTCTAATTGGCATACCTCCTGGCGAGGGAGGGAGAGGTTGAGCGCTTCAGTTTTGGAGAAATTAATTTTGAAATTGCTTACCGCGCTGAAGCGTTCAAATTCCTTTAGGAGAGCTGGGAATGAAATATGTGGGGATGTTACGTGTAGCATTAAGTCGTCTGCAAACAGAGATGTTTTGTAATGGTTATCTGCGATTTGTATGCCTTTGATATCTGGGTTGTTACATATGGCTATGGCTAAGTGCTCCATCGTCAGAACGTAAAGAAGGGGGGAAAGGGGGCACCCCTGTCTCGTGCCATTGCTTATGGGGAATGGGGCAGAATGGAGTCCGTTAACTCTAACCCTAGCGACCGGGCCATTGTATAGGGCCATAATCTTGGAGAGGAGGCCAGGGCCAACCCCAACTTGTCTCAACGTGGCTGACATAAAAGCCCAGTCCACCCTGTCAAACGCCTTCTCCGCATCACAAGCGAGAAGGCAAGCCGGAGTCTTGGAAGAGGCAATATGTGAAATCAGGGTGAACAGTTTATTAGTGTTGTCCCTGGCCTCCCTCCCCGGCACAAAACCCACCTGATCCAAATGAATCCTGTCCGGAAGCAGTCTTTGCAACCTTAAGGCTATGATCTTTGCATATAGTTTAAGGTCAATGTTAATAATCGAAATCGGTCTGTAGTTACCACAGATCGAGATGTCCTTTCCTGGTTTGGGGATGACCGAGATCGTGGCCTCTAAGGATTGTTTAGGGAAGGGGCAGTTCCCACCTATGGAGTTGAAAACTCTCGTTAAGAAGGGAGTCAACCGGGCCCCGAATTGTTTGTAGAGTCGTTTCACGATTCCTGGACACTATTAGGTGGAAGGGGAAGCCCCAGCGGTAAGAGGCCCCCGCGCTCCTGATAACTTCCAGCACTGGCTGCAACATTCTCCTCATTTGTAGTGTGCGTCTGGAGAGGTCTGGGAGTATTTGTATGCTAGCTCCATCATTGTCCACCGGCCCGTGCCTCCAGGCCCTCCTGGCTATCTCCTCCTTAATTTTGTAGAAGTGGACCCTGCATACCACATCTCTCGGGCGCGTCGGGTCCGGGTTGCGTGGGCCCAGGGCCCTGTGGGCTCTATCGATCTCAATCGGGGTCTCGACGTCTCTGTCAAGTAGCTTGTTGAATATTGTGGTGATAATCTGCTTTACATCTTCTTCCGTGGAGGCTTCCGGTATGCCCCGGAGTCGCAGGTTATTTCTCCGGTGCCTATTCTCCAAGTCATCGTGCTGTAATTGGAGCTGAAGAATCTGCGTATTCTGTGCCTCTACGCGTTTCGCCAGATCTGCGATAGCGGCTTCATTAGCTGATTGATGGGATGTGACCTTGGAGTCGAGAGCCCGGAGGTGGCCCTTCACCTCCGCGATATCTTTTTTGTATGCCGTCTCATATTTAGATATGAGCGCCTCAAAATCCGCTCTGGTGGGGATGGACCTCAAAAATGAGAGGGTTTCTGTGTGTATATTACCGGCGTGCATCGTAGCTTCAACAACATCTCTCGAGACCCGTGGTGGGGACCGCGTAAAAGAGGCGGCTGGGGGTGGGAGCGCGATCTTTTCTGTCATGGAGAACTCCTCAATCGTATGGAAGGGCTCCTCCTGTGTGAAGGACATCAAGGTCGGGGAGCTGAGAGTGGCTGTGTCCCCCTGGATTGACCATGCCCGCAGGACAGGGCGGGGGATGGCCTCCTCACCTCGACTCCCGGCGCCATCTTGACTGGCGGGGCCGCCGCCTTCACTCCGCGGGACGCGGCGGGGACAGTCCTCTCGCCTCCCGCAGTCCGCCGAGACTCCTCCTCACCGGCCGATGCCCCCGTCGAGGAGGCCGACGATGATGGCGGTGAAGCAGGCATCTCCCCGGCGGATCCAGGTGAGCCGGCCGCCGGTCCCTTGCTCATACCGCCACCGGATCGAGACGCGTCTCTGTCTCCTTCTCTCCTCTTATTCTTCCTCCCTGGCATACTTCGGGGTAATCTGGATGCTCAATTGCCTCGTATATGGCACAAAAGCCCAGGTATGGTCAGGAGCTCAGACT
The DNA here is from genome assembly GCA_027917425.1 of Gastrophryne carolinensis. Classification (NCBI taxonomy): domain Eukaryota; kingdom Metazoa; phylum Chordata; class Amphibia; order Anura; family Microhylidae; genus Gastrophryne; species Gastrophryne carolinensis. Next base: position 318,467,646 of record CM051239.1, read on the forward strand.
AGTGCAGCCACTCCATTCGAGCACCAGGCCACTCCCCCCCCCCCCCCCCACACAGCCAATTTACCTGAAGAATTAATTTTAAGCGGAACAAAACGTGGAAGTTGGACTATCCCAGGTTTTGTTTCATACCCCGGGGGGCATCCCAAATGCATCACCTTTTCCCAGTTCAATGGCTCATGCCTGGGCTCTCAGAGCCGTGACTATGTTATTTGGCAAGTGGCTCTGATGTTCTTCAATGTGTAGCACAATTGTCTGCATCCCAAGCGGCACGCCTGATCCCGCCCCAGCCTAGCTGAATGGCTGGGGTGGGAGCACGTGCACAGCCTGAAGATGCAGGGGATGAAGCCTCTTTCACTCCCAGTTGTAAACAACCAAAGCCATTTGCCGAATTACATAGGCAAGACAAATGGCTCTGATTGGACGAGAGCACGCACATGCGCCGTTGACTGGGGAAAGGTAACCTGATACTGGTCATCTGGGAGCTTTCACACAGCAGGGCATCCCACTTTGGGATGCCTGGGGGATGGCCAGCTGCTTTTCTCTTTCCTATTATAGCTGCTATGTTACTGTTAGACCCTAGAAATGTAATTCTGAAGACTGTAGCTTAGTAACAAATTTCAAAAATTCCACATATGTGAATATGTGCACTTAGGACTCATTCTGGCAGCTTTCACTTTTCTCAGGCTGAAATCTTCTCCTGTTATAAAACGACACCACACGCTCTAAATTATGTTTCTCAGTCTCCTAATCAGCCTCTCCTTCTAGTGCCTGGTAATATTATCACTGCACACATGTGAATTAGTGTAATTGACTGTGTTAGTAATTATCCCATTTGTGTTCAGACAAGGATACCCTTTGCATGCTTGCAGTACTTGAGATCGAGTTGTAAATTGCTGCACAGGAGAAAATTAACTCTTTTGAAGATTAGATTTTGCAGACAGAAGTATGTCTATTGATCTGAAGTACAGATTCAGAAATGGGCTGTTGGCTGACCATATTATTGCTGATATTATTTTAGCCTCTATGTTGAGTACTAAAGATATTTCTACGGCAATAAAGTTGGTTTCCTTGGATATGCAGAGACATTTTTCATATCTAAATAGCACTAGCTTTTTTAAATGTTATATGGTTTATATATGTTATTTGCAGTATAATGTATTTACTCTGTTTACTCTCATTCCTGTAAATGAATAATAGCATTACAAGCAGCAGCAGCAGCTTGGGGCCAGTGTGCATTTATCTTTGGTAAAGCATGCTTAGAAACTGCTATATACAAGAGGGTGGCATTTGTTGTTTTTTTTATTTTTTCCTATGTATCTGTTAGGATTGGTTATTACATTTTTATATTGCTACTGTGGGTTTCTGTGGCTAATCATTAAATATATATATATATATATATATATATATATATATATATATATATATATATATATATCTGTATAGAATCTATACCATTAACCTGTAAGAGAGTATTCTTTTGTGTGCCTTTATTGTGTTTTGTATCTGATTACGGTATGTGTATTGCGTATTATTATTCATTATTTATGCTAATAATAAATCACTTAATAAATTGTGATTTAGGGTAGAGATTTTGTAATTACATTTCCCTGATATTGTTAGATATTTAGCAGGGTTTATTAACGGTCTTTGTGGCATAGTCACACAACTGAGGATAAGTAAAAGGTTTAGGAAACAAAGGAGGGGTGGCAGCCACTCAGACCGATTTAGAACTAACTTGGGTGCACGTGAGCAGGGCAATTAGGATACACAAGTCTTAACCCTTTCGCTGCCAGCCTACCTGCAGCATTTGCCACTCCCTGTTGCCAGACCACGTTTCACTATTTTGCGCTCCCCATGTTCAACTGTGATTTTTGAAAGGATTTCCAGGGATTTCCCAGGAAAATGATATATTGTTTTTTTTCAAGAGAGTCTGGGCTTCAACATGAAATCTCTTGTTTGTCATTTTTTAGGTGTATTCTCAATACTTTTTGGTGAAATATGTGCAAAAAAAATAAAAAAAATCAATTTTTTGCAATTTGTAGTGTTTTTTTGTAATAAAAAATATAAGTTTGTCAATAAAATTTTATTGCGTGCGAAACCCTAATTTCTCCCAGTCACAGCGATACCACATATGTATAGGTAAACACCCTTTCCTGCCCAGGAGACTCCCCCAAACTGAAACAGAGCTTTAGGAGATTTTCAGATAAAATACAACTGCGCTAAGCGCACCTTGCAGTTTTTCCAGAAAAACAACCATTTACATTTAAAATATCCCCCACAAACGATATATTCTCTGGAAGTACACACCTCAAGCTTTCTAGGCGAACCAAGCTTGTTTATGTGGGCTTAGTTTTCTGGAAGTAATCCCTCACAAAGTTTCCCTAAAAAAGAATAAAAAGGAAGAATCAAGCCACATTTTCCTACAAAAAACTATATGCAAACAAGAAAAAACAAGTAAAATCTCAAAAAGCAACATCCCCCGAACAGAACGATACCCAGCATGCATAGGTACTGTCAAGGGTAGAGTTGGCAAACACCCCAAAGTAAAGCATGCGCATAACAGTAATTTTACTTGAAAATTTCAGCTCTGCAGACAAAATGCGCACCTTGCAATTTTTCAACCAAAACAACCCTTTATATTTGGAATATCCCCTATAAACCATATATTCCCTGAAAGTACACATGTTAAGCTTTCTAAGAGTACCCAGCTTGTTGTAGTAGGCTCACCTTTCTGGAAGTAATCCCTCAAAGAATTATTAGGTTGCACAGAGTTTCCCTAAAAAAATGAATACAAAAACTTAATAAATAACATGTTTTCCTAAAATATAAATATGCAAACAAGAAAAAACAAGCTAAATCTGAAAGAGCAAGGTCCCTCGAGCAGAACAATACGCAACATGCATAGGTACTATTAACCCTTTTAATTGCCAACCTACTTGAAGTTTTGTCACCCTCTGTTGACAGGTCATTTGTCCCCATTCTGTGCCATGTTTAACCGTGATTTTTGCTGGAATTTTCAGGAAAATTATATATTTTGCAGCAGAGTTTAGGCTTGAACATGAAATGTCTTGTTTGTAATTTTTCTACTGTTTTTTTTTTTATATTTTTGTGTAAAAATAAATAAATATTTTTTAGACAATTGTCTCCTTTATTGTAAATAAAACATTTACTTTATTAGAGAAAAACATATTGCGTTTCTCCCGATTACAACGGTACCACATATGTATCGGTAGCCCCCCCATCCTTGCCCAGGAGACCCCCCAAACTGAAAATAGCATTTTATAACATTTACAAATAAAATACTACTACTATCCACACTATAAACATAAGGGGTTAATTAAAAAAAAATGACATAGGGTCCCCCCTCCCGGGGTAAAAACCCTTAAAAATCCCCAAAAAATTGAAATGGGGTCCCCCTTACCCAGCATTACCAGCCCGGGACCAGCTATAGGGGCTTGTAGGAACAGAGTGGAGGGGCCAGCTTTTGTGGCCCCCCACCCTGCAGTCTACAAGCCCACATAGCCTATGTGGGCCCGGGCTCTTCTGCCCCCCCCCCCCCGGGCTTTGGGGAGGCAGGTAATTGGGGGTGCTGGGGGTTAATGGCAAGTCACCTGCTAGCGGCAGGTGACTTGCCAGACCCCAGCCTTGTGAACTGGTATAAGGGTCTCATGGACCCCTTACCAGTTCACAAGGGGTTAAGTGTAAAAAAAAGACACTGACACATAAGAAAAAATATTTTATTATTTTTTTTTTAACTTTTTAATACTTACCTCCCATCCATCCCTGTGTCCCACGCTGATCAATCTGGCTCCCTGCTCTCCTGCTGCAGCTGGAAGCCTTTAATAGCTGCTAGGCGACAGAACACAAAGGGTTAATTTAAAAAAAAAAATGACATAGGGTCCCCCCTCCCAGAGTTAAAAACCCTTAAAAATCCCCCCAACAAAATGAAATGGGGTCCCCCTTACCCAGCATTACCAGCCCGGGACCAGCTATGGGGGCTTGTAGGAACAGAGTGGGGAGGCCAGCTTTTGTGGCCCCCCCACCCTGCAGCCTACGGGCCCACATAGCCTGTGTGGGCCCGGGCTCTTCTGCCCCCCCCCCCTGGGCTTTGGGGAGGCAGGTCATGGGGGTGCCAGGGGTTAATGGCAAGTTACCCGCTGCGGCAAGCGGGTGACCTGCCATCCCCCAGCCTTGTGAACTGGTATAAGGGGTCTCATGGACCCCTTACCAGTTCACAAGGGGTTAAATGTTAAATAAAAAAGACAGACACATAAGAAAAAAAAATGATCTTTATTTATTTATTTTTTTTTACTTTACTTACCTCCGATCCTGTGTCCCCCGGCGATCTGCGATGACAGCCTGCTCGTGTGTTTGAAGAAGAGAGCCTGGGGAGGGGAGGGGGGCGATCTCAGCCCTCTCCTCCTCCCCATCTGCCCTCCTCCAGGCACACGAGCAGACTGATTGTCTGTCTCACGGTGCCGGCATTAAGAGGGCTGCTGGTGACATCACAATGATGTCACCCGCCCCAAGAGGGCGGGGCTAGCAGACCCGTTCCAGGAAGTGGGGGGAAGGGCAATTTCTGCCCTCTCCTCGCCACAGAAGAGGCTGGGGGGGGGGGGCGATCGGAGGCCCCCCCAGTGAAGAGGACACCCATCAGGAGACAGCGTGGCCTCAGGTAGGTAAATGTCATTTTGATTTTTTTTTTTTTTTTTTTACAGTTAGCAGCTGCTGCTGCCGAAGCGGGGGGGGGCTGTTCCGGGGGCTCTCCTGGAGCCATCCGACCCCCCACGGGGGATCGGATGGCACCAAATTAAAGGGGAGACCCGGCCGGATCCAACGAGGGGTCAGGTGAGTATTTTTGATTTTTATTTTTTTTACTAGCAGGGGGGAAATTCAAGCACGTAACACCTACTGGCTTGGCACTTAAGGCCCAGCCAAGCCAGCCCGTAGGTGTTACGTGCTTGGCAACAAATGGGTTAAAGGGACCACAGCACTCAACCCTGTTAGCTTGCAACCAAATCTATAATCTGTCAGAGGTCTTGGTCCAGACACATCTGTAGAAGTATGCTAATGCTGCACCATCAAACACCACAGTGCCTCTGTGTGGTGTAGCCCTAACTCTAATGAATGAGAGCCCCTTTTTGGACAAGTAATAGGTTTACTGGAGGTCCCTGTGGGACTGGCTTTCATAATATATTTATCCAACACTTATAAATCATGACCTGGAACAGGTATCCTGGCTGTTTGCACATTTTTTTACTCCACACGAACCTTGTTGTAGCTCAGTGGTTCACTAAGTAATTAAATTGCCTAAATTGCTATTAATTATTGACCTATCACTAAATATCCTATTCTACAAATACATTTCTTATGGTGCACATGGATGATGCTGCATCAGGAACGTCACATTATATGCTGAACAGTGGGTTTTGATGTTGTGTTCACAGGAGAGGACACTAATAAACTTTTTTGTTTTGACTGAACTTATCAAAGCCTCCCTTAGCTGTTAAAGCCAGTTCTGAGTAGTGTCCTGAGGAGAGTGGTCCTGGGCAGAGATTCTCTGCCTTATTTCTTGAGCCTTGTCGAATTTTTTATTTCCAGTTTATTATCCTTTTATTTACAGATTAATGTTTGCTACTGTGCCTAGTTACTTGCACCCTCTAATTTTCTGTCCAGACATATTCCGCACCCAAGGGTCTGTTGGGAAGGGAGGTTCCATTTGCAACCACTCCCACTTGGGCTATCATTATATATTATGTATATTTTGCAGATAATTTCTGTAAAATTCTTATTGTTGTGGTTGGCGTCACATAGTGTTTTAGGCAAATCCTATGTTTTATCTAAAAAACATCAGACCTAACTTGCTGCAGTTATTTTCCCCTGGTCCCTTCACAAAAAAATAAAAATTCAGGATGTCTATGTGAGAGACGGTGAGATGCTGTCCATGGTACTGAAATTTGTATTGTGTATATTGGGAGGCGGGCTAATACATTGTACACTGCACACTCACTGCCCTGAATGTGCTGAGCTGAGGAGGGGACGTGTCCAACTCAGCAACAACGGTCCTAGCACAGTTTAAACAGCTTATTCCTCAAAGCAGCAGTGAAAGGTTGAAAAGGAAGAAAAATAAAAGCTGATTTCATACAAAAAAAAACACACTGCATTTCTAAATAATTTCACTTTCTTTCTTCACCACGCTATCCATGCAAAAGTTGTGACCGCCACCTAAATTTACTGCTTACCAGCTCACAAGGAGTTAAACACCTCAAACAACGTGGACAATTTAGTCATTCATTATTTGAAACTCGTTGTTCTCTCCTTCCTTATAAGCATTCAGAATGTGTTGCTCCACAAGCTTGCACCATGGATACTAATCCCAAGTAAAAATATAAAACTACATATACTATTAGATCAAATCCTCAACGGGGTATTTTTTTTTAAAAAGCTGGGTACTCTTACCCTCCTAAGAATGCTTTAAATTTGATGTATAATGCTTTAAATTTGTGAATATTTTACTTCAATCCAGGGCATATGGAGCCCATTCTCCCCTCACGGTTTCCACTGACAGATCACGCTCTGGCTGGCGCCGCTCTGCAGTCACGCCCTCAGGATTGCATCACCACGTCCTCAGTCCCGCCATTGCGCTGACGTCTACCAGTGATCTTCAGCATGGCCGTATAATTAAAGTGGACCAACACCCTCCTTGATCAGATCATCCAACACTCGGGGGGGGGGGGGGATCACGCAGCGGGACTTCCCAATTCAGATTTTCCCAGAGAAAGGCCAGCCCTGGAATCTTTTAGGTTCCTGAGCCGACTCAGCTGTGTTTTGTTTCGCTTTAAATACAAACCACACATTTGGACACTTGACAGAGCTGCTTCAACTCTGCAGCACAGAAGTGGCCATTTCTTTTCTCTTTCATGCGTTCTGTGCCAGCTATAGTTTTACCATGCTGTAGGCCCCCTAAGGATTGCTGTCTTAAATTGTCAAGAAAACTCACCAGTACAGCCAGACAGAATTTCAGGTAACCCTTTGATAGGTGAACCCCTTTAACTCCCTTAGGCTGTGACACTTCTCTTGCTGTGGCATGCACTTTTTGTTTTTTAACTTTTTATAGGATGGTAACTAGACTTTACTTGCACTTCTGTTTTGTCTGTGTCCACATGTCTAATCCTACCAATAATGCATTATTTTACTTACTTCTGTTGGTGTCTGCCACCCTAAGGTGACTTCAGGCACAACTAGGGCACTAACTTGCTGAGCACACACCAGAACAACCTGGGTAAAAATGTAATCCTCCGCATTTGTGTGGGGGACCTTGTGGAAGTGCTGTCTGTTTCTACAGCATTTTGACCCGTGTTGCAGTTTTCCCTCTGACATGGTGAGTGGAGACTGAGGAGGAAGGCAAGTTTTAATGTTAGAGCTGGGCTGTATAAAATATTGGCATATTTAGGAGCTTTGAAGGGACTATACAAAAAGGAAATAAGGCAGCAACAGTCGTCCAACCAATTACATTATATGGTTACATCGGTGAGTTACATCCAAATGATTTTGAGAGCCACTGCATTTTGCCCCTTATTTCTGAGGCTGATTTTGGGAGACTTTCTTATTCAGCGCACATTTAAGGAAGATAAAGCTTATGGAAATCCAGACACTTTTAGAGAGGTTCATGTTTAATGTGTTTTAGATTTCAATTAGGCTGCTTGGAGTCTCTCAAATCCGTGTTTGCCCCCCTGGAACAAGAGACATTTTTGGTCCCGGTATCAAAGAGGTTTACCTCCATATTCTAATTTGTGTCACCTCTGATTATAGACAGAGATGCACGCATCTGTGATGCAGATTTTATTGCGTTTATGACCTTTCCCTACCTTTGCTCATGTACAAGCTCCTCCATAAGATATGGTTTAAGGCAGTTATAACAATTCTGATCAATTAAGATTGTTCAAGAAAGGTATGCTACCTCTTGGTGGTCAGTCTAACCTAAAAGGGGCCATGGCCACCTCAGACCCATTGTTTCGGTGTTCTTCACAGAATACCAAATTATAGTCACTGTTGATGATGTGGCCTTTCTCTGCCAGATATATGCATGCATGCAGACCAATAGGTATAACATTTATCACAGCAAGAGCAGGTTGTTTTACCTCTTTTCTTTTGAATTCTCTTCTTTCACAGTCAAAATTGGAGATTATTTTTTTTTCTGAGCCAGGCAATCTAATTATAGAGGCCATTGCCTATGAATACCTTTACTAAGGCTTTCTTACAGAGTTGTGTCTCCTTAATTTATTTTGGGGATATTATATTTTTTTGTGATTGTCCTTTTCCATATAATACTGCTTGCTATGAACCTAGTACGTTACTTCATGTGGCTGGGTAGTCTGCCAGAAGAGCTTAGTAAAAGTTTCCATTCTCCTGGTGAGAGGAACATAACCCAGCAATATATGATTATTATAAATATTACAAGATGGATAAGTTGACATTGGCTGACAGGAGCAAAATCCTTTAGGTTGGCCTATAAGTTCCCAGACTTCTTTACCTGTTATTTGTTTAGTACTTGTCTAAGCCATAACAAAATAAATGGCAAATCAACAAAGCAGTGCTGGTGCCTGACTTCCAGTTTAATCACTGTTGCATCCTATTCAGACAGCGTGCTTATCCTTCAGCATTGAGATCCCCCTGTTGCTGATCAACAGAGAGAGCCTGTTCCCATGTGACTGGGCGGCAGACTCTCTCATTGATTGGCAGCAGGGGGTGCATTGTTAGGCTTCTTGTGAGACTAAGCGATGCCAGAATGTACTGTTGGCACTGGGGCCGGGGAAGGTGTTAGAACTGAAGGACAGTAGACCACAAGGCATTTTGGGATAAATTTTGTGGCTGGCAGGTAAGTGCCATTTATTTTTTGGCTCTCGCTTTTTAATTTTAACTTATTGTAGCTTTGTTGTTAATTGGTGAAGTCTTGCCCTGGTTGAGCACTTCTTAGGGCACTTTTTGGGGCCCCCCAAACAAAAAAATTAGGAGAAGCTTGACCTTCTACAGAACATAAAGGGAAATGGGATTTTAAAACTCACTGTAAAATAATTTTCCTGTATCCCCCGGAGGTGCAGATCCCCACCTTTATTTGAAGTTATTTTGTAGGTTCCTCCTTGGAACTGGGAATCCTTGGTAGTGTGATTGAATCGAGACTGAACTTTGTTTGCTTTAAAAGCATAAAAAATTAAAAAATAGCTGGAACGTGTCCCCAATACTACTATTAATAAAATATACTCATCTGTTTACTGGGATCTTCCATGTTCCACACCAGAGCAGTGATGAAACCGCAATAAAGTAAAGTTTCTTTCCCGTAACTGAATTGGGCTGGGAGTGTTTTAATTTGATGTTGCATTATAATAAGAAACCTATTGTACTACCTTCTGTTTTTCTCCTTTATAGTTACTGCCAATGACCTGATCTTTTTAGATATACTTTTTCAACACTTTCACATCTGTATGCATGTTTTTTTTTTTATTTTGTTAGCAATATCTGGAATTTCAAATATCACTATTCTGTAGACATTGCTTGCATGGCGTACTGTTTCATCTTTGCACTAAGACTATGTCTAGACGTTGTATAGCCAGGTATACTGCTGGTCTCTTAGAATAGTGCTTCTGAAAAACGTAGTATGACAGATCTACATAGCCCAGTATTAATATTGTGGCTGGATTAAATCAGCATGAACTACTTTATGCCCAAGGCTTAAATAGAATTAAGCTTTTAGAACAATACAAGCACTCTTCAAACAAGGGCCACATGTTGGTATTTGACAATGAAGATTCATAATCTAATGTGTGCAGCGGGGCAATTTACATTCCCCAAGCTGACAGAATGGCATTAATATGTATATATATATATATATATATATATATATGTGTATATATATATATATATATATATATATATATATATATATATATACGGTGTATATATATATATATATATATACAAGATCTGTAGCACAGTATAAAACAGTATATCTATAGACTTATAGCCCAAATAGCCTCCTCCTATATTAAAAGGTTACTAAACCCCCAAAAAACAGTAACTCACATTCACTCCCACGAAGCAGTGGCAGCCCTGTCCACCTCTCGGAAACCATCTGCTCCCCAACCAACAGCGAGCAGAGCTTGAGATTCGGTCTGAGCCCTGCACTTCGGTCGCATCGAGCTGCTCTGTCCATTTAATGCAATGGAGGGACGGGCCTGGGCCGCCCTCCATTGCAATGAATGTATGTACACCACTGTTTGAACGATGGGAGGAGGTGGTGGTGAACGAGGCATCGGGAGTGCCGTTCTCCGAAACCAATAGTAGTTTCAGAGCATTGGAGTGGCCTGGGCGAACTGACCAGGAGTAAAGGCAGGTGCCTGTTTTTTTTTTCTTTGCCTTCAGTAAATCTTTAAAGTTCTTGTCCAGACATCAAAACAAAATACACTATAATCACCACTAGTCTGGCACACTGACAATTACCTGGTCCTGCGCTGCCCACCGCAACCGACCACCGCTTCTTTATTATTGACGGTGGACAGCCCCTGCCATCTGTCACAAAAAATTTGATATGCCCCTTCCTTTCAGTGCAATTGAGGGTCCATGCCATAATCCATGTGACGGATTGTATAGTTTTCAATAGGAGCTGACCATACATAGGCTACGTCCAACCTCAAGATGGGTGGGTGTGGCCTGTATATGGAAGGTTCCACTTGATTTTAATGTGTCACAATATCACTTTAGTTTCACTTTACATGCTACACTATAAAATGGAGCTTCAGCCATGAACAAATTGACAGCAAATCTTCTTGGTTTTGACATCCTCTTCTGATCCTGTACTCTTTGTGACTTATCCTGGCTATCAACCTGTTTCCAGCTGATGACTCCAACTAGCTTTCGACCCAACTTTGGCAGACATCCTGATTTTGGCTTTTGACCCAGCTTTGGCAGACATCCTGATTTTGGCTTTTGGCCTGGCTTTGGCAGACTTTCTGATTTGGCTTCCGTCCTGGCTTGGACTAACGTCTCGTTTTTGCTGTTTACATGGCTGGTTTGAAGATTCCCCTTGTAACAAAACTCTGCAGTTTCCCTTTTTGATTTGGACTTTGGACCCCCTCACCAGCATTACCAGCGTGAATCATTAACAGCCTTTTCGGGTCTATCCCTGTCCTGCCCTCATCTTCCTTGCAGAACTATCACCTGGGTTTCCCATGCCTACAGAGTTCGCCTCTCATTTTAGAGACTTCAGCAGTGATAATCAGAGACCCCTCTGCACTCTGTTTTTCCCTGCTTGCAAAGTTTGCCTCTCCCTCCCCTGGTTCCTCTTCATTCTGGTTTCCCCTGTCTGTGAAATACGCTTTCCATCTTAGAGATTGTTGCAGTGAAGACCAGGGACCTTATGCAATTCCAGGATTGGGATTTTCCGGTTTGCTGCTCTTCAGTGATGCCCAGTGGTCCTTTGGGCAGCCCAGCCTTATCATCTGGGATGCACTTCTGTACCAATCTAGAAAGCCAGCTCTAGGGGTGACTGCTGGACTTGTCAATGAAACATCTGGTCATCCACAAGTACGGTATGCAAAGGGAGCCAATAATATACAGCCCCCACCCCCTACTCACCAGCCGGAAAGGGGGCTGGGGGAAGTGAATCAGTGATATGATAGCACCAGTAATGTCTGTGGACTTATTCTAAGTATACAGTACGTCCTGCTCCAAATATAATACTTACAATTGGGTTATCCTCTGCCAGAGGGCGCTGTGCACTGCAGACATGCAAAAACCTCCCACAAATCCCCAGATTTCTCTGCAGTGCTGACTGCGAAGACATGAAGTATCACTCTCTCGCAGGTGAGCAGGGCTATTACAGCCTGCGGCCCTGTTGGACTATTCCCACCCATCCTCCTTGATGATGTGCCTCCCAGCCTGGGCTGTGCTGGTCGGGTGAAGGTAGGCAGCACCATGTGTGCTTAACGGATCCATGCTCCACCGCAGTCCCCCACCATAGGGTAGGCGGCTTAGGCTGATGGTGAGCCTCATAGTGGATGTCCCTCCCACATTCTTGTCCCATGCTCCGCGTAGAGGTGGACCCTGTGTAGAGGGTCGCCGTCCTCCCTCGTTTTTCCCCGTACTTCGGGGGAAAAGAAGGGGTGTGTGTGTGTGTGTGTGTGTGTAAGTCCGTTGGTGGTCTCAGTGTACAGTATTGTCACGCTTATGGCCCTGCTTTTGCCCCTGATCGGCAACTGGGTGTCAGAGCCGCGCTGCTTTCCTCTCAATTTTTTCTTGCAATAGCACGTCCTGCGTTATTATGCTTCATCTTGGGCAGGAAACTGATTTTTCGCACGCCTACGGGCGTTAGAATGGTGGCGGTGTATGAGACTTCATGAGTATCCACTAACAGATGCCTTTACTGGCACACTCTATGCTTAGCTTGCCGAGCCTTACACGGCTGCTTCAGAGTTTCGTGCTCTTTGGGGGAGGCGGGGACCCGGCGTGGTGCGCTCCGCATCACGCCCCCAGTTTAGACCCACCCTCCAAGGTTCGCTTGGCGCCATTTTGTTTCTCCCCGCACGTGCGCGTGTTGGCGGTCTCTCTCTCCTCCCCAGGTCGGTGAGTGCCCTCGCAGGCATTTTCATTGTTAGCACTCTTTCTGTGGCGCATGGCCCTGACACCCCTTGGTCCCCTTATGTCTTTCAGACCTTGAAGATTCCGGTGGCTTCTCCCGGCCTAACATATATTGTAGCGCCTTTCAAATTCTCCCACATTAACCTAGCGGGTCTTTGGGACATCCAGGGTGGCCTATTGCGTAAATCCCTACTGGTATATTACATTGACAATCACCATATGGAGGCATCTCAGAATTATGTGACCGGGGTCCCTCCGGGACAAGACCGGCTGTGTGCGGCGTGTGGACTGCCCCACGCTGATGCGGACAGAGCACGGGTCTGCGGACCATGTGCTGAACAAGCACTGGCCCTGCAATCAGGGTTGCCAGTGGCTGCACCTCGTTTCAATACACCTCTCTCCCCGTGCTTAAATCTCACTCCTGATGAGTCGCACTCGAGCGGGAATGAACAGCAAGTCGTGCCGCGCAGACTGCCTACGGCCGAGCAGGTGATTTCGAGGTTGGCAGAGCGCTTGGGCCCGGGTAAGAAGCGGTCCCTGACGCCTGCGGTTTTGCCCATTCCTTCTGAATCTGAAGAGTTCACTACTGAGCAGGGTTTTGCTCTTTACGATGAAGGTCGGCTATTCTCTGACTCTGGCTCATCGGACGAGGGGCTGAGAAGTCATGATGATCCGGACCCCGGTTCTTGGGGCCTGTGTGACACCGACGAATTACTGATAAAGATCTTAGGTCTTGTCTATCTCTATCCCTGGTGAGGCCTCTAGGCCTAGAAGGGAGAGTTTCCATACAGCGCCGCCGCGTTTGGAATTTCTGGAGCAGGATCACTTCCAGGCTCTCGTACTCAAAGAATGGCAATGCCCTAGCAAACTTCCAGGGGTAACAGGGGACTGGGTTTGGAAATACCCGTTTCCCCCTGAGGTGGTTAACTGCTGGTCATCACCTCCCGTGGTGGATGCACCGATCATTGAGGTTCTTAACCCCCCCTTTATTGTGGCCCCCAGTTATCGTACCCTTCGGGATGCTGAGGACCGGCGCATTGATAGACTGGTTTCCCACACCTTTTCTTGTGCAGGGACGACCTTGTGCCCGGTCTGTGCCGCTTCCATCGCTGCAGTGACCACTAGGACCCTCATCAGAAAGCTGATTGATCATCAACCTGAGGATCTCCCCTGGGAGGTGTTGAATGCACTCTCCAGTTGTTATGTATTTGTAAGATTTATCCTTTTGGCGCTGGATGACACCATCAGCATGTGCGCTAGAACTTCCGCCCTTGCCGTAGCTATACGCCAGCTGGTCTGGCTGCGACAGTGGGGTGTTGACGATGCTACGAAAAAGATTCTTACTGGGCTTCTCTTTAGAGGGCGACGCCTATTCGGGGCCCATCTGGACCTGTTTGGAAAAAAGGGCAAAACACCCCTTACAGAAGGCGGCCTTGGCCTTCTCGAGGCAGGGGCACCCCTCCACCCCCTATGTTAGCATCAAACCAGAACCAGTGGTGTCCTTCCAGCTTTTTGTTATAGATCCCTGCCCCAGGAGTGGCAGACAACGCCTTGGTCCCTCCGGCAGGACTTAGTCCAAGCCTGTTTCCAAAACCCCCCAGGCATGAGGGGACTGCCGCAGCACCTTGTCCCTATCAGGAGGTTGCTTGCCTCGTTCTGATGGAATCAGGAGGAAGTTTCCTCTGGATGCAGGATAGTGTCTGCTGGGCGGCCCCTTCCCGAAATATCCAGGATGCTTCTGGTCCCTGCCTCTCTTCTTGTGTTGGAGCAGGCCACGCGCGATCTGCGAGGTCTGGGGTCACCTGCTGGTTGCCCTTAACAGACAGAGACAGGGGCCTCTACACTAACCTTTCCACGTTCCTCCAAACGGATGAGACACTCTGTCCATTATGGCCTTCCATAGGTGAGGCAGCTTACATTCACAGGCGGTTTTACTGCGTGGTTCCTCTGCGTTGGGCCGCCAGTGCCCTGTGTCCAGGGACCTCTTGCCGCCGGTAGGGTCCTAAGACGCTTATGTCATGGCCTTTGTGCCTTCCGGGCTCCAAGGACCTTACAGGTTAGTTGTTGGCGCTCCAACACTGCTGATTATGTGGCCTTGGTTCTGCTCCCGGAGTGATCGCCTAGGCGATGACGGGGGTGATATCTCTGCTGAGACCTAGGGGGCGTCCGCGCGAGGACCTGCCAGGCCGTCTCTCTTTGCTTCCCAATTCCTGCGCCAGACCGAGTTGTTACTCGGTTGGTGGTTCCTTTGGGAGTCGTTGGATGGGTGCTCAATCACCTCAATTACTCTTTTTCCCCTAGTGGTATCTCCATTCCTAGAGTTGGACCTGGATTCGGTTCAGACAGGAACCTGCTTCCTTGACTATAAATGGACAATCTGGTTGCATGGGCTCGGTCCCTCTTGCTGTTCCTGTCTCTTCACCAGGCTGGATTGTAGCTGGTGGGCCTGTTGGTGGCTGTTCAAAGGTTGTTCCTTGTGCTCAGAGTCCTTGGGCTCTTCTGCTACTCTTATTGTAAATGCTGGCCTGGGTTCCAGCTTCCCTGGAAATGGGTCTGTGTACCCTTCCACCTTCCCCTGAGACTGTTGTACTAGGGGTATCGGTCAAGGGGTGCCCCCTTCCTTGCGTCTTCCTGCTGTTGGATATCAAATCTATCAGGTCGACGGAGGGGGGACTTTTTTCTTCTAAATTCCCCTGTGGTTCTTGGGGAGGTGGGACCTTTAGGGGCTCATCCACCTGTCTAATTTGAAGCTACAGGCCTTCAGGTTGGCTCTATATCGCTGGACTTCTCCCTTACGGGATCAGGCTATTTGGGGGCCCCTTGGTCTGTCTGACGACAGTGGCCTGTATTAATTATCTGTGTGGGCTCGGAAGCAGGATGATCCCCCAGGAAGGTATCTGATCCTGATTCGGGCGAGGGACAGCGTTCCCTGCATATTTAAGATATTCACTCCTGTGGAGGTCCTTCTGCGATAGGATGTGCTTGTCCTTGTGTCTCCATGTGATCCGTCTAGTGTGGATCTTTTCTGGGTCGTCCCTATCATGGGTCCTAGGCCCTTGTTTCCCTGTCTCAGATTGTTCTGACCTTGGTCTTGAGGCTTCGTAACTTCATGCTGAACATTCTGTTCTATATGTCTTACCTTCTTTCACCCTGCTTGACAGGGTTCTGTGCAAGTTTGCTCTGGAAAGGGGAACCAGTGATACTGACGGCCCTTGGGTGGCCTAGTGGAGTGTGGTTTGCAGACGTGGTTCTGCGGACAGCGGACCTGTACGTCCTCTCGGGAGTGCTGGCCTGTTCACACAGGCCCCCTGTCTCTATTTCACCCCTATCTACAGACTCTGGTCTGGATGGTCTGATGGTTGGTTCATCCACCGTGATGGAAGTGGGTGTACCTTTCTGGGTGTCTGTTACTTCTGGAAGCCTAGGATTTGGCTTCTTTTGCCTCTTCTTCCGTCTATTGTGGGTATTGTTTACCCATATGGATTGGAGTTTTTGGTCTCTCCCCTGTGGGCGGGCTCTGTTCCCAGGGTTTTATAGTTATTACTGCACGGGTTGGAGTTGGCGCTCCTACTTGGTGCCCTGGTGGTTCAGGCTCTGCCCTGTCCATCTTCTGCAGGAGTCTTACTCAGTTCCTTGCCTGGGTTGACTTTCTTTCAGGGATTACTTAGTGACATCCCTCACGTAGTTCTAGGGTCCCTGTTGGGATTGATTATATTCAGTTTGCCTTGCGGGGTGTTCCCCTTTGGCTCTGTTCCGGATGCTGTCTGACTGCTCTTATCCATAAGGTTGCCCTTCTGGGCTGCTACCTCAGTCGGCTGTGCGCCTGAGCAGGCGGATCTGTTTAGCTAGCCCTCGTTTCTCTTATGGCATCTTCACCGAGATGAGGTGGCGTTCCGCCTTTACGTTGGTTTTTCTGCCTAAGTTGGTGTCTTAGGCTCAGGTATTAAGACGTCATCCTTCTTCTGAGATTTATTCCTTGTAATGCTGAGGCACGGGAATCTATTTTCCCTCCATAGGTGCTGGAATTTTTTCCTGGATTGTCTCCTTTCCCTTGGGGAACTGATGTTCCTCGGGAATGGGGGCACTTACATCTGGATGTGCCTGATCTCGTCTGCCTCTAGGGGTTAGGCGGCCTTGGGCCTGGTCTTTACCTGTATAAGATGCCCCTTCTGGTCCTGGGGAAGGCCCGGCTTCTTCCTGGGCTATTTTTAGTTTTTGCTCTTGTTAGGCCTTACTCAAGCCTATTCCTTAAGGGGATGAGTTCTTCTCGCTCTATTCTGATTACGCTGGTGCCTTGGTATCCTTGGGCCTTTCAGCACCAGGTCTTGTTGAACAGGTTTGCTTGAACGCTGCTTGTTTTCTTGTTTTGTACCCTTCAAGGGTTGTTTTGATGTTGAAGTTAGAGCCTTTGCTCGTGTCGCTCTTGGTAGCGAGGTATTGCAGGTGACAGTGCTTTCAACTGTCTGCTGTTGCCTTTTTTGTTGGGGATCCCACCCTGTTTTATGGACACTGCTATTGGATGTCCCAATTGTAAGTATTATATTTGGAGCAGGACGTACTGTATACTTAGAATAATACAATTCTGTGAAGTACTCACCTGTAGAATTGGTATTATACGTATACAGTACATCCCGCTCCACCCCACCCTGGTTTTTGCATTATTCTGGATCCCCTTTATGGTGATGGTTGTTATTGTTACCATTACCAGTTGTTTTTGGTAGTTGGATTCTCCCGGCTTCTGGTTCACTGCTTTTCAATGCTGGGGATTTGTGGGAGGTCCCTGGGTATATGAAGGGCCGGGAGGAGCCTGTTTTTGCATGTCTGCAGTGCACAGCGCCCTCTGGCGGAGGATAACCCAATTGTAAGTATTATATTTGGAGCTGGACGCACTGTATACGTATAATACCAATTCTACAGGTGAGTACTTCACAGAATTGTATTTTTCTTTACCAGACCCACATTAACTCCATAAGACACAGAAATCCCCCCTACTTTTGGGGGGAAATTCAAGTCTACTCGTGAAACACACATAGATGCTTCAGACACCGCAGCAACAGGAACAATGTTGTTTTGGGAGCGAGTACTAACCATAGGATGTGGACTTCTAAGACCAAACAAATGCTTTTTATGTGTGAACTGACTGCTATCCTCTTAGGAGCAGTGAATAATAGATGTGCCTCTAGTCCTTCACCAAAGTGTCTAAGAGCTTCCAATAATCACTGCAGGGGTATGCATTTTTCTCATTTGCATCAGGTGTACAAACAAATTGATCATAAGTTCCTGCATAAAAATGTCTTGTGGTCCGATCATAACCTAATGAATATAGTCTCTCTTCTTGCTTCTCAATTTTACTGGTAGTTCTCTCTACTTCAAGGATGTGTTTCACGAAAATGTGTAATAATAAAAATCTATATATCCACCCGACCTGAAAAAAATGCCTTCCAAGCTTGTGGCTTTCTTCTCCTGGTAGAAAAAAAAATTCAGGGGTGACAGGGTTGAGTGTATCAGGAGAAGCAGAACCTGTCCCCCTGATTTTTTCTTCCTTCCATGAAAAAAAAAAAGAAAAACAAGCATAGCTGGATATCTCTTGATTCCGGGTAAATAAGTGACCCCTCCTCTGGCCAGCCAGCATATTTATGTGGATTTTTATAATTGGGAAATTTTTTCACGATAGTCCTCCTTTAATATATTTGTCCAAAAAGAAATTGTCTTGGTATCACCCTCTGTTTCCCATTATTTAGCCAATTACTTTCCTATGTACACACATTTCCCCCACCCCAGCAGTCTCATCTTTTATGCAACACCTTATCAAATGCTTAGGATAAGTAAAAATATACGAGATCCAATGATTCACCCTGATCCATTCTTGAACTTAAACTGGACCAACAGCCTGGGACAGTTGGAAAAGAAAGGTAGTGGCCATTTTGGAGCGTCCTCTCTCAACTGACATTACTGAAATGCACAGTAACTGGAAGCCCAGCACAAATTCCTGTTTGCAGATGGCCTGCAAGCCCATGAGCGACTGTCTTGGTTTTATCCCAGCAGGCATTAGAAAATGTAAATTATTTGATTCTAACCTTTTAATAGTTTGGATTTTTGGTACTTATTTGCGTTGCCCCCCCCTTTTTTTCCTCTTTTTTCTTTCTTTTCCTTCTCCCTAACTTTCCCGTATTACTTTTCCTGCTTTCTGACAGCTATGTTAGGCTTGGTTATCCTATGTTAGGTGTGGGTGGATTATGCTCCCAGGGGATTAGATTTTGCTCTGGTCTAATATATGAATGGTGAGCATATGGGTAGATTTGACCTGGGTCTATATTAATGTTGGGTAGTATTTTAGGATAGCCCAGACAATTGGGCTTAAAGATGTTGGGGGCATGTTATTAGTAATTATGCGCTTGTTATGCATCTTCTTATACAAAATGTATGTATGTGATGGCTATTCTGTTGATGATTAATGTCAATAAAAATATTGAACAAGAAAATGTAAATAATTTTTTATGTGCAGGAATCTAAATTGCCCTGTAGAGCGATGCATATGAGCACTGTTTGTGCTTTGGTCTGGTTTAATTCATTTTTGACTGTTTGTCCGCTTTAACTCCTTGTAAAAGCTGATCAGGTTTGTCTAACAGGACAGATTTCTCATAAATCCATTTAGGATAGCATCTCTTAATAAACTGTCTAACAGCTTGCCCATCACAAAGGTTATACTTGGTGGTCTATAGTTCCCAGGTTTCCCTTTAGACCCCTTATTCCCAGTGTGGCATACACTCCGCTGCGACTCTTCATGACATTCGGGTTATTCTCCAGTAGAGGGCGAACTTCTGCAGAGATGAATGCAAAAAAGGAGCTCCTCCCAGTCCATAAATACCTGGGACCTCCCACCAATTCCCCAGTTTTCTTCTCTGCAGGAAGGCGAGCAAGACAGAAGATGAAGACTTATATTCCTTGCAGGTAAGCCGGGCTCGCACCCGGCCCCATTTTTTACCGATTTCTGCCGGACCTTTGTTTCCTAGTACTGTATGAGCCTCCCAGCCTTGGCTGCAGGTCCTGGTGAGGGTAGGATACACCTCTTTAGGTGTGATAGGGAGCCTATGCTCCCCCGTGAGACCTCATTATGGGGTAGGCGGAATCCGGGTTCGTGATCCCGGTTGGGGATGCCCTGTCCCTTCTTCCCTTGTGCACCGTATGGTGCGGGATCTCCCCCCTTCCAGGTCCCTCTATTACCCGTCGGGGGGGGGGGGTCTTCCATTGTATGCATGTTGTGTGTCTTTTTTATTTTCCATTTCGAGTATCTGTGTTGGTGTTTTACTTCATGCCTCCTTATGGAGGACTCTCTTGGGGCTGCGTCTGCCGGCCTCCGGCATCGCGGCCTCTGGGGAGCTTCTCCCCCTCAGTGCTCCGGTGAGGGGCGGGGCCGGGCGCTCGCACGCTGCCGCGGCCCGCCCCCCGCTATTGCCTTCTTGTCTTACCCGGCCTCTACAACCGTTGTTCTCTATCGCTGGAGGGAGAGGGACGGGGCGGCGCGATCCGTGTGGGCCCACCCCCTTCTTCTCCCCTCTTCTCCCTCAGCCAATGCGTTGCTTCTGCTTGCCGGGCGCCATCTTCTTTCCACGTGAGTGCCCCATTGTGGCCCACCTGTGTTCCTTACTGGTTGTGATAATGCCTTGATATTTTGGCAGCGCTGCCTGCCTTGGTGTACCTATGCATACCTTTATGTATTTCAATATATATATATGTTTTAATATATTCATTTTATGACATTGTTCCTGCCACATGTTTAATTGTGTGTGGGTGTGTGTGTGTACTTGTGCTTATGGGGTCCTCTTCATTCATGTCTTTCCTATGAATCCCTAGCATTAAAAAGTTTACACTTCTTTTTCAAAATCCTCCCACCGGGACTTTAAAGGGGCATCCCGGGGTTGCTTACTAGTATAATTCCCTAGGTCTTGCGACTATCCAAAAAAATCACCATATGGAGGCTCTGCAGGATATTGGGCTCGGGCTCCCTTTGGGACAATCCCGGCCATGTGTGGGTTGGGGGATATCCCTTACAGGTGATATTGTGCTGATCTTTATACCATGTGCACAAAAGGCCATAACGCGGCAGTCGGGCCCCCAGGCGTCTGGGTCGGCACCTCCTGCTTCATCGCCTCCACCTCTCTGCTTTATCCGTACCCCAAGTGACATGGTCGCTAGCGGGGAGTCGCACTCTGATGTTTGTACTAATTTGGCCAGCATCGAGAGATTTATTGCTAGCGAGGTGGGCAAGATGGCCCAGGCGTTTGTCGCCAGCCCAGGCGGCTTTGGATTTTGATGATGATTCCCTTGATTGGTCAGATTATTCCCCGTTAGAGAGGGGAATTGTTTGAGGTATCAGATGCTGATGAGGTGCATTTTTTGTGATACTGATGTTGGGCAGGCGCTTGGGGATGCCGTTGACACTTCCAGGGTTTTGGCACATCTCTTGGAGGTTTTGTATATTGCCCCGCCAGAGGCACCTCCTGTCAAAAAAGGGGAATTTTTAGGGTCCTCCAAGCCATGCTTGGAGTTTCCTACCCAAGGTCATTTTGAGGCATTGATCCTTAGGGAATGGGAGAAACAGAGCCGGGTTCTGGGTGTTCCTCAGGGATGGGATAAGAAGTATCCTTTTCCGGTGGAAGCGGTTAAGCGCTGGTCTTCTCCTTCCGAGGTCGATGTGCCAGTTTTTGGGATTGTCCAACACCTCTGTGGTCCACACCCCAGACGCCACTTCCCTTAAGGATGGCGAGGTTAAGCGCCTTGATTAGATGGCAGGTTATGCTTTTGCCAGTGTTGGTTCAGCCTTGCGACCTGTGTGTGCATCTGCACTTGCTACGGTGGCTACTAGGTCTTTGGTTAGGGACTTGTTACTTGACGCCCAATTTGACCCGGCCAGCGCCGAGTTCACTAACCTTAAGAGGTGCAAATTATTCATGGAATTTGTATTGACCGCTATGGAGGACACTATTGTCATGTGTAGGAGAACTTCGGCATTCTTGGTAGCCATGCGCCGATCGGTCTGGCTTCGCCAGTGGGCAGCGGACTTTGCGGCCAAGAAATCGCTCACAGCCCTTCCCTTCTTGGGTACGCGGCTGTTTGGAGATAAGTTGGATGCGGTTGCTAAGGGAGGTAAGTTACCTCAGCGTTACTAGCAGCGTCACTCCTTTCGGGGGGCGAGCTCCTTCAACCCTTCCTTTCGTGGTGCCAGAGCGGTCAGAGATGTTGCCTACTCCGGGGGCAGAGGCTCTTCCTGGAACAGAAGCAGAGTTCGGGCCCGTCCCGCTCAAGTCCGCTGTTAAACCAGCTCAACAATGAAGGGGCGCCCTCACCCGTACGGGTGGGGGGACGGCTGAGGCTCTTCTTCCAGGTCTGGGCCCGGGAGGTCACAGACAGACAGATAGATAGATTCTGGAATTGGTCTTGTCCGGGTACAAACTGGAGTTCGAGTACTGGCCTCCTCCAAGATTTTTAAGGTCTCGGGTGCCCTCAGGCCCTCAGGCTGTACAGGGGCTCCTGTTAGCAGTTAAAAAAAAAAAAAAAAAAGAATCTTCTGGACATGGGAGTCATATGCCCGGTGCCTCCCTCAGAGAGAGGCAGGGGTTACTATTCTAATCTTTTCACGGTTCCCAAAAAGAATGGTTTCATAAGACCCATTCTGGTCCTGAAGATCCTCAACGGGTTCATCAGAATAAGAGATGTTCCGCATGGAGACTCTGCGCTCGGCCATCAATTCCCTTCGTCAAGGGGACTTTATGACATCCATAGACATCAAGGATGCGTATCGGCATGTTTCAATTTTTCCAGCACATCAGAGATTCCTCAGGTTCGCGGTGTACGATCAATTTTTTCAGTTTTGTAGCCCTTCCCTTCGGGTTGACCTCAGCTCCGAGGGTCTTCACCAAGGTTCTGGCGGGCATAATGGCCCTGCTCAGGGCATTCGCATTGTGCTGTATCTGGATGGCCTACTGATTTCAGCTTCTTCCCTCCGTCAGGCGGAGCTGGACACCCACAAGGTGGTGTCGACTCTGGAGAGGTTCGGATGGGTGATCAACCGCCCCAAATTCTCTCTCTCTCCATCAAGGGAGTTTTCATTCCTGGGCATGAATCTGGATACCATTCAAGCCAGAGTGTTTCTACCTCAGCCCAAGGTGCAGGGGGTTCAGGATCTGATCCGCCTTCTTCTGGCCAATCCTCTGGGGATGAAACTGGTGGGATTGATGGTTGCTTCCTTCGAGGCAGTTCCGTTTGCTCATTTTCACATGAGATCTCTCCAACTTCACCTATTGACGCATTGGGACAGATGTCCGTAGTCCTTAGATCAACTTTTCAGGATGTCTCCCAGGGTTCAGCACTTCGGTGGTGGCTGGAGTCGAGCAACCTGATGAGGGGCAGATCCTTTCTGGCCCCTTGTTGGGAGACGGTTACCATGGATGCCAGCCTGTCGGGCTGGGGAGGTTTCTGGTAAAGTCATCAGTTCAGTGGGTTGTGGGGTCCTCAGGAGGCTCACGCCCCCATCAGTGTCTTAGAGCTCAGAGCCATCCGGCTTGTCCTGGCACGGCTGACGTCGCACCTACAGGGCCTACCGGTTCAGGTTCGATCAGACAATCGGACGGTGGTAGCCTACATTAATCACCAAGGAGGGACACGCAGCAGGAGTGCCCTCAGGGAAGTCTCTCTTATCCTGACTTGGGCGGAGAGCAATGTTACTTGCATTTCGGCAGTCTACATTCCGGGAGGGGAGCACACGGAGGCGGATTCCTTGAGCAGGGGGTTCTCTCGCCGAGGGGAGTGGTCTCTCAATCTCGGAGTTTTGTTCAGTCCCTTTGTCACAAGTGTGGGACTCTGGAGGTGGATCTCTTTGCCTCACGGCACAATCACAAACTCCCATCCTTTGTGCCTTTATCTCAGGATCCTCTAGCCCTGGCAGTGGATGCCTTGTCCCTTGCCTGGAAGGATCTGGAGTTCCTGTACCTGTTTCCTTTCTTCTTCAGGGTGGGCAAGGTAGTTCGCAAGCTGATTCTGGAAGGTGCACCAGCAATTCTGGTGGCCCCAAGGTGTCCAGCACGGGTTTGTACGCCGACGTCGTATGGCTGGGGTTAGTTCAGTACCGGCTGCCCATGTTTCTGGATTTGATATCTCAGGGTCAACTACTTTACCCCAATTTACAAATGCTGGCTTTGACAGCTTGGCTGCTGAAACCTTCATTCTGAAGGAGAAAGGTTTGTCTGAGGCTGTTGTTCAGACCTTGATTAGAGCTAGGAAGCGGTCCTCTTCTGGCATTTACAATAGGACTTGGCGGTCCTATATTGACTGGTGTGAGGCTAGGGCCTTGCCTTGCAGGGTGTTTTCGATCCCGAGGATTTTGGAGTTTCTTCAGCACGGTCTGGATCTTGGGTTCCAGCTTCCAGTACCTTGAAAGGCTCTGTCTGTTTTCTTCCAAAGATCTTTTGCCTTACACCCGCTGGTTAAGACTTTTTTCCAGGGGGTCACTCATGTTCGACCCCCTCGGAAGGCTGTAGTTCCTGTTTGGGATTTTAATTTGGTTCTTTCGGCTCTCCAGGGTCCTCCTTTTGAGCTGTTACAGGATATTGCTCTTTCTGTTTTCACTCAGAAGGTTGCCTTCTTGGTGGCTATTACCTCTGTTCGGCGTGTCTCTGAGTTGGCGGCTCTGTCGATTCAGGCCCCTTACTTTGAAAGACACCAGGACAAGGTGGTCTTTCGCTTTAAGCCAGATTTCCTTCCTAAGGTGGTTTCTGCTTTCCATCTCAATCAGGATATTGTTCTCCCTTCCTTGTGTCCTAAGCCTAGCAATGACAAGGAGAGGGTTTTGCACAATTTGGATGTGGTTCACTGTGTTAAGCACTATTTGGTGACTACTTCTTCTTTCCGCAAGATGGATGCCTTTTTCGTGGTGCCCTGCGGGCCCAGGAAAGGTTTGATGCCCGCCAAGTCAACCATCAGCAAATGGATTAGTCAGGCCATTGTTGGGGCCTATTCTGCTAAGGGGAGGACTCCCCCTTTTAGGGTCACTGCGCATTCTACTCGTGCTGTTGGTGCGTCCTGGGCTTTTCAGCACCAGGCTTCTGTTGAACAAGTTTGTAAGGCTGCTACTTGGTCTTCCGTTCATACTTTTTCCAAGTTTTACAAGGTTGATGTGCGGGCTTCAGCGGATGCTGTTTTTGGCCGCAAGGTTCTGCAAGCTGCAGTGGTTTAAGTTGGTGCATTCTTTACTGTTTATGGTTCCCACCCATGACAGACACTGCTATTGGATGTCCCAATTGTCATGAAGAGTTGAAGCGGAGTGTATGTCACACTTGGAATAATACCGTTTTGTGAGTACTCACCTTTAAAACGGATATTATAAGTGTGACTGACACTCCGCTTCACCCACCCTTTTTGGTATTGGGAGGAGCTCCTTTTTTGCATTCATCTCTGCAGAAGTTCGCCCTCTACTGGAGAATAACCCAAATGTCGTGAAGAGTTGAAGCGGAGTGTATGTCACACTTATAATATCCGTTTTAAAGGTGAGTACTCACAAAACGGTATTTTTGAATATTGGCACCACCTATTCATTTTGGAATCTTATCGGACATTGGTAAATGGTTTCCACGCTGTCTCTTAATGTTTGCACATCAGGACATCCCAATTCGGGGTGGGGGAGGGGTGAATGGTCCTCCAGACCCACTTTTCTGAAAAATAGATGACAAATACACAAAATTCTGTTTTTATTTGCCTTTTGGATCAGCTTTGTACAGGTATAGTAAATGTAGTTAGCATATCAGGTTGTGGGTCAATCTGCCACCTTGTCAGGTATCACCTGATAGGATCTTGAATGCTACCAGTGGTAGTAGTGGTACTAGTAGTAGTGGTAGTAGTACCACTAGTTAGGAACTAATCTAAACCATATTGTTCACATTTTAATTGCAGACTATGACAAAGGTTTTTATATCATATTTCATATTCTGTGGTGCTTTCTTTATGGCATGAACATGCTGTTCTACAAAATAAAAGACACGAGCACTAGTTATTATTCGTAGTTCAAGTACGCCACTTTTTTCCAAACCTAATTTCTCCAATAGTAATGCTATGATGCATTTCCCTATAGAATAGACAGTGACTCATTCTATTACCATTTAAAATGCATGCAAACTTCCTTCCTTGACAAACTTACAATCTATAGGGCTCTGGTGCCTCAGGCAGAGTGAGATGAATGATTAGCCCAAGGACGTAAGAGAACGCCGATGCAGGCTATGGCTTTCTGAGTTGCCTGTGTTTGAATGTATTTCAGTCAGGTGTGTATGCAATCTGTAAATGAGAATGTGTGTGTGTATATATATATATATATATATATATATATATATATATTCCAATAAATAAATTAGCCAGTGTGATACATAGTAGATAAAAAAACAGGATTTAAAAAAATAAGGCAGCATGCTGCCACTCCTGATAGGAGTACACGCTGATTGGCGATGATCCCCCCCCCCCCCACTTGGAAAGGCCAGTCCCTGTAGCTCTGATACTTGCCTCATCCATGCACCTCTTCTGGGTTTCGGACCCACGTAACCACCAATGACCTTACCTGCCCCCACCATACAGGATAGCACTTCATTATGTAAATGTTATATGGTTTCCAGCAGTCACATGGGTCCTGCAATCCGAGGCCAATTGATGGGATACAGGCAGGGATGAGTATCTGGGCTTTGGAGCACCAGTGAGGAGCAGCCCTTAACACAAGGGTTTGTGAACACTTCAGTATAGGGTAGTGGCCCAGCTTTTCCAAGTATACAGCACGTCCTGTTTCAGTAATTCCTTACGTCTGGGTTATTCCGCCACAAGGTGGCTCAGTGGACTGCAGAAAGACTTGTGGTCACTCCCGGCCCCATAAATAGCCAGGAACCTCCCACCAATTCTCAGTGTTTCTCTGCAGTCTGGACTGCGAAGATAGAAGATGGCTCTCTATTGCGCAGGGAGCGAGGCTTTCAAGCCTAGGGCCCTGCAGGCTTATTTCCACCCGTTCTGGACCCGCTGCCTCTCAGCCAAGGCTGACGGTTCGGGTGAAGGTAGGACAGCACTAGGGTCAGGTGCTGAAGGAGCGCTGCTCAGGGCCACAAGACCCTGTACCAAAGGGTAGCCGGCGACAGGCCTTCTATGGTGATCCTCATTGGGATGCCCCAGCCTCGAATCTTGGGTCCTTGTTCCCTCTCCCTGTCTCCCCTCCCCTTTAGTAGGGCGCGACCCCTCGGCTGGCAGGGGGTGTCCGGGGGGTCTGTGATTTGTGTGTGTTATTTTTTATTATTGCTGTGTGTGCGGGCCGCTGTACGGCACTCCGCGGTGGTTGTTGCTATGTATTTTTGGTTCTGTCATGGCGCCGGCGCCTCACGTGATCACGGTTTCGCGCTCTTCGGGGGGGCGGGAGCCGCGGTTTGACCCGTTCTGCATCATGCGCTCACGGTCCGCCCCTCTAGGTGCTGCTGCCAGCGCCATTTTGTGGCCTCGTCCTTGCGGTGCTGTGACGCGGTCTGGCTGTGCTTTACCTCTCTGGACGATCTTTCCGCCTGGTCCGTGAGTCCCTTACGGGGATTTTTTCATATTGCTTTACTCTGTATGTGCTGGGGATGTTTATTTTGTACTTTTGTGTCTTGCAGGCGGGTCACTTTTGATTGTGGTTCTCCCGGCCCTGCCCCTTACCAATCTCCCACCTTCCCTAGCGGGCTTTGGGGGGCATCCCAAAAAGGGTGGCTATTGCTAGCTGTGTCCCTGTACTGGCCGTTGCGCCTGTATCCTAAATCACCATATGGAGGCTTCCAGGGACAATGTGCTTGGGGTTTCTTCGGGACAAGCCCAGCTGTGTGTTGCGTGTGGGGTATCCCCTGTTAGTGACGGTGTCAGAGTATGTTTGCCCAGCATGTACTTGTGCTGCAGCCTGGGTCTTCTGCTACGGGTCCCGGTGCTGCGCCCCTTTCTGCTTCGCCTACCCCCCCACGCTTGCATCTGACTCCCAGTGAGGGGCACACTAGCGGGGAGTCTCAGTATGACTTGGCTTCACGGGTGGCCAGCATTGAAAAGCATATTGCTGGGTCAGCCCCGCTTAAGGCTTCTGCCAAGAAGCGGCATTTATCTCCCGCTTCTTCCCTATTTCCTGTGGAGGATGAGGGACTTTACTCTTTTTCTGGCCTTTACCCCCTCGAGGAGGGGGAATTAATCTCTGATTCAGAATCCTCTGAGGAACAATCTAAGTTATATGGTGGTACCAGGTCTGCTTTTGGAGAAGACCCATGGTCTTCAGATGACACTGACAGGTTACTGACTCACATTTTCGAAGTGCTTTGTATTTCCCCTCCTGCCGTGGCTCCACAGCAGCAGGGTGAGCTTTTCTATACTGTTAAACCACGCTTGGAGTTCCCTGAGCAGAATCACTTTAATAATCTGGTGCTCAAAGAGTGGGAACGGCCTAGTAAGCTACCTGGGGTGCCCAAGAGTTGGGACAGGAGGTATCCCTTTCCTGCTGATGTGGTTAAGCGTTGGTCATGTCCTCCTGAGGTGGACACGCCCGTCCTAGGGTTGTCTAATACATCAGTCATGCACTCACCTGACACTACTACACTGCGGGATGGTGAGGACCGGCGCATGGATCAGCTGCCCTGTCATGCCTTTGCCTGTGTGGGGACTGCACTGCGCCCGGTTTGTGCCTCTGATGACGTGGGAGGGGAGGAGTATAGATCTCTCCTACTTTGCTATGAATTTGTTGCATATGTTATTTCTGCCATGGACGATGCCATTAGAATGTGTGGTAGGACTTCTGCCCTTTTGGTGGCTATACAACGCTCTGTCTGGCTACGTCAGTAGGTAGCAGATAATGCTGCTAAGAAGGCTTTCACTGGTTTTCCTTTTAAGGGGCTACGGCTCTTTGGTGAACGCTTGGACCTGTTTGCCAGGGGTGGTAGGCTGCCTCAACGTAGAAGGCCGTCTTGGCCCTTTCGGAGGACTGGTGCCTCTCTCCCTTCCTTCCGCGCTTCCAGGGCTGGTCGAGGGTTTGTTGGGGCACATGGAGACTATTGGGGCAGGGGTAGAGGACGTGGATGTCCCGGTCTCTCATGGGGTCCCAAACCCAAATCCTCCCCCAAGCCCCCTCAGGCATGAGGAGGCGCCCTCACCCATCCGAGTGGGGGGACGGCTTCTGCTCTTTGCTCACGTCTGGAGGCTACGTGTAACAGACAGGTAGATTCAAGAGGTGGTTTCCTCCGGTTACAAGATAGAGTTTGCAGCCTGGCCGCCCCCAAGATTCGTCAGATCCCGGATGGCTCAAAACCCCCTGTCAGCTCAGGGCTTGCGCCTTGCGGTCCGAAACCTTCTGGAGTTGGGGCTCATCTGCCCGGTGCCTCTCAGGGAAAGGGGCAGATGCTTCTACTCCAATCTATTCACAGTTCCCAAAAAGGATGGGTCCCTCAGGCCCATTCTGGATTTAAAGAGCCAAGTTTGTCAGATTCAAGCATTTTCGTATGGAGAACCTACGCTCAACAGTCAATACACTACGCCTTCGTGACCTCTGTAGACATCAAGGACGCTTACCTGTACGAATGTACGAATCTTCCTTGGTCATCAGAAATTTCTCAGGTTCGCTCTGGAGGATCAGCACTACCAATTTGTGGCCTTGCCCTTTGGCATCACCTCGGCTCCCAGGGTATTCACCAAGGTGCTGATGGGCGTGATGGCTCTGTTGAGATCTCAGGGCATTCGCATCGTTCCTTATTTGGATGACAGTCTGAGCACGTTCTCGGTCCATCCATCAGGCAGAACTGGATACCCAGATGGTGGTGTCCACACTAGAGTCCTTCGGCTGGGTGATCAACCATCCCAGCCGTCTTTTCTGTCCCCGTCACTGGTGAGGTCCTTTCTGGGCATGACTCTGGATACATCACAGGTCAAGGTTTTTCTCCCTCAACAGAAGGTGGAGAGTCTTCAAGCTCAGGCCCAGTTTCTTCTTTCTTGTCCTCATCCCTCCATCCGACAGGGCATGCAACTGGTGGGCCTGATGGTGTCTTGCTTCGAGGCGGTACCCTATGATCAGTTTCACATGAGACCTCTTGAGCTACACCTTTTGTCAGTATGGGATCGGGACCCTGTGTCCCTGGATCAGGTATTTGTTCTGTCCCTCCTGGTCAGACGGTCCCTCTCGTGGTGGCTGGACTCAAGGAACCTCTTGGTGGGCAGGACCTTTGGGGGGGGGCAGGTTGGGGGGGGGCTTCTGGAAGTCCTTGAAATTTCAGGGTCAGTGGGGCCCCCAGGAGGCCCATACTCCTATCATCATTCTGGAACTCAGGGCGGTAAGGTTGGTTCTCGCCCAATTGACCCCACACCTTTGGGTCGGGCTGTTCAGATCTGCTCTGACAACCAGACGGCGGTTGCCTACATCAATCATCAGGGAGGGACTCGGAGCAAGCGAGCCCTCAAGGAAGTGTCCCTGATATTGTCCTGGGCGGAAGAGAATGTCCCCTGTATATCTGCAGTTTACATCCCAGGAGTGGAAAACCTGGAGGCAGACTCCTTGAGCAGGGGGAGGTATCGGCTGGGAGAGTGGTCCCTCAGCAACAGGGTGTTTCACTCCCTGTGCCACCGCTGGGTTCTGCCAGATGTGGACCTGTTTGCTTCACGTCACAATCACAAGCTTCCCAGATTTGTCTCTCTGTCACAGGACCCTCTGGCCTTCGCCACAGATGTGCTAGCAATGCCTTGGAAGGGGTTTCGGCTCCTCTGTGTTCCCTCCGTTTCCTCTGTTGGGCAGGGTGCTGCGCAAGATAGCCCAGGAAGGGGTGCCAACCATTCTGGTGGCCCCCTGTTGGCCAAGAAGGGTGTGGTTCGCAGACATCGTGCAGTTGGCAGTAGATCAGTACGTCCTGCCCAAGGATCCAGACCTGCTCATTCAGGGGCAGCTGCGCCATCCCAATTTGCAAATGTTGGCTTAGACGGCTTGGCTGTTGAAACCTCCATCTTGAGGGAAAAGGGGTTGCCTGCCTCTGTTGTTGATACCATGATTAGGGCTAGGAAGAAATCCTTGTCCTTTATCTATTACAGGGTCTGGCATGCTTACATTGCCTGGTGTGAGTCCAAATCTCTTCCCTGTCGGGTGTTTTCTATTCCCAGGATTCTGGAATTTTTGCAACGTGGTTTGGATTTGGGCCTTCAACATAGTACCCTCAAAGGTCATGTTTCAGCTCTGCCATTTTTTTTTCCAAAGATCTTTTGCCAATCACCGTTTGGTTAAGACTTTTTTCCAGGGGGTTTCTCATGTGCGTCCGCCACGTAAGCCTATGTGCTAGCAATGCCTTGGAAGGGGTTTCGGCTCCTCTATGTGTTCCCTCCGTTTCCTCTGTTGGGCAGGGTGCTGCGCAAGATAGCCCAGGAAGGGGTGCCAACCATTCTGGTGGCCCCCTGTTGGCCAAGAAGGGTGTGGTTCGCAGACATCGTGCAGTTGGCAGTAGATCAGTACGTCCTGCCCAAGGATCCAGACCTGCTCATTCAGGGGCAGCTGCGCCATCCCAATTTGCAAATGTTGGCTTAGACGGCTTGGCTGTTGAAACCTCCATCTTGAGGGAAAAGGGGTTGCCTGCCTCTGTTGTTGATACCATGATTAGGGCTAGGAAGAAATCCTTGTCCTTTATCTATTACAGGGTCTGGCATGCTTACATTGCCTGGTGTGAGTCCAAATCTCTTCCCTGTCGGGTGTTTTCTATTCCCAGGATTCTGGAATTTTTGCAACGTGGTTTGGATTTGGGCCTTCAACATAGTACCCTCAAAGGTCATGTTTCAGCTCTGCCATTTTTTTTTCCAAAGATCTTTTGCCAATCACCGTTTGGTTAAGACTTTTTTCCAGGGGGTTTCTCATGTGCGTCCGCCGCGTAAGCCTATGTTACCAGTTTGGGATCTGAATCTGGTATTATCTGCTCTGCAGGGTCGTCCTTTTTTGCCTCTCTGTGAGGCCGCTTTGCCCATTTTGACTCTTAAGGTAGCCTTTTTGGTGGCTATCACTTCTGTCAGGCGTGTCTCTGAGTTGGTGGCACTTTCCATCAAACCTTATTTTGAGCAACACCAGGACAAGGTGGTGTTTCGGTTCAAGCCAGATTTCTTGCCTAAAGTTGTGTCTGCTTTTCATCTCAATCAGGACATTGTCTTGCCTTCCTTCTGTCCTAATCCTGCTAATTCCAAGGAGAGGACTCTGCATTCTTTAGATGTGGTCAGGTTTTACTTGGTAGCTACTGAATCTTTCAGGAAGACTGATGCTCTTTTTGTTCTTCCTTCTGGTCCTAGGAAGGGTTTGCCTCCGCTAAGTCCACTATCAGCAAGTGGATTCGTCAGGCGGTGGTGCAAGCCTATTCTGCTAAGGGGAAGGAACCTCCCTTCCGCCTTACTGCTCATTCCACTCGTGCTATTGGTGCCTCTTGGGCCTTTCAGCACCAGGCTTCTGTTGAACAAGTTTGTAAGGCCGCAACTTGGTCTTCTGTTCATAATTTTTCTAAGTTTTACAAGGTTGATGTTAGGGCCTCAGCTGATGCTGCTTTTGGCCGCAAAGTTCTGCAGGTGGCAGTTTAAACTGAACACTTGTGCTCTTTGGGGATCCCACCCTACCTTACGGACACTGCTTTTGGATGTCCCAGGTGTAAGGAATTACTGGAACAGGACGTGCTGTATACTTGGAAAAATACAATTCTGTGAGTACTCACCTGTAGAATTGATTTTGTAGTATACAGCACGTCCTGTTTCACCCCTCCCTTGTTATCATTCTTGGTTACCTCTGTATGGTGATTGTTCTAAAGTTCTTTTTGGGTTCTTTTTCAATTTTTTGATTCTACCGGCTTCTTGTATAACTGCTTGTCAACACTGGGAATTGGTGGGAGGTTCCTGGCTATTTATGTGGTGGGAGTCGCCACAAGTCTTTCTGCAGTCCACTGCGCCACCTTGTGGCGGAATAACCCAGACGTACTCACAGAATTATATTTTTCTGAC
Organism: Gastrophryne carolinensis; assembly: GCA_027917425.1. Taxonomy (NCBI): domain Eukaryota; kingdom Metazoa; phylum Chordata; class Amphibia; order Anura; family Microhylidae; genus Gastrophryne; species Gastrophryne carolinensis. The sequence continues at coordinate 318,500,301 of CM051239.1, forward strand.
TTGGCATACATTCCCTAAACAGTTTTTTATGACATTCCACACCAGGTAAAATAATGCACTTTAGGTTAAAAATGAAATAGAAGTTCTCTTTTTACACCTGATGCAGAATTGACTGCTAGATAAACAATTCAAGCGAAAGGCTCAAAAAACAGCATAGTGCACAATTTGCATCTCTCTCTTTTATGTTTTAAGGGCCTTTTGGATCCAGGTGTAAAAAGATTACTTCTATTTTGTTTTTCATCTAAAGTGCACTTTTTACACCTGATGCTGAACCAACCGTATAGTCACAGAATATGTGATAATAATAGATGAAACATCAACAACCATCTGTCGGGGTGGAGCGCTAATGAGCTTTTTTGTATATATAAACTTACAGCAATGGTGCAGCATAAAATGTCTGGGTTTTCCTTCAAGCTTAGATACCCTGCATAGCAAAACACTTTTGTGCACATACGTTTTGGTTCCGTCAATGCACCCATAGAGAATAATGGACAGCATCAATCTGACATTGTATATAGTGCACACACACACACACCTACCTCCTGGCTGGAATTTGAATGGCTTTAGACACCAGGGCTGAGGAGAGCAATCACCACAGGACTGGATACTGTAAGCAGGGGCCCTCATGACAACCTTGGTCTGAGGTCTGTCAGGAGAGTCCAAAGTGACCTTTCAAAACTGTGAAGGAGAGACAGGATGCTGTTTTAAGCAGGATATCAAATGTAATCACTTATAGCTTACACTACAGTCCAATTTATGAAGGTGAAGTTTAGGTCTTCCTTTCAATCTCATCAGTTTGGGAGTCTTGCGCTCACCCTAAGGTTGAATGCAAATATTATCTGTGTATTTTCTAACTTTTACAAAATGGACTGAACTCATTTTTTAGTCACATTGTATAAGCCATGATCTCCCGCTGTAAAAGTAATCATTCTTAACACATGTGCCCCATCACAGTTTGCAATATCAGTGCTGTTATTGTATACAGCGCCAAAATGAAGAAATGCCTGATCGTTTTGTTTCTAGGAGCTTTGGGGCTGTTGCGAATCATGGTGCCCCAGGCATGGGGCCCATTTGGTGTTTATGTGATTTATGGGATTCCCTGATCCTGCAAGTCAGTGTGGGGGCTAACACAAGAAAATAACTTACCCAGAAACTAGCATGAATGCTGGTAAGTGCGCAACACTGCAGGGATGCTGACCTATGCAGCCTGCTGAGATGAGCATATTGAGTGCTCAGCTCCAACCATTGCCTTACACACTATAGGGTCGATTCAAAGAAACATGTAACAGCTTGGATTTTGGTGCCGATCATCCTATTTTTCACGTCCGCTCGTGCGTTCGTATGAACTTGCGAGTGATTCTATAAGCAAATACGTTTCTATCCTAAAATATACGTCCGTTCGTATGGCAGTTCGGGAATCAGACCTATGTCAGTTTCCATCCTGAATTTTCCGTTTCATTTCTCAGGTTGCAACATTGGTTTTGCCCTTTTTCCTTTTTTGTCTGGACGTAAATCCTTCTGATCTTGCGGCTGCGCACTACAAACTTACCTCATTTAAGTGCATTCTAAATATTTGGTCTTTTATTTTTCTTTATTTCATTCATTTTGTAGTAACCAACCATTAATGAATGCATTTGCATAAGTAAATCTTACTTTGTTTAATTTTTAGTTAACTTGCATTTTTTACTTGTGGATTTAATTTTAATATTTTGGCTTCAAATGGTACAACTTAAAATTTTGTGTGTGGTTACCCACACCCTCTACATACAGATTGCTCTCAAATATTAAAAAACACCCAGCAACTTCTGCATGTTATGAGCCTAGAAACAGCCAAGATGGCGGCTCAGGTATTATCGGGCAGCCTGCAAACAGAAAGGGCCTTGTGACTGTGTTGCTCTGGATTCTTTGATTTCTGACCTTTCCGTGCCCCCAGCTCTGCTGTGTCTGTGCAAAATACAGCAGTAACCCACATCCTGCACTTTATCCCGCTCTCCTCAGTAAGTGTGATGCATCTGACCAAAGATGTGCTTAAATAATTAAACAAAGCAAAGGTAAACAACTACACCAATAAATGCAATCTAAAAATATTATTCTAGTACATCAATTTAAAAATAAATACCAAAGGACATAAGTTTCTTTAATTAACGCAAATATATTGCCAAATAAAGGTTTACATGCAAAGGACTAATTAAGGTCCACATTAAAATGCTTTTATAAGGCATACATGAATCAGGTATGCATTGCTATACAATTTATGGCCTCAGCCATGCTGATACATGCAGTTCATTGGAGCTCAAGACGCGCAGACTCCTCCACATAGCCAAAAAACCTGTTCAAGAACAGCAATACGACTGCTAAAAGGTGTCGGCAGTGGCTTTCTTTTAAAACGTATTTAGAGGTTTGAAAACTGTTCTCTGAATCACACCTAAACACATCCAATTATCCTAAGTTTTACGTTTTGATCCTAAGTTTTAGGATTTGATCCTAAGTTTTACGTTTTGATCCTAAAATTTACGAACGAACTTGCGATGATCGTAAGAGCATATACGCATTCGAACGTAGGCTCGTGCGAGTTGGAAATGGCCAAAAAAACAGGAAAAAATGACTAACACCCACCCAAACTTACGATTCTCGATCCGAAATCAATTAACTTTTGCTCTTTGAATCGAGGGGTATGATGCAACTTCTTAGTCCCCCTAGTGAAATTGCAAGAAAGAAAAAATGAAAATGAAGTGCTGAGTGTTGGGTCCTGGCAGTTAAGGGTCAGCAGTCTGCTCAATGAAACCTAAAAGCTTATTTTATTAAAAGGGCAAGAGGGTTGTCTAAGATGCCTGGTTTGTGATGAAGGTGTAAGTTGGCTTCTACATGCAAACATGGCAGCGCATATTATCATCAGATTCTTAGTACACCAAGAAAGTACCCTGTAGAGAAATACCAGACCTGCCATAGCAAGGGGGGGGGGGATTACTTTTGATTACTCTCCTATTTTAAGGAGCAGTCTTTCTTGATTAGATGACCCAAACTATGCTTTGATAAAATCATGTTATTTTTTCATCATATGTCTGGAGGAGCAGCTGTTTCTACTTTCTTACTATAGCTAATTATAGGCTCCATCATCCAGAATGTTGGCAAAATTCGGAGTTGTTTACCACTTTTTTTGGGGGGGGGGGCTGAATATACACTCACACAATAAGTAAGGGAAGTCTGCACAACATACAAACTGAGGCCTTGAAATCTTCAGACCTTTTTCACTTACCTTTTCTTTCACTGACTTTTAGGAGTAGTTTTGCTGAATAACAGACTTTTTTTTGCAAAGGGCAGAGGTCTTCCACTATTGGTCTAATCAATGAAGCTATGCAGTAATGTAACAGCTGGAAATTTAGATGCAGTCAGATTGATATTTTTGCATCCAGGATCAGTAAGGTCCTGACAACCTCTTAATGATTCTCTTGTGCTTCCTTTTTAATCTTTCTTTTTCTCTATCGCTCTCATTTCTTCCTCAAGGTTGACACCCTCCATTCTCGTTCTCTCCCCTGCTGGGACCGAGAACAGTGCTGCCCCCCCCCCCTCTCTCGTTACAGAGTTAGAACAGAGGCCGCTGGCCTCCCCCGCCAGAGACCTGAACCCTGTCAGTGGGCAGTGGGGGGGAGGCTGCACAACCTCCACTGCCTGCTGCTGAAGGTGCTCCTGTCTGGGGTGGGGGAACACTGACCACTGTCCAGTTCCCACTACCTGCCCACAACCAACCTAGTTGCCTATCGCCGAGTTTCTCACCTACCCACCCACCAATCCACCCACCAGCCAACCCACCTAGCGACTGCGTTGAAAGGGGTGTAAAAGAAGCAGGCAAAAGACGCTGGGGCTTATATCTGTGTATATAAAAAGAATATCAGACTATTATCAGAAATGTCTTTGCGATATGCATTCATTACTTTTCAGACAGAACGGCCCGATTTAGGCTCAAGTTTTATGTAATGTGGTTTGATATATTTTCAATTGCCCTGACCCAGTGGTTGGTACATTTGGCCGAAGTGGCAGAATATATACCTTTTTAGTATATAATTTCTAGACATTGTGTTGTGTCAAGGGATGTTTTCAACCCATCAAGACAAACCCAAAAGACTACAAATAATCCTTTGTAGAAACTAGACTTATTCTATTTTAATCTGTCAAAAGAGATAATGTTCCTACCACAGCCTTTGTGCCTATCTTAGATTTCTCCTGGGAGCAGCACAGGAAAAATCCTGTCACTATTTTCATCAGTCATCTAAAAGAAATTCAGCAATGAGTATAACACTTGAATCAGGCCTTACTGCAGAAAAATATTCATTACACTTCTCTTTGAACATAGGTTTCCTGCGTATATGTTCTATAAATCCCCCAGAACTGTCCAATCCACTTTTCTCCCTAAATAAATTTTTATGAGCAGAGACTGTGTATTCTTTACAATAATTATTTTATTATGAACATTTCATTTTCATGGCAAACTATTTATCTCTTGTTCACTATCCTAATTAAAACCACTTCCTTCTAATTGTGATGGTTGTCATTTCAATTTATTAACTGGTGATATCTGCATTATTTTTCATAACGAATAGATTTCCCTTGATTTCCATCAGTATTGATTTTTTTAATTTGTTCATTTATCAGAGAAGTAATTAAACCAAAGGCAGTGATAAGAAGTTGCTAACATTGTTTAATGCTGCACATCTACTTTTGTTTTTTTTGTATCATTTCTCCCTTCTTTATTCTTTAATACCAGTAATAACCCTTGGACAAAAACACACCTCAGCCTAAGTAACAAAAAAAGATATCCAGAAATATTAAATCCAAGTCTTTTCTGCAGAGAGAGATTTTCATTATTCTTGCTTCCCTTTTGTTCCTGTGACTTGGCTAATAACATTAGGTAAGATGCTCCATGAAATAACATTTTGCAGCTGGAAATATTGCTGCCATTCTAACTTAATAAAGTTCCGTGCTTAACCCGTTGTTGTATTTCCATTGGCCAGCAGGGGACAACATAACCTCATCCAGTGAAGTGTCAGTATCAGCGGCAATTGTCCGTGTTGGAAACAAGTAAACTCAATGACTCATATGCCGTCTTTATGCTTTTTAAGTGGCCAAACCCACCCAGAGGATCCCCCAAAAACATTGCAGTTTTTATGCTTTTAAGTGACCAGGTCTGCCAACTGAATCCTCAGCAAAGTCGTAATATTTATTTCTATTGCCTGCTTTTTTTTCTGGGAGAATGTGGGGAGACTTTCACAATCATATAATGACTGATTATTTCAATATATATGTCTGGCTTGCGCAAGATGCAAATTAAAGTAAGTCATCACCAGCAGGCTCTGCACTTCATGCTGAGCATTTAACTAAAAAGCAATGAGTGTGTGGGTTCTGGTGATGCATGCTTTGTGTTTAATGCTCACCTCCGTCACAAACAAAATGTACTTAAATGTTTTACACAGAAGGGTTGTGATCTGGGCTTATATTTCTTCTAGTCTGCATTAGAATATATATATTTATATAGATTATACATTATTACTAGCCTTTTTTGTTGCAGACTGTTTTTCAGAGGCAGCAGCATACATACATTTGGTAAATTTAACCCATTGGCCAGGCAGAAATGTAAAACCAAAGAAGGGTATGTAGACACGTGCTTACACAAGGGCTATGCCCTATGCCCATCACAAGATTAGAAACTAGGGATCAAGGATTCCTTTCAGTTGGTATGACCTCGTCCTCACAGCCACCTGGCTGTTTTTGCCACTAGTGTCTAAGCACAAGGGCCTATGCAACTCCTGAATAAAAGGGTGTCATTTGTCAACATAAAATACTTTATGTCCTTTCACACCCACAACATGGGATAATCATGGGATAATCACAATTTTAAATGCTGCAGCTGCGTATCCCCTACCTAGAACCCCGGGTAATGGTTATTCACCTACTTCCCAGTTTCCTCTTATGGCTGCCATTCTACCCCACATGGCCACTCGTGACAAATTGGGTTTGCCAAGCAAACCAAGGAAAAGTGCTGAGGCTTCTGTTACAACTCCTTTCATAAGTGGTGTCCAGCTCAGGTACCAGGGCAATTTCTAGCCAACAGGGCAGTCAACATGCGTGCCATGGGGGCGCCTTTATCCCAGTAACCCTGTGTTTGCTGATGAATCAGGGCCACTGTTGGTGGTGCCGTCCATAAGACATGCACCTTCATGCCCCCATATTGGGCTCTGTGATGGGGAGGAGGCACTGCCTGCTTCTAAGAAAGGTACAGCAAAATATATGGGTATGGAATAGCATCATCACTATAGGATATGGATATGGTAAGGGCCCTGAAATCAGTACCTGGTAGCCACAACGGCCACAAGATGTGTGAGGTTGCACGAATAATAAGGTTTAGATATACTGTCATTGTTATCGTATGCATATCCCTGAATGATTTATAGATTTAGTACTGTAAATTTTCTCTCTATTTTACACAAGGCCACACAACCCACCTTTTATTGGTGCACCTGGTGTTTGTTGGTATTGTACCTCATATGTGTTTCCTCTGTGTATTGCTCTTGCAGCTTGCAGAGGTTTGTTTTTCTTTTTTGTTCCCAGGCAGCTTCTTCCAGCTAAGGGTCCTCTGGGCTGTCATTTTGTGCTAAACGCCAGTGTGGTGATCCCAAATCGGCATGATGTGCTTGGAGTGGTCATGTGATGTGCATCCTGATGCCAACCTGCGTGGAAGTGCGGCAGCAGCAGCATGAGATGCGAGCCTGCTGCTTGGCACTTATACCCTTTCAGTCAGCAACACGTTTATTGGCATACATTTGCACTTTTTTCATTTGTATTATTCTTTAATGCTTTTCATATAGTGACTAATTTGGGTTGGAACAGACTGACTTTGTCACATCCCTTACCTCCATGGAGACTTGAGCCTTGATGCTTAAGCCTTGAGGGCTCACAGTATTTTTAATTTTTGTTGCAACCATTTTTGCTTTAACCTCCCTAGGGCCCCTCAGTGGCACGTGCCACTGATGGTGTGTTGCTGCACTAGTAGATCAATACGGGGAGGGTGTCGGGTTCTAAACTACGCTGCAGACAGTATGGGTTGAGAAGTGCCTTCCTGTTTACTATCAAGAACTGGCAGCAGGAGCCATCCTTTCCTGGCCCATGACAATCATGGAGGGTCATATGCTGACATAGGTAATGCAAGCATCACTGAAAAATTACAGTGCCCAAAAGAAGGTGCATGTAAGGGGTTTCTGCAATGTCTCAAATAATCTCAAGCAGTAAACAGGGACTAAACGCAACCCCCCCACCCCCGTTTCAATGAATACTGTACCTTTCACTGGCTTGACTAAGGGACTTGGCTGGAATCCCAAACTCCATTGTAATTAGGATGAGTTTTTTGTATGTGCATGAGTCATCCAATATCTCCAAGCAGCTGGTGGTCTCGGGTCACAGATGCTTGGGTTAGGGAGACAGGGGTGTGCAGATTCAAGTTTCTCTGCCATTCTGCTGTTCAGGTTTTATGATTCTAGCCTTCTGCAGTTGTCAGCCTGAGCAGAAATTTGTTGCTAATAGAAGATGTGGCTCTTGTTTGCAGTCCAGGAGTAGGGGGTTAGTTTTCTACTCCAACCATCAAATGTATCTCCCTGTACCAGAGGTTCCTAATCTTGTTAGATTCAGTTGCTCATTTTCCATATGTGGATCTTTAGTTTGGGTTTGCCCAGCTCAAAGTGTGTGCCCATCCTCATGGAAGTCCCCTGAGGACAAAGAATCAACATAATTCTGTCCTTGGGTGATCTTTTAATAAAGGCACTCTAGTAGGAAGAAACACCTATTTATAGTATTCTGAATTCTAGAGGTGTTGCATTGGATTGTCATTTGCAGAAAGTTGGTCCTTTCTGAGAATAAACGTCTACATGGATTTTCCAGTGGTCTTCTTTTTGGAAAAGAATGTAATGTTTTACAGAAATAAACACTGGTTCTGTTCTTCACCGGCACAACATGTTGGGGGCATATTTTGCCTAGTGGTCCTAAAATAAACAATGGAATTCACACAGTTCCACTTCTGGCTGCTCCGGCTGGCTCTTTTAGATAGCTAGCACAGGCCACCTTTTGTGTTTGACAAGAAATTCAGGAATCAGGTCAGGAATGGTACTTTTATAGTGGTTATAGAATGCTCTGATTTGACAAATCTGCAGTGATCCCTAGTTCAGATCCAGTTGCACACACAGCAGTGGGATGCACCAACCACCAAATAGGAACCAAAAGGTTGCAATGACCAAGGCAATTTTGATTCTGCATGAGCCTTGATGTTTTATCCCTTTAGGCAGTCTTTATCCAAAGAAGTAAAAAATATTTCTCTAATTTTCTAAGCGGTGAAGATATCAATCCAAGAAATATGCTGCCTGGTGCCTGAGGTGTTCTGCGGCAACCAGAATTTTAAGATATAGTAGGCCAGACCAGGGATCTTATACAGTATGTTGTCCGTTTATGATAGTGATTGCATGGACAAAGTTCTCCCTTTGGTACACAAATACTTTGCTTTTCTTTATATTCCCTCTCGCTAACCTTTTCTGAGGCCTGGATTAGAGACAAGCCCTATGCTAAATACTTTCAGGGGTCCTAGTTTGCTTTGTTATTCTAATATGCTTTAGTAGAAAAGGCCTTGGCAAGGACTTTCTTCAGGGATAGTTTGTCCTTAGATCAGTGAGTGTCTCTGAGTTAATAGAGCAGTCATTGGAGCCAATATACATGAGGGATGAAGGGGTTATGCCTCTTTAAATGCAGTAATTTTCGAGATGGTCCCTGCCTTTTATAAATTGCTTGTTTTGGTTGCTCTCAAAGCTTTGCAGATGGTACAATAACAAGGTACGTATTTAGTGAATTTGCTAGCAATGCATTTCTACACAATTCATATTTTCATGTTGTTTTACAGTATGCCATCTTTTTGCATCTATTCTTGACATTTGTACTGTGTTCTCAAGGAGATAGATAAAAACGGAATCAGATTTTCGGAACCCCAAGAATTTGGTATTTCACTCTTATATGATTTTAACAAATCAAATTTGGAATTGATGGCTGGTGCTATAACACAGAATCAATCGGTGTGGCTTTGAGAGTGGTAGTACTGTATAAAGTAGCAAGCAACTGAACTTGTTGTTGTGCTGTAGGTGCATTTAGGAATGGCACTTCGAGTACTTCAGTATTACACAGTGTATGTACTTTTTTTTTGTGCTGTGAAAAAAAAAAGATTTTGCACAACAGAAACATTCAAGTATATATTTCTCTTCCATTTTACTTCAGGCCATCAGAGGAATTCAGTAACGATTGGGTTAACCTCTCGACCGAAGGATGTGGACTGCAAGACAATGGTGTGGCATCTCCTGCCCTCTATACTTCCGTCTGTCTTCCCACAATCCAGTTTATTCTAAGTATACAGCACGTCCTGTTCCAGAATATTCCTTACTCCTGGGTAATACATCCACAAGATGGCGCTGGACTGCAGAAAATGTCTTGTGGCTCCTCCCGGCCCTATATAAGTCAGGGACCTCCCACAAATTCCCCAGTTTTCATCTGCAGTCTGGACTGCGAAGATAGAAGATGGCTCTCTATATACGCAGGCGAGCAGGGCTTACCAGCCTGCGGCCCTGCAGGACTATTTCCACCTGTTCAGAACTCACTGCCTCCCAGCCTCGGCTGACTGGTTCGGGTGAAGGTAGGACAGCACTGGGTCAGGTGCTTGAGGAGCTCTGCTCCAACCGCAGTCCCTGCTTTGACATGGGTAGGCGGTATAGGCCTGTGGTGAGCCTTGTGGGATGCCCCCTCCCGCTTCCGTGGTTCCCCCTTAATCCCTATCCCCCTTAGGTGTCTGCCCCCTCCTCTCCTTTTTATTTCACTTTGGGCGTTATGTGTTTGCTGCTCCCTTGCCTCGCTCTCCCTGGGGAGATCTCAGGGGGGGAGGGGGGGGGGTGTGTGCGGTATGTCAAGCAGCCTGAATTGCCTACTTGTGTTTAATGTGTTTTACTGTTAGCCGCCGCCGCGTGCTTGTACAGCGCTCCGCGGACGGCGACACTACCTCAGGTGCTGCCGCACCGTCATTGGACGTCGGGATCACGTGGGCACGTTTCACGCTCTTCGGGGGGGGGTGCGGCCTCTGCGGATGATGTTTTCCGCATCACTTCTCTGCGGCCCACCCCTCGAGGTATATGCGGATGCCATTTTTACCTTCCCTGTGCTGCGTGTCTGTAGTTTCCTACCGTGGTCCGCGAGTGCCCCTGCACGGTGGCTTTATTATATATCTTTTGTTTATATATATTGTTATATTCTTATGGGAATGTATTCTTATGTCTTTCAGGCGGGTAGACCTCATTGTGGTTTCTCCCGGTCCTTCCCCTTTTTTGTTAAGGCTATTGCTATTATATCTCCCACTTCCCTAGCGGGCTTCTGGGGCATCCCGGGTCGCTATCATTAGCGTTAACCCTATATTGGCCTGTTGTGCCACTCTAATCACCATATGGAGGCTTCTGGGGAAAATGTGCTTGGGGTTCCTTCGGGACAAGCCCGGCTATGTGTTGTGTGTGAGGTGTCCCCTATAAGTGGTGATGTCAGGGTGTGTGTACCCTGTGCCCAGCGAGTGCTTGTGCTGCAGTCTGGGTTGCCTGTTACTGGGCCTGGTGCTGCGCCCCCCTCTGGAGCCTCAACCTTATTTAGCTGCACGGGTGGCCAGCATTGAAAAACATCTTGCTGGGTCTGCCCCGCGTAAGGCTTCTGCTAAGAAGCGGCATTTATCACCCTCTTCCCTGTAGAAGATGAGGGCCCTTTCTCACTCTCAGGCCCCTACCTGGGGGGGGGAATTATTTTCTGATTCTGAATCCTCTGAGGAACAACCTAAGACTTACGGTTGTACTGGTACTCCCTTTGGGGAAGACCCGTGGTCCCCTGATGACGCTGACAGATTGCTGAGTCATAATTTTGAAGTGCTTTGTATTTCTTCCCCGGCAGTGGCTCCGCAGCAGCAGGGTGAGCTTTTTCATATGGTTAAGCCACACTGGGAGTTCCCTGAGCAGTCTCACTTTAATAATCTAGTGCCCAAGGAATGGGAACGGCCTAGCAAGCTGCCAGGGGTGCCTAAGAGTTGGGACAAGAGGTATCCCTTGCCTGCTGATGTTGTTAAGCGTTGGTCATGTCCTCCCGAGGTGGATGCGCTCGTTCTCAGGTTGTCCAATACATCTGTCATGCATTCCCCTGATACTACTACCCTGCGGGATGGGGAGGACCGGCGCTTGGACCAACTGGCCTGTCACGCTGGCCTCCCCACACTTTGCCTGTGTGGGGACGGCGCTGCGCCCGGTCTGTGCCTCTGCTATCACGGCTATTGCCATTAAAGGAGTGATTAAGTGTCTCTTGGACGGGGTATCTGAGGATGCGGGTAGAGAAGAGTATAGATCTCTCTTGCTTTGTGAAGAATTTATTGCATATATTCTTTCTGCTATGGATGATGCCATTAGAATGTGTGGTAGGACTTCTGCCCTGTTGGTGGCTATACGCCGCTCGGTCTGGCTACGTCAGTGGGTAGCTGATAATGCTGCTAAGAAGGTTCTCACTGGTTTCCCTTTCAAGGGGCCTGCGCCTTTTTGGTGAACGTTTGGATTTGTTTTCCAGGGGTGGTAGGTTACCTCAACGTAGGATGCCGTCACGGTCCTTTTGGGGGGTGGGTGCCTTTCTCCCATCCTTCCGTGGTTCCAGATCTGGCCGAGGAGTCTCCTTTACTGGGGCCGCGGAGATCACTGGGGAAGGGGCAGAGGACGTGGCCGTCCTGGCCTCTCCTGGGGTCCCAAGCCAAAATCCTCACCCAAGACCCCTCAAGCATGAAGGGGCGCCCTCACCCATCTGGGTGGGGGGACGGCTCCGGCTTTTTGCTCACGTCTGGAGGCTTCACGTCTCAGACCGGTGAATTCAGGAGGTAGTGTCCTCCGGTTACAAGATAGAGTTTGCAGCCTGCCCCCCCCCCCAGATTCATTAAATCCCGGATGGCTCAAAACCCCCTGTCAGCTCAGGGTCTGTGCCTTGCTGTCCAAAACCTTCTGGAGTCGGGGGTCATCTGCCAGGTGCCTTTGAGGGAAAGGGGCAGAGGCTACTATTCCAATCTTTTCACTGTTCCCAAAAAAGACGGGTCCATCAGACCTATCCTGGATTTAAAGTGCCTCAACAAATTTGTCAGATTCAAACACTTTCGCATGGAGACTCTGCGCTCAGCTGTTACTTTCAGTACGCCCGGAGCGACTTCAATCTTTCCAGTTCATCAGAGATTCCTCAGGTTCACTCTGGAGGATCAGCACTACCAATTTGTGGCCTTGCCCTTCGGTATCACCTCGGCTCCCAGGGTATTCACCAAGGTGCTGGCGGGCATAATGGCTCTGCTGAGATCTCAGGGCATTCGCATCCTTCCTTACTTGGACGACATTCTCATCACGTCTCAGTCCCCCCAGCAGGCCGAGAGGGATACCCAGCTGGTGGTGTCCACACTGGAGTCCTTAGGCTGGGTGATCAACCACCCCAAGTCTTTTCTGTCACCGTCTCTGGTGAGGTCCTTTCTGGGCATGACTCTGGATACATCTCAGGTCAAGATTTTTCTCCCTCAGCAGAAGGTGGAGAGTCTTTATGTCTTGCCCTCATCCCTCCATCCGGCAGGGGATGCAGCTGGTGGGCCTGATGGTGTCTTGCTTCGAGGCGGTTCCATACGCTCAGTTTCACATGAGACCTCTTCAACTTCACCTCTTGTCAGTATGGGATCGGGACCCTCGATCCCTGGATCAGGTGTTGGATCTGTCACCTCTGGCCAGACGGTCTCTCTCGTGGTGGCTGGACTCAAGAAACCTGTTGGTGGGCAGATCTTTCTGGCTCCGTGCTGGGAGACAGTCACCACGGATGCCAGTCTGACAGGTTGGGGGGGCTTCTGGAAATCCCTGAAATTCCAGGGTCAGTGGGGCCCTCAGGAGGCCCACACCCCTATCAACATTCTGGAACTGAGGGCGATAAGGTTGGTTCTCGCCCAATTGACTCCACACCTTCAAGGTCGGGCGGTTCAGGTCCGCTCGGACAACCAGACAGTGATTGCCTTCATCAATCATCAGGGAGGGACTCGGAGCAAGAGGGCCCTCAAGGAAGTGTCCCTGATATTGTCTTGGGTGAAGGAGAATGTTCTCTGCATCTCAGCTGTCTACATCCCCGGGGCTGGAGAATCTGGAGGCAGACTCCCTCAGCTGGGGGACTTCTTGTCTGGGAGAATGGTCCCTCAGCAGCAGGGTGTTTCGCTCCCTGCGCCACCGCTGGGGTCAGTCAGATGTGGATCTGTTTGCGTCCCGTCACAATCACAAGCTTCCAGTCTTTGTCTCTCTGTCCCAGGACCCTCTGGCATTGGCCATGGATGCACTAGCAATGTCTTAGAAGAGCTTTCAGCTTCTCTATGTGTTCCCTCCTTTTCCTCTGCTAGGCAGGGTGTTGCACAAGATTGCCCCAGGAAAAGGTGCCAACCATTCTGGTGGCCCCCTGTTGGCCAAGAAGGGTGTGGTCCGCAGACATCGTGCAGTTGGCAGTAAATCAGTATGCTCTGCCCAAGGATCCAGACCTGCTCACACAGGGTCAGCTACGCCATCCCAATTTACAAACGCTGGCTTTAACGGCCTGGCTGCTGAAACCTCCATCTTGATGGAAAAGGGGCTGCCTGCCTCTGTTGGTAATACCATGATTCGGGCTAGGAAGAAGTCCTCGTCATCCATTTACTATAGGGTATGGCATGCTTACATTGACTGGTGTGAGTCTAAGTCGCTTCCCTGTCGGGTGTTTTCTATCCCTAGGATTCTGGAATTCCTGCAACATGGTTTGGATTTGGGTCTTCAGCTTAGTACCCTCAAAGGTCATGTTTCTGCTTTGGCAATTTTCTTCCAAAGATCCTTTGCTCACCATCGTCTGGTCAAGACCTCCTTCCAGGGGGTTACTCTGGTGCATCCTCCACGTAAGCCTATGTTACCAGTCTGGGATTTGAACTTGGTCTTATCTGCCTTGCAGGGGTCTCCCTTTGAGCCTTTGTATGAGGCCCCTTTGTCCATTTTGACTCTTAAGGTTGTCTTTTTGGTGGCTATCACTTCTGTTAGGCGTGTTTCTGAGTTGGCGGCGCTTTCCATCAAGCCCCCTTATTTTGAGAGACACCAGGACAAGGTGGTGTTTCGCTTTAAGCCAGATTTTCTACCTGAGGTTGTATCTGCCTTTCATCTCAATCAGGACATTGTTTTGCCTTCTCTGTGCCCTAATCCTAGTAACCCTAAGGAGCGGATTTTACACTCTCTAGATGTGGTCAGGACTCTGAAGTTCTATTGGGGGCCACTGAATCTTTCAGAAAGACTGATGCTCTTTTTGTGCTCCCGTCTGGCCCTAAGAAGGGTCTGGCTCCAGCTAAGTCCACTATCAGCAAGTGGATCCGTCAGGTTGTGGTACAGGCCTATTCTACTAAGGGGAAGGAGCCTCCCTTCCGCCTTACTGCTCATTCTACTCGTGCTATTGGTGCCTCTTGGGCTTTTCAGCACCAAGCTTCTGTTGAACAAGTTTGCAAGGCCGCTACTTGGTCTTCTGTTCATAAGTTTTACAAGGTTGATGTTAGGGCCTCAGCTGATGCTGCTTTTGGTCGCAAAGTTCTGCAGGCGGCAGTGGTTTAAACTGCCCGCTGTTACTTTTTGGGGATCCCACCCTACCTTATGGACACTGCTATTGGATGTCCCAGGAGTAAGGAATATTCTGGAACAGGACGTGCTGTATACTTAGAATAATACAATTCTGTGATTGTGCACCTGTAGAATTGGTATTATATGTGTACAGCACGTCCTGTTCCATCCCACCCTTGTTATCATTATTCTCAGTTACCGGCTGTATGATGATTGTTCATATGTTCATTTTTGAATTCTTGTTATTATTGTTCTCCCGGCTTCTTGTTAACTGCTTGTCAATACTGGGGAATTTGTGGGAGGTCCCTGACTTATATAGGGCCGGGAGGAGCCACAAGACGTTTTCTGCAGTCTAGCGCCATCTTGTGGATGTATTACCCAGGAGTAAGGAATATTCTGGAACAGGACGTGCTATATACATATAATACCAATTCTACAGGTTAGTAATCACAGAATTGTATTTTTCCCTTGCAGTTGGAACTGGTCTGCAAAATGTGCTGTAAGCTCCTCTCTCCGTTTATTTTTTGTTTTTAAGGATTTTACCTTGGAAGCATGGGGGAATTTATCCTGTCCTCCTGGCCCTTATATTCCTCTAATCTGGATGGACTCACAATGCCTTCTCAGCTATGTTGTATGCAGATCAGGATAGTAAGAGTAAGTGCCAGGGTTATGGGGCATCACTTTTTTGTTTTTTTATAGGTGCACTCCTGGGCTGCAGTTCAAAAAGTCAGCCGCAGGTTTTGCTTGGTGAGCCTGATTGGAGGACCAGGGCAATTATTTTCTCCTTTATTGCTCTTTCCCACTTGTTGTGTTTTGCACTTTTAATTTTTAAATTTCACACGCCTTTAAGGGCATGGAGTCTTTTGTGAGGGGACAGAGCAAAGACGGCAGGAAAAGGAAGATCGCTGCCTCTTCTGCCGCCTTTGCCGGTGGAGTTGGCAGGTTGCTTCATGGGCAGTTCTTCTTTGGCTTGTGGAGCACCTCCTTCCCCACGAGCGGGGCCGATTGGCGCTTCTCTGGCCCGCCGCTGGGGTTTTGCTGGCTGGCAACGGGGCTGCTTTCCAGGCTGCTGCGAGGCCACTCTTAAGTAGACCTAAAGCTATTAGGTAGGTCATTTTTATTACGTGTTATGATGTTTATTAATATCATGATATATCAATATTAATGTTTTTTTTTGTTGTTGTTTTTGTCTCGAATATTGTGGGCAGGCAGGCAATATATTGGTGTGGTTAACCCCTTGTGACTATCCAGACCTGTTATATACTTGGTTTTAGATCCCCAGGAAGTTAGACTGTATTACATTCACCATGAAGGAGTTATCTGGGGTAATCGGAAGTGGTTCATTAGCAGACAGGTTTACCCCATGTCCAGTATGCAGGAAGGTGGCACTGGACAAGGACAGCACAGTGTGCAGGGAATGTGCAATGGTAGTATTGGTAAATATGGAAGACAGTTGTCTCCCCCTGCAAGGGTTCCAGGGATATCTTGGGCTCAGAAGCCCCCAAAAAGAAGGGGGATTGGTTTAAGCCAGAAAAACAGGGGCAGTTTTTTTCTGGCGCATGCACATTATTCTAATCTGATTCAAAAGGAATGACAGAAGCTGTATACTCCTGTGATGGATGCTTCAGTTTAAGGTCTTTCTAAGACTTTGGTTATGCTATCCTCTGATAGTGCTTCTCCAAGGGATCCAGCGGATAAGCGCATAGATCTGGTGGCACGTCATGCTTTTCCTGTTATGGGGTTGACCTTGTGGGGCTGGCCTGTGCCACATCGATAGCATTTTTGGGGAGCAGGAAGTTGTTAAAACAACTGGACTCTGTTAGACTCGTTTGGGTCATTCACGGAAGTCATGCTCCCAGTTGATCAAAACCAGTTTGGATATCAACAGGTATGTTATCTCGGCTATGGATTATTTGATCAGCTTAAGTGCCAGAGGCCTAGGTCTGGTGGTAGCTCAAAGGCTTGCTTTATGACTAAAGCATTGGTCAGCTGACATAGCCTCTAAGAAGAATCTGACAGGACTCCCCTTTAAGGGGGAGCACCTGTTTGGGGAGTGCTTGGATGACATGGTAAAGGAAGCTACTGGTAATAAGTCTACTAATCTTCCACAGAAGCCAAAGTCTAATATTTTTTTCCAAGGGCCTCTAATCCTCAGCCTTTTCGTTGTGGTAGAGGTTTCACCTCCTCGGGATACCAAAAAGAATTTTGGAATAAATCAAAGTCTCAGAATAAGGCAAGAGGTTTCTGGTGGAAAAAAGGAATGCCCTCTCAGGCATGAAGGGATGGCTTCTGCATTTTGCTCACATTTGGAGGCTCCATATAACAAATCTTTGGATACAGGAGGTCGTATCCTCAGGTTACAAGATTGACCTAGGGGCCAGACCTCCTCTTTTGGTCAGGGGTATCCCGAAATCAGCAGAAATCAGAACCAATGAGATCCATCAAAGTTCACCTTTTAGACATTGGAATGGTCTGTCCTGTTCCTTTCCTAGAGAGAGGCCAGGGGTTTTACTCCAATTTGTTCATAATTCCCAAGAAGGAAGGAACACCCAATATTAGATCTCAAGGGCTTCAACAAGTTTGTCCTTCTGAAGAAATTTTGCATGGAATCGCTAAGATCCACAGTGATGTCACTCCAGCTGAGTGAATTTATGATCACAGTGGATATAAAGGATGCGTACCTCTGGCAAAGAAGTATTTCTTTTCTGGAAATGTCATTAGACATGTCTCAGGCAAAAGTTCAGCCCAGGGTACAGGAGCTCTTGTCTTGCCCTCACCTGACTATTCGTCAAGGAATGCGTCTGTTGGGCCCTACAAATTGAATTGCTCTTGATCTGGGATCAAGACCCACAGACTTTGGATCACCCCTTTTGCATGACACATTCAACGAGGCAGTTCCTAACCTGGTGGCTGAGTTCTCAGCCTCTTCAAATCGGAAAATCCTTCCTTCCAGTACAGTGGAGGATCAGCAGTTTGGAGGCCAGTCTGACAGGTTGGGGAGGTGTCATGGGGTCACAAACGATCCAGGGACAGTGGAGTCCGGAGAAGAGCCGACTCCTGATAAATATCTTGGAACTGAGAGCGTTTCTGTTGTGTCTTACACCTTGGACCTCATCACTTCAGGATTCAGACAATCAGACGGCAGTGGCATATATCAACCACCATGGGGGCACCAGAAGCCAGAAAGCTCTCAAGGAAATGAGCCGGATCTTACTTTGAGCCAAGAAACATGTTCCATGCATCTCGCCAATCCACATTCCAGGAGTGGATAATGTTCAGGCTGATCATCTCAGCAGAGCGGTCCCGCATCAAGGGCAATGGCCTCTCAGCCAAAGGGTCTTTCAATCCCTTTGCAGGCACTGGGGGTTCCCAGACGTAGATCTCTTTGCGTCACATACAGAAGGTTCCAAAGTTTGTGTCCCGGTCCAGGGTTCCTCTAGCAATTGCAACAGATGCTCTTCAGTGGTCAGCATTCAAGCTTATTTATGCGTTCCCCCGATTCTACTTTTGGGTTGAGTACTAAAAAAGATAGCTTGCAAGGGAGTCCCAACAATTCTGGTGGCTCCTCGGTGGCATTTGCCACCTTGGGGCTGATGCAGAACCAAGTGAAAATGTATACCCGGTAGACAGAAAAAATGTAAATGCCAGTTTTCTCTCCTAAAAAAGAAATGTGTTTTCTCACCAGGCTCTGAATTGACCCCAAAGTTTTGGAAATCTTTCTGGTTACTGTAGTCCCATCCTATTTATTAATTTAGTTGCCTGCCTTGTAACATGCTAATGCTCTGTCTTTTATTTATTTCATTTTTATATGTTTTTCATATTGTCATACATATCAATATGTGTTGAAAAGAATTGTGCCCAGTTTTGCCTTAGTATCCAATCTTAGTATTTACCAGTAATAACCAACCTCTCTCTAATAAAGAACATAATGATAACCTATAGTTATATAGGTTGAACCCAGCATTACATTGCGCTGTTCTGAATGACCCATTATACTGCCTGTCTTGATACCCTGTCTATGTGATGCAGGAAATCTCAGCAGTGCTTGTATTATCTGTTACCTTATAACAGTAATTAATGGGCAGCTGGACGAATTCTTTGCATTTTTCTGCCCCTAGCAGTTGCTATACCTACATATATGCTTATTTGACAATATGATGCAATTCCCTGTGCAGGATATAGATGTTACAGGTCAATTGGCAGTCCTGTTAAATACAACCTTATAGGATCTCAGGTACTATTTCCACTGGTTGGGAACCCCTGTCTAGGTAATTTCCTATTGTAGTGCCAGTAGTTCATTCATCTGGTTTAATCTGCACTGGACTAAGTGTGATTGGCTTTGTGCACTTGACTTGTGCACTTGGGGTGAAGTCTCACAGCTCTTTTGTCTTCTGGGAGTCCTTGATTAGTTACAGCCTGGAACTTCATCACCAACATATAGAGTATTCTATGTACTGCAGACAGGCATTTGTGGGATCACATATTAATGCGACAGGTTATCTGTTTTCCTTGTATGCACCTTTAGAATCAGTACCATTTAATGGACATTGTAATCAGGATGACCATTATTCTGCCTAGAGGAGGACAAAACTTGGCTCACTACGGTGGCCTCCTAGTCTCAAACGTTTATTTCCACTCAGTCAATGTGGCAGTGGTAGCCTACGTCAGCAATGAAGGGGGGACAAGTTCATCCTGATGCTTGATTGTGGGCAGAAAGGAATCTCATGTCTCTCAAGGTTTTGCTGAATCGATTTTCTTTAGTCACTCTCATCTTCAGGAATCGTAATGGTCCCTCTTTAGGGTAGTGTTCAATCAGTGTTCTTTCAGGGAATTTTGGTTGGACAAACATTTGCTGCCTGAGCACCTGCAGTATTGGGTTGAGTGGTGGGAAGCCAGTGAGTGCTAAAATACTACCTTTGGTGAAACATTGTGTTCCTCAGAGTTTTTGGATCTCCCTTCCCAGGGTCCAGTTTTATGCCAAGAAGTAAAAGCCAATTATTTCGGAACCGGAGGTCTCCATGCTGATGAAGCAGGGGCTCGCACCCAGAGTTAAGGATTCCTTTCAGTGGTAAGTACAGAGGCAACAGAACTCTGAGAGCCATATATTTGGATGAGAGATAAAGCCGCAAGATGCATTATCTCTCCCCTGTATATGGACTTGAGCATCAGTACTTTAAGAGTACATATAGCTGGGGTCCTGACTCAAGTGCTTACAGCTTTTGCAACAGCTCTGCTCGAGCTCGGGAAGGCCCGTATATCAAGTCCCCCGATTGGAAGGTTCTATTTCTAGTTACAGCTTCCTTAGCTTGCAGGATTACCAACATTCAAGCCCTCTCTTGCCGTCATCCGTTTTATGGTTTTCTTCGGATTGTGAGGTGTTGTGTGTAGATCCCTGCGACTTGCCAAATATCTCTTCTAAATTCTATAGAACACAGGAGATAATTTTTCTATCTGTTAGTTCTCAAGATTTGCCATCTTCAGATACATTTTCTAGATTGTTTGATGTCCAATTATGTCTTAAGACATTTGCTAATAATTATCGGTTAGACTTATATATAAGTTATTATTATATACAAGATCAGTCGTTTGGCACAAAAGTGTTACAACTAGCCCTTCCCCCCCCCCTATAGAGGTAAGCTCTTGTTTATCCTCACAGTAGCATGCTGCCCTAAGGATGTTCTGAGATAATTTAAGTTAGTTACCTGCTAACTTCTTTTCTAAACATCCAAAAGGGCAGCATACATGCTTCCCGCCGTAGGGCTGCTTGTAAAGAACCGGAGGATTTTTTCCCCCTTTTTTTTGTCCATAACACATTTACAAGTTTGTGCTATTAATGCCTTGCAGTTGGTCTCTTTCTGTTATTTTTAGATCTTGTTAATAACTGAAGGCTGGACGGGGAGTCAAACTATTATGATGCGTTGCTGGTGGTCATGTGTTCCTACTTGTGGGCAGGGCTCATATCTCTCCATGGTATGCTGCCCTTTTGGATGTTTAGAAAAGAAGTTACCAGATAACTAACTTTAATTTTTTCAGTTTTTTTTTTGTTACTCATTACTGGGACATATTAATTGCTCAGCAAGCATGTGCCAGTAATCATAACAGATACTTTTCTTTAAGCACACATGTAGTGTGCCGGGAGATCATTTAAATGCTTGTGGAATATATTGTTTTTCTTGTTGGATACATTTCCCACCCATGGTGTGGATTTAATAATGGAGGTAGTGGGGAGAACCTCCTGGTGATATCAAAGGTCTCTAAGATGGAAGCCAAGATGATGACAGGGACCAAAGAACAGTCAGTGGTTTTGTGGACCCAGCTGTAACAGTGAGAACCAGAGGACTCTGCAGTGACATTACTCTTTTCCATGTTGACCCTACTCTCTCCTTTTCTCTAATCTTTCTTATTACCTTATTACCATGTAGTGACATTAGATAACATTGAGGGGGCAGTGGAGGAGCCAGCGGGGATGATCAGTGGTGTGAAAGATTTGAAGGGGATCAAAAAAATCTTTCTGGCCACCCTACAGTCTAAAACATTTGAAACCCTGTAGTTTGTCTGTAATCTTACCTTTTATTTGATTTTATTTCAAATGCAGCTATATTCAGATTTAGCAGGTGGAGAGCAAGGCTTAGATTTAGTTACATGCACATCTGTCCTGAACATGCCTTGCAGAATTGTGTCAAAGTGAAGATTATAGGCAGCTTTCAAGGTTACACACAGTGGGGTATCCCAAAGTACCCACTCACTTCAGTGATTTTTGGTCCTCTTTAACAGTAAGCTCGGCAGGGCAGGAGATGGCATGAACCAGAGTAAGATCAGCAATGTGGAGGATCCAGGGGCAGGGGCAGCTGTGGAGGAGGTGGCAATGATCTTAAAAGATTCAGGGGGGTCACATAAGATAACTTCGTTAGACCTCGCCTGAGAGCTTTCCAACAACCAATCTCATGTAGTATCTTGTAGGCCGATACAGCCCTTTCTTCTTTAGATTGTCTAGTTGGTTAACTGCTATATTTGCCTATAGTCATAAAAAAAGTCTTGTCAAAATGATGTTGGACCATCTTTATCTTCAATTATAGCACACATTCACTGTGGAATTCGTTCCACAATGTTGGTTTATTTCCGATCCAGAGTTACATTTATTATTCTCCACTCCTTCCCTTCCGATCCCTGCCATGTGCCCAAAACGTATTTTCCAGCAACATATGGGTTATTGCCATGATTGGAGGAAATTGTGTTACAAATTGAGGGGTCTATTTTCTCTTGGTAGTCTTAACATTTGGGCGGAAATGTAAAGCATTGTACACATATATTCAGTTATATTTTGTCCCACACATTCACCACCAGTCATGTTTTAGAGGTTTAAAAATGTGTAGGTTACAAAATACAGTAAATACAGTAATTCTGTAAATGTCAGTGTTGGGCACTTGTGATAAGTGATAAGGTTAACTACTTACAGTTTTTCTTTTTGCAGCCACTAACCTAGATTCAGCAAAATTAAAAAATTCACCTTGGACCAAATCTAGAATTAAAAATTCACGCACACACTCAATAAAAAAACATCTACATTAACGGTCATTATCACCTAAATTCTCTGTCTATGTTGCATGTCTGCAAAGTCCAGCAATAAGTCCATGGCTCTCTCTTAGTCAGCTCTGGCGTCCTCTTCTGCCAATAGCGGTGGTCTTTCTGGCTGCCTCCCAACACCTGAAGATAGGGGGCAGAGTGCCCCAAGCTTGTCGTTGTGACACACTTTGCATAGTGGTTTAACACTAGGAGGCCACACCTATCGGGTATATATTCTTCCCCCCCTCAGTGGGATGCCATGGTGTAAGGACAATGACCTCTAACCAACTTAACTTCAGATGTGGTAGTAAGACAGCTATTGCTATGGATCATGAATCACCAAACTGTATCATTCCATAGTGTTTGCCACAGGTGTACATATTTCCTGCCCTGCTTTAATGTACTGAGATAAAACTTAAAGATTGGCCAGATGTGCAAGCTAGCTGCCAAATTATTCAGAGGCATAATATACTCAAGTATACCCCAGTCCGAATGTTCATCATTTCTGTGCAATACTTACATTAGGGGATGGGCATTTTGCATAAAATTCAGTAGGTAGCAAATTGAAATGATGAGTGCTTCTTTTTGAGGGTGATCTTAGCCACTCTATAGGTACAAAAATGTGAGACAGGAATCGGGCTCTGCTTATAGTTGACTGCATGCCAGTGAGGCAGTCAGACAGCCAGAACAAGCTGCACAATACTACATATGTTGGCAAAGTTTTTTTAAGTTTAAAAAGCTGTGTTTTATAATCGGTTCTAGCATGACATGTACTTGTAACTGGCAGCTTTGTTTGCTACTATTTTGTAAAACTAGAAAACATTGACAAAGTTCATGGGCTTCAGAATGTAGTATGCATAGTGTGTGTACTTTGCTTTCACATTTGTGTTTTTAGACCAGGTTTAAAGTGCTCTTGTATGAAACAAGGCCACATTATATTTCACGTTCAGATGCATCTAACACTTTGGCAGCTGCATTGTAGTTTGAAACTTTGTAGCCATGGTGACAAACCTTTTCAAACAACAGTGTACAGATGCATGAAATGACTCTGCTAAGCAAATCCTTGCCAAGTGTAGCCTTGTACAAAGTCTAACCTCATATTAACAAAGGGCATGGTGACCCTGACATCTGCATTGAATTCATTAAACTCCCTGCTACATTATGAAAGAAAAAGAAAAGATAACTGTTTGAATTACTTTTTGATTCAAACACATAATGTTAAGGGAAAATACAAATATACATATTCTATATCTTTAATGAGCTCCCTAATCGATCATCATGAATTTGAGTAAACCTAAGCACATTGTCTATTTATTGTGTGGTTGTTTGACGTGTGTAATGAACTTTGCTTTTCACAGCCAGTTGTTACACTTCATCATTGTACATTCTTGTAATAGGTGCTAGACAGCTCAGTAAATCTATACTTGACATTTATTTTTCCCTATAGTATTTCAGCATTACTGCAAAATGTGTTATCTTTTATTGTGCGCTTGTGTTTACAGAATATTACTGTCATCAGGATAGAGAATATTAATTTTTATAAGCTAATAATTTTAAGTAATATTACTTACGGTATCTAATTTTCTTAAATATGTCCGGATGTACATAAACACAAAATCAGATACTCATGGGCTAAGTCCCCAGCCCAAAGCATGACTGCAAACATAGCAAAACAAAACTCCTTCCAGCTCCTACATATATCATTCTGTACCTGATCACTCCCCAGTAATCCCTTGCACTGTGAGCAAGGAGACTGTAAAACATTTTTTGTGATGTTCTTTCTTTCCACTTTCATTTCATCTTCATTTTTTAGCAATGATCTCAGGAAGTGGGCGATTTAACCTCACAGGTCCTCTGACCCTCACAGGACATCTTGCCTGGATGGCACCCACTCCTGAAGTCAGTCACCAATCTGACAAGCAAGAAGGAAGTCTACATCACTGGACAGGGCATGGGTCTGCAAGTCCTTGCAGTAGACGTGCCATTCAGAATGGCATATGAATTTATACATCATTTTTGTAAGGATGTTACAGAAGCCGATAGCAGACAGTGGTTTATTGTTCAAACATCTGTTTCATGGATTTCATGACTAGTGGGTGTCCTTTGAACCATTGTCAGAAATGCCATATTTTTGTTAAAAATACTTTAGGAATAAAAAAATATTGATTGTGTTATGCTGTTCTCTTTTTCATATTAAAGGAGATATATTATGATGACACCACCTCATCTCAACGACTAGTGAATTATTTGGATATTATATTAGCCTTGAAATATAGGTATAAAAATGAAATGAAAGCAGTAGGGCCATTCCCGGGAATTGGACAAGTTATTTGCTGAATCAATGTACTAAACAAGGGCTTGGCGACCACTTCATCCACTGCAACTCCTGTTTATGAACTACTTCTCTAAGGACTAGATATAATAATTAAGAGTGACAGTGCCACTCCACTGTGTAAGATAATGTTGGGCTTTTTGACAATTAAAGGATAAGTCCACTTTCGATGGAATTGAATATTTATTCCCAGTATGTCACACACCCCGCTTCTGAATATTCATGACACTTGGGTAACTGTCCTGTAGAGGGCGATCTTGCAGAGATGACATGAAAAAAAGGAGCCCCTCATGGCCCATAAATACCTGGGACCTCCCACCATTCCCCAGTCTTTCGTCTCTGCAGTCGGCGAGCAAGTCAGAAGATGGTTGTCTCCTCCTTCCAGGTAGCCGCGGTAACCCCCCGTTCTTTTGTTTCTATTGCTGCCTGAACCTTTTTTAATTGAAACTATAGCAGTATGCCTCCCAGCCTAGGCTGAAGGTCCAGGCAATGGTAGGTTGCACCTTATGGTGTATATGGGAGCTTGCTCCCCCGTGAGACCCCATACAACGGGGTAGGCGGTGTCCGGGTTGGTGATCCCGGCTTGGGATGCTCCGTCCCTCTTACCCTTTCACCTATTGGTGTGGGTTCTCCCCCCTACCGTGTCCCTCTGTGCCCCTTGGGGGGGGGAGGCCTTTTCTCCTGTGGGTTGTTTTACTTTATTTGGGGGAAAGGGTGTGTGGATTGTGTGTGTGTGTGTGTGTGTTTGTATGTGTTTTGGCTGGGCCGGTTTCACTTTTCAACAGGTGCTCGTTGTGGCCCGTCCACCGCCACCCCCCCCCCCCCCATAAATACCTGGGACCTCCCACCATTCCCCAGTCTTTCGTCTCTGCAGTCGGCAAACAAGTCAGAAGATGGTTGTCTCCTCCTTGAAGGTAGCCGGGGTAACCCCCCGTTCTTTTGTTTCTATTGCTGCCTGAACCTTTTTTAATTTAAACTATAGCAGTATGCCTCCCAGCCTAGGCTGAAGGTCCAGGCAATGGTAGGCTGCACCTTATGGTGTATATGGGAGCTTGCTCCCCCGTGAGACCCCATACAAAGGGGTAGGCGGTGTCCGGCTTGGTGATTCCGGCTTGGGATGCCCGTCCCTCTTACCCTTTCACCTATTGGTGTGGGTTCTCCCCCCTACCGTGTCACTCTGTGCCCCTTGGGGGGGGGGGGAGGCCTTTTCTCCTGTGGGTTGTTTTACTTTATTTGGGGGAAAAGGTGTGTGGATTGTGTGTGTGTGTTTTTATGTGTTTTGGCTAGGCCAGTTTCACTTTTCAACAGGTGCTCGTTGTGGCCCGTGCACCGCCACCCCACCCCCACCCCTCGAGGCCGGCTTCTCTCAAGCACTCTTTCCGGCCTCGCTGCCTGCTTTGCTGGTCTCCCTCTGATTCCCTTGCTGCTGTGAGGGTTGACGGTCGCTGCTTTGCTGCGGTTGGTGGATTTTATTTATTTCACCATTTTTAACTGTCTTATATGGTGGGCGATGTGCATGTTGACACTTATGTCTGTTCTCATGTCTTCTAGGTGGGATCCCTTCTTTTGAAGTTTAAAGAGGGAGTTCTCCCAGTCCTAGGGTCCCTTAGAGTTTAAATTAGGGTTCCCAATAAAAAAAAAAAAAATCCTCCCACCTGGGACCTGAAGGGTCATCCCGGGTAGCTTAATAGCGTAAATCCGTCTGGTCATTGCAACTACATTAAAATCACCATATGGAGGCTTCTCAGGATACCGGGTTTGGGCTCCCCTCGGGGCAACCCCGGCAGTGTGTGGGTTGTGGGGCATCCCTTGCGGGGGATAATGTACTTGTTTGCAGGTCCGGGGTCCCGGCCTCATCTCTTTCCCCACCCTGCCTTATCCATACCCCTAGTGATGTTGTCACAGGTGGGGAGTCGCAATCTGATGTATGTGCCAGACTGGCTAATATTGAGAAATTTATTTCTGGCTCTGTTGCCAGAAAGGCCTTGGCTAAGCGAAAGCATTTGTCTCCAGCCGCGCCGGCCTTTGAGTTTGATGATTATGATTTCCTTGACTGGTCTGATTATTCCCCGCTAGAAGAGGGGGAATTATTTGAGGATTCTGAGGGTTCTGACAATCAGCAGTTTGTTGGTGCTGATACTGAGCAAGGGCAGGGGGATGCTGTGGATACCCTGAAGGTCTTGGCTCACCTTTTTGAGGTTCTGGCAATTTCGCCTCCTGAGGAGGCCGCTCCTCAAAAAGGGGAATTCTTTGGGACTTCCAAGCTGCGCCTGGAGTTCCCAAATCAAAAGCATTTTGATGGCATTATTCTTAAGGAATGGGAGAAGCCTACTCGGCTTCCAGGTATTCCTCAAGGTTGGGATAAAAAGTATCCCTTTCCGGTGGACGTGGTAAAACGATGGTCGTCCCCTCCTGAGGTGGATGCCCCGGTGCTCGGGTTATCCAATACTTCTATTTTGCATTCTCCTGACTCCACCACTCTCAAAGATGGTGAGGATAAACGCATTGATCAGATGGCTTGCCACGCGTTTGCTAGTGTCGGTTCAGCCTTGCGGCCTGTTTGTGCTTCGGCGCTTTTGGCAGTGGCTACCAGGTCTGTGGTTCGAGACCTGTTGAGTACCTCCAGGCTTGACCCGGCTAGTGATGAGTTTGCCGCCCTTAAGCGGTGTGAATTGTTCATGTCCTTTGTGCTTGCCGCCTTGGATGACACCGTGGTCATGTGTGGTAGAACCTCGGCCTTGCTTGTAGCTATTCGGCGGTCGGTATGGTTGCGCCAGTGAGCGGCTGATTTTGTGGCCAAAAAGTCGCTTACAGAACTTCCCTTTGGATTGCGGCTCTTTGGAGAAAGATTAGATTCTGTCACGAAAGGAGGGAAGTTACCTCAGCGTCAGAGGCAACGTCGTCCCTTTCGGGGGGGCGGCCTCCTTTAACCCTTCCTTTCGTGGTGCCAGAACTGGCAGAGTTTTGGCCTTCTCTACCTTCAGAGGTGATTCCTGGAGTAGATGCAGAGGTCGTGCCCGTCCAGGTCACAATTCGAGTTCCAAACCCAAGCCCGCTGCTAAGCCAGCTCAGCAATGAGGGGGCGCCCTCACCCTTGCAGGTGGGGGGATGGCTGCGGCACTTCTTCCAGGTCTGGGACCAGGAGGTCTCAGACAAATGGATTCTGGAAGTGGTGTCTTCCGGTTACAAGCTGGAATTCGAGATCCGGCCTCCTCCCAGATTCTTCAGGTCTCGAGTGCCTTCGGATCCATTGGCCCCACAGGGGCTCTGGGTGGCAGTTATCTGCTGGACATGGCTGTCATTTGCCCAGTGCCTTTCGCAGAAAGGGGCTTGGGATTCTATTCCAATCTATTCACGGTACCCAAGAAGGACGGCTCCGTTTGACCCATTTTGGATCTGAAGCTCCTCAATCGGTTTATCTGCTTCAAGAAGTTTCGCATGGAAACCTTGCGGTCAGCCGTCGATTCTCTTCGTCAGGGGGACTTCATGACGTCCATAGACATCAGGGATGCTTATCTGCATGTACCTATCTTCCTGGCACACCAGAGATTCCTCAGGTTCGTGGTGGAAGATCAGCATTTTCAGTTTGTGGCCCTTCCATTCGGGCTTACCTTGGCTCCGAGGGTGTTCGCCAAGGTATTGGCTGGGGTGATGGCCCTCCTCAGAGTCCAGGGCATTTGCATTGTACCATACCTGGACGACCTTCTCATTTTGGCTTCCTCTCTCAGCCAAGCGGAGCTAGACACCAGAGTGGTGGTATCCACGCTGGAGAGGTTCGGTTGGATGATCAACTATTCCAAATCCTCCCTCTCCCTGTCCAGGGAGGTTTCGTTTCTGGGCATGACTCTGGATGCCTTTCAGGCCAGGGTTTTCCTTCCTCAGCCCAAGATTCTTCTGATCCAAGATTTGGTTCGGCTTCTGCTTTCCAATCCTTGCCCGTCTATCCGGCTAGGGATGAGATTGGTAGGTCTGATGGTGGCTTCCTTCGATGCAGTCCCATTTGGCCAGTTTCACATGAGGACGCTTCAGCTCCATCTTCTAGATCAGTCTCGTCTGTTGTCTCCCCGGGCTCAGCAGTTCCTTCAGTGGTGGCTAGTGTCAAGCAATCTGTTGAAGGGCAGATCCTTTCTGACCCCTTGTTGGGAAACGGTCACCACGGACGCCAGCCTGTCGGGCTGGGGGGGGGGGCTTCTGGAGGGAACATCAGTTCCAGGGGTTATGGGGGCCTCGGGAGGCTCATACCCCTATCAACGTTTTGGAGCTACGGACCATTTGGTTGGTTCTGTCTCGCTTGACTCTTCTATTGCAGGCATTGCCAGTTCAAGTCCAATCGGACGGCGGTCGCTTAAATCAATCACCAAGGAGGGACTCGCAGCAGGAGTGCCCTCAGGGAGGTATCTCTGATCCTTGTTTGGGCAGAGAGCAATGTCCCATGCATCTCAGCCATTTACATCCCGGGAGTGGAGAACACGAAGGCGGATTCCCTGAGCAGGAGAGCCTCTCGCCGAGGAGAATGGTCTCTCAGTTCCAAGGTATTCCAGTCCCTTTGTCACAAGTGGGGGACTCCGGAGGTGGATCTTTTTGCCTCTCGTCACAATCACAAGTTTCCTGCCTTTGTGTCTCTGTCTCAGGATCCTCTGGCCCTGGCAGTGGATGCCATGTCCCTGGCTTGGAGGGAACTGGGGTTTCTGTACCTGTTCCCCCCCCCTTTCTCCATGGTGGGCAAAGTGGTGCGCAAGCTGACTCTAGAAGGGGCACCAGCAATTCTGGTGGCTCCAAGGTGGCCAAGATGAGTGTGGTTCGCAGACGTCGTGCGGCTGGCAGTAGATCCGTTTTATCTGCCTCTTCTTCCGGATCTTATCACCCAGGGTCAGCTACGCTACCCCAATTTACCAACGCTGGCTTTGACGGCGTGGCTGCTGAAACCCCCATCTTAAAGGAGGAAGGTCTTCCTGATGCGGTGGTTCAGACTCTTGTTAGGGCTAGGAAGAGATCTTCCTAACGTCTACTATATGACTTGGATTTTATATTAACTGGTGCAAGGTTAGGGCCTTGCCTTGTAGGGTGTTTTCTATTCCCAGAATTCTGGAGTTTCTTCAACATGGTCTGGACTCGGGGTTCCAGCTTAGTACTTTGAAGGGGCAGGTTTCTGCCCTGGCGGTTTTCTTTCAAAGGTCTTTTGCCCTTCATCCCCTGGTTAAGACATTTTTCCAGGGGATTACTCATGTGCGGCCTCCTAGAAAGCCCTTGCTGCCGGTTTGGGATTTAAACTTGGTTCTGTCGGCTCTCCAGGGGCCCCCTTTTGAGCTGGTGCATGATATTGCTCTTTCTTGCTCACTCAGAAAGTTGCCTTTTTGGTGGCTATTACCTCTGTTCGGCGTGTCTCTGAGTTGGCGGCCTTGTCTATTCAGGCTCCTTACTTTGAGAGGCACCTGGACAAGGTAGTTTTCCGCTTTCAGCCGGATTTCCTTCCTAAGGTGGTTTCGGCCTTCCACCTCAATCAGGATGTAGTTCTCCCTTCCTTGTGTCCTAAGCCTAGTAATGACAAGGAGAGGACCTTACATTCTTTGGATGTGGTTCGATGTGTGAAATATTATTTGGTGGCTACTTCTCCTTTTCGTAAGACGGACGCCTTTTTCGTGGTGCCCTCCGGGCCCAGGAAAGGTCTGGCGCCCGCTAAGTCTTCCATTAGTAAATGGATTTGACAGGCCATTGTTGGGGCCTATTCTGCCAAGGGGAAGGTTTCCCCTTTTTGTGTTACTGCTCATTCTACTCATGCTGTTGGAGCATCTTGGGCTTTTCAGCATCAGGCTTCTGTTGAACAAGTTTGTAAGGCTGCTACTTGGTCTTCTGTTCATACTTTTTCCAAGTTTTATAAGGTTGATGTGTGGGCCTCAGCGGATGCAGTTTTTGGCCGCAAAGTTCTGCAAGCTGCAGTAGTTTAAGTTTGCATTATTGCCTTTTTGGGATCCCCACCCGTTATGGGCACTGCTATTGGATGTCCCAAGTGTCATGAATATTCAGAAGCGGGGTGTGTGACATACTGGGAATAATACCATTTTGTGATTACTCACCTGTAAAATGGTTATTACAAGTATGTCACACACCCCGCTTCATCCCGCCCTTTTTTGGTTTTCTGGGATCCTTTATATGGTGAACCTTTTTCTTTTCTGTTTACATTTGGCTCCTCCTGGTCCCTTTACTGCTGTCATATACTGGGGAATGGTGGGAGGTCCCAGGTATTTATGGGCCAGGAGGGGCTCCTTTTTTTCATGTCATCTCTGCAAGGTCGCCCTCTACAGGACAGTTCCCCAAGTGTCATGAATATTCGGAAGCGGGGTGTGTGACATACTTGTAATAACCATTTTACAGGTGAGTAATCACAAAATGGTATTTTTTGTGGCAAAAGAATATGCTCAAGATGCTCTGATCTCATGTAGTATTTTTTTTTAATTTGTTAGAAAATGCATGTTTTATAGAAGCAGTTTTCACTACCTTCAATCTGTCGGTATTGGTAACATATGTCAAGATGAGAGAAGTGAAACCTGTACACACAGAACTGCTGCTATGGCCACTGATGAGATGAGAGAGCTCACTTAACATTACACCTGCCCAGCATCAGTATTATGTGCAAATATCTGCAATCTGTTGCTATTGGCAACGTACACAAAGTCTGTATACCAAGAAGAGAGGAGAGTCCTGTACACACAGAACACTGCTACTATGGCCACTTCTGAGGTGAGGGAGCTCACTTAAACTTACACTTGACTAGCAGCAGAATTCTGTGCAATTGTCTACGATCTGTTGTTTCTTGGCAATGTACACCAAGTCTGCACTTTGTGTACATTGCCAATACCAGCAGATTGTGAAAACTGCTTCCATAAAATACACATTTGCTAACATTAGAAAATCTTAAAAAATACTAGATCAGCTCAGCACCTTCAAGACATTGTTTTGCCACACAGAAAAATACACTTTCAAAAATTTTAAGCATCAGTTGATTAACCCTTCTAGTGCCAGCTACGTGACTCTCACGTAGCTGCCTCTCCAACCGTTAAGTGCCAGCTACGTGAGAGTCACTTTAGAGCCCCATAAAATAAAAATAAAATATATACAGACTTACCTGACCCCTCATTTGAAAGTGCCAGCGATTCTGTACAAGAATCAAGTAGTAGATTTTCGCCCCCGGGCTTCTGATCTTCAGGAGGGGGCCCGGAATAGGCCCCCCCCCCCCGCCGGCACCGACATCTGAAAAAAAAAAGTAAATGTCATTTACTCACCTCACAGCGCGATGGCTCTCCCCGGGTCTTCTCTTCACCAGGGGGGGCTCCGACCCCCCCGGGCCCAGAAACAGGCCCTCACCATCCTTTTCGGCCGCCGCTGGCCCCGCACCTAACCCCGCTCCTAGCCCCGCCCACTAGATTACATCATCCCGCTCCTCGGGTTACCGGCACCCGGGCTCCGTTCTGTCAGTTGTCGGTAGTGATCGGAGCAGGGAGGGTGGCAGGCAGTGAGGCTCTGATCTCCCTGCCTCCCTCCCTGCTCCGATCACTACCGACAACTGTCATCTGCAGCGGCGTGGGACACTGGATGGGAGGTAAGTATAAGTGAGAAAAGAATAATAAAGAATTTTGTGTCTGTGTCTTTATTTTTACTTAACCCTTTGTGAACTGGTAAGGGGTCCAAGAGACCCCTTATACCAGTTCACAAGGCTCTGGGTATGGCAGGTCACCTGCGGCAAGCGGGTGACTTGCTATAACCCCCAGCCCCCATTACCTGCCTCCCCAACGGCCGGGGGGGGGCAGAAGGGCCCGGGCTACGTGGCTATGTGGGCTAGTAGCCTCCAACGCTGGCCCCTGCGCCCTGTTCTACAAGCGCCCATAGCTGGTCCGGGTCGGTAATGCTGGGTAAGGGGGACCCTACGTCATTTTTTGGGGGATTTTAAGGGTTTTTAACCCTTAAAATTCCCCCCAAAAAATGAGGTCCCCCCCCCCCCCCTGGAAGGGGGGACCCTACGTCATTTTTTTTTAAGTTAACCCCTTACAACTATGCAATCATATTGCATAGTTGTATTCTATCTGAAATCTCCTAAACTGCTGTTTCAGTTTGGGGGAGTTTCCTGGGCAGGAAATGGTGTCTACCAATACATATGTGGTACCGTTGTAACCGGGAGAAATAGGGCTTTCCCACGCAATAATATTTTATTAACAAACTTACATTTTTTATTAGAAAAAAACACTACAAATTGTAAAAAATAGTTTTTTTTTATTTTTTTGCACATATTTCACCCAAAAGTATTGAGAATACACTAAAAAAAGGCCAAACAAGACATTTCATGTTGAAGCCCAGACTCTGCTGAAAAAAACAATATACCCTTCCTGGAAAATCCCTGGAAATCCCTTCAAAAATCCAGGTTGAACACGTGTAGCGCAAAAACGTGAAAAGTAGTCCGGCAACAGAGTGTGACAAAAAATCTCGGTAGGCTGGCACTCAAAGGGTTAAGTCAGCAGTGCAGCCACTAGTTGAATATTTGATCATCTGTTCTTGCAGTTGCTAATTTTACTTCAGCCTGCTTTGTACTACAGTGTAAGTTGTTAGGTCTTGTATTTGGTCTTTGCTCAAAGGGTTGTTTATTTTTCATGTTAATTTGTCCCCACAATGAAGTCAGAGGGAAATTAATATTTTAATTGAGCACTATAAAATCAATTTCTCTCCATCTTTGATTTGAGGACACATCATCCTCCCAATGTGAGGTTGTTCAGTTTTATCTGTGCCCTCTTTTGAATGGAGTGTATATTAAGTTGGTTTTATTAGTTTTTGTTCCTCTCTTCTGGCCAGTAGAAAGCTGTCTGACTATTTTATTTCTTTTTTAATTCCTAATGCACCAGATTTTCCCCAACGAAAATAATATCATTGGTGGAAACTCACATTATGAGCCTCCTGCTGCCAGTTAGCAGAGACACATAACACAGCCAGTACCAGAGACAACTGCATTGAAACCAGAAGGCTGCAACCCACAAGACAGAAGATTGAGAGACATTTTACACTGAATAGATAAAATCCTCTGGTGAAGTACCAAGACAATAGCCCTTGTTGGAATTATCTTCCCATTCATGGCTATTGGGGCATGTTCCTCCAAGAATTGTCATCTCTGGTGATTGCCCTTTTGTCTGTTTACAGGGGTGTGCCATAGCCTTTGTTAATGTTTGATATGGCCTTTTTTTTCACAGAGCTTGGATGAGTTTTTTTTTCAGGGTAAAGAGTTATGCCACTATTTATCGGATATTGACCCTTGCTGAAAAAAAATTTATATACTGGAATTGAGATTTAAGGATTTTACATTAAATTAGTAAATTGTGCTAAATTATACTAGGACCATGTGCTTGGAGGAAAGAAGAGCCTAAATATAGTAAAAAATTAGTCCTTAAATATACCTGGTATGATTAGGGCTCTCAAGCACAAACACAGGGGGAAGATGCAGCCTTAATAAACAAACTTCTGAATTCCTGTGCCTGTCTTGCAGTTTTGCATGAAATAATTTTTGAGGAACAGTTTGAACACTTTGGTCAATCACTGTGGGTCACCAAATTCTACCCCCCAAACATTTGTATAGAAGAATTATAAATACAGTTACAGTGATCAATAGAAATAGACTTAATTCAGGGCCTAGCAACATGCAATATTTTCTCTGTACAAGTATACTTGGTGATGGGGAGGATATCATTTCCTTTAAATTAGATCTGCAGCCTGTACTGTACTATACTGCAGGTATCTTAGCTTGGTCAATGCTGGCATGCCAGCAAGGCAGCACGTGGCAGCTGGCAACATTTTCTGAACTTTTCTGTTTTCAGTTAATCACTAAAGTGCCTGGGGCAAGGTGGGCATAGGGTTTTTTTTTAGGCTAAGGATGCATCTAAATAGTATATTTTAAATTTTTTCCTCAACATTGAATGTTCATTTCTTATACTATATCTGTTGGGGGGGAGGGAGGGGGGGGTGGAGGAGAAGGAGTTTCTTCGGGACACCTTTTTTACCGTGTTTTACTTTAGGCGGTGGGTTGGTAAAAAGTAGTCCCTGGGGGGGAGCCACTTTGTTTTACATTGGGTTTGGGGGAAGAGTACCACTGTTTTCCTCTGGTTTCCCGCTTGAGGGTCACACTGGACTCTTAATTACCTTACTCCACACACCTTGTTATCGTATTTACAGTGGTTTAATTATTGTATACATGATACACATTTATTTACACATCTCCTCTTATGTCTTATATCTTACGAGCATTGTACAATATTCATGCAGGTATATTTCTTACAGTACATGCAGGTATATTTCTTACAGGTAATACATTTATAAATTACATTCAAAATCTCCCTGTTTTGGGTTATTTGTATGAAAAGTAGTTCTTTCTCTGGTTGTGGGTTATCCCACTTCTCAGGTATCCTAATTGGGTGTGTTCCCTTCAGGTTGTAGCAAGGGAAATGTCTCTGGTGAGTTTCAACCCTCTTTCAGATTGTAGCAAGGGTAATGTTTCTGGTGAGTTTTAACCCTCTTTTTGTTCAGTTTGTAGCAAGTTCACTCTGGTCACGTCACAAACGCGTTTCGCCTACTGGCTTCCTCAGTGTGTGGACCTTATCCTATTATTATATATAATGGTTAGTTGATCCCTCTATCCTTAACTTCTGTCATTATTAGGCTTAATGCCAACTCTGGGTACTCACGTGGTTTTGCTCGTTGGCGCTGTTTTTATGGCTTCTGGCTTCTTGGTTGGTTATCCCATTTCATTCATCTGACTATCTTGATTGTTCTATCTGTGTGTTGATCACAGAACATAATCTAGGTTATAGGGGGGTCTCACGGTATTGGGCTTTCCTTTCACCTTATTCAAATATATGTATACATTGTGGGAAGATTTACTTACAGTTGTTATGTGGCTATAGGAAATTTGATCTGTAGTCCGTCATCTCCCCCGTCTCCTTCTGGGTGTCCGGGGGGATGGTGCTCCGTGGCGTGGTTTAGTTTGATTGCGCCGTTTTGGCTGTGTTTTGTAGTCCTCTGGAGCACTGCGGGGCCGGTGCAGGGTGTGTGAGAAAGAGCTTCGTTTGTGGCTCCATCTGACTCCCTTTTAAATGGGCTTCGTAGATGGTTGTAGAAGCCCGGAGGTGCGCATGACGCGCTTCCGGTCCGCCGGCCCCGCTCGGGCTACGTCATATCCTGTCTACAGTCGTCGCCTCCGTGTGCGGCGCCATCTTTTGGGTTAGCATCCCTCGGAGGTGCGCATGATGCACTTCCGTTCCGCCTGCCTCCTTCTAGCACCGTAGTTTCCTGTTGGCGGTTGTCGCACCTGTGTGCGGCGCCATCTTTTTGGTTAGTTTCCCCTCGTTTGTACGGGAGATGTCAGTCTTGGAAATGGGTGGAGCTTTCTGTGCCTCCCTGAGTGATATGTGTTGTGGAGCGCCTCGGCAGCGTATATTGTGCACTGTGGTGTTATATACCTACTGGTGTGCCTTCCTAGCCCGGGCATCCGGTGCTCGTTTCTGCTTGTGCCCTTTGATTCCCTCTGTGTATATATTTCTAATGTGCGCTTTCTTTGTAATAAAGGTTTTCTGTGTTTCTTTATTAACATATTGTCATGTTGTCATATATTGTTGTCATATATTTTAATTATCCTTTTAATCACGCTCCATGTTTGCAGATGATGTTGGGTCTTTTGTGTAGCCTCGTATACGTGTTCTTTCTTGTGTAATGCTTTAAACCCCTCGGTTCCTGCTTTTTAGCGGAGGGGAGGAGGGGGGGGGAAAAAATAATAGTAATAGATGCAACGATGAAGTTCATCAGGGAAAAGTAATGTTCTTGTTTGTCTCTTGTGTTTAGGGGACCATGGTCTTGGGTGATGTCATGGTGCTCTCAGTTCTTGTTTGGAAGGGGGGGGGAGAGAAAAGAAGAAAGGAAGGGGGGCGGTGGATGGATATGGTTCCTGAGGGAGGGGTAGTGTTGTTCTTTGTGTTTTAATGCCCCTATCGTGAGTGGGTTGGGGGAATTCTAGAGGAAGGGAGTGAAGCTACACGTTTCATTAAGCCCTGGTGGTCTATTTGCTTTCAATTTTACTATCCATCTTGTTTCTATCTGCAATGTGAGCTTTTGTATATCTCCTCCCCTTTGATTCTCATGAATCCTGTCTAGAACCTGGAATTTGATGCCACTTGGGTCTGAGCCATGTTTCTGCAAAAAGTGTCTCCCTATCGGTGTTATGATATTCTTGATCTTTATGCTCCTAATGTGTTCATATATGCGAAGTTTGAATTTCCTGTTTGTTTTTCCTACGTAGAAGTTTTTGCATGGGCAGGTGGCCATATAGATTATGTTATTATGTTATTATTAAGTGTTGCAGTTTGCAAAGTGTTTCGCTGCCTGTTTCGTACCATCTGGGAGAATTATTTATTTTCCCTGTTGGATATATCTGCATGTGTTGCAGCCTTCGCACCTATATAGCCCCTTAATTCTACAACATTCCTTTTTGGTTTCTCTGGTGTAGTGGCTTTTTATTAGAGAGTCTTTCACCGACCTGGTTCTCCTGAAGATCAGTTTGGGTTCGTTTGGAATCAGGCCCTGTAAGTCTGGGTCCTGGGTTAGTACGTGCCAGTGTTTCTGCAGTATCTTTCTAATCTGGGGATGTTGTTTCGTAAATGTGAGAATAAAAGGAACTTGGGGTTTGGTGGTGTCTTTATTTTTGGGCCTGGAGTACAATATGGTTTGTCTGTCCTTTTGTGTTGCCCTTTTATAGGCCTGTTTCAGTATCTTTTTCGGGTAGCCTCTTTGTAGGAGTCTCTCTCTAATGCCCCGTGCGGCTTGTTCAAAATCTGATTGTCGGGAACAGTTCCTCCGGGCCCGCAGATATTCCCCGTAGGGGATACTGCGTTTCAGTGGCCCCGGATGAGCGCTGGTGGCTCTCAATATGTTGTTCGCCGCGGTGGGTTTTCTATAAAAGTTGGTATAGATCCGGCCTTCCTCATCTATGCCTATCCGTAGGTCTAAAAAAGTGACCTCTTTTTTGCTGTAATCCAGTGTGAATTTTAAATTATAGGTGTTCAGATTGAGGGCTTTGTGAAATGCTTGTATTTCAGTGTCTGTGCCCTGCCAGAATATCAGAATATCGTCTATGTATCTGTACCAGGAGAGGACTCTGGCCATGTATGGTGTCAGAGTCTCCTCCTGGTGCAGATTGTTTTCCCACCATCCCAAGTACAAATTTGCGAAGGATGGCGCACAGGTGGTACCCATAGCGGTCCCCTGCGTCTGATGGTAGAGACTATTGTTGAAGAGGAAATTGTTATGGGTTAGAATGAAGTGTAGAAGTCTTATTAGAAAGCTGCTATGTTCGTATTGATTGATGTCTAATTGGTCTAGGTATGCTTTTACTGCTTGTAGACCTTGATCGTGAGGTATGCTCGAATATAGAGCCTCTACATCTAGGG
This sequence comes from Gastrophryne carolinensis, assembly GCA_027917425.1. NCBI lineage: Eukaryota > Metazoa > Chordata > Amphibia > Anura > Microhylidae > Gastrophryne > Gastrophryne carolinensis. The sequence goes on from CM051239.1 coordinate 318,538,379, forward strand.
TCACTAACAGTGTTCCCTTAGGTAGTGTGATGTCTTCTATTGTTTGTAGAAGGTGGGGTGTGTCTCTGATAAACGAGGGGAGTGCCTGTACGAATGGTTGCAAATGAGTATCGATGTACTCGCTTGCTCTACTGGTTAGTGACCCTATCCCTGATAATATGGGTCTTCCAGGTGGGTTCAGGCGTGCCTTATGTATTTTGGGTAAGGAATAGAATGTCTGTGTCGTTGGTTTTTCTATCTTTAAAAAGTCCGCTGTCTGTTTGTTAATTATTCCTTTCTCTAGACTGTGATCTATCAGTGTGAAGAACTCCTGCCGGTCTTTGGAGAGTTGTGTCATTGGTATCTTCTGATACCATTCTTTATTATTTATTATTCTCAGACACATGTTTTCATATTGTGTCTTGGTCATGATGACTGTGTTCCCCCCTTTGTCTGCCGGTTTTATAATTATACTGGTGTTCCCTTCTAGTTCCTTCATGGCTGTAGTCATCGCTGTTGTTATATTGTCTGGTCTCTGTCCTTTTGTTGTTATCCTGTCAATGTCGTAGGTCACTAGATTGACAAAAGTCTTCACACTGGCGTTAGTTTGTAGGGGGGGGGGGGAAATATGTTGAGGGTTTCCTGAAATTTTTGATAGTTTGGGTTTTCTGCTCTAGTCTTGGGCCTGGTTTTATTGAGGGGTCTGTTTCCCTGGCCAGTTCTTCTAGTATGTCTAGGGCTGGTTGGTCCTCCGGTTCCAGTACTGCTTTCCTCTCTGTCTGCATTGTATGTTTGTACTGGTATTTGAGTAATACTCTCCTTGCAAAGAGATGTAGGTCTTTTATTGTTTCAAATTTCTTTATATTCGTTTGCGGGCAGTAATTTAGACCCAGTCTCAAGACCATCTCTTGGTCTCGTGTTAATGAAATGCCTGCTAAATTCACTATTGAATTTTCTTCTCCTATTGTTTTGGGTCCGATTGTGTCTGGCTCCTTGTGGACATATTCAGCCTCTTTGGGTGTTGTGTGAATGGAGGAAAACCTGGATTTGTGTCTAGCCCTAAAAAACTATCCTCAGATGAGTTTTCGCTGTTTTGTTGGTCTCTGTTTGGATATTTCCTGTGCCCTTCCTTTCGTCTAGTGTCCTTCTTTTCAGGTCCCCACTCTTTCTGTGGTTGTTTTTGTCTTTCGGTTTCTCCCTGTCCTGTGTATTCCCTTCCTCTCAAAGTGGATGGGGGCCCCTCCCTTACCCTATGGGCTCTGTACTCCCCAGTGTTCCTGTATTGTCTCTGGGGTTTCTGCCACCTATATGCTGTGCCCTCCTGGTATGCAAGTAAATCCCTTTCGAATTTTCTGATCTTGTTTTCCCACACCTCCTTATTGAGTTTGCCTATTTCCTTTGTGATTTGTGTGTTCCGTGATTCGTAGTCTGTCCAGTTTGTGTGTTCTTGTAGAGCCTGGCAGTTTTCTGCGTATTGTTGTTCTATCTCTTTGATTTGTTTCTCTTGTTGTTCCAAGAGTAACTTTATCATATTAATTGAGCATTGTTGGAGATTCTCTTCCCATTTTGTTTTGAAACTCTGGTCTAGATTATTGATCTGTGGAAAGATCTTTATTCTTAGACCCAGTGGAACAAGGTTGTTGTCTAAGTATTTTTTAAGGAAATCTATATTCCAATAGAGTCTGTTTTTTTTCCTGTAGTATCCTCTCCAATTGGGTGAACTTCCCCTGTATTGTCGTTTGTGTTGCTCCTAGGTGAGTTTCACCTGTTGTCACCCTTGCTAGTTCTTTTACCATTTGTTCCCATGCTGCCCCTCCTAGTTGTGTCATACTTTTCAGTATCCTTCCCTGGGAGCGTGATATCTTTTTTGTATCGTTTCTAATCGGTGTCCCTCTCCTTTTCTATGGCCTTCGGCCATAGGATTTTTTATCCTATTATTAAATTGTGTCTGTTGGGGGGGAGGGGGTGGAGGAGAAGGAGTTTCTTCGGGACACCTTTTTTACCGTGTTTTACTTTAGGCGGTGGGTTGGTAAAAAGTAGTCCCTGGGGGGGAGCCACTTTGTTTTACATTGGGTTTGGGGGAAGAGTACCACTGTTTTCCTCTGGTTTCCCGCTTGAGGGTCACACTGGACTCTTAATTACCTTACTCCACACACCTTGTTATCGTATTTACAGTGGTTTAATTATTGTATACATGATACACATTTATTTACACATCTCCTCTTATGTCTTATATCTTACGAGCATTATACAATATTCATGCAGGTATATTTCTTACAGTACATGCAGGTATATTTCTTACAGGTAATACATTTATAAATTACATTCAAAATCTCCCTGTTTTGGGTTATTTGTATGAAAAGTAGTTCTTTCTCTGGTTGTGGGTTATCCCACTTCTCAGGTATCCTAATTGGGTGTGTTCCCTTCAAACTAAACCACGCCACGGAGCACCATCCCCCTGGACACCCAGAAGGAGACGGGGGAGATGACGGACTACAGATCAAATTTCCTATAGCCACATAACAACTGTAAGTAAATCTTCCCACAATGTATACATATATTTGAATAAGGTGAAAGGAAAGCCCAATACCCTGAGACCCCCCTATAACCTACATTATGTTCTGTGATCAACACACAGATAGAACAATCAAGATAGTCAGATGAATGAAATGGGATAACCCTGCAGAAGCCATAAAAACAGCGCCAACGAGCAAAACCACGTGAGTACCCAGAGTTGGCATTAAGCCTAATAATGACAGAAGTTAAGGATAGAGGGATCAACTAACCATTATATATAATAATAGGATAAGGTCCACACACTGAGGAAGCCAGTAGGCGAAACGCATTTGTGACGTGACCAGAGTGAACTTGCTACAAACTGAACAAAAAGAGGGTTAAAACTCACCAGAAACATTACCCTTGCTACAATCTGAAAGAGGGTTGAAACTCACCAGAGACATTTCCCTTGCTACAACCTGAAGAGAACACAACCAATTAGGATACCTGAGAAGGGGGATAACCCACAACCAGAGAAAGAACTACTTTTCATACAAATAACCCAAAACAGGGAGATTTTGAATGTAATTTATAAATGTATTACCTGTAAGAAATATACCTGCATGTACTGTAAGAAATATACCTGCATGAATATTGTATAATGCTCGTAAGATATAAGACATAAGAGGAGATGTGTAAATAAATGTGTATCATGTATACAATAATTAAACCACTGTAAATACGATAACAAGGTGTGTGGAGTAAGGTAATTAGGAGTCCAGTGTGACCCTCAAGCGGGAAACCAGAGGAAAACAGTGGTACTCTTCCCCCAAACCCACTTCTTATACTAAACAAGTAATATATATCAAACCCAATGCCGCATGCAATTCAGATTGTCTGTGGCTTTTTTAGAGAAGTGCAGGAATGAAAGTTATTATGCAGTTTTGGGTAGCATCCCCCAACTAGTGATGAGATGTTTTTGTCTCTGTCTTGTTCTTCTTTTTTCCTTTTCGCATTGTGTGAATTGTTCTGTCCTTTTCAGCCATTTTTCAAACCTATTATTCAGAAAACATTTAAAACATTGTCACCGCTTGCTCAGGAGTATGAAGATGACTCTATTGAAAAATTGAAAAGTCACCTGTGTAGGTGGTAAAATCTTCATTCTCTGTCTCTAAATTAAAACCAATAAATCAGACCTATTGAAGCCTCTGACTATATTGTTCACAATCTCAAGGGCGCTTATTTCAAATGATTTCCTGCCTATAAATAGAAAGGGCTGTTGATGAAATCCTCGAAATTAATTTGCAGTCTTCTTTTTAATAAAATACTCAGTTTTGTGTCTCTCAACACCTGAAAGAAGATTGATTTTTGTCTACTTATTCTTTTGTATTTCAGAGGTTCTGAAAAAATATGTCAAGCCAGACGTGGAGTGTTTGGAGCTGTTTGCCCGTAACCTGCAGCCTGGCTGGACAAGCTGGGGGAACGAGGTTCTCAAATTCCAACACGTGGATTATTTCATTCCCATCGAGAGTAAAACCTGACCTTGGTCTATTAGCTTTAAAGGAGATTTTTTATACATTAGAATTGCTTTTTATTTCCAGCGGAACACTTAGAAATCTGTGCAAATAGAAGTAGACGTGTTGCAATAAGAAATCCGTGGAGGGGGCGACATTCTGTGCACTACCTCTAAGCTGTTGTTTTAAAATGAACATATTGTTCTTCAATAAAGCTTTGTAAGGAGATGAAAAAGAAAATTGCAAAATAACCCCATGTTTACTGCCTTATATCCTGCTTTCCTGGTAGCATAAAGGTTAATTGTGTAAGCAATTGAAGAGGAATAAAAAAAACTGATCTGTGGTAGCAGTGCAAGTCCTCATAGGCATTTCAGTAAGATTGCCAAACAGTATATATTTCCCAGCTGTATTAAATGACTATTTTATCACATTCCGTCCTATTTTGCAGCTTTCAAGAACAATATATAATGTGTGAAGAGGTGTCTGAAAAGATTGAGATCAATAAATTTTACATTATATGTCCTGTTATGTGTTTTACTCTTGTCCTTTATTTAGCATATTTTTCATAATATGTTATAGGTTGCCCCCTTGCCTGTGCTTACATTATGTTTAGTTTATACCACATTTGCTAGCTAAAATATTTGGTTGTAAATGCTATACAGAAAATAACCCCCCCCCCCAAAAAAAAAAAAAGAAATCATATCAGGGATCACAAAGGAGTTGTGAGCCTGAAGCATTTTAATATATACTGAATGTATGACTAGACCAATATTTTACCCATGAGAGTTCTTTATTAAATTGTGGCTAAAGTTCTAAACCTCACCTGGCAAATATTTAATCAAGTTAAAGGCTTCTCCATATCAACAAAGATCAAGGCTATAGTATATTTACTTTTCTGCTTTCTTATTAATTTCTTTTTACAATTAAGATTATTTATAAAACATAGGAAGTACCAAATACGGGAGAAGACCATACTGTTACACTACTAACCACCCCACGCAGGATAGGTACAGATTTTGTCCACTTAAAAAGGGGACATTGTGGCTTAATGATCATAATTAGTGACACATCCAGCATGCCACCTGCCATTTCTGGCTACCCTGCCCTGTGAGCTAGTATTGGACACCTTACCAGTTCACAAAGGTATAAAAACACAGCACAAAAAAACAACTGTAGCTACCTCCGCTTTCTTCTCCAGTACTGAGTCGTCCTCTTGTCCAGCCTCTCCTTTCAGGTCCCATCAGCGTTCAAAGTGATCTGCCGGAATTTGGAGAATGGTGACACAGGTCTCCTCTGCTTCTATGATGGCCAACCAGGGAGGGAATCTTTTATACTACATCAGCAGAGCTTCTGTGGAATACCTTCATGTGACTAATTACAGAGCATTCCCTGGGGTATCCCTCCAGGGGTGACCGTTCCCAATTGTGAAAGAGAGTGGGGATAACACTGTACCTACTTCCTATTCTGAAGCAATAAAAGGCAATGAAGGATCAGAGTGTGAGCACAGGAACTGAGCAAAATGCCCTTTTTAGGGATTCAAAGGCAGACAATGCTTCAGGAGCCCAAACCTCCCCCTTCTTGGTAAGTGTCCTGATTGGAGCTTCACCACCAGAGATGTTTTGAATTAAAGTTTGCAAACCATAGGAACCACTGCGCTGCTTTTAATGAGGAAGGTTGGGACCACTCTTGGATTGCTTTACCTTGATTGGATTCATGGTCAAACGGGTAATGGAAAGCATATACCCAAGGAAATAGACTTCTAGGTATGGAGGATTCTTAAATAAAGTCGATGACCAGGGAAAAACAGGTGCAGCAGTGGACGCTGTCAGTGGTTGGCCCCTTGCGCACTAGGGTATCCAGTCATCCATACATTTGGATATAGCCCCAGCATTATTAAAACAGATCATTGCTGGTGTGCTGTACCTCAGGCTGCAGTTTTAGCGATTTAGTGTTGGCGCTGCAGGGCTTGGCAGTAGATGTGACAGGGTTGGCCACAGGGCTTGACAGCAAGACATGGTCAGACTTAGCAGGTTAGGCAACAGGGCTTTGCAGCAAGATGTGGTTAGATTTGGCAGATTTGGTAACAAGGCTTGGCAGTATAATGTGCTCAGACTAGACAGGGTTGGTAACCAGACATGGCAGAGAGAGACTGGGTTTTGTTCCGCATTAATTTCACACACCAGTTTTGTATATCGTTTGTAATTTCATAAATCCTCACTTCTAGATTTTGTAACTAATCATTCCCTTTCTTTCTACAGTTTTGCAGGTGTGGCTTAGATTGAGGTCTTGTCATATATTAAACAGCTATGCTAAATAGTTACTACCCCTGGCAGATAATCCAGATTTCCCAATAGGTAGACTGACAACCATTTATAATGAGTTGGCCAAGAATAATAAGCCCTGTGTTTTAATCTCCTGCAAAACAAACTATTATCTAGTCCTTCAACATAGTCAGGAGGTACCAAGGAGATTATGGCATTCAGACTGGAAAAATCCCCTTAACTGAACTTTGAGGGGTGCTTAGTTGGTGTTCCACTCTACAGCTAGACTTTATTTATTCTACAAATAAATTTAGATTATAAAACTAGAAACTCAGGGCTGGTTTTTGATACCCTGGCTCCTTAAAGAATTTGTTTACTATTGGCCTGCCCTCCCTTTAGTTGCAAAGAACTGATATTATGGACTTTTCATGACTCCTATGTTTCACTCCGTACAGGAGAGATAGACTATCTTCCTAGGGAGAGCATTTGTGTAGTCTTGCCCAGGGGGTGGGGTAAGACTTGTGCCTTTTTGCTTACAGTATATTTGGTAAAGTATGGAGGTTTTCATAATTTTTGTTTGTATCAATATTCCTACATTATGTTATGTTACAATATTTAGTGCCTTTGTTTATTTAATTATTGTTTAAAAAAAATTTGTAAAACATGTCTTGATGTTACAATATGTCATATCTGAGGCAATTTTATTTTTCTTTGCCTCTGGTTGCTTTAGGATATCCCTAGCTTATTCCAGGTTGGCTATTATAACTACCTGGAAGACGTAAAGGAAACAAGCAAGATGTCAATATTTAGGTTGTATATGCAGCTAATCCTGCCTTTTTTATAGGATTTATGGTCAGCCATTGTTCTATTGGGATAATCACAAAAGGGGGGACATTGTGGGCCATTTGCTGTCTTTAGGGAAGATGACAACATGTTGGCCTTGATGCAGCTGTCGGCTCACAATATAGGTGTGTTATTGAGGGTGGACAGGGCAAAGGGGATTTAAGCAGGTACATTTTTGTATCTTGTATATTAGCTCAGTATGAATCATAGCCATAGCTTTACATGGATATTAGTACTAGGGCAAAATATCACCAAAATAGTCAAAGCTTCCTATTAATACCCGAGCGCTATAGCCGGCAATTTAAAACATCCTCATTTTAATGCTTCAATATAATTCCAACTCTCCCTCCACCATCACACCCCACTTACCAGATAGTGATGGATTCCAAGGATGGGTTGCCTGAGCTTGCAAGATTTGTCATTATATTTGCTGGACTAGCAAGATCTTATTTAGAGCATCAGTGTCACTTTTTGTAGTTTCAGTCCTGCTTTATAGTATATCTCTGGGTTCCAAAGCACAAGTATCATGGAAAATAAATTTGGCGATATCATTGGACAGCGCACTTTTGCATTATTCAGAATCTGGCCAGGGAGATGTGTTTCTCCAGTGTATGACATCACTCTTGCATTCCACCCGGCATGTTTTGGCAGTCGAGACAATGGTGATGGTCCTGGAGATTCTGTATAGAATAAATATGCTTCAAAAAAATAAAATAAAACTCTGTTTATTATTCTATTATGCCAAAATATAAATGAAATATGTATTTTTCTCCCTATAAGACGCACCCAGGATTAGGTGGAGAAAAATTAGAAAAACATTTTTGTGCTAAAATACCCCCTCCTAATCACCCCTTATGGACAGCATGCAGAATTCCCCTAATCACACTGTTACAGACCCTACATTAATGACAGTGGGGGGCATCCCAATTACAGGCAGTGTGCAGGCATCCCAAATACAGGCAGTGCGCAGGCATCCCAATTACAGGTAGTGTGTGGACATCCCAAATACAGGCAGTGTGCGAGCATCCAAAATGCCGGCAATGTGCGGCTATTCCAAATACAGTCAGTGTGTGGACATCCCAACTGCAGGCAGTGTACGGGCATCCCAAATGCTGGCAGGGAAGGGTATCCCAATTACAGGCAGTGTGAGGCATCCCAATTACAGGCAGTGAGGGGCATCTCAATTACAGGCAGTGTGCGGACATCCCAAATACAGGTAGTGTGCAAGCCCCACCCAGTTGCCTGAAATGGGTCTCTGGGTACTTGGGGCAGCGGCCGGTGAGCAGCGGTGGTGGCCATTGGAGGCAGCGGAAGCCAGTAATGTATGTGTGTGTGTTTATGTCGGCAGGAGACGGCTGCTGAGGCATGGGAGCTGGGAATGTAAGTTTTTCTTTTGCATTCGCCTGATAAGACACACTGATATTCCCCCCCCCCCACACTATTAGGGGGAACATACATCTTATAGGATGAAAACTGCGATATATAATTGTTAAATTTTATGAATAGGTATTGTATATACATTTATAAACCCAGTTTCAGGGGAATTACATTTCTCCCTTCCAAAAACTTGAAGGGGGTTCACAGAGATGTTACATTTATTTTAGATAACTATAAGATTATACCATATTTCTATTTATTGGATGACAAAATTATACATAAATAAAATCTAAAATAAAGTTATGTAAAAATCATGAATTATCTATGAAGCAGTTAACATCAAACTCGATGTTTAAATCTTAATAGGCTCAGTGTTTGTAGTGTAAAAATCCTCTTAGAAATGTCACTGATCAATTGAGACCCCTTCAATATGGTCTAATTTTATCAGTTTCTAAGCAATTCTTTCAATTTCTGCTTTTAGTAAAGAGGGTTATGCACTGTTTTTCTTTAAAATGAGCTAAAACACTGTTATACGGCTACCCCCGGCTAATATTTTTAATGTTCTCTCAATCTCAATTTTAACTGTCGGGTGGTCCTGTCTACATATTGTAGCCCACAGGGGTATTCCACTAAATAACTCACGAGTGGAGTGATAGGTAATGCTTTAATAGATTTTAAATTCTCTTCTTGTGAACCTACCAGTTTAGTGCATATAGATTTATCTATTTAGCTTCTAACTACATTGTTCCCTAAATGAGTCCTTTTTCTACAAACTACTCTGTTTAACCGGCAATACTGGCTGCTGCAACACTCAGCTGCTTCCTGGGCTCCCTGTAAATACCGGTGGCCGCGAACCCACACATTCAGATATGCTGGAGGCAGGAGCATGCACACTGCTAAGGTTGCTCCCACTCTTGCTCCTTTTGCTGAAGCCATGCATGTATACAGAGCCATTTGCTACATATGCATTGCAAACGGCGAACGAGAGCTGGTGCATGAGTCATAGGACTGGGGAAACTGAGTTTGCATGGGCGATCTTTGGGGGGTCTCACACAGTGGGGAATCCCAAATCAGGATGCCATGTGGTTCCAGGTTTTGTTCTGCTTTAAGGATCGGCCACTATTTTCATAAGATATTAGTGATTTCCTTGTGCTGTATATTGTAATCTATGATACATAACAAATCATGTGTCTGCTTTTCTGTCGATTTGTTTTCCTCAATTTTCATTTTTTCTGTGCAATTTCTTTTATCAAGAGGTCAATTTGTGCATCATAACCCTCTTCAATAAATCTTCCCTTCAATAATTGAGCTTGGGAATAGAAATCCTCAATGGTTGTGGAATCTCTGGTAATTCTAGTGAGCTCCCTTTTACGGATGGATTGTAGTCACTTCTTGTTATGGCAATGGAAAAGTTGGAAGTCATCCCTTTGCCCTGCCAAATTTGGAAGCCATTTGGGTTGATTCAAAGAAACATGTAACAGCTTGGATTTTGGTGCCGATCATCCTATTTTTCACGTCCGCTCGTGCGTTCGTATGAACTTGCGAGTGATTCTATAAGCAAATACGTTTCTATCCTAAAATATACGTCCGTTCGTATGGCAGTTCGGGAATCAGACCTATGTCAGTTTCCATCCTGATTTTTCCGTTTCATTTCTCAGGTTGCAACATTGGTTTTGCCCTTTTTCCTTTTTTGTCTGGACGTAAATCCTTCTGATCTTGCGGCTCCGCACTACAAACTTACCTCATTAAAGTGCATTCTAAATATTTGGTCTTTTATTTTTCTTTATTTCATTCATTTTGCAGTAACCAACCATTAATGAATGCATTTGCATAAGTAAATCTAACTTTGTTTAATTTTTACTTAACTTGCATTTTTTACTTGTGGATTTAATTTTTATATTTTGGCTTCAAATGGTACAACTTTAAATTTTTGGTGTGGTTACCCACACCCTCTACATACAGATTGCTCTCAAATATTAAAAAACACCCAGCAACTTCTGCATGTTATGAGCCTAGAAACAGGCAAGATGGCGGCTCAGGTATTATCGGGCAGCCTGCAAACAGAAAGGGCCTTGTGACTGTGTTGCTCTGGATTCTTTGATTTCTGACCTTTCCGTGCCCCCAGCTCTGCTGTGTCTGTGCAAAATACAGCAGTAACCCACATCCTGCACTTTATCCCGCTCTCCTCTCCTCAGTAAGTGTGATGCATCTGACCAAAGATGTGCTTAAATAATTAAACAAAGCAAAGGTAAACAACTACACCAATAAATGCAATCTAAAAATATTATTCTAGTACATCAATTTAAAAATAAATAACAGAGGACATAAGTTTCTTTAATTAACGCAAATATATTGCCAAATAAAGGTTTACATGCAAAGGACTAATTAAGGTCCACATTAAAATGCTTTTATAAGGCATACATGAATCAGGTATGCATTGCAATACAATTTATGGGCTCGGCCATGCTGATATATGCAGTTCATTGCAGCTCAAGACGCGCAGACTCCTCCACATAGCCAAAAAACCTGTTCCAGAACAGCAATACGACTGCTAAAAGGTGTCGGCAGTGGCTTTCTTTTAAAACGTATTTAGAGGTTTGAAAACTGTTCTCTGAATCACACCGAAACACATCCAATTATCCTAAGTTTTACGTTTTCATCCTAAGTTTTAGGATTTGATCCTAAGTTTTACGTTTTGATCCTAAAATTTAGGAACGAACTTGCGATGATCGTAAGAGCATATACGCATTCGAACGTAGGCTCGTGCGAGTCGTAAATGGCCAAAAAAACAGGAAAAAATGACTAACACCCACCCAAACTTACGATTCTCGATCCGAAATCAATTAACTTTTGCTCTTTGAATCGAGGGGATTGTCTATGTATTTTTGTGATGCATAATTTCAATTTCCCTTAGGCCCAATTATAGGTTCACCATGCTAGGGGCAAATTTTGCTCCCATAACAATTTCAGTGACTTGTAGATAGAATACTTTGCCAAACCAGAAGTTGTTGCACGTGAGAGCAAAAATGTATTTTATAAGCATTTTTTGGCATGGAACCTAGTATTAAATAATCCTCTGAAAAATACTCCCCTCGAGTGTAGGGATTGACTGTATATAACAATGATATGTCTAATGTAGCCATCACTATATCTACTTTTATGCCCCTCGGGAGATAATAAATATTGAGAATTTGGAGGGCTGTGGGAATCGGAAATTATTTTTCTTTCTTTGGCAGGATTTCCTTATGATAGCCCTCTTTTATCAATTCCTCTAATTCCTCCTTGTACTTTAGTGTAGGATTGCTGTCAAGTGTTTGATATGTTTTTGTATCTTGGAATTGTCTATTCATTTCTTGTATATAGTCATTCTTTTTTTTAGTATATACAATCCCACTCCCCCCCTTATCTGCCTGCTTTATTAAAGTCGTCCAAAATGCAGGTTTTGGTCCTAGCTCCGGGGGCACCCTGTGTGAAACCCCCCAGGTCGCCCACTCCAACTCCCCTTTCCTCGGTCCTATGGCGTATGCGCAGCCTCCGGTTACAATCAGCGCACTTGACTGATGCAAACTCTTCTAGGCTCGTCTAAGCTACAGCTTTCTAGTGTTAATAGGAAGCTATTACTTTTTGGATGATATGTTGACTTTGAACAAATTTGTGATTTTGTTCCTGTTGTGGAAGCTTCCAATTGAAGAATTGTGATATTGCTTAATTGGTCTATGTTTAAACGTCTTTATCCCATTACAGTATCACATTGTACTGTTAGAGCATTGTTCTCATTGTACTCATGGGTTATTAATTATCGGGCTTCTGCAGACCAGATTTGCTGGGCAACTACTCGGTCCTTAGTTCTTTACAAGTTCAGTAGTTCAGTAATCAGCACATTGTTTTAAGCATTTGGCTGTATGGGGGGGCAGGGTGAGACTTGGTGAGTACTAACAGCCGCAAGCCACCATGTGGAGAGACCCACGTTAAGCTTAATAAGGTTATACCATATTTCTATTCATTGGATGACAAAATTATACATAAATAAAATCTAAAATAAAGTGATGTTAAAATCATGAATTATCTATGAAGCAATTAACATCAAACTCAATGTTTAAACCTAATAGGCTCAGTGTTTGTAGTGTAAAAATCTGCTTAGAAATGTCACTGATCAAGTGAGACTAATTTTATCAGTTTCTAAGCAATTCTTTCAATTACCGCTTTTAGTAAAGAGGGGTCTGCACTAATATTTTTAATGTTCTCTCAATCTCAATTCTAACTGTCTGGTGGTCCTGTCTACGTATTGTTGCCCACAGGGGTATTCCACTAAATAACCCACATGAGTGGAGTGACAGGTAATGCTTTAATAGATTTTAAATTCTCTTCTTGTGAACCTACCAGTTTAGTGCATATAGATTTATATATTTAGCTTCTAACTACATTGGTCCCTAATTAGTCCTTTTTCTAAAAACTACTCTGTTTAACCGGCAATACTGGCCCCAATATTTTATCACAACACTCACCTGCTTCCTGGGCTCCCTGTAAATACTGGTGGCCGCGAACCTACACATTCAGATATGCTGGAGGCAGGAGCATGCACACTGCCAGGAGCCCAATTGTAATTCTCAGCGCAATATTGCACCAAAACCAAAAACCCCCTTTTGACTAAATAATGACAGTAATTCTAATAAGATGCCAAAATGCACTTACTAAGGCAAATGATTCAACGGGGTAAAGTTAAGTTTAAAAGATGAAAGCCGGGAGTTAACAATGCAATACTATATATATCCTACAATATGCCAAGCCTTAACAAAGAGACTTGTTATGTAATACAATGCACAAATGTACAACAAGAGTAGCTGAAATGTATCTAATACTTGCAAGCCCACTTATAGGTGTCTAGCAACTGGTTGTCTCCAAAAAGCTTTGTGTCTCTCGTCTGCTTGTCATCTGCTTTATCCAGATTTAGGTAGCAGCCTTTAACCCTTTGTGCCAAGCACGTAACAACTACGGGCTGGCATGTCCGGGCCTTAAGTGCCAAGCCCGTAGGTGTTACGTGCTTGACTTTCTCCGCTGTCATTTAAAAAAATATTGTAAAAAAATACTCACCCAACCCCTCTATGGATCCGGCCGGGTCTCCTCTTTAATTTGGTGCCATCCGATCCCCCCACCCGTGGCAGCATCAGCAGCTGCTAACTGTAAAGAAAAAAAATAAATAAAAATGACATTCACTTACCTGTGGTCGTGCTGCCTCCCGACAGGTCTCCTCTTCACTGGGGGGGGCCTCCGATCGCCCCCCCCCCAGGCTCTTCTGTGGCGAGGAGAGGGCAGAAATCGCCCTCTCCCCCCACTTCCTGAAACGCGACTGCTAGCCCCTAGCGGGGCCAGGTCACATCATTGTGATGTCACCAGCAGCCGGCCTCTTAAGTCCAGCACCCAGACAGAGAATCAGTCTGCTCGGGTGGTTGGAGGAGGGCAGATGGGGAGGAGGAGAGGGCTGAGATCGCCCCCCCCTTCCCAAGGCTCTCTCTTTCAAACACCCGAACAGACTGTCATCGGAGATCGCCGGGGCACATAGGATCGGAGGTGAGTAAAGTAAAAAAAAAAAATAAATGACATTTTTTCTTTTTTTTTCTTATGTCTCTGTGTGTTTATTTTTACATTTAACCCCTTGTGAACTGGTAAGGGGTCCATGAGACCCCTTATACCAGTTCACAAGGCTGGGGGCTGGCAAGTCACCTGCAGTAGCCGCAGGTGACTTGCCATTAACCCCTGGCACCCCCTATTACCTGCCTCCCCAAAGCCCAGGGGGGGGCAGAAGAGCCCGGGCCCACATAGGCTATGTGGGCTTGTAGGCTACAGGGTGGGGGGGGCCACAAAATCTGGCCCCCCCACTCTGTTCCTACAAGCCCCCATAGCTGGTCCCGGGCTGGTAATGCTGGGTAAGGGGGACCCCATTTCATTTAACCCTTAAAATTCCCCAAAAAAATTGGGGTCCCCCCCCCCCTGGGAGGGGGGACACTATGTCATTTTTTTTTTTAAATTAAGCCCTTATGTTCTGTCGCCCAGCAGCTAAAAAAGGCTTCCAGCTGCAGCAGGAGAGCAGAAGCCAGATTGATCAGCATGGGACACAGGGATGGATGGGAGGTAAGTATTAAAAAGTATTAAAAAATAAATAAAATATTTTTTTTGCTTGTTTCTTAGTTTTTTTTTTACAAGTAACCCCATATGAACTGGTAAGGGATTCATGAGATCCCTGTACCAGTTCACAAGGCTGGGGAGCTGGCAAGTTACCTGCGGCTAGCGGGTCACTTGCCGTTAACCCCTGGCACCCCAATTACCTGTCTCCCCAAAGCCCGGGGGGGGGGCAGAAGAGCCCAGGCCATGGCTATGTGGGCTTGTAGCTTGCAGGGTGGGGGGGCCACCAAAGCTGGCCCCCTTGCACCCTGTTCTACAAGCCCCCATAGCTGATCCAGGGCTGGTTATGATGGGTAAGGGGGACCCCATATCATTTTTGGGGGGAGTTTTAAGGGTTTTTAACCCTTAAAATTCCCCAAAAAATGGGTCCCCCCACGAGGGGGGACCCTATGTCATTTTTTTTTTTTTTAATTAATCCCTTATGTTTATAGTGTGGATAGTAGTAGTATTTTATTTGTAAATGTTATAAAGTGCTATTTTCAGTTTAGGGGGTCTCCTGAGCAAGAATGGGGGGGCTACCAATACATATGTGGTACCGTTGTAATCGGAAGAAATGGGGCTTTCAAATGCAATATGGTTTTCTCTAATAAAGTAAATGTTTTATTTAAAATAAAGGAGACAATTTTCTAAAAAAATAATTTTTAATTTTTTTTGTTCTTTTTACGCAAAAATATAAAAAAAAAACAGTAGAAATATTACAAACAAGACATTTCATGTTAAAGCCTAAACTCTGCTGCAAAATATGTCTATAATTTTCCTGGAAATTTCTCCAAAAATCATGGTTAAACATGGTGCAAAATGGTGAAAAATTACCTATTAACAGAGGGTGAAAACATTTCAAGTAGACGGGCAATTAAAAGGGTTAATAGTACCTATGCATGTGGGGTATTGTTCTGCTCGGGGGATCTTGCACTTTCAGATTTAGCTTCTTTTTTCTTGTTTGCATATTGATTTGTTAAGAAAATGTGTTTTTTATTCTGTTTTTTATAATTTTTTTGAGGGAAACCTCTTGCAACATAAGAATTCTTTAAGGGATTACTTCTAAAATGATGAGCCCACTACAACAAGCTGGATACGCTTAGAAAGCTTAACATATGTTCTTTCAGGGAATATATGGTTTCTATGGGGTATTCCAAATGTAAAGGATTGTTTTGGTAGAAAAAGTACAAGGTGCGCAATTTGTCTGCAGAGCTGAAATTTTCAAGTAAAATTACCCTTACGCACATGCTTGACTTTGGGGTGTTTGACAACTCTTTCCTTGACAGTAGCTATGCATGTTGAGTATTGTTCTGTTCAGGGGATGTTGCTTTTTCAGATTGGGCTTGTTTTTTCTTGTTTGCATATTTTTTTAGGAAAATATGAGTTTGATTCTGCTTATTTATTCTTTTTTTAGTAAAACTCTGGGCAACCAAAGAATTCATTGAGGAATTACTTCCAGAAAACTGCACCCATGTAAACAAGCCTGGTACACCTAGAAAGCCTGAGGTGTATACTTCCAGGGAATATATAGTTTGTGGGGGGTATTTCAAATGTAAAGGGTTGTTTTGCTTGAAAAACTGCAAGGTGCGCCTAGTGCTTAGCATAGCATATTTGTATTTTATCTGAGGGAGTCTCCTGGGCAGGAAAGGGTGTCTACCAATACATATGTGGTATCGCTGTAGCCGGGAGAAATTAGGATTTCACACGCAAAAAGATTGCGTGTGAAATTACTTTTATTTTTAAAACAAAAACAAAATTACTTTTTTTATTACAAAAAACACTTTTTTTTATTACAAAAAAACACTACCAATTGTAAAAAAAAAAGACATTTCATGTTAAAGCCCAGATTCTTCTGAAAAAAAGAATATATAATTCCCTGGGAAATCCCTGGAAATCCCTTCAAAAATCACAGCTGAGCATGTGGAGCGCAAAATAGTGCAAAAGGGTCTGGCAACAGAGAATGAAGAATGCTCCAGGTAGGCTGGCACTTAAAGGGTTAATTAATTAGATTGTCATGTGTTAATGCCATTGTTGTCATGTGACCCACTAGCCACAAATCAAAACAACACATTGGAACAAACAAAACATTTCTGATTCCCATCAGCCACATGGAATGCCTGCATGAAAACCCTTTCCTTTACTTATAAAGTGTATTTGCTCCAGGTGTATTTGGGTACTTGGGCAACTGAGTCTAATTGGGTCCATTTGCAGCATGTTACAACACATGCAGCAGTAATCTTGATTGGCACGTCCAGCCCTGAGTTGAGTGCTTATTTATGGATACCATTTTTTTTTGTAGTTCATAGCCATTCTCTCAGCCTTCATATATAAATCCAGGACAGGCTTGATATTTGTGCAGATTACAAAATAGTACTTATCTCGCTCCTTCATTCAGGTCTTCAACCTATGAATGTCTCATGAATAGTGAAAGGAAGGTCCACGGTTGTTCCCCACACAGAAATAACCCACCCACCTTGTCTACTAAAATGATGGAAAGTGTTAAAGCAGACCTCCAGTCAAAAAATCAAAGCTTCAGCGTGTGTAGCATGATAGTCAAGCTTCCCGTGTTTCCGAGGCATATATCTCTGTTTCATGTGGGCTGCTGCTGCCACAGCTCCCCCCTAATGCTCACATGTAAACAAAAAAAATTAAAAATAATTACTTTACCTTTCCTCTTGCACAAATCACCTCTAATCTGGATTTTCTGTAATGTCCCATTGAGATTCAGCCCTGCAATCCCATGGCAGGAACTGGCAAAGAAGCACTTCCTGAAGCCCAAGGGTATACACACAGGGAGGTGTGAGGAGCAGGGTGGTAAGGTGAGTATTTTTTTTAGTATTGCCTATTGTAATTCTTGAAGTCAAAGATTATGCTTGTCCAATAATTGCCTATAGATAAAAAGTGATTAAAAACGTTAAATATTTTAATTTTAGATGCTGGGGAATTTCTTTTTAAGGGTTTGGGCTTTTCATGAAATGATGCTGAAGGTCCACTTTAAGTAGTTTATATAAGACTTTTTTATATTGGAGAAGACATTTTATTTGGTAATACTTAATACAGCTTCTGACATGCTAATGTCATCTGCTTGTATGTATGCTCGTTGTCTAATCAAACCACTACTACCTTTGCAGGGAAAATTGTCTGGAACTTTTTCTGTATATTTGTTTTCTCTTCATTTTTGATTGTATGTATAATCTACCTACAAAAGCAGAAAGTATATTTAGAATTATGGGTAAAAACAATAAAGTAACATAAACAGGTAACATAAACACTGCAATGAAGGTCTCATATACACAATACTCATTATTTTATGTTTGCTGAAATTCTTTCCTATTTCATTTAAGCAGGAATCAAATTAACTAATTATATATACAAACACTTGGATTGTGTTACCAAAAACACAATGTCCTAAAAGACTCAAGAGAACTTAAACTATTCCCTTAGGTTTACTTTAAATAAAGCAAAAATTAATGTAACTTTTTTTTTCTCTCTGCAGACGCAAACTCACACAGCAATGTCATAGACAAAATATAATTTTAATAGCACCATTCTTTAACTTCCCCCATACTTAAATTCCAATAAATGAAAAACACAGTCATGCAATATTCCATACACGCTCTGGGATTTATTTTTATTTTGTCTGTGTGATACTCTTTATTTTCATTTGTATTGTTAGCTTGGAACTTAATTCACTTGTTTATATCTGCTGTTTGCCCTTTCTACAATGTTCCTGCAAAACCTTGCTTGTTTTGTTTTGTAGTATTGTAAATTCATATTTATTTAATTAAATCTGGGTTTTTTCCTTCAGAAGATTCTCCTTCTGAGTAATTGAAGGCAAATCTGAATTGTGTCCTTTATTGGTATGCAGGATTAAATACAAAGGGGTTTTCGGAGAAGATAAATGACTGCTAATTGCTGTACCGAACACAACAACAAAACAAATGACTAACTGGTACAATTTAAATATACATCAGGCTTTTAAGACAAAGTTTTATTCCTAAACTCCAGGGAAGGATAAAACTATTCTGAAATGGAAACTACCGTATTTTTCGCCCTATAAGTCACACTTTTTTCCCCCAAAATGGGGGAAGTGTCAGCTGCCGCTGCTGCCCCATGCATGTTCCTGCTGCCGCCACCGTATGCCTTCCTCAAGCTAGCGCTGGTTCAGGGTCATGTGTGGGTGTGGCCTGTATAAGGCAAGCATTTGTCGAAAACAGTGGACACTGGTCCATGTCACAGGCCATGCCCACCTGCGGCTCTGAACTAGCGTTAGCTCGGGTAACGTGTGTGCTAGCAGAGGCAGGCAGCGGTGGGAACGTGTGTGGCAGTAGAGGTGAATGTTAAGATTTGTGTGCTTGTTTGTGGGTGGCAGCAGCAGCAAACAGGAGGTTAGTAAGGTGGCAGGTTGATTGGGGGTGGGGATGTACGCTGCCTGTAATGGGGCAACCTGCTCACTGCCTGTAATGGGGCATGCTGCCCACTGCCTGTAATGGGGCATGCTGCCCACTGCCTGTAATGGGGCATGCTGCCCACTGCCTGTATTAGGAATGCCACTTACACTGCCTGGATTTGGGTAGCCACTCACACTGCCTGTATTCGGAATGCCACGCACACTGCGTGTATTTAGGTTGACAAAAACACTGCCTGTAACTTGAAATGCCACTCACTGCCTGTAATGTTGGGCTGTAATTGGGTGATTGGGGGATTCTGCACAATGTCTGTAAGGCAATTGGGAGGGGGTATTTTAGCACACCATTTGGTTCAGAATTTTTTTTCTCCTACAAATTCTGGGTGCTTCCAATGGGCAGGTGCACCTTATATGGCAAAAATGGGGAGATTGTTATAAAGGATTTTGTCTTTACATTTTTACATCTATGTTTTTACTACATATAAATTATAGCTAGATTATAGATAGAGAAGAGTGAAAAGTCTGAGTTTTTTAAATTTCAAGAAAAAATTGACTTGGCACGATGCCGAATTTCTTATGATTCATGGTGATAAAATTTTTCCTGAAATATTTAACAAAACAAACTCACCTTCTCGCCCACCAGCGCTTGCCACTGAAGTAATACTAAACAAAAAACAGATGAAGGGTGAGGAGTAGTAGATGAAAACATAAACAACTATGGGAGCCAGGAAGGGGTGCAAGAAATATGGGGCCTATAGAAAAGGGTTACCCAAGAAGCAGGCGAGAAGCAGTGTTTAGAGTCCTACAGCAAAGTCTGTGCGCTAACACAGATTCCAAAGCCCTTCACTGGCATGGGAACCATTTACTCTGTTGCATCTGTAAGTAAGCATTTTTTTTGTTGATGTCTAAAATCTAGAGGTGAGAATGTATAGAGGCAGGAAGTATATTGCAGTAATATTCCATAAAATGTAGAGAGGGTAAAATATACAGCAAACGTGTAGCCTTGACCTGAGCAGCATACAGGTATATGAGCTAGGAGCAACATTAGGCAGTGAATGCTGTATCAGTTTTAAATGGCAAAGCTGAAAATGGTTCAACAACAATTAGACCTGCTGGCCTGGCACTGAAAGAAGACTATGGTAGCAAAACAGATACTGTATGCTGATCCTTCTTCTTGTAATTGTAGATCTGACATTCTGTGTCTTGTTCTTCTGTACTGTCCATACTCTCTCTTGCACTCTTCTCTTCCTCCCCCATCTTTATTTTTAAAAAAGCAGGCAGCCTAGTGAAAATTAATGAGATGCAACTGCAACCTTTGTTGTCTTTTGCTATTATGGTTGTAAAAATAGCTGATAGTTCAATTAACTAAAAATATGCTTTTGATATCACACTAGCAAGGGGGTCTTATCTTGGTCAGTGGTACTAACTCTACAACAACATGCAACATTGATTTCTGTTAAAAGTTATTTTGTTTCCCCTTTAAGTTAATACATAATAATATTTGTGATTAAATATTTTGTTACATCACAAGAAGCACAGCTATAAAATAATTTTAGACAGTCTCCTTTGACAATAAATGTAAAGGCTGAGGACGTTAATTCTTTTCCCCCTACGTTTTGCCCAACAATTGGGCTTGGTCAGGGGGTGAATCTTAGACTTAGTTAATGCTTTGCATCTATAAATATGTGACAAAACATACATATTAATTTGTTTAGCATTCATATGAGCCACAATGAATACTTAATAACTTTGTCAAAAAAAAGAATAGCCACAATACTTACAAAGGGGAGCCTTACTGGCCTAGCATGGTGCTCTAGTGCACTAGTAAAAATAAACATGACTTGTACAGGTCTGGTTTTTCAAAGGCCTTGTAATCGGTCCTAAATTCCTGTTCCACACCGGCTAGTTACCTACAATGGACAGTGGGGGTTCAGTTTTGCAGTTTAGCGTTAAAAAAGCGAAATTAATTTGTCTCAGAACTCAAAAATTGATGAGTTTTATGATAGCACTTTGCCATTACCTCCATTAGGCTCCTGAAATCTTGATCGTCACAGTGGTCCCAAATACATAGGAATTCTGTCCATGGAAACATAAGTAAATATGAGCCCAACATCAACCTGGTGTGACCGTCACAGAACAAGTTATGGTTGAAATTGTGGATTGCTCATTCTTTGTATAACTTAGCGAAGGGCCACTAAAATAATAAAACATGAGCCAGCCCCAGTGCGCATCTGGGAGGGGGGGGGGTCTGTCTTTCAGTCCATCAGCTCTGGCATAAAGGCGTTGGGGTAAATTGGTTCTAGGTTACATATAGAGGGTCTTATTTCTTTTCGGTTGTGTGGCCACTCTATCTTCCTACTAAGGCATAGAACTTTTCCATTTTATCACAAGCCTATTTTTGTTGATATTTAGAAATTCTAATGTTTGAATCTCCAAAAATGAACCGGTTTCTAAATATCATGTGAACGCTCATAGTTTTATATATAATGACATGGTGCAGGTGCATGTGTGTGAGCCAGCAGACCATTACAAGCTGACTGTATCTTATCGTTCAACAGCAGGACTGAACGGACCCCCCAGGGTTAAGTGTGGGAAGGAATCAGTTTATGTTTCTGTGCCCTTTATGTGTAGAGCAGTGGATACGCATGTGATGATCATCAGATGTTAACGGGGGTTCTTTTGGACTGATTTAATCGTTTTCTTGTATTTCTAAAATAGTGGTGGCAGCTAGTAGTACCTGTGTGGGAATGTTTCTGTGTGCTGAATGCAGCCTGCACACATCACAGATCGATTTATAAAACAGACATGAATGATCTAACCATGCGCCCCTCCTTGAGAAAATATTCCCACCCAAACAATTAAGAAGAAAAAATGTGGCTTCCCCCCCACTAAAGCCTACCAACCCAGCAAACTAAGCATAGGGGTAATCCCAGGGCTCAAGGGTCAAACTGCCAC
The DNA here is from genome assembly GCA_027917425.1 of Gastrophryne carolinensis. Lineage (NCBI taxonomy): Eukaryota > Metazoa > Chordata > Amphibia > Anura > Microhylidae > Gastrophryne > Gastrophryne carolinensis. Next base: position 318,560,371 of record CM051239.1, read on the forward strand.
CCCCCAGTCCTAGATATTACCAGTCCTTATGGCCCAAGGAGGCTAGCCCTGAGCTAGCAGGGAGGCTAGCCCTGAGCAGGCACCTCCCAACAAGTTTGCCTGGTTGGCAGATAAGGAGGATGTTAGCTCAGGGGTGGCACAGCTGCAGCAAGACAACACCACTGTCTGCTCCAGTAAGGAAGGGAAGGGAAATGGGAGAACAGGGCAGGCAAGACAGGTGCTGGTAGTGAGTGACTATTATTAGGGGAACAGACAGGGCAATCTGTCACAAAGACTGGGATCACCAAATGGTGTGTTGCCTTCCTGGGGCAAGAGTACGGCATGTTGCGGAGCGGGCTGACAGATTACTGGGAGGGGCTGGCATAAACCCAGCGGTCATGGTGCATATTGGCACAAATGACATTGGAAGAAGTAGTTGGAAGGTCCTTAAAAATTATTTCAGGGACTTAGCCCGTAAGCTTAAGGCAAGAACCTCAACTGTAGCATTCTCAGAAATACTACCAGTACCAAGAAGCACACCAGAGAGGCAACGGGAGATTAGAGGGGTAGACAGGTGGCTAAAAAATTGGAGTAAAAAGGAGGGGTTTAAGTTCTTAGAGAACTGGGACGACTTCACAGTGGGCTACAGGTTCTTTGGCAGGGATGGGTTGCACCCCAATGGGGACGGTGCATCTGTTCTGGGAGAGAGGATGGCTAAAAGGTTGGAGGAGTGTTTAAACTAAGTACGGGGGGAAGGTTAAAGGCAGTTACAAAGGGCAAGTTAGGAATGAAAGTGGCAGACATGAAACTGGGAGTGGAGAGGGGGGAGGGGTTAGCACATCTAGCAGGAATACGGGCAATATACAAAATTATCATAAGCATTGAAATGCATGCTTACAAATGCTAGAAGCTTGGCTAATAAAATGGATGAACTAGAACTGATAATAACAGAAGAACAATATGATGTAATGGAGGTAACAGAGACCTGGCTGGATGAAAGCTATGACTGGGCAGTAAATCTACAGGGCTACTGTGTGTTTAGGAGAGACCGTAAAAAATGCAAGGGGGTGGAGTCTGCTTAATTGTAAAACCCGCTCTGCGGGAGGATATATGGGAAGGAAATGACCATGTGGAGTCTGTATGAGTAGAAATACATGGAGGGAGAAACAAAAATAAAATACTGATGGGGGTTGCTACAAACCTCCAGATATATCCGAATCCACTGACAATGTGACGCTAAGGCAAATAGATTTAGCCGCTAAATTAGTAGTTATTACGGGGGACTTTACCCAGATATAGAGTGGGACACTGAAACCTGCGGATCTCATAAAAGTTTATCTAAAACAAAAGATGGCTTACTTTCCCAACAAGTACAAGCTCCAACAAGGGGGAGAGCTATATTGGACCTAATACTAACCAATGTACCAGACAAAGTAACAAACGTACAGGTTGGGGGACACCTTGGAAACAGTGATCATAATATTATTAATTTCCACTTAGCAGTCACTAGGAGGCCTTATCAAGATGTCACAAAAATGCGGAACTTCAAAAAAGCAAAGTTTGACCAACTTAGAGATGTCCTAAACTGCATTGACTGGGAAAATGTCCTTAAAAACCAAAACTTGGACAGTAAATGGGATACTTTTAAAGAAATCCTTATTTTTAATTGTGATAGATATATACCTTACAGGACTAAAACTGTTAGAAACACATGTAAACCTATGTGGCTAAACCAAAAAAGGTTAGTGGGGGCAATAAAGAACAAAAAAGATATTTAGACGCTTAAAGGAGCACTATCGCGAAAAAATGGGCCAATTATAAAAATCCATATAAATATGCTGGATGGCGGTAGGAGGGGTCACTTATGCACCCGGTATCGAGAAATATCCAGCCAGGCTTCTTTTTTTCATTTTAATGAAAGGAAGAGAACATCTCAGGTGACAGACTCTGTCACCCCTCATAGACTAAACCTGTCACCCCTGGATTTTATTCCTACCAGGGGAAGAAAACCACAAGCTTGGCGGGAGTTTTATTCAGTTTGGGTGTATAAGTGACCCCCTCCTCTTATTAACTAAAGTGTTTATATGGATTTTTAATATTACACAATTTCGTGATAGTGCTCCTTTAAAGCAGGAAGGGACAGTGGAAAATTAAAAAACTATAAAAAAGAAAATAAACTATGTAAACAACAGATAAGGGCAGCTAAGCTGGAGGTAGAAAGACCGATTTCCAAAGAGAGTAAAACTAACTCCAAATTATTCTTTAGCTACATAAACAGTAAAAGATACAAACCTGAGAGTGTGTCCCACTGAAAAGCAAGGATAATTTACTAAACAACTTCTTTGCTTCTTCTTCACAAAAGAATGTCACATGCCGAGTGAAATGCAGGGCAATAACCCAAACACTCCATTAAATGTCATTAGTCTAACCAAGTCCAGCGTCGCCTCAAGCAGATAAAAATCGATAAATCACCAGGACCAGATGGCATACATCCTCGTTTTTAAGGGAGTTATGTACAGTAATAGACAAGCTTGGCAAATGTGGTGCCAATATTCAAAAATGGATCTAGGGAGGAACCTGGGAACTACAGACCGGTAAGTTTAACATCTTTGGTGGGTAAGCTGTTTTCTTAAGGGATATTACCCTGGAGCATCTTGAAAATGACCTTATTACTCCATATCAGCATGGGTTTATGAGAAATCGCTCCTGCCAGACAAGCCTAATCAGCTTTTATGAGGAGGTGAGTTCAAGACTGGATCAGGGGGAGTCATTGTATATCATATATCTTGCATTTGATACTGTTCCACACAAAAAAAGACTGGTACAAAAGATGAGAATGCTTGGACTGGGGGAAAACGTGTGCAGATGGGTGAGAAATTAGCTTAATGATCAGAAGCAGAAGGTGGTTATCAATGGTACACACTCAGATTGGGTCACCATTACTAGCGGAGTACCACAAGGGTCAGTTCTAGAAATGAGCGAATCGATTCGGACGAATCCGAATTCGTTCCGAATTTCATGAAGTATTCGATTCTGAACGAATCCGAATTTCTCCGCAATTTGATCGATCAAATTTTTTCTTTAAACTCCATTTACTGCAATTACAGGCATTCTAAAATGGTGGATCCACATGTCTGGACATATCCCCTGGGGCAAAGTATCATGGGAAGGACACATGCAGCCTATCAGCAGCCAGGCACCCCGGTGACGTCACAGCGCTATATAAGCGGCGGCCATCTTGTTGGTGCACATTTCAGCGTTGTATTGCGGCGAGAACAGGGCTGGGGAGAGACAGGGAAAGACAAACAGATAGCCAGGGAGAGCCAGAGAGAACCAAAACAGAATCAGAGAGAGCCAGGGAAATATCAAGGCAGGGACAGCAAAAAACACAAAGAGAAGCAGATAAAGTGACAGAGAAAGCCTTTTTTTTCATTTGGTTTAATAGCCAGATCACAGTTTTAAATTGCTTTTGTTTCTGCTGTAAAAACCCCTGAGCACTGGGCATCCCATGTTTGCACATTTAACCCTATCTGTTACACAGAAGCAGGTCTTTCAGCTGATTTCATCTAACTTGACCACAGTTTTAAAAGTGTTTTTGTGTCTGCTTTAAAAACCCCTGAGCACTGGGCATCCCATGTTAGCACATTTAACCGTATCTGTTAAAGAGAAGCAGGTCTTTCAGCTGATTTCATCTAACTAGACCACAGTTTTAAAAGTGTTTTTGTGTCTGCTTTAAACGCCTCTGAGCACTGGGCATCTCATGTTAGCACATTTAACCGTATCTGTTACAGAGAAGCAGGTCTTTCAGCTGATTTCATCTAACTAGACCACAGTTTTAAAAGTGTTTTTGCGTCTGCTTTAAACGCCTCTGAGCACTGGGCATCTCATGTTAGCACATTTAACCGTATCTGTTACAGAGAAGCAGGTTGTTAGACTCTTATCTGCTCGCCGTTCCGGGTCCCGCGGCGCACTGTTGAGGGGGCCCCAGCGGGCCTCTGCTCGGCCGTCCCCGGGTCGTCCGTCCCCTCGGCGCCCCTGTGAGGTCCGGGGGCTGTCGGCGCCGCACGCGGCTGAGCCGGCCTGCTGGGCTTCCGGGTGGCGTGACGCTGCCTCCTCCGGGCGGGGGCGCGCCTGGCTCACGTCGCGAGCACGTCTTTCTTATGCCTCCCGGCGGCGCTTCCTCCAGCGCGCCCGCCGGGGGCGAGTGTTAAGGTGACCTATTGGCAGCCGGATCCTGGGATCGGGCCCAGGGACTGGTCGGCCTGTCTGGCCTGGGCCGTCCAGCTCCTGGGACCGATCCCATTTTTAGTTTGTATGCACCAATCATTATTCTTCCCCCCAATTGCGCCCTTCCCTATTGGCCAGCATTCCCTATAAAGTTTTTCTGCTCCTTCATTCCAGTGCCCGTTATAGCTTCTGGGTTCTGGATGTGCGTTGCAGTGTCTTTTGTGAACATTTGGATATTGGACTTTGACTACTCTTGCTTGCTGCCTGCCCTGACCTCTTGCTTTGCCCGACCACGCCTTTGCCTGACCCTTCTGATACCTCGCTCCGTGACCTCCTGGATTTGATCTCGGCTAGCCTCGACCACCCCTTCGTTACCTCCTTCGGATACCACGCCCCGTGACCTCCTGGTTTGACCTCGGCCTGTAATTCGGACTTTTGCCATCCGGCATCCTCATTCGGGATTCCCTGCCTAACATCTTTCTGCACCTTAAGCTGGTATCCTTTGCGCCTTATAAGTCCTGGGGGCAACCGACTGGGAGAGGCATTACCCGCGTCTCCTACAAGCGGGGGCTTGTCTATAGGCAGAAGTGGCAGCGGAGATTGGGGGATACCAGCTCAAGACAGACGGGTGTTAGGTACAGTCCTGACATTATAACGGGCCTCAAGAATGGACCAAATCCTGGAGCAGGTGCAAGCCTTGACAGCGGCGGTGGAGCACCTGGCTCACCGGGTTGCGGCTCAGGAGAACCGTCCTGCTCCTAACGTCCCCAGTCCTCAGGGGAATCCGGCCGCAATGTTTGTGGAACCTAAGATCCCACTTCCTGAAAAATTCCACGGCGACAGGGCAAAATTTGCCAACTTCCGGGACTCTTGTAAATTGTACTTCCAGCTCCGTCCTGTCTCCTCAGGGTCACAAGAGCAAAGGGTCGGCTTGATTGTTTCCCTTCTTCAAGGAGATCCTCAGTCCTGGGCCTTCAGCTTATCAGCTCAGGACCCAATCCGTCTCTCTGTGGATAGTTTTTTTTCTGCGATGGAGGTTCTCTATGATGATCCCGACAAAGGGGCCACAGCTGATGCCAAGTTACGTACTCTTCGCCAGGGACGCCGTCCAGCCGAAGACTACTGTTCAGAATTCCGGCGCTGGGCGGTAGATTCCCGTTGGAACAATCCTGCCCTTTGCGGCCAATTCCGGCTAGGATTGGCTGATACCATCAAGGACACCTTGGTGAACTACCCGGAACCTCAGACCCTAGACGAATTAATGCACCTTGCCATCCGCATTGATCGTCGGCTTCGGGAGAGGCGCCTAGAAAAAGGGTGTTTAGTGCCGCTCCCGTCCTAGTCCATCCTGATGAGCAACGACCCTTCCTTGTGGAGGTAGATGCTTCTGAAGTCGCAGTTGGGGCAGTCTTGTCACAGTATTACGGCTCACCTGAACGCCTCCATCCATGTGCCTTCTTTTCCAAGAAATTCTCAGCGGCCGAAAGAAATTACGATATCGGCAATAGAGAATTATTGGCCATCAAGTTAGCCTTTCAGGAATGGAGACACTGGCTGGAGGGGGCTCAGTATCCAGTCACGGTCTTTACGGATCATAAAAATCTAGAATACATCCAATCTGCTAAGAGATTAACTCCTAGACAGGCTCGCTGGTCCTTATTCTTTTCTCGATTTAACTTTTCTATAACCTATAAGCCCGGATCCAAAAACATTAAAGCAGATGCCCTGTCTCTGAGTTTCTCCCCTCCCGACTTACCTGAAAGGTTGGTTTCTCCCATTTTACCCCGCTCCCTAGTGGTAGCCGCTATCCAACCCCAACTTCCTGACCTTACTCAGTTCCAGGCCCAAGCTCCTCCTGGGAAACCTGACTCAGCCCAGTTTGTGCCTTCTACTTACCGGACTGACTTTTTGTCCCATTTTCATGATACCAAAACAGCGGGTCATCCAGGGGTTAAGAAAACCATTGCTTTATTAACGCGCCAAGTTTGGTGGCCCTCTCTCAGGAGGGACGTTCAAAGATTTGTCTCCACTTGTAAAGTCTGTGCCCGAAGTAAATCTTTAAGGCATTCTCCTGAAGGCCCACTCCTTCCATTATCCATTCCCGCCTCTCCGTGGACCCATCTGGCCATGGATTTTGTTACTGACCTTCCCCCTTCCCAGGGATATACTGTTATTTGGGTAATTGTGGACCGCTTTAGCAAGATGGCTCATTTCGTTCCTTTAAAGAAACTCCCCTCAGCTCAAACATTAGCTCAACTCTTCATCACTCACATTTTTAGGATCCATGGTATTCCCATAGATATTGTTTCAGATAGGGGGGTCCAGTTTGTCTCCCGGTTTTGGAGGGCTTTCTGTACTAAGTTGGGTTTCACTGTCTCCCTTTCCTCGGCTTTCCATCCGCAGTCGAATGGACAAACCGAGAGAACGAATCAGTCCTTGGAACAGTATTTGCGTTGTTTTACGGCTGATACCCAAACTGACTGGGCCTTCTTCTTACCATTTGCGGAGTTTGCATTTAACAACGCTGCACATTCTTCCACGGGGGTTTCTCCCTTCCATTGTGTTTATGGTAAGGACCTGAAGTTTTCTGCCCTTCCGGATCAACCCTCTAGAGTTCCCTCCGTGGATGAATGGGTTTCCAAATGGCCAGAGGTATGGAATAAAATCCAACAGCATCTAACTAAAGCCGCTCTTCAGCAGAAAAAATTTTCAGATCGCAAACGTTCCTCTAACCCTAGTTATAAGGTGGGAGACTGGGTTTGGCTTTCAACTAAGAACTTGGCACTACGCCAGCCCTCCGCTAAGTTAGGACCTAAATTTATTGGTCCCTTCCCCATAGTACGGAAAATTAATCAGGTCACGTTTCAGTTGGCCCTCCCTTCGTCCATGAAGATTTGTAGGTCTTTTCATGTTTCTCTTCTTAAATCTGCTAGAAACCATGAACCCGATAAGCTTCCTGGTCCTGAGTTAGTCGATGGTCATCAGGAATTCGAAGTCGCCCGAATTCTTGACTCCCGCCTTTTTAGGAACTCTCTTCAGTATTTAATTGACTGGAAGGGGTACGGCCCAGAAGAAAGATCTTGGGTTCCAGCCAGAGAGGTTCATGCGCAGAATCTGGTGAAGAGATTTCATAAGGAGAATCCATTGAAACCCAGCTTGGAGGGTCCAGTGGCCCCTCCTCAGGGGGGGGGGTAATGTTAGACTCTTACCTGCTCGCCGTTCCGGGTCCCGCGGCGCACTGCTGAGGGGGCCCCAGCGGGCCTCTGCTCGGCCGTCCCCGGGTCGTCCGTTCCCTCGGCGCCCCTGTGAGGTCCGGGGGCTGTCGGCGCAGCACGCGGCTCATGGCCGCGTCGCGGCCCGCTCCGCGGGGCTGCGCCGGCCTGCTGGGCTTCCGGGTGGCGTGACGCTGCCTCCTCCGGGCGGGGGCGCGCCTGGCTCACGTCGTGCTCGCGCACGCGAGCATGTCTTTCTTATGCCTCCCGGCGGCGCTTCCTCCAGCGCGCCCGCCGGGGGCGAGTGTTAAGGTGACCTATTGGCAGCCGGATCCTGGGATCGGGCCCAGGGACTGGTCGGCCTGTCTGGCCTGGGCCGTCCAGCTCCTGGGACCGATCCCATTTTTAGTTTGTATGCACCAATCATTATTCTTCCCCCCAATTGCGCCCTTCCCTATTGGCCAGCATTCCCTATAAAGTTTTTCTGCTCCTTCATTCCAGTGCCCGTTATAGCTTCTGGGTTCTGGATGTGCGTTGCAGTGTCTTTTGTGAACATTTGGATATTGGACTTTGGCTACTCTTGCTTGCTGCCTGCCCTGACCTCTTGCTTTGCCCGACCACGCCTTTGCCTGACCCTTCTGATACCTCGCTCCGTGACCTCCTGGATTTGACCTCGGCTAGCCTCGACCACCCCTTCGTTACCTCCTTCGGATACCACGCCCCGTGACCTCCTGGTTTGACCTCGGCCTGTAATTCGGACTTTTGCCATCCGGCATCCTCATTCGGGATTCCCTGCCTAACATCTTTCTGCACCTTAAGCTGGTATCCTTTGCGCCTTATAAGTCCTGGGGGCAACCGACTGGGAGAGGCATTACCCGCGTCTCCTACAAGCGGGGGCTTGTCTATAGGCAGAAGTGGCGGCGGAGATTGGGGGATACCAGCTCAAGACAGACGGGTGTTAGGTACAGTCCTGACACAGGTCTTTCAGTTGATTTCATCTAACTAGACCACAGTTTTAAAAGTGTTTTTGTGTCTGCTTTAAAAACCCCTGAGCACTGGGCATCCCATATTGCCAGTTTTCATAGTATCTGTTACAGAGAAGCAGGTCTTTCAGCTGATTTAATCTAACTAGACCACAGTTTTAAAAGTGTTTTTGTGTCTGCTTTAAAAACCCCTTAGCACTGGGCATCCCATGTTAGCACATTTAACCGTATCTGTTACAGAGAAGCAGGTCTTTCAGCTGATTTCATATAACTAGACCACAGTTTTAAAAGTGTTTTTGTGTCTGCTTTAAAAACCCCTGAGCACTGGGCATGCCATATTGCCAATTTTCATAGTATCTGTTACAGAGAAGCAGGTCTTTCAGCTGATTTCATATAACTAGACCACAGTTTTAAAAGTGTTTTTGTGTCTGCTTTAAAAACCCCTGAGCACTGGGCATCCCATGTTAGCACATTTTACCGTATCTGTTACACAGAAGCAGGTCTTTCAGCTGATTTAATCTAACTAGACCACAGTTTTAAAAGCGTTTTTGTGTCTGCTTCAAAAACCCTTGAGCACTGGGCATCCCATATTGCCAATTTTTATAGTATCTCTTACAGAGAAGCAGTTCCTCAGTTTATTTACCTTCTGCTTTTAAAGTAAACACATTTTTTAAAGTGCCTGTTGCGCATTTCAAATACATAAAAATGTCAGGCAGACAAGTGCCAGGGTGTTCACAGAGGAGTGGCAGAGGCCTAGATTCAGCAGGCAGAGGTCGCAGCAGACTAGGGGCGAGTGGCAGCAGGAGTCGCGGTGAGAGACCTGATCTGCCAGTATCTGCTAGCGGTCGTGTCTCCACCAGTAACGCATCTGCCATCGTAGATTGGTTAACGAGATCATCCAGTCATCCACATCATCACAAGTTACATCTGACACCCCCAGTCACCAGTCGGTAGGTTCCTCTGACACAACCCTGAGTTGGCATGACCCGGGAGCAGTCCCTAGCCTCCCATTGCCTCTGTCCTACGCCGTTCCCTCCCCCAGCGACGTATCCTATGCTTTGGGTTCAGCTCCACTCTTTAGTGAGGACGATCAGATAGAGGACAGTCAGCAGCTACTGCCCAGCCAAGAAATGGAGGTGGTATCTTTTGCTAGGCAGACAAATAGTGATGTGGAGAGTGTTGTGGGAGGTGTTGTGGCGAGCGTTCCAGCTCCTGCATCAGACACTGTTGAGGAAACCAAGAACATCAGTGACGTGCAGACACAACTTTATGATGATGATGAAGCCGATCGCACTTGGGAGCCGGGTGCAGAAGGGGCTTCATCATCATCATCAGGAGAAGAGGGGCGCAGGTTGCCCTGGAGTCAGCAGCTGAGGAAGCAAGGTGTTAGCAGCATGGTTGGCAGTCAGCATGGGGGCAGAATTGTAAAGTCTGAAGCCAAACGGGGCCAGGGCCGGGGTAGATCACTTGCTGTGTGTCAGGCTACCTTCTCGGGAGGTAGTGGAGCAGGAATTCCTGGAGTTGGCGGCAGTAGCAATGAATCAGTGCAGGCTGTTGGTGGGAAAATTAGCTACTCAGCAGTGTGGCAGTTTTCCATCAAGCATCCGCAGGAGGGTAACATGGCCACATGCAAGATGTGTATGCAGAAGGTGAAGCATGGCCAGGGCCCCAATGTTGGCACCACAGCCCTGCGTCAACATATGCAGCGTCACCATAAAGCGGCCTAGGAGAACCGAGGCTCCGAAGAGGTGGTCAAGCCTGCTTCCTCACCAAGTGGCACGCCGCTCCAAATTTCTGCCAGCCAAGGCACCTGCACCTCAGCCGAAGGCAGCTGTGCGTCATACCCATCCTCTGTTGCTCCAGATGCTCCTCCTCCTCCAAGTCAGGCATCCCGCCAGCAATCCATCAGCTAAGCCATGTCCAAGAGACAGCAGTATGCGCCCACTCATCCTACGGCGCAGAAGCTGAATGTGCTCCTGTCAAAGTTGCTGGTGCTGCAGTCGCTCCCTTTTCAGGTGTTGGAATCTGCACCTTTCAGAGAACTGATGGCTTGTGCCGAGCCGAGGTGGAGAGTCCCAAGCCGTCATTTCTTTGCCAAGAAGTCAGTACCAGCTCTGCACAATTTTGTTGAACAGAAGGTGGGCCAGTCCTTGAGCCTGTCGGTGTGCACCAAAGTGCATGGCAGCGCCAATGTCTGGAGCTGTAACTACGGTCAGGGACAGTACATGTCATTTACAGCCCAGTGGGTGAATGTGGTTCCTTTGCAGCAGCAGCAACTTGGACAGGTCACGCCGCTTTGCCTCCGTGCTACTAGGCCGTTGTGCCTGTGACGCTGTGCCACTTGGCCTCCTCATCCTCCACCGTCTCCTCGCGCTCCACTGTAGGGTCAAGTCTTAGTGCCCCTCCAGTCTACCATGTGAAGGGCACGGAGGTCATGCTGTGCTTCACATGGTTTGTCTTGGCGAGCAGAGTCACACAGGGGAGAAACTGCTAAAATTTATTCATCAAGAAATCCAAACATGGCTTACTCCAAGAAAACTGAAAATGGGAACCATGGTGACCGACAATGGGAAGAACATTTTGTCTGCGCTGCGACAAGGAAGCCTGATCCAAGCGCTCTGCATGGCTCACGTCTTCAATCTGGTTGTCAAGCGGTTTCTGAAGTCTTCCCCCCATCTGCAAGACATCCTAACAATGGGAAGGAAACTTTGCATGCACTTCAGCCACTCCTACACCACCAAACACACCCTTCTTGAGCTACAGCATCAGAATGGTAGCCCCCAACATAGTCTGATTTGCGAAGTTTCCACCCGTTGGAATTACACCCTGCATATGTTGGACCGACTATACGAACAGAGAAAAGCCATCACGGATTTCTTGATGATCCAAGTGGATAGGGGGACTCCCCTGTGTAACTTCAATGTAAACCAGTGGCAGCTCATATGTGACACCTGCCGTTTGCTCAGGCCCTTTGATGAAGCCACTATATTTGTCAGTCGCCAGGATTACGGGATGAACGACATGATTCCACTGCTTCATGTACTACAACACATGTTGGAAACCATGGCTGGTCAGGGCACTGGAGACATGGCGCCTACATCTTACGGCCACATGAACCCCGTTGGAGCTGAACTGGAGGAGGAGGAGGAGGGGCACAGTGAAGCACAGTTTAGGCTTGGCGAAATGGCTGGTTTATCTAGTCAGCTGACAGGAGGAGCAGGAGCAGCCAGAGGAGCTAGAGGGCTGTAAGGAAGGTGAGACAGAGGACCCAGACACACCGTGGCAGTATGCAGTGGAGATGGAGACAGGTAGTCCCTCCGAGTCACTTGCACAAATGGCACCAAGCATGCTCACATGCTTGCGTAGTGACCCCAGAATTGTTTCCATTTGTCAGTGGGATGACTTCTGGCTCTCCACCTTATTGGACCCTTGCTACCGGCACAAAATGGGGGCATTTTTTACACCCACTGAGAGGGAGGACAAATTGGCCTACTACAGAGACATTCTACGTAGTCAGTTGGCCGATGCCTATCTGCCCCATTGTCCTTACTCTCGCAGGTCTGACTCGGGGGGCCATCTGCGCTCACCTTCCACTGCCATAGCTGCTGGGGGGGGTTGGCAGGAGCAGTAACAGCTCCATCAGCAGCAGCCTAAGTCTACATTCGCTAATGAGTAGCTTTCTTCACCCACATAGTGAGGCTACTCATGAGCAGCAGGAATACCTGGAGCAGGACCTGAACCAGCAGGTCGTGTCATACCTTGACATGACCATGCCAATACACCTTGAGGATCCGCTGGACTTCTGGGCAGCCAAAATTGACTTGTGGCCGCAACTAGCAGAGTTTGCCCTGGGAAAGCTGTCCTGCCCGGCCAGTAGCGTGCCATCTGAGCGGGTGTTTAGTGCAGCGGAGGCCATAGTAACGCCGAGGAGAACTCGTCTGTCAACTAAAAATGTGGACTCACCTTTGTGAAAATGAATCAGGAATGGATCAGCCAGGATTTCCACCCACCAATGGCTGATGCATGGGAGTAGATTCATCATGGTGCCACGTTTTACACTTTCCAAATAGTGCAAAACATATTTATGTCTTTAGGCCAATTTTTGGGTTCCTGTTGATGCCAACTTCAGGGTATGCCTTTCAAACTATTTTTGGGTTCCTGCTGATGCCAACTTCAGGGTGTGCCTTTCAGCCAATTTTTGGGTTCCTGCTGATGCCAACTTCAGGGTATGCCTTTCAGACAATTTTTGTGTTCCTGCTGCTGCCAACTCCAGGGTGTGTCTTTAGGTCAATTTTTGGGTTCCTGCTGCCAACTCCAGTGTCTCTTTCAAGCAATGCTTGGGTTCCTGCTGCTTCTGCCAACTCCAGGGTGTCTTTCAGTCAATTTTTGGGCTCCTGCTGCTGCTGACAACTCCAGGGTGTCATTCAGTCAATTTTTGGGCTCCTGCTGCTGCTGCCAACTCCAGGGTGTGTCTTTCAGCCAATGTTTGGTTTACTGCTGCTGCTGCCAACTCCAGGCTGTGCCTTCCAGCCAATTTTTGTGCTCCTGCTGCTGCCAACTTCAGGGTGCCTTCCAGACAATTTCTGGGTTCCTGCTGCTGCTGCCAACTCCAGGGTGTGTCTCTGAGTCAATTTATGGGCTCCTGCTGCTGCTGCCAACTCCAGGGTGTGTCTCTCAGTCAATTTCTGGGCTCCTGCTGCTGCTGCCAACTCCAGGGTGTGTCTTCCAGCCAATTTATGGGCTCCTGCTGCCAACTCCAGGGTGTCATTCAGTCAATGTTTGGGCTCTTGCCGCTACTGCCAACTCCAGAGTGTCTCTTTCAAGCAATGTTTGGGCTCCTGCTGCTGCCAACTCCAGGGTGTGTCTTTAGGCCAATTTTTGGGCTCTTGCTGCCAACTCCAGTGTCTCTTTCAAGCAATGTCTGAGCTCCTGCTGCTGCTGCCAACTCCAGGGTGTGTCTTTAGGCCAATTTTTGGGCTCCTGCTTCCAACTCTGGGGTGTGTCTCTCAGTCAATTTCTGGGATCCTGCTGCTGCTACCAACTCCAGGGTGTGTCTTTCAGCCAATGTATGGGCTCCTGCTGCTGCTGCCAACTCCAGGGTGTCATTCAGTCAATGTTTGGGCTCTTGCCGCTACTGCCAACTCCAGGATGTCTCTTTCAAGCAATGTTTGGGCTCCTGCCGCTGCCAACTCCAGGGTGTGTTTTTAGGCCAATTTTTGGGCTCCTGCTGCCAACTCCAGTGTCTCTTTCAAGCAATGTCTGGGCTCCTGCTGCTGCTGCCAACTCCAGGATGTGTCTTAAGGCCAATTTTTGGGCTCCTGCTTCCAACTCCAGTGTCTCTTTCAGTCAATTTTTGGGCTCCTGCTGCTGCTGACAACTCCAGGGTGTCATTCGGTCAATTTTTGGGCTCCTGCTGCTGCTGCCAACTCCAGGGTGTGCCTTCCAGCCAATTTTTGTGCTCCTGCTGCTGCCAACTCCAGGGTGCCTTCCAGCCAATTTCTGGGTTCCTGATGCTGCTGCCAACTCCAGGGTGTGTCTCTGAGTAAATTTTTGGGCTCCTGCTGCTGCTGCCAACTCCGGGGTGTGTCTCTCAGTCAATTTTTGGGCTCCTGCTGCTGCTGCCAACTCCAGGGTGCGTCTTTCAGCCAATGTTTGGGTTCCTGCTGCTGCTGCCAACTCCAGGGTGTGCCTTCCAGCCAATTTTTGTGCTCCTGCTGCTGCCAACTTCAGGGTGCCTTCCAGCCAATTTCTGGGTTCCTGCTGCTGCTGCCAACTCCAGGGTGTGTCTCTGAGTAAATTTTTGGGCTCCTGCTGCTGCTGCCAACTCCGGGGTGTGTCTCTCAGTCAATTTTTGGGCTCCTGCTGCTGCTGCCAACTCCAGGGTGTGTCTTTCAGCCAATGTTTGGTTTACTGCTGCTGCTGCCAACTCCAGACTGTGCCTTCCAGCCAATTTTTGTGCTCCTGCTGCTGCCAACTTCAGGGTGCCTTCCAGACAATTTCTGGGTTCCTGCTGCTGCTGCCAACTCCAGGGTGTGTCTCTGAGTCAATTTATGGGCTCCTGCTGCTGCTGCCAACTCCAGGGTGTGTCTCTCAGTCAATTTCTGGGCTCCTGCTGCTGCTGCCAACTCCAGGGTGTGTCTTTCAGCCAATTTATGGGCTCCTGCTGCCAACTCCAGGGTGTCATTCAGTCAATGTTTGGGCTCTTGCCGCTACTGCCAACTCCAGAGTGTCTCTTTCAAGCAATGTTTGGGCTCCTGCTGCTGCCAACTCCAGGGTGTGTCTTTAGGCCAATTTTTGGGCTCTTGCTGCCAACTCCAGTGTCTCTTTCAAGCAATGTCTGAGCTCCTGCTGCTGCTGCCAACTCCAGGGTGTGTCTTTAGGCCAATTTTTGGGCTCCTGCTTCCAACTCTGGGGTGTGTCTCTCAGTCAATTTCTGGGCTCCTGCTGCTGCTACCAACTTCAGGGTGTGTCTTTCAGCCAATGTATGGGCTCCTGCTGCTGCTGCCAACTCCAGGGTGTCATTCAGTCAATGTTTGGGCTCTTGCCGCTACTGCCAACTCCAGGATGTCTCTTTCAAGCAATGTTTGGGCTCCTGCCGCTGCCAACTCCAGGGTGTGTTTTTAGGCCAATTTTTGGGCTCCTGCTGCCAACTCCAGTGTCTCTTTCAAGCAATGTCTGGGCTCCTGCTGCTGCTGCCAACTCCAGGATGTGTCTTTAGGCCAATTTTTGGGCTCCTGCTTCCAACTCCAGTGTCTCTTTCAAGCAATGTTTGGGTTCCTGCTGCTTCTGCCAACTCCAGGGTGTCTTTCAGTCAATTTTTGGGCTCCTGCTGCTGCTGACAACTCCAGGGTGTCATTCGGTCAATTTTTGGGCTCCTGCTGCTGCTGCCAACTCCAGGGTGCGTCTTTCAGCCAATGTTTGGGTTCCTGCTGCTGCTGCCAACTCCAGGGTGTGCCTTCCAGCCAATTTTTGTGCTCCTGCTGCTGCCAACTCCAGGGTGCCTTCCAGCCAATTTCTGGGTTCCTGCTGCTGCTGCCAACTCCAGGGTGTGTCTCTGAGTAAATTTTTGGGCTCCTGCTGCTGCTGACAACTCCAGGGTGTCATTCGGTCAATTTTTGGGCTCCTGCTGCTGCTGCCAACTCCAGGGTGCGTCTTTCAGCCAATGTTTGGGTTCCTGCTGCTGCTGCCAACTCCAGGGTGTGCCTTCCAGCCAATTTTTGTGCTCCTGCTGCTGCCACCTCCAGGGTGCCTTCCAGCCAATTTCTGGGTTCCTGCTGCCGCTGCCAACTCCAGGGTGTATCTCTGAGTAAATTTTTGGGCTCCTGCTGCTGCTGCCAACTCCGGGGTGTGTCTCTCAGTCAATTTCTGGGCTCCTGCTGCTGCTGCCAACTCCAGGGTGTGTCTTTCAGCCAATTTAAGGGGCTCCTGCTGCCAACTCCAGGGTGTCATTCAGTCAATGTTTGGGCTCCTGCTGCTGCTGCCAACTCCAGGGTGTCTTTTTCAAGCAATGTTTGGGCTCCTGCTGCTGCCAATTTCAGTGTGTCTTTAGGCCATTTTTTGGGCTGCTGCTGCCAATTCCAGTGTCTCTTTCAAGCAATGTTTGGGTTCCTGCTGCTGCTGCCAACTCCAGGGTGTGTCTTTTGGCCAATTTTGGGCTCCTGCTGCCAACTCCAGTGTTTCTTTCAAGCAATGTCTGGGCTCCTGCTGCTGCTGCCAACTCCAGGGTGTGTCTTTAGGCCAATTCTTGGACTCCTGCTTCCAACTCCAGGGTGTGTCTCTCAGTCAATTTTTGGGCTCCTGCTGCTGCTGCCAACTCCAGGGTGTCATTCAGTCAATGTTTGGGCTCCTGCTGCTGCTGCCAACTCCATGGTGTCTCTTTCAAGCAATGTTTGGGCTCCTGCTGCTGCCAATTTCAGTGTGTCTTTAGGCCAATTTTTGGGCTGCTGCTGCCAATTCCAGTGTCTCTTTTAAGCAATGTTTGGGTTCCTGCTGCTGCTGCCAACTCCAGGGTGTGTCTTTAGGCCAATTTTTGGACTCCTGCTTCCAACTCCAGGGTGTGTCTCTCAGTCACTTTTTGGGCTCCTGCTGCTGCTGCCAACTCCAGGGTGTCATTCAGTCAATGTTTGGGCTCCTGCTGCTGCTGTCAACTCCATGGTGTCTCTTTCAAGCAATGTTTGGGCTCCTGCTGCTGCTTCTGCCAACTCCAGTGTGTCTTTCAGTCAATTTTTGTGCTCCTGCTGCTGCTGACAACTCCAGGGCGCCTTCCAGCCAATGTTTGGGTTACTGCTGCTACTGCCAACTCCAGGGTGTGCCTTCCAGCCAATTTTTGTGCTCCTGCTGCTGCCAACTTCAGAGTGCCTTCCAGCGGATTTCTGGGTCCCTGCTGCTGCCAACTCCAGGGTGTGTCTCTCAGTCAATTTTTCAGCTCCTGCTGCCAACTCCAGTGTCTCTTTCAAGTAATGTTTGGGCTCCTGCTGCCAACTCCAGGGTGTGTCTTTAGGCCAATTTTTGGGCTCCTGCTGCCAACTCCAGTGTCTCTTTCAAGCAATGTTTGGGCTCCTGCTGCTGCTGCCAACTCCAGGGTGTGCCAATTTTTGGGCTCCTGCTGCTGCTGCCAACTCCAAGGTTTCTTTCAGCCAATATCTGGGCTCCTGCTGCTGCCAGCTCAAGAGTGTATTTTTCAGGCAATATAGGGGCTCCTCATTGTGATGCCACCTCAACTCTCGGCAATTGTGCTGCTCTGCGATTCTAATAGTGATGCCTCTGATCTCCATGTCATTATTATTTACAGTATTATTTCACTAACCCAGCATGCATCCTATGCATGTTACAGCAAGGCAGAATGGTTTACAACCCTATTGAGGCTCTAGGAAGCTCAAAAATACCCGTTTTTTATAGCGATTCACCACGAATAAATTCGGGTCGAAGCGGATTTTGTTGGAAAATTCGGCGAATCAGTCGAATCATATTTTTGAGAAATTCTCTCATCTCTAGTCAGTTCCATGACCAATTCTCTTCAATATATATATATTAATGACATAGGGTATGCATTAAACGGTAAAGTATCAATCTTTGCAGATGATAAGCTGTATAAAGTAATTAAAACAAAGGAGGACAGCATGCAGCTAGAAACAGATTTAGATAAATTGGAAGCATGAGCAGTTAAATGGCAAATGAAGTTTAACACAGATAAATGTAAGGTTATGCACATGGGAAAGAGAAATCTGCATCATGATTACACACTAAATAAACACTTGGTAAAAAAACAATGGAAAAGGACCTAGGGGTTTTAGTTAACAATAAGCTCAACTGTAGTAATCAATGCCAGGCAGCAGCTGCCAAAGCAAACAGGATCATGGGGTGCATCAGGAGGGGCATAGGTGCTCATGACCAGAGCATCATTTTACCCATGTACAAGTCACTGGTGAGACCCCAAATGGAGTACTATGTATAGTTCTGGGCACCTGCGCTTAAATAGGACATATCAAAACTGGAGCACATTCAAAGGAGGCCAACTTAGTTACTAAAGGAGACTAGAGTACCCTGAAAGATTGTCAAAGTTAGGTTTATTTAGTTTAGAAAAAAGACTCTTAGGGCTGATCTAATAACTGTATAAATATATTCGGGGTCAATACAGAGATCTGTTCCACAATCTATTTATACCCCGGAGTGTAACCATAACCCAAGGGCATCCACTATGTTTCTAAGGTGCTTTCTCCACCGACATTAGGGGATTGTTCTCTGTAAGAGCTGTGAGACTATCTAACTTGCTGCCAGAGAAGGTAGTACAGGAGGATACAGTAAAAATGTTCAAAAGTGGCCTGGATGCTATCCTGGCATTTAATAACATTTACAGCTATGGCTACTAGACCACTGGAAGGAGATAAACAGGGTGAACTGGATGGACTAAAGTCTTTATTCAGCCTTACATACTATGTTACCAGTTAACAAAGGGTTGAATGTAAAAAAAAAACATAAACTTTCAAAAGTCCTTTATTCTTTTATTTTCCCCTCTACTTACTCCCTTTCATCATCGGGTGCTGTCCATGTTGTCCAATTTTCAGCCGGAAGTGAGGGTCAGTAACCAGGAGCAGGGCAGAGGAAGCTGTGGGAGAATGTTTTTCTAAAGAGAGGCAGTGCCTCTGTGGAATCTTCCCCATGTGACTTACATATCACAGGAGGGGAGGGGTATGGAGAGGGCTTTCCTCCCTACATCCTGACGCATGTAGTAGTTGGGAAGATTCCAGAGGGACTCTGCCTCTCTGTATAAAAGATCAACAACAGAATTTCTTAAATAGCCATAAATGCATCACAAAATGCCCTTAGGGGCGTGGACATGTATCCATGTAACGCATTGGGTAAGCTTTTTTGACCCCTGGGACCCCTCGTTACCTGTGCATGGCTTCTTCTATGTCTTATGTCTGCAAATGTTTGCACATTGATCTGTCTTTGAGTAATTATTGGGTGGGTTTGTTGTGCATTGTTGGTCGGTTCTTGGATATAGCTCTCTGTTATTTATTGTAATTTGGCACTTCGTACATTATACTTTAGCCATTTGTCTCACTTTTCCATAGAGGCCACGCTAGCTGCCCCCTGGCCTTACCAGTAGACTAGCCCTTATGCCGGTATGGTCGGTATGGGTTTGGGGCCCTTCCACACCCCGGCGTCCCAAATGGGATTGTGGGTAATCTGGTGGGGTAGTGGCATGTCACCCGCTGATGCCAGCAGGTAACATCCCATCCCCCTACCCAGTGAAATGGTATAGGGTTCCCCTGGACCCCTTACCAGTTCACCCCAAAAAGTTATAAATAATACACAACACAAATACATTTTATGTTGCTTAATTGCTTAATAGTACCTGTCTTTTTTCTTTCCCATGCCATTCTCATTCGGTATGCCAGGTTGTCTGTGTTCCGTGCCGGTCTCTTCTCAGCCCCTTCCATCATCTACTTTGGGCAATGCTGCCGCCCGCTCGAGAGAGTAGTGAAACCTCACTACTAACGAGGGACGGGGTTTGGGGCAGATGGGAGGCTTCTTTTATACAGAGAGGGACCCCCCGTTCCAAAGTTAATGGTTTTTAAAATGTTTTATTACCTTTCTAAGACATGTGGCTAGCGCGGGATCAATAAAATTACATGTGTGTACACAGGTTCCCCTCCGTTCATTTACTTTCATCTACTGGCCGTGGTAATGAAGCATACTACAAAAGCCGATTATATATATATATATATATATATATATATATATTAAGAAAATATGTATATACACAAAAAGAGATAAAAACATATACCAGGGATCAGTACGATAAAAAACACGACTAAACACCTTGAAAAATGGAACCATGCATGAACAAGATAAATATAACCCCTAGTTAGATGGATCAGCTAATATGAACCACGAGTATTCCAAAAAATATATACTTTTTGCAATGCATAAATATAGATTGTATGAGTAAATAATGCCATGAAAGCACACATCTTATTTAAGTTGAATTAAGGTTGAGAAACCACAAGGATTGGGACCCCCTGATATAAGGCGCCAGCACAGTTGATAACTACGCCCCTAGTATTTACCAACATTATATTTCTGTCCATTGAATGTATATATTGGCTTACTATAAATTTCCCAGAACGGCAAAATCTGGGTAAAGTCGCTGCCTCAATTGATATCATACACACCCTTTTCTTTAGCTTTGGTGTCCACAGGTTTAGCATCATAGAGCTAAATCACTAATGAATATTTTTGTACAAATGACCTGACCTGCAGAATTTAAAGTGAACGGTTATAGCTGGGGTACAGTTTTTTTTTTTTGTAAAACTTTTTGTTAGGATTCTGTTATTTATTTATCAGCACACTGTTTTCAAGTTTCCTATATTCCTGTGTGTCTGTGATCCTAAGGTTGGAGTGGTTTTGTTGACCTTTAGTAAAAAGGACTACAAATCCCAGAAAGCTTCCACTATAACAGGTGAATTAATCAACAGCATTACACAGCAGTAATGATGTTTCCAGCTTACTGCCAGTAACCCTTTAGTTTACTGGAACACAAGATCCCCACTATCCCCCTCTATCTGAATAAGTTGAATTACAGCATAAGGGGTTTAAATGTCTTGCCTCTACCTTAGCCAGATGATGAAGGATCTTAGTTATGAGGAAAGATTATGAGAATTAAATCTGTTTAGTCTTGAGAGGAGACGACATGATTAACTTGT
Organism: Gastrophryne carolinensis; assembly: GCA_027917425.1. NCBI lineage: Eukaryota > Metazoa > Chordata > Amphibia > Anura > Microhylidae > Gastrophryne > Gastrophryne carolinensis. Next base: position 318,580,981 of record CM051239.1, read on the forward strand.
ATAAATATATAAATGGCCCATACAAAAAAATCTAGGAAAACGCTATTTCAGGTAAAATCCTCTCTAAAGACAAGGGGGCACTCCCTTCGACTGGAAAAAAAGAAATTTAGTCTCCGGAGGTGACAATCGTTTTTTTACCATAAGAACTATAAATCTAAGGAATAGTTTCCCACAGAAGCTTGTTACAGCATCAACCGCTGACAGCTTCAAAAAAAGGATTAAATGCTTATTTAGAAGAAAATAACATTAATGGTTATTATTAGCGGTTATCAGTAAAAAAACAAAAAAAAAAAATACCTTCCACCTATAAAATAAAATAAAAAATAACTTCCCCTACCCCAACACCCTTTTCACTTTTTCTTTATAAACTTTAAAAAAATGCTGTTGAAAGTGGAATTACCATTTAAAAACTGCCCTTTAACCTGAAGAACAAACCTGCCTTTCAATACAGACCAGCGGTGTTTGGATTTCTGCATGTTAGGCAATATTCATCTACACACAAAAGTTATATTTAGATTATTGATACACTGCAGGGGACTGGTTAATTTGAGAACAGTTATGCTTTAATTATAGGATAACTTTAATTAAAAGAGGCTCTTTTTTTTAAGTAACCAGCGGGAGTAAATCTCTGTGTTATGTCTCCACTGTCACGGAGGCTACTGAAAGATATTTTATAGGCTTGCATGTTTTCTTCACTGCAGCCCTTGAAATGGTCTGTTCTTTATGCCGAAACATTTAGACTAGAATTTGACAGCTGAATTCAATTAAGTCAGTTTTACGATTAATTTAAACTCCACACAGCAAGAGTTGAGACAAAAACTTTGAATTAAGTATGCAAAGGCATGGCCTTGTCAGAAGGAGCTGTTAATGCTTTTCTCACCTCTTTGCTAGACCTAATGCAATACTTTTACTTCTGTTTATATTTTATCAGTTTTACTGCCTTTTGCAAATTACTTATATATATATATATATATATATATATATATATATTATATATATTATATACACACACACACTTATATACATTGCCTGCACATGGAGTGGTTAATCCCCTGAGTGGACTGGCCGTAGGAAGACCTAGGAGAATTCCAAGGGCCACACTACTTTAGGGCCGGCTAGACTGTAGCTTCTTCTATCCAGTCTCTTCTATCCAGTCTCTAGTGCCCCTACCAGTCGTACTTGGCCCAACTCTACCTCCCCAGCCAAAACACACAAGCCAATATCCTGCCTCCAAAGCTACAAACTCAGCGTAATGGCTTTGAAAAGGTATACACATACCTGTCACATTATCTGTACCTGCAATACTAAATCTTTTGTACCATGATGTGAAGATTGGCCATATCTCCTTTTCCCATGACCTATGCCTGCAATGCAATAGCCTCAGCCATGGGATATTCTAATTGATCAATTACAAAGTACATTTGGGCAGGGCTCAGTGACATTGTTGCAGGCTTGATTTTTTTTATTCCAGTCCGCTATCGGGTGATCAGAATAGTGCCAGTAAGAGGTGTATATAAATAAACAGGACCTTGTCAAATTTTTATATATTTTAAGAAAGACACATGGCTTGATGCAGAGCCTCCCCGTTCAGCTCCCCCGTGCGTTTCCCCGTTGGTTTTGGCCTTTGATCGGGTCAGGAAAGGGTGCTACGTTGATTTTAGTGTGCGTTTATGCGCTCAGGTGTGCGCTCAGCCGCCTTTCCGATTGTCGGCTCGCACAAGGCTGTTTCCCGGGAAAACGGACGCCTCGTTCATTGGTCCGTTTTTTTCAGTGATGCAGAGCCTTGATTTCCGATTGAAATCACCCTAATAAAACGGGGCCGCCGAGCCTTCACTTACGGCAAGTCAGAGCAGCCGTATTTGCACTCGGGCAATAATATGCAGTCCTCTGTTGGAGCACATCAGCGGCGCCAGCTCCGCGGTCTTGTCCTGCTGAGTATGACAGAAACCAGGCTGCACCGCACGCCTTTGGACATCGATGGTATGAGTATTTGATATATTTTTGGGGTTTTTTTGGGGGGTCCTTTTTACAGGGTCTCCCTAATTTGTTTTTTATTGCCTGTGTGCAGGAATTTGAAGATGGGACATAGCATAAATGTGCAGGCACTGGCTGGCCCTGAATTGGTTTTTGGGACTCGTTTTGCTGGCTTTCCCTGCTCGACGCATGATGCGCACATCTTGAGGAATTCCTGCCTAGATGAGCGATTCAAATCTGGCGATCTTTTTGGTGGCTGGCTACTGGGTATGTGTATGAAACTTGTATGGTTGCCCACCTTGTCTGACTGTGTTTTTTCCATTAACACATTATTTTGTAACTATTTTCGTAGTATATTTTTAGCCTAATTATAGAGCTTTAAATTAAATCTGTTAAGTTATTGTACCCTATTGCGTCCTGATCTTGCCCTCTTATGTAAGTACCATCCCACAGACATGTTTAAGGAGTGTCCAGGTTGGATGTGCAGGTAGCCTCATTCCAAATGTCTTTTCCTACAACACTAGGCCGCTCACCTATTTGTCCCTCTTTAATAATGTTGCTATGCACCCCTAAATGTTGGGAGTTGTTATTATTTTTTTTTTTTTTTTTGCAGGTGACTCTGGCTATCCTTTGCTCCCCTGGATGCTGAACCCCATCCTGCACCCATCTTCCCAGGAAGAGGAGCGCTAGAATACTGCCCATAGGAGGACTCGCTCGGTGGTTGAGCGAGCATCTGTTTTGCTCAAGATGCGTTTTCGCTGTCTAGATCAGACTGGGGGGGGCATTCCAATATAAGCCGGCCAAGGTCATACAAATTGTATTCGCGTGCGGGATCCTACACAACCTGGCCATTCGTAGCAGGGTTACCAGATATTCTGACCTGCATATTTTTCTTGCTGAAGAGCACACCCCTCCTTTATCAGGCAGCCAAAGTGGCACCGCACAAACCATACGTGCGCAACTTGTTGAGAATGTATTTGCATACAACACAAGTGTTTTTTCGGCTTACTTTTTATTGTGCTTAAACCAATTGTTAGTTTTCATTTTTTTTTTATGAAAAAAGGAAACTTACACGTGGGGACAGATATTGTAACCAAAATCTTTAGTGGTATGTGTGGGAGGATGGTGCAGATGATTGCTGGTGTGGAACAATATTTGCAGCAATGTGTGCCAGGCTTTCCTTAATGTGCTGCCACTGTTGGAATAGGTCAACCATATGGCTGGTAAGGGCAGACACATTTCGGTTTAATACCTGTAATTGGGTCCTTATGTTGGTTAATTGTGTGCACACAGTGGCATTGAATTGCTGTGTGCTTGCTGCAAAAGCTATATTTTCCTTGCGCCACGCTTCCTCCATAATTTGCAGTTGCACTCTTTGGCTAATCTGGCGCCTGGTATGGGTTCTAGCAGTGGCCTGGGTGGTTGTTTCGGGTTAGGAAAGAGGTTGTGGATGTGGTGGTTGTGGCTGTGTTGACTGCGTTGCGGCCACTGGCTCAGTAGTGGTTGGTAACAGATGTGGGTTGTCCTCCTTAAAATCTCGGATATCTTCTATTATGGGTGTGCTTACTCTGTGCTGTTAATAAATCTAGTTTCATTTTACTTTTTGGATGGCACACCAATCGTTCCTAGTTCAAAGTTAAAAGTACACACAAAGGACCATTGACTTACCTCCTCCAAATCCTCATTTTGGGTTTGTGCTGTTGAATCCTGGTTTGGCCTTGCCTTCGGGGTTAAGGCAGGAGTTGCTTGGCCTTGTGTGTCATGTTGCCTTTGGCCTTGGAATTGAGAATGTAAGATTATATTTACCCCAAAGTAGAGTGTGTTGTCTAGCCTAACACTGGCTTTTGCCCCTCATTTTAAAAGCTCATGGAAAATTCAAACTCACCTTGGGACCTTACATTCCGGTCTGTGTCGTGTGCCTCTTGCAGGCCCCTGGACGCTGGCAGGGTGTATGTATGTATAGACATGTTCCTCGGCGGGTGTTAGGATTATTTTTGTGGGTAAGGCACCCCCTGTCTGCTGGCAGGGGAAGATTAAATCACACCTAATAAGTGTTACATCCTGTTATGAATGCAACTATAAAGGCATTTAAAATGGGCTTTACCTCTGCTGCCGGCGCATGTCCCTTTTTTTTTGGCTATAATATTTAAGGTCCCCAAATTTCCTTTGGATTTGTGGAATATCTCGCCGGACAGATCTCACACTATTTACTTGCCGCCAAATATTCGTCTGGATCTCCACCTTAGCCTGCTTAGTGGTTGATTTGGAGGTCCGGCCAAATAGGGCATCATAATGCTCACAAACTGCATTTGCACCAGCCATGCTTTGAGCATTGCAAAATCGTGCAGTTAGTGAGCCACGGCGTAGTTGTCGCCCACATCGGTGTGTTGTGTCCCCTGCATCTGTGGAAATTGATGGTTGACTATCTGGGGAGTTGTGTGTGTATCTTGGGCTTATGGGGGGTGGTGATGTGTTGTGTGTGTGCTGCTGTGGGTTAATGTATGGGTTCCTGTTGAGCTCTCACCTGTTGAGATGGATGATGTTTCTGAGGTACTTGAATTGGGAGAACCAGAGGGTTGAGGTGGAGGGGTGGGTGACCTTGGTGGGGTGGAGGGTTTGACACTACGCTTACCCTTGCTGATGTGTTTGTTTTTGTGTGTATGCTTGCTGTGTTGCGGTTGAGGATGCTGCAGTGTTTTAATCGATTTGGCACCCTTTGGAGGTCTGGCTTTTTTGGCAGGTGGTGGAGAATGTGTTGTGGTATCTTTGCTCCTGCGTTTTTTAGAATGTTCCTGTGGCTGTGGAGTACCCACCGTTTTAGTTGGGGCATGTGTCTTGTGTCTTCTCTTTTGGCTTTTTTTTTATGAGCCATGTGTGCGCCTGCTATGTGGCTCGGGGCTTTGATGGCTTTTTTGGCTCCCTTTATGTCTGGCCAGATTGATATGGTATACAACACTGAGCTGAGGGCCTTGCACTTTAAATATGTGGCCCGTGTGGGCGTGTTCCTTGGTGCCTGCGTGTGCGCACGCACGTCACCGCGGGGGCTCGTCACTGATAAACCTTGAAAAGAAAACAAAGATGTCGGCCGCCATCTTCACTCAGGAGCAGGACAAAATCATCATGGATGTGAGTAGGCGAGCGTGCGCTTATGTGCGCGCACACATTTCTTGTAATAAAAAAAAAACAAAGCGCAAGAATAGTCTTGAACAACTTAGTTTGTCACGTTAAATACAAGCCCACCTTAGTTTAACACATGTACGCAGCTACAACGTAGGCTAGATGCAGATAGCAGAACTAGGGTAATGTGAGTCAGCAAGAGGTTAATAAAGTGACTTTATTTAGGGCAGGAAACATATTAATGTATTTAGGGGATTAATGGTGGGTCCTTGTATTTTTTAATAACAGATGATGCTGAGGAATCGCTACGACTTCCTGCCGTCAGATTATGCCAAACGGACGTTGGCCCTGGAGGTGGTGGACGCGATAGAACGCCGATCCCAAACCACCTATACCTTCACCCAGATCGCCCAACACTGGTCTGATTTAAAAAGAAGGCATAAGCCCTGGGTGAGGCGGTACTTCGACCAACATTTCCCATGTAAGTGTTGAAAATGTAAATGCACCTATAGCCCTGGCATCGCCTGGGCGTGGTTTAATGATTGTGTTTGTATTTCAGCCCATGAATGGAATCTACGGTTCCGCCCCACCCGGACCAGGACACGCAGCCCAGTGTTGGGCGAAACAGGTGAAGGTGTAGGTGGCCCACCGCCAGGGTCAACGGCCACCCCCTCCTCTGCCAGTGAGTATGAGGAGCCGCTGGACCTCAGCATGCAGGGGAGGGGGGATCTGACGGCAGGGAGTCGAGCATAACAGAGCCTCAACCTGACTCCGGTAAGGGAAATATAGTTAGATATGTTGAAATACATGCATTAAATACAGATTCTCATGTGCACTATTGTTGTAGATTCAGACGTCGCTGGAACATCCCAAGGGATGAGCGAGGAAGGGGGCGAGGAGGAAGAGGTTGCTGGGGAAGGTGAGTAGATTGATACCTAGAAGCCTAACATAATATTATATTAATGAAAGAACAACAGTCTCTAATATCAGTGTGTTTGTCATTCATACAGATTCCCAACTGCCACAGAGGGAGTATGAAGGGAGACTCCGCTCCCGACGCAATGTGCGGCCTAAACCTTGTAAGTGGTGTTTATTTAAACTAAAGTAAATGAGCAAACAATTCCATTTAAAAAAAAAAAAAACTTTAACAGTTCCATCAAAATGTATCCAAAAAAGCCCTTAAAGCGGACCTTAACTATGAAGAAGAGGCTAGCTTAGATAGTTCCCACATCCTGTACATACAGATTGTCCACCTTACAAATCATGTTACCAACCTTTTCCATAGCACATCTCTGCTCTGTGTGAGCAAAGCACAGCTATAACCCACCCCCTGTACCTTATCCCACTCTCCTCTGCTCAGTAAGTGTGATGCTTCAGAGTCAACATGGCGTTGCACGTATCCTAAATTCCTGAACTGAGTTGCAGCCCAGTGGGGGAAAGAATAATAATTTATTGACTACAAAATTAATATATATTAGTTTAAGATGCTGGGGCAACGTTTCTGAAGAGTTTGGCCTTTTCATTAAAAAACACGCAGAAGGTCCCATTTAATAATTGCACAAACAATCAAAAAACAAAACCAAAAAAAAAATGCTAAAGTAATGTTGTTTTTCATTCACAGATCAAAGAACACAGGCTACAGACCCCGAGGCCTTATTTTTTTATTTTTGCATGTTGCGTTTATTTTTTATGTTGTTTTTTAAAAAAATAATGTTTTAATACAAAAACACAAAAAAAAAAAAAACTTACTAATAAATAATTAAAAATATTTCGAGAGTTGTGTTTCCTGCAAAAGTACCATCACACAACATCAGCACACATTTACATTACACACCAATGGTTTAGATATGGGACAATAAAAAGAAAAAAAAAACAACAATAAAGGTATGCATTAAGGACAAGGGAGAAGGAACTACTAGATGATTTAGGTATGCATTATGGACAAGGAAACCCCCACCAAAAAAAGCAACCATAAAAAAAATTTGTTTCAAATTTGCATTTGTGGCCATATGCATATTCCAAGGTAGTTTGCGGGATGTGCGCTTGCGTGTAGCCAGATTGGCAACTGAAGAGCCATGGAGATGTAAGTATACTTGCTAAAACCACCAAAATGGAAGGTCAAATACGACGGAAACCAAGCAGGTACGTTCAAAAAGGCAGGAAAAAACAGGGAAAAACGGGCCGCCCGTGTGAACGGGAACGGGAGCCCCGATCAAATTGAAGGCACCCGAGAGAGCAAAAAAAGCTTTCCGAGTAAAGTGAAATTGACGGATCAGTTAGGGAGCCATTCCGACGGAGGCTCTGCATCACATTTGAGCCACGATTCAAACGGGAGCCCCAGATCGGAGGGTTTTAAGGGCAGTTCAGAGGAGGCTCTGCATCAGGCCCATAGTTTTCTGATTCTGTTCCACGTACCAAATGCATAGGCATTAAGCAATGTCAAGTTCCATCTCTGGGTGCATAACCCAGCCTGTCCTTGTAGAAATGGACTTCACTACACATTTTATATGCAGCTCCTTTGCTAAAATGTATGTCTTTGAAATAATTGTATGCTTCACTGTAGCACAGGCTTTGTGATGGGGTTGCTTTCCTGGCTTTAAATGAGGTGGACATACCAGACCATAACACTGAAATTAAGGTCATAACCCTGAACTCTTGGTCTGACCCTTTGCCCCCTGCCCACAACCTTTGTTTAACGTGTGTAACTTTACCATGCTTGTTTGCTACTCACCTTCAAACTTTTATCTACATTTGACCAGGCCTTCTCTTCTGCGCCCTCACTAGGCCCTCTGGACCAGGGAATCTCTAGTTCCTTAATTCCATAGAGTATGATCTGGGGTTACCCATGCAGCCCAGCCTATTCTTCCTTGCATGGAACCCTTTAGTGAAGCCCTTAGACACTGGGTTGAGTCCTGGGTTCTGAGTAGTAGTCTCCAGTGCCTACCTTGCTCACAGTGAGACCCTGGTTTCCTGCAATCAGAACTCTGTCTGATAAAATGCCCCTAAGAGTGCAAAGAGTGTTTGTTTTACTGCCTTTTTTAAGTTGGAGGATTAAAGCAATATTTTATATTTTTATTCCAAATCTTTTGGCTATGGTAATACTGCTAACTTAAACCGGACCAACAGCCTGGCACAGTTGGAAAAGAAAGGTAGCGGCCATTTTGGAGCTTCCTCTCCCAGCATCTCAGCCGTGTCGCTGCCTTGATTCAACTGACATAACTGGCAATGCACAGCAACAGGAAGCCCAGCAGCACTTCCTGCAAATGCATGAGCGGACATTTTTGTTTCTAAAATTTAGTACAGCAGATGTTAGAAAAAGGTAAAATAATTTTTATGTGCATGTGAGCACTGTTTGTTGTGTTGGTCTGGTTTAAGTAATTTTTGACTGTTGGTCCATTTTAAAAAAGGTTCCCTCCTTCCTATTGGATACAGGCGACTTCTTGTCCAAATTAGCCTCATTGGGCTCAATCCCACCGCACACCCTTTTATGTAGCATGGACGTCAATAGCCTGTATACGTCAATCCCACACAGTGAAGGCGTTGTAATAATTGGCAACTCTCTAGATTTAACATCTTTGTCCCCTGCTTAGAAATCCTTTTGCATGGAATTACTCAGAATAATCCTGACTAAGAATTATTTTTGCTATAATGACAAGTTTTACCTACAAAAACAAGGGACAGCCATGGGCTTGAATGTAATGCCGGCCTACGCCAATCTGTTCATGGCAGAGTTTGAAAGATTGGTAGGTTACCCACATCCCCTGTACGTACAATATGCGCTAATTTGGTATAGATATATTGACGATATCTTCTTCCTCTGGACAGGCAATATAGACACTCTATCTTCCTTTAAGACGACCTGGACCATGCCTGGCCGACGATATTCTCTATGGAAGCAGACGCACAACGAGTACACTTTCCAGACGTTTGGGTAAGCTTATCTGGGGATACCCTTCATACAGATCTTTACACCAAACCTACAGACCGTAATACGTACCTACAGGCCACCAGTTATCACCCTCAAAAACGTAAAGACGGCCTACTCTACAGCCAATTCGTTCGCCTCAGGAGAATTATTGATAACAACGCCACTTTTCAACAATGGACTGAGGCCATGGCACAGGACTTTAGCAAACTTGGGTACACACACTCCACTATCAATAGGGCCCTCCAGAAGGCATCTACACTTGACAGATCTACACTACTACGGTATAGACCCAAACAATCGTCCAACCGCATTCCATGTATCTTGACTTACAACAGACTAAGCAACACAGTTAAATCCATTATTAAAAAACACTGGGGTATCTTGACATGTGATGAAAAACTTAAAAAGGTATTTGGCGAACCCCCAATGTTTACGTATAAGCGCTCCAAGAACATCAAAGATACATTAATACAAGCTGACACTTCTAACAAAACTGGCACATCCCAGAATAGGTATTGGCTTAGCACCCTTCCGAAACCGATTGGGATGTTTGCATGTGGTAGCTGTGCACAATGCAATTTGGTCATTCGTTGCAGTTCTTTTAATCATCTGTCCACTGGGAAGCGGTACTCACTAAAAGGTTTCTTTAATTGTAATACTAGCAACGTAATTTACCTACTAAAATGCCCATGCGGCAAAGCTTATGTGGGTCAGACGCAGAGAGAAATCAAAATTCGCATCAGTGAGCATCGCAGTAATATCCGCCGCTTTAACTTTGATCCACCAGTTGCCAAGCATTTTGCAGAAGCTAACCACCAGGTGTCCCAAATACGGTTTCTTGTAATAGAGAAGGTTTAACCCCACAAGAGGGGTGGTGATCTAGCTAACAGATTATCCAGAAGGGAATTGTTCTGGATTTATGAACTCAATACTAGATATCCCATAGGCATAAATGAGGAATGTGACCTGTCCCTATTCCTATAACCAGCTTTATATCCATCATGTGTTTCCAATTATTATTCTTTGTTGATCTTTTTTTCCCGCTGCAGCACAACATACCACATAAATGCATGGACAACATCTGTTTACATTTGGAATATCCCCAACCTCCAAACATACACGATACGAAAATTATGGCTTAGTACTTCCTTTTTCATTAAAAATATGCAGATTACACAAACCACAATTAGCTTATTTCCCTTCTGTACCCTTAAAAAAGTAACACCCCAGGTTGATCCTTCTGATGGTGTCTCCCCCTGCCCACTCCCTCCTAGATACAATGGGAGTTAGGATATTCATATATGTCTCCTATCTCCTAGGCAATGTGGGCACTGACCCACTTTAGTAATATATGGGTCAGTCTAAACATAAACTTTTATACTCTCATACAGTGTAATGTTATCTTTCTTAAGGGATATCTGTAAATCTCCCCTCAGCACACAAAGATAGTGTTCCACCTTAATAAGTTCCCCCTTAAATACCGGTTACTTATTCATCAATGTGGTTTACGTGACATAGCTTTAGTATTTTTTGCTTCCTGTGTTAGATTATTACATTTTTTGTCCCACATGCCACAGTGCGCTGTCAGCTTTATTATTAAGTTCTTTGCGTAATATGCCTGGTCTATTACCTCTGGCTAACATACACTGTTTATTTTTTGCAGATGGAATGCTTCTCCCCCTTCAAGAAATCCCCCACTCGTCTATTTACTCACCTAGCAATGGTTCCGCTATTGTCCGTTGTATCTGGTGCCCGTGCACCTATGCGCCGCCATCTTGCGGCTGGCAATATGCCGGCCGCAACTTGGCTGGCGCCGGGTCGGGACGCCGGATACCAGAAGTGATGCAGGATGACGCGAACGCCGTTCACGTTACTCTCGCGTCACGAGGGCCGGCCCGGGGGGATTGGCGCCATTAGGGCTTTAAAACGCAGGCAGAATAGACAGCTGACAGGCATCGCATCTCACCTGGAATCCACACAGCATCCAAATCACTCTGACGAAAGTTCTTGATGTAATCCGAAACACGTGTCAGTGTATATGTAGCAGTCTGCAACAGCAGCAGCGCTTACTGGACATAGTGGACTTGCCTGACATCTTTCAGCAAAGGAAGCATAAACTCACACCAGTGCCTCAAACATTGCTGTCAAGGTATTACTACAATTCTCTTGATATCTCGTGCTTGCAAAACCTTGCATATTAGCAAGCCTGTGACTGTGACCAACCTCCTTATACTGTTGTTTTCACATTCAGCACCAATCTACTACATAGACTAAGTATACAGGATCCATTCTGTTCTCTTTGTATATAGTGTATATAGTGTATATATACCTTGTAAAGTGTACTTTCCCTCTCCCCATGTGATATGCATTGTATTCCCTCAAGTGGACCTATATCCACCTACTTAGTCTGATATATAGTACATAAATAAATTGGAATTTTTACTTGCATACTAAATCTTATGTGTCAGGTGTGCATTCATACTTAGTTGTGGAAAAAGGTTCCCAGATCAAAGCTGATAGCAGGGAGATTAAGCTGTAACTAATGTCATAAACAGATTAATTAGTGGCTGTGCTGGGGTAATGGTAAAATCAGTGTATCGTATTTTCTATTAGATGGAGCATATACATTATGTTTCTATATAAATAACTGGCTTCAAAATAGGCTTCTTAAAATCCATGTAAAGGTGAATGTTTGTTTCATATGGAAGTAAAGGGAAGTAGGGTAAGGATTTGCCCAGTGCTTAGCATGTAAATATGTCCAATACATTATGGTTAACAAAGATGGTCCTGGAACTTTTCAAAGGCCCTGCATGGTCATACCTGGGGTGTGATCCTAAAATAATATACGATCACATTATATCTAATTTTATTGTGGTCACATATAGCATTTCTTAAGACACTCTGATCTTGCATTTTGTATGATAGCTTGGGCCACAGTTGAATATGACCAAAGGTAAATATAGGCGATTGAAGTAAACACATAACTAAAAAGATGATGTCATAATAGGATACAGAAGATGGTGGGGAGTACAGGAGGATGGGGATGTGCTCACCCAAACAGCTCTAAATAGGGTTGATTCAGCACTGTGCGTCTAGCATTTGTGCATGGTTTTTCATGAGTAAAATCCTTTACTGACATTTTTCTCTTTACTCCCCAGTAACCCTTTCTTGTATTGCACCATTTGTTGAGCAAATGTATGCATTGAGCTAGATCTCACATGTATATTTACTCAAAAAAAGGGAATAGCATGTGATTCAGGGAGTGTTTTGCAAGGAGAAAAATATGCACTCAAGCGGTTTTGATGAGCCAGCATTTTACTTTTGCAAAATGCAAGAGTAGAATGACGACTTCACTACTTAAATATGTCCAGAGGGCAGTAGAAGGCAGCCAAGCAGTGTCTGGTTGCCATTTCAGGTTAAAATGTTATTAAGAAATGGAGGTTAACAGAAACATTGAAGGTTTGAAAATGTCAGCTGCTTGTAGGATTGCTAGAAAGTCAAATCAGAACCTGCAGTAAGAAAGAGGATGACCTTCTACAAATGGATTATGATCCTAAACACACCTCACACCTCAAATTTCACAATAGCCTCAAAAGGTGCAAGCCAAAACCTTTATCATGGCTAACAGTTGCCTAATCTGAACATAATTGAAAATATGGGTATAGAAAAGAACAGTGCATATAAGACAACACAGTAATCTCAAAGCGATAGATGCCTTTTGCAAAAGCAATGGATGAACATCCATCAAACCAGAACTGAAGACTCTTGGCTGGATACAATAAGCATTTACAAGCTGTTAACACTTGCCAAATGGGTTTGGTGATAGGTGAAAACCATGCAGGGCATCCTATGTTTTATTATTGCCTATTTAACATTTTATCATAAAATGCAAGAGAATGAAATTTTAAATAATGTTGCCTAAAATGTGAGGAGAAGGTGTCATATTTAACTTTTGTAATGCCCAGTTGGATACCTGCCTTCGGTCAGATGGTAATGTATAATCCCCACCTCTGCCTATAGATATGCCCGGGAGGCTGGTTTCACATTTACAGACACTGCTGCCTCCAGTGCTTAAAGTGGACCAACACCCAGGATTTTGACTATCCTGGGTCTTGGTCCACTTCGGTGGGGCACCCCCGATCGGGGTGCCCCGCTGTGTGAAACCCCCCCGAACCCCCCGAACTCATCTCTCCCCGCGCCGACGGACAAGCCGCGGACAAGCGGCTTCGCTGCCGCCGCCTCCCGCGCGTCCCTCTTGACGCGCGCGTGCCCACGCCGGCCATTCACAGACAGCCGGCGCGGGCGCGCGCACGTCTAGAGGGGCGTGAGGGAGGCGGCGGCGGCCGGCCGCCGCCGAAACTAAGGTGAGGAGTTTGGGGTGTTTGGGGGGGTTTCACCCCACGGGACATCCCGATCTTGGATGTCCCACGGGGAGGGAGGTGATCGGCCGATCACCGGTGGGTGTTGGTCCACTTTAACTAGTGCAGAGGGTGCAGTCTGACAAGATCCAGCATGGTCCAGCAAGGAGTGGATGGTTATAGCTGGACACAGCTGAAGCTAAACTCAGAACTGGACAGCGATGAGCTGAAGACTGAAGCTGTGGTGAAACAGACAAAGAAATCAGTTTGGCCACTAAGAGTTGGAAGGAAGAATGGTTGAGGTTGTGCCAAAGGTCAAGCTCGAAGGTCAGGATTCATCACTGTGTCAAAGAACTAAAACCAAAGTGGTGGTCAAGGGACCCAGCCGAGGATCAAGGTTGATATGGTTCAGAAACATTGGTAAAGTGCACCCTAGCAATAGCTATAATGTTGGTGGGGACCTGAAGGGCATGCAGGCTTTATTAAGATGCTGATACCCTGGGTCACCGGTTATTAATAGTTAATTAATTAATAATTCATAATAATTAATAGGAGGTTTATACCCCTGGTGGCTTATTGTTATGACTAAGGGCATTTTCCCCTGAAATGCGTTGCGCCAGGGTCCCAGTGGGGAGACCTTATTGTGGTGGTTCTTTTCCTGGGACATCACAATGTCTTTCACTTTGGGCTGATTTTAACTACTGGATTAAATGTTACGTTTTAAAGGGAACAAGCTGGTCACATTCCTGCCACTGCCTGGTGGATCATTGGCCACAACAGGTCATCAACTAGCCATCATGATGGCACCTCAGCATCACCATCTTCAATGCACTGTATGCTTGACAACTATTCAGATTTACAGCAGCATGCATTCCTGGTGCACTCCAGTCGTGTGGGGGATACTACCATGACAGCTTAGAGTTCTGATCTGCTCTGATCAAACTCCAAAAAACAAAAAGTCCATTGTGCCTGCACTTCTTTCTTGAAATACAACACCCAAGTTCTCAGAAGGAGTGGGCCTGTTGATTCCACCAGATAGCTTTAAATAGCTAAATTACAGGTTAAGGTGAATTTGAGTAAAGCAACATTTTTGTTTACTTCTGGGAACACCTACTAAAACAAAGTTATTTTTTGGATTTATGTGAAATAGAGGAAACGGATCTTGGATTCCCAAATGGAGGCAATGAATGAAATGCATTATAAAATTGCGGTCATCCATCAACTGAAATGTTTCAGCATTTCAAGCTTGTGGGCTGAATTTCCAAGGTTTGTAACCAAGACAGACCTTTTAACCAGGTCCATTCACTTCAGGACTGTAGCAAGCAGACCTGTTTACAGACCCAGTACCTTGGTTCCTTTCCAGTTGAACAATTCAAAGGCCATAGCAGCACTTAAACAGGACCAAGACCCTTAGAAGAAACATTGTTCATATTCACCCGTCCCCAGGGCAATTCAGATGAACATAAAATTGATTTACCTTTTTGTTACTCCTGCTATAGTCAGTTTAAAAACAAAATGGTGCCTACAAAGAGCCACTGTGCATTGTAGGGTTATGTCAGTCAATTCAGGCAGCAGCATAGCTAAGATACTGTGAAAGGAAACTCCAAAATGGCCACTACCAGGAGAAAACCTGTGAGGTGGTTTCAGCTTTAAGTGGGTGTACTACAAATGTGGTTTCAGCTTTAAGTGGGTGCACTACAAATGTGGTTTCAGCTTTAAGTGGGTGCACTACAAATGTAATTTCTGACAATGATTCAGTATGATGCATATACTGAGTTTTGGGGAGTTTTTTTTGTGGAAGGCTGCTGGTCCGCTTTAAACAGATACTCATGCTAGTACTGCAGGTAAGACAAATTGCTGAAAAAAGTTTAGGTTAATTATCTTCTATTTGGAAGCCTGTATTTACTTGCATGTCTTAAAATGTAGAATTTATTATAGCAATATTTTTGTATAATTGTTAGATGCACATGAGTTTTAAGTTCTAGTATGTATACATTCTTACTTGTGTAATTATGGTAATGGTATATCCTCATATTATCTTTCAACTTTTGGTTTTTCAAATTTGTTCTTTGCAGTATTGCATTGCATTTTATAATGCCTCACTGCCCTCTATGCTAGTAGATATCCACCTGTTAGATACAACGAGCCCCAATAACCCCCAACATCAATTTACTGTAGTAGTTATAACTTATTTTACAATCCCTTCATAGGAAAATATATAATTTTATATGCAGACCTTGAAAGGAAGAGGTTAATTCCGTGTTGCAACTTATTCCTGTTACAATGTTATCTCTTTTCTTTTACAGTGAGTTTTAGAATACAAATGCACTCAGATACAAAAGAATCCGTAGTGGCAATTAGCAAGAGTGGACCAACACTCTTATCCCCTCCCCCCCTACCCCCGGGAACCATATTTGGTCTTTTGCTTAAGGCAAATTTCACACATTACTCTGCAACTAAAGTCTTTAAAAGCTTTAGAGAATGAGAGGAATGTAAAACATGATGTTCCCTTAAGTCAGTGGCAAACCACAAAATGAGAAATATTTTCTGAGAATCTGCAAAAAGCAATTGATGCTATTCCCAGAAGAACATATGTAACTTACTGTAGTGCAACCACGACATTGCTCCCTTAATCTTAACCGAGCATGTATATTGAATGCTATGGAGCTGGGGATAGTAAAATACCTGGCTTGCTTTGTCTTCTGTATGTTTGTTAAGAAGATGAAAGGAACAAGCACGTTGGCAAAACTAACCATGAAAACTAAGCTGTAACTGGTTTAACTTCCACTCCACATATACAAACCATGCACTCAAAAGGAATTCATAGAGGAGACAATTGATGTCCCAAAAGAAATCTGGGTTGACCCTAATTTTTTTTCCAGTGTGATGAACGATTAGTTCTAAATATGAATTTAATTTGTTTTAGTCCCCAGCTGAAAAAATACCCATATACCCTTTATCTCTTATAGCAGCTGACATATGGCCTAATTCAGAGCCTGCCTGTGAATGCTCATTTTTTTCAGGAACTGATCTTGGTAACCTGGAAATTGCGAACACTCATATCATTCACAGCCACGTTCCGAGAAAAGTTCGTTCAAAGTGGTTTAGCCGAGCATTTACGGTATTTGCAGCCAAAGTAGTTTCAGAAGCCGTGTTTATACCTGTTTTTGGACGTAACTTGCTGTGGAGTCCATTGTTCTCGGTGTGCTGTATCCTTGTGTGTCTCTCTGGCGCACACCTTTTTTTGTTGTAACCAGCTATTTTAATGTGCTTCCTGCTGTCTTCTGTCACTGTACCCATGGTAGTCCTTCACCATACTTACCTTTCGTCTCCCCTGCTGCCATCTGGGGCATCCCATGTAGTCTGCATGTCCTTCACCTTACTTACCTTTCTTTCCCCTGCTGCCATCTAGGGCATTCCATGTAGTCTGCATGTCTGCATACTTACCTTTGTATCTTGGTTGCCATGTCGTTTGCTTCTACCCACTGTACACTGCTGTTGGTTTGCTTACCATCTGCTTTATGTAGTTGCATAAAAAACAAGCCACCACTCAGCATATAAAACTATTGTTTTATTATACGTTTTTTTTATTAAATAAAAAAAAATAATTTATGTATTAAAAACCTATAAAATTAGTTTTTATTTTTTTTCTGGGACCATGGCACCTGCAAAGAGAAAAAAAATATACATTGCCACTTGTCTGTCCACGTGTGTAATGCTTGGGTATTATTCTGCTTCACTGCCTTCACACCCACCTGATTATTGCGCCTCTTCTGTCTCAGGTGTCCCTATCGCAGCATACACACCCTCTGATGAATCTCTATGGACAGAGAAGCACAACACACCAGCACTTAGCAAACATGTTATTAGACTTTATATGTAGCACAATCTGTGTGGCTCCATGGCTGGTGGGGTTGGTGCTGCTTCTGAGGAGGAGAAGACATCAGCAGGGTTCGGGGCCACCGCCTTACATCCGCTCCGTGTCAATTTGAACACCTGTTGATGTTGATATCCAGGCGACTGCGGGTATTCCTAAGCTCTGAAAGGTATATGGTTAACAGCCCACACCACTGCAGACGCTTCTACTCTTCACAGAACTTGTCAAGGGGCTCTATCATAGGTGCAGAGAATTTAGGCTGTATTTTCACAAGGAACCAAAGACAGTTCACGTTTTCCTGCTAGGAAAAAAAAAGGTGTAAGTTTGAACTGGAAACCAACAGCTTTTATGGGTCTGAAACCCCACAAATCAGGTCTCTGAATCACGCGCAAGTGCAGGCTAAATCTGTAAAGTTACATTTGTGTGGTATTGAGTATTGTATTTATACAGTGTATTGAGTTGTATTTATACAGTGAAAACTCGATTTAGCATATGCATATCGAAATTGCCCGCAAAAATACTCGGCCAGAAAAAACAATGCTCTTTGACGTCATTCCCACTGGCAGGAATGCGTGCGAGAGAGGCTCTGAATCAGGCCCAAAGTGTCCTGTTCTCTAAAACCTATTGGTGAAGGAAAACATGTCCAGCAACTTGCTGACATGTCCCCTCCACCCCAGTACAGAAAGTATGCCTCATAATGATCAATTCATGGTGACCAGACAGAGGGGGTGGGGTCCTTTCCACCTTTTTGGATTGGGGCCTAAAGATTAGCTGTGTGCATGCACACAGTGTATGTTGATGTGAAATTCTCACTCATAGCATTTTTAGAGCATTTTTTAACGTATTTTATGTGAATGTCAGGTGAGATGTGTGAATGTCAGGTGAGATTCTGCTAGTTTCCGTCTGAAAATTTCCATTTTTACCTTTATTTAGCCCCTAAATTCTGTAAACTTTTCATTTTTGTGAGATTTATACACAGACACTGGCTTTTTTTGTGGATTCTACACATATGCAAGCCTATTTTTTTAATTGTTTCACATACCCTGGTCCTGCAAGCCTATTACTTATTGCTGTGCCAACTCTCTTCTGTTCCAAACTACTTAGTATGCCATGCATGCCATGCATTCTTCTTCTCCTAAAGCATACCTTAACCACTTTAATGCATTCTTCTTTTTAATTCATAAAGCATACCTTAACCACTTTAATGCTTGCCATGCATTCTTCTCTACTTCTTCCTAGTTGAATATTTGGGATGCCCACATGGATATAATGTAAAAATTACTGAGGTAATGCTACCTAGTGGCACGTAGCGTCTGGTGAACGCTGGGCACTGTACGTAAAACCATATTTAATAAAGTGAATCTGGTGAGTGCCTCTAACAGCTCCAAGTATTACTGGAGGTAGTTCAGCAGGTTCAGGAGCGCCACATATTACCTTTCGCTCAGTGTCGCTCTGCCATACATTTCAATGGGGTTTCATTTGTTGGTGTTTAAATAAAATGTTGGGCAATTAAAATGAAATTTTTTTTTTGCTTAAATCATTGTGTGACCTCTCCTGGCTGTAAACAAACACCTTTGTAACACAGGATTAGGTATTTTTTCTTGCACCTAGGTTAAAATAAAATCTAACTCCCTGACCTGTTGCACCAGGCCCAAGTTTCCCCCTGCTCCCCAGAAAAAAAACATTTCTACCTCCAGGCAAGTCACCTAAGCAGTGTGATCAAAATTTAAAATAAACGGATGGGGATAATTTGATAACATTCAAGCAGACCTTAAGAGTTGTGTAAAACATAAATATATATATTAACAATGAAATTATTATTCTTAATGTATTTTTATTTTTAATATTCCTAATATTTTTTGGGGGGTGGTTAATGTTTAATTGTAAAAAATTACACCTTATCAAAAAAATAGGTCACATTGTATTCAAAAATATTTAAAAATGTCTATTTTGGGGGGTGTTTAAAAGAAGGTGACAGCCTCCCAGTGCCTTAAGAACTCAATTCTGTTTTCTCACACACCACGAAAGCACAATCTCACCAACAAATAGTGCCCGGATGTGCCGTTGGAAATTTCCCATTGTAAAGCCCTCTCTCACCTCCTAAATCTGGGCTCTGAATCTTGTGGAAGTCTCACTCATCACGCGTTTTACACACGAATGTGAAAAAAATACAGCGCAATTACACAATGGAAAAGTCTTTCACACACAACGAAAACACTAATACAATGGAAAAAGCTAACGAGAAACTCACAAACAGCCCAAACCCAACGGAAAAAATACACATACACATGCTTTTTCATGTGAAAGTTCAGGTAAAAGAGGCTGTGAATCAAGGCCATAGTGCGAACCCCCAAAATGGCCGATCCAGCATTCTAGAAGATGCTGGTTGAGGTAACACTGTATGTGTCAATTGCAATGTGGTAACTAGGGCTTCCGGGAATTCTTGGTAGTCAGATGGAAGAGAATTTAAGCCTTCATTGCAAACATAACCAGATTGTCATTATCCAGAACTTCCTGTTGAAACGATGCTTTGTGTTATTGTGGAAGTTGATGTTATATGTGACCTTAGCATAACTCAATATTTTAAATTTGTTTTGAAACTTGCAAATGGGAGGCGGATTACCACCAAACCTACAGTTCAGTGCCGCAGAGGAGACGGTGTTTGGCTTAATAAACCCAGCAACACTGGAGGGGTTCTCAGGGACTTTTGACTTAGACCATAATATTGATGCAGGAAGTAAGTAGTTGTATTAATTTTTTTACTTTTGGTCTCAAAAGAAATCTGACACATTGCAATGTTATAGTTCATGATGACATCAGGGTCTAAGGGTTGTGCCAATAAATACATTACAACTCATTGCTATTTTTATTTATATTTATTCATGTGTGTATGACACACCTTCATGACTTGATTAACAGGGAAGTAGATGGTTTTGAAATTGCTTATGCACACAAGGTAGGATTCTGGAATACAAAAAATAATGATGCCGGTCTGCACTCCCATAAAACATCCATTTATTGTCAAAAATCATTAAAAGCAGCCCATTAGTGCAAATGCAGGGATAAAATCAAACACATTTCGGGCACGACCGCGTCCCTTTTTCAAATGTATCACAAGGTTTAACAAGTACTCACTATAAAGTTACTGCAATTTAGGTTAATTATAATCACATGGTCATAGTACAAAAGCATGTAAGCATATTGCCACTCACCCTCCAAGTGCTGCACCCGACATCACAGGCAGGAAGGGGAAAAAAAAACAGCACTTTCCCTTGAAAGCAGGTACTAGATGATGAAAATGAAAGTGCAAAGCTGTGGTCAAGGGAAAATCAAGCTGGAACTTCCTGTCTGCCAGGCTGGGTGCAACAACTCAAGGCAACCGGATAATAGTCCTTCATGCTCTGCATTAGTACTCAATTAAATGTACACGTATACCATATTAAACAAGCATACAAAAGCATGTGGAAACACAAATTCACCCAAATGTATACACCTAAATACCATAAGTTAATACAATACATATAAATAATGTGTAAACAATGGCACTCATAAGAGTACATAATAAATGTAATAATTGCATGCATTAAATATATTATTAGGGGTGACTAGTAATCCATAAACTAGGATTCTGTAAACAAAGAGATATCCCACCATGAATTCAGACCTAAGGGAAGCCTGCTTTTCATCTTAAAGATCCATTTGGCCTCTGCTTTCAATAAAAGACAATGTAAATCGCCACCTCCCAAAGAGATTCTCTGGGCCGCTTTCACTATAATGCTGTCAGTTTCCCATCCATGGTGTTCTAAGAGATGTCTCACCACATTTGAGCGTCTTGAAAGGTCCCCTGATTTAACCCCATACAGGTGTTCAGCAAACCTCCTTTTTAGTGGGCGGGTAGTACACCCCACATATTGGACCTTGCATGATTTACATGAAATGACATACACAAAGCTCTTAGGCCCTTATTTATCAAGGGCTAGCGCCAGGTAGTGTCTGACGAGCGCCAGGTACCGCCAGCTATCGGCGGCTACCGAATCAAGTACGCCTGGCGGCGGTCACAATGACGCATTTATCACGCTAAATGAGGCTAGCACCGGCGAGAGCGTCAGCTAGCGCGGGATTCATCATGTAGCCGACTGCAACGAACAGCGCCGCTGCTAATCCCATCACAGCGACAGGTATGACCTGGCGCTCCCTGGCGTGGTCCAATGCATTTCAATGGAGCAATCTTTAACTAATCATAATTAATTGCTATTACTGTTTTTTTTTTTTTTTTTTTTTAATGTCAAAAATTCTGTGACCACTTTTGCAATGTTAGGTTTTTTTTTAAAGTAAAAAAAAAATGTGCAGAATTGATATTACAGGTCTGATATTCATGTATTCATATTACAAAATGTTTAGAAAAACTTGTATAATTTTTACATATAAAAAAAAAGGTTGTTTGGGGGTTAAAAACTACTTTACACACATCGCCGCCAGCGCTCTGGGGTTTAAACAAGGAATTCACAGCGCGAGAAATTTTTGAGCGTGATTTTTTAATGAATCTGCAGCAAGCCGTTCGCTCTGGCCATTCGCTGTCAGGCGCACCCATACAAGCGGAACCTGTGAAACAGCGACCCCTAACCCCGTATTCAACATTACCGCACACCGACTGAGTCGCTGTCAAGAAGCAAACCCCGGCCAAGCACAGCGAATACTAGCTGGCGCTGTGAAAATCACGCTACTGGCGCTCATCTGTCGCTACCTGGCGCTATTAATGAATCGGCCTCCCCGTGTTACAATTTATTAAGTCACCAAGCTCAAAACTATGATTGTCCGAATATGACGATATTCAAGGGCCCTTATCTACAAAGGGGCACATTGTGCACCTGGGCCCTCCACACGGGAAAAAACCCTTGGTGGCCAGCAAATTTCCCTCCCTACATCTCGGGGATAGGAAAAGGCTCAGGGACAGAATAGACCCCAGGTTTGGGGCTCTCTTACTGACCACACGCACCCCCCCTGATATTATATCCCTCAACTTTGGATCCGAAGATAATACGGGAATATACTTCAAAATAATCCTGCGTACCTCTGAGAAATCTATAGAGAAGGGGGTGGTAAATTGGGGTATACTGTCCTCATTCTTTGATCTCCTCTGCCAAATTCTCTTTCTATATGTATCCTCCCTCTGTCTATTAGATGCTATATTCCTGGCCCATTTCAACATCCAGGAGGGATATCCACGCTCACATAATCAATTTGAGATACAACCTAATTCATTTTCCAAGTCCTCCTGTTGTGAGCAATTTCTTCTGGCCCGAAGTATCTCCCCTATAGGAATGGCCTTAATGGTCTGTAAGGGATGGCAGCTGTTTGCCCGTAAAATGCAATTGCCCGCTGTGGACTTTCTGAACATGTTTGATACAATTGTAGTGCCACTGAATATCTTAGATCTAAATACTCTATCTGAGTGCCATCGACGTGGGCTGTAAACTGTAAATTAACCTGATTGTTGTTATAATAATCCACAAAAGATAAAAGAGAAGTCTCAGTGCCGACCCGATGGCTGGTACTGGAGGCCCCCCCCCCCCCCCCTGTATGATCCAGACACCGGAACCGGCTCTTCAGTAAACCAAATGCACGCTCCACAACTGCCCTGGTCTTCCTATGTGCCTGGGGGTATGTGGCATGTGGCTGCGTGTGAGGCCGAAGAATTGGTGTCATAAGCCACGGAAGCAGGGGGTTATCCACAATCACCAAGAAAAGGAATTAACCACGTACATAATACTAACATTAAATCCTTAAAAAAAAATTATACATAGGGGAAGCCAGGGGACGCACCCACAAATACACTAGTTATGCATGAATTAAAGGAAAAAAAATAAGAATAAGACTTACCAAGTAGCCACCCGCCAGACAACTTGCCAGACTGAAAATGTAGAGGATGAATTCCTAAGAATATAGGCATCATGGGTAGACCCTGGAAATCCTGCAATTATGCTCACAAATCTAAGCTCAGGAGCCGCTACACATTGCTACAGTCAAGCACACCTACACTGACATAAGAAATGCAAAGCAGAAAGCTTGGCACTGGTAAGACTGCCTTCTTTGGCTGATGCAAGCTAAAATCCAACCATCAAATGCATAGAATGGCGCGAAGCTCCATACGCTCGTATTCCTCTAGGTAATTGGCCTCCATGACGCTAGAACTCACACCACGATGGCACACCAGGAAATAAAGCAAGTTGTGCGTGAAAGAACCCACTTTATTGGACATTGGAGGAACAACACACCCAATTTCCACCTTTCAGGGTGTGTTTCCTCTCAGTGGTAGCATCCCGAATTGGGATGTCCCACAGTGTGTATCTCCCCAGGTTGCTCCATTAACTCACCTTCCTGTTGCACACTCGGGGTGTGAGAACGAGCGTGCTGATTTTCTTGCTCAACCAATCAGAGCACTTGCCTTCACTCAGCTCCCTTTGGTGCCACTGACGGCTAAGCCGCCTGGACGGCTACGCAGCCAAACGTCGCCGAAGGGAGCGTACATGGCTAAAGGTGAGCCAGGACGCGGCCATGGCACAGAGACGCGGCAAGGGCTCCGGGACAAGGTGAGTGAAACAGGGCTTCTGGGGGATTTTATACAGTGGGGCATCCCAAATTCCCAAAGTGGAACTCAGATGGTCCTGGAGTCAAGGCCTCTGATCCTCTTTAAAGTCATTTTTCAGGCAGGGGTTAAATCTTACCATGCAGGTAAGCCTACCTGTAGCACTGCCTACTTCTGGGTTTGCTTTCACTTATAGCCTAAGTATCACCCCTTTTCGAGCTCCATTTAGCAACCCCCTCTCCCTCACTCTGGGAACTCCGTCAATAGTGTCCTCCAGAGTGCATTTATACTATCTCATTTTGCGATCCCGCTCCAGTGCTTGTATCAAGGAGGTGATGTTGTCCTCATAGCGGGGATCCAGCAGGGTGGCTACCCAGTAATCGGCACTGGTGACTAAGCAGGCAAATGTGGTCATTGCGCAGGCACTGGAGCATGTAGTGGAGTCAAGGAGAAGCTGTTCTCAGTGTCAGGTGTCTCCTCTTCCTGCTCCTCACTCCAGCCATGCTCCATGAGCTGTGCTGGGTGTGACCATGCTGTTAGAGAAAGTTCTCCTTCTCCTCTGAATCCTCCAAAACTGCCCGCTGGCTGGACAGTGGCGTCCCCTTCTGCTGTTGGCTCAGAAGCCCACCCTGTAAACCTTGTGTGCATTTCCCTGATGCCTGAGAAAATGGACCTTCCTCCTCCTCCTCTGCTTGCATCACATCCTGCATCATGGCCTAAAGGTTTTCGCCAGCAGGAAAAGGATGGGGATATTGGTGGCGCACTGGAAGCACTGCAGCACCACGCAGTTGTCCCCCATGGAGGCCCACTCATTGGAGGTAAAGTGATATTGGTCTGCACATTTATTCACCCGGGCGTTTTGGAGCTAGAACTCCAAAGCATAACAACCACAACCCCCGTCAGGCATAACTGACACACCCAATCCACCATCCATCTCTCAGCAAACACTCCAACACCCCCAATCTGTCATCCACCCACACTACTAACACCACGCAATTTAACATCAACCCCCTGTAAACTCAACCACCCCCAATCTTCCATCCACCCAATTAGCCACCAACTCTCTCTCCTGCAGGCACACAGACAACCCCCCCCAATTGGCTATCCATCCACCCCGACAGAGCCCTAAATCTTCCGACCAGGCCCTTCAACTTCAGATCACCCCTAGTCCACAGCCACTGATATCCGCAGATGGGTATTGTAATTTACCTGTGTATATTGCCTAACGCTTACGGTATTATATTCATGCTACAGAATATCAGCTTCCTGTACCTTTGGTCTGCCTCTGCTCCACAGCCACCAACTTGGGTGTTGTTGTCCCTGCCTTTTTGTTTTGCATTCATACCATACCACACCATTCACAGACATACCCCCTCCCTTTTGGGAGACAAATGCGTTGTATGAGAGAAACATATGGTAAGTCACACGTCTAAACAGACTGACCTCTATGCAATCCTGAAGACAGCCAATGACCAGGAAAACTGCCTGGCTCAAGCTGGGTAAATAGGTTACCAAAAGTAAATGTCACAAAGTCAAGTTCTCTTGAAAAGGAGGGATCTGGTAGTCATCTTATACGACTGGTGTATATCTGTATATATTTATGAAAGTGAATCTGAAAACAGCTTCCACAACACATCTAGGATCTGTTGTTTGCACACTGCAGGCCTCTCACATTAAAGAAGTAATCTTAGTAGTGGACACAGCAAAACAGAAAAAAATGCTAATACTGTTAGGAATACAAGGCAATTGTGGTAAAATAAAAACAAGAAAAAGACAAAACAAAGAGAAGAATTGAACTAGAGTGAAAATGAAGTGTGAGCACGCTAGTCAGAAGGCTTACTATTGTTGCCCCACTGCCTTATTTATCAAATTTGTGCTCACATGCACAACAGAAAGAAAGCACTTTCAGTTTTTAGCAGTCTAATTGTAAGTAATTTGGTGAAATATTGGTATTACATGGGGCTAAATATGACTAGAAAATAGATACTGTATGAACAATGCTGGAGCCCCTATTTGATATTTGCACTAGGGCCCAGACAAAATCAGTAGGAGCTGCCCCTATTATAAAATAAATCCCATATATAAGATAATCTCATCTGGCAGCCAGTAACCCAAGCAAATAAGTGACTAATAGTAGACAGTTAAAAAAAAATACCTTGAGCTTAGCTGGTCAAATTGATTGACATAAATTAACACAGATCTCAATTGAATATAAGCATGGTGAAGGTGGCAAAGGAAAACATGTCAATCTCTTTACCCAAATGTAAAGCAAAGCCAGAAGTCTTTTTCTGAATACACCAGGAGTCTTTTAACAGTGAAGCAGGTCAACCTAGGGGTATACATGGAAATGCACATGAAGTGTCAGCAAGGATCCATCAACCTAAGTTCAGATAGTTGTCAGTTTTGTGTGATGACAATGGAGCTCATCAGCTCATCACCTACATTGACCAAAATGTAGAATGCAAGAAGATGTGCCAAACTATGACTACAATACAAAATTTTCATCAAGTAAAAACACAGAGCAGCCACCGAAGAATAATACGTTGAATGTGTACAAAGAAGTCTCTGTCCCACAGAGAATCCACCACCGATGCAAACTCTTACCGACTATTTGTAGTAAGTGAAGCCTTCAGAACATCCACATATGGATAGGTGATAAATCCTATTCCCAAGCGATATCAGGCCTTGTTGAACTGACCCTGACATTTATGCCGGTGAGTAGGGATGAGCGAATCGATCCGGACGAACCCGAATTCGTTCCAAATTTCAGGAAATATCAGATTCTGAACGAATCCGAATTTCCCCGCAATTCGATCGATCGAAGTTTTCCTTTAAACTCCATTTACTTCAATTACAGGCATTGTAAAATGGTGGATGGACATGTCTGGACATATCCCCTGGGGCAAGTTATCATGGGAAGGTCACATGCAGCCTATCAGCAGCCAGGAGCCCCGGTGACGTCACAGTGCTATATGAACGGCAGCCATCTTGCTGGTGCGCATTTCAGCCTTGTATTGCGGCCACAACGGAGTTGTTTAGAGACAGGGAGAGACTAAGAGAGAGTCAGGGAGAGTCAGGGAGACCCACAGAGTGCCAGACAGAACCAGGGAAAGATAGGGAAAGATAGGGAAAAATTGGGTAAGATCGAGGCAGGGACAGCAGAGAAAGTGACAGGGAAAGCTTTTTTTTATTTTCATTTTAATTAAACTATTGCATTTTGAATTGGGTTTTGTCCTGCTGCCAAAACACTAGGCCGCAGGGTATCCCAAACCTGCACGTAGCACCCTATCTGTTATACTAAATAAGCGTTGTTCATCCTCAGCTTAATCAAGCTATTGCATTTTTAATTGGTTTTTGGTCTGCTGCCAAAACACTAGGCCGCAGGGTATCCCAAACCTGCACGTAGCACCCTATCTGTTATACTAAATAAGCGTTGTTCATCCTCAGCTTAATCAAGCCATTGCATTTTGAATTGTTTTTTGTCCTGCTGTCAAAAAAATACCAGGCCGCAGGGTATCCCAAACCTGCACGTAGCACCCTATCTGTTATACTAAATAAGCGTTGTTCAGCCTCATTTTAATTCAGCTATTGCATTTTGAATTGGTTTTTGGTCTGTTGCCAAAACACTAGGCCGCAAGGTATCCCAAACCTGCACGTAGCACCCTATCTGTTATACTAAATAAGCGTTGTTCATCCTCAGCTTAATCAAGCTATTGCATTTTGAATTGGTTTTTGGTCTGCTGCCAAAAAACGAGGCCGCAGGGTATCCCAAACCTGCACGTAGCACCCTATCTGTTATACTAAATAAGCGTTGTTCAGCCTCATTTTAATTCAGCTATTGCATTTTGAATTGGTTTAAATACACCAGCCCACATGGGCATCCCAAACCAGCACATGTCACCCTATCTGTTATACTAAATAAGCGTTGTTCAGCCTCATTTTAATCAAGCTATTGCATATTGAATTGGTTTTTGTCTGGTTTAAATACACCAGCCCACATGGGCATCCCAAACCAGCACATGTCACCCTATCTGTTATACTAAATAAGCGTTGTTCAGCCTCATTTTAATCAAGCTATTGCATTTTGAATTGGTTCTTGTCTGGTTTAAATACACCAGCCCACATGGGCATCCCAAACCAGCACATGTCACCCTATCTGTTATACTAAATAAGCGTTGTTCAGCCTCAGCTTAATCAAGCTATTGCATTTTGAATTGGTTTTTGGTCTGCTGCCAAAACACTAGTCCGCAGGGTATCCCAAACCTGCACGTAGCACCCTATCTGTTATACTAAATAAGCGTTGTTCATCCTCAGCTTAATCAAGCTATTGCATTTTGAATTGGTTTTTGTCCTGCTGTCAAAACACCAGGCCGCAGGGTATCCCAAACCTGCACGTTGCACCCTATCTGTTATACTAAATAAGCTTGGTCAGCTCAGTTTTATTAAGCTATTGCATTTTGAATTGGTTTTTGTCCTGCTGTCAAAACACCAGGCCGCAGGGTATCCCAAACCTGCACGTTGCACCCTTTCTGTTATACTTAATACCCTTGTTCATCCTCAGCTTTATTAAGCTATTGCATTTTGAATTGGTTTTTGTCCTGCTGTCAAAACACCAGGCCGCAGGGTATCCCAAACCACCACATTGCACCCTATCTGTTATACTAAATAAGCTTGTTCAGCCTCAGCTTTATTAAGCTATTGCATTTTAAATTGGTTTTGTTCTGCTGTCAAAACACCAGGCCGCAGGGTATCCCAAACCTGCACGTTGCACCCTATCTGTTATACTAAATTAGCTTGTTCATCCTCAGCTTTATTAAGCTATTGCATTTTGAATTGGTTTTTGTCCTGTTGTCAAAACACCAGGCCGTAGGGTATCCCATATTGGCAATTTTCATAGTATCTGGTGCAGAGAAGCAATTCCTCACTTTATTTAGCTTCTGCTTTTTAAAGTAAACACATTTTTTAAAGTGCCTATTGCGCATTTCAAATACATAAAAATGTCAGGCAGACAAGTGCCAGAATGTTCAAAGTGGAGTGGCAGAGGCCAAGATTCAGCAGGCAGAGGTCGCAGCAGACTAGGAGCGAGTGGCAGCAGGAGTCACGGTGAGAGACGTAGCGGTTGTGTCTCCACCAGTAACGGATCTGCCGTGGTAGATTGGTTAACGCGGTCATCCACATCATCACAAGTTACATATGAGACCCCCAGTCTAGGGTCGGTAGGTTCCTCTGACACAACCCTGAGTTGGCATGCCCCGAGAGCAGTCCCTGTCCTCCCATTGCCTCTGTCCTATGCCGTTTCCTCCCCCAGCGACGTATCCTATGCTTTGGGTTCAGCTCCACTCTTTAGTGAGGAGGACGATCAGATAGAGGACAGTCAGCAGCTACTGCCCAGCCAAGAAATGGAGGTGGCTTCTTTAGCTAGGCAGACAAATAGTGATGTGGAGAGTGTAGTGGGTGTTGCGAGCATTCCAGCTCCTGCGCCAGACACTGTTGAGGAAACCGAGAACATCAGTGACGTGCAGCCACAACTCGGTGATGATGATGATGACGAAGCCGATCGCACTTGGGAGCCGGGTGCAGAAGGGGCTTCATCGTCATTATCAGGAGAAGAGGGGCGCAGGTTGCCCCGGAGTCAGCAGCTGAGGCAGCAAGGTGTTAGCAGCATGGTTGGCAGTCATCATGGGGGCACAATTGTAAAGCCTGGAGCCAAACGGGGCCGGGGTAGAGCACCTGCTGCACGGCAGGCTACCTTATCGGGAGGTAGTGTAGCAGGGGTTCCTGGAGTTGGCGACAGCAGCAGTGAATCAGTGCGGCCTGGTGGTGGGAAAAGTAGCTACTCGGCAGTGTGGCAGTTTTTCCTGAAGCACCCGCAGGAGGGTAACATGGCCACATGCAAGATATGTAGACAGAAGGTGAAGCGTGGCCAGGGCCCAAATGTTGGCACCACGGCCCTGCGTCAACATATGGTGCGTCACCATAAAGCGGCCTGGGAGAACTGGGGTTCCGAAGAGGTGGTCCAGCCTGCTTCCGCACCAAGTGGCACGCCGCTCCCAATTTCTGCCAGCCAAGGCTCCAGCACCTCAGTTGAAGGCAGCTGTGCATCATACCCATCCTCTGTCGCTCCTGATGCTCCTGCTCCTCCTCCTCCTCCAAGTCATGCATCCCGCCAGCAATCCATCAGCGAAGCCATGTCCAAGAGACAGCAGTATGCGCCCACTCATCCTACGGCGCAGAAGCTGAATGTGCTCCTGTCCAAGTTGCTGGTGCTGCAGTCGCTCCCTTTTCAGGTGGTGGACTCTGCACCTTTCAGAGAACTGATGGCTTGTGCCGAGCCGAGGTGGAGAGTCCCAAGCTGTCATTTCTTTGCCAAGAAGGCAGTACCAGCGCTGCACATTTTGTTGAACAGAAGGTGGGCCAGTCCTTGAGCCTGTCGGTGTGTAGCAAAGTGCATGGCAGTGCCAAAGTATGGAGCTGTAACTACGGTCAGGGACAGTACATGTCGTAAATGTGGTCCCTTTGCAGCAGCAGCAGCAACTTGGACAGGTCACGACGCTTCGGCCTCCGCGCTCCCTGGCCGTTGTGCGTGTGAAACAGTGCGACTCGGCCTCCTCATCCTCCGTCATCTCCTCACCCTCCACTGTAGGCTCAAGTCTCAGTGCCCCTCCAGTCTACCATGTGTGCAGGGCACGGAGGTGTCACGCTGTGCTTCACATGGTTTGTCTTGGCGAGCGGTTTGTCATCACGAAATCCAAACATGGCTTACTCCAAGAAAACGTAAAATGGGAATCATGGTTACCAACAATGGGAAGAACATTTTGTCTGCCCTGCACCAAGGAAGCCTGACCCATGCGCCCTGCATGGCTCACGTCTTCAATCTGGTTGTGAAGTGGTTTCTGATGTGTTTCCCCAATCTGCAAGACATTCAAACAACTTCAAGGAAACTTTGCATGCACTTCAGCCACTCATACACCACCAAACACACCCTTCTTAAGCTACAGCGTCAGAATGGTAGCCCCCAACATAGTCTGATTTGCGATGTTTCCACCCGTTGGAATTCCACCCTTCACATGTTGGACCAATTATATGAACAGAGAAAAGCCATCACGGATTTCCTGATGATCCAAGCGGATAGGGGGACTCCCCTGTGTAACTTCAATGTCAACCAGTGGCAGCTCATATGTGACACCTGCCGTTTGCTCAGGCCCTTTGAGGAAGCTACTATATTTGTTAGTCGGCAGGATTACGGGATGAACGACGTGATTCCACTGTTTCATGTACTACAGCACATGTTGGAAACCATGGCTGGTCAGGGCACTGGAGACATGGCGTCTACATCTTACGGCCACATGAACCCCGTTGGAGCTGAATTGGAGGAGGAGGAGGAAGAGGAGGAGGAGTGGCCCAGTGAAGCACAGTTTAGGCTTGGCGAAATGGCTGGTTTATCTAGTCAGCGGACAGGAGAGGAGGAGCAGCCAGAAGAGCTAGAGGGTTGTGAGGAAGGCGAGACAGAGGACCCGGACACACCGTGGCAGTATGCAGTGGAGATGGAGAGAGGTAGTCCCTCCGAGTCACTTGCGTAAATGGCAGGAAGCATGCTCACGTGCTTGCGTAGTGACCCCAGAATTGTTTCCATTTGTCGCTGGGATGATTTCTGGCTTATTGGACCATATTGGACCCTCGCTTCCGTCAGAAAATGGGGGCATTTTTTAAACCCGCCGAGAGGGAGGACAAACTGAACTACTACAAAGACATTCTACGTAGTCAGTTGGCCGATGCCTATCTGCGCCATGGTCCATACTCTCGCAGGTCTGACTCGGGGGGACCTCTGCGCTCACCTTCCACTGCCATGCCTGCTGGGGGGGTTGGCAGGAGCAGCAGCAGCAGCTCCATCAGCAGCAGCCTCAGTCTTCAGTTGCTAATGAGTAGCTTTATACACCCGCATAGTGAGGCTACTCATGAGCAGCAGGACCTGGAGCAGGACCTCAACCAGCAGGTCATGTCATACCTTGACATGACCGTGCCAACACACATTGAGGATCCGCTGGACTTCTGGGCAGCCAAACTTGGCTTGTGGCCGCAACTAGCAGAGTTTGCCCTGGAAAAGCTGTCCTGCTCGGCCAGTAGCGTGCCATCTGAGCGGGTGTTTAGTGCGGCGGGGGCCATAGTTACGGCGACTGTCAACTAAAAATGTGGAGAGACTTACCTTTGTCAAAATGAATCAGGGATGGATCAGCCAGGATTTCCACCCACCAATGGCTGATGCATGCCACTAGATTCAGCATGGTGCCACGTTTTACACTTTCCAAATGGTGCAAAACATATTTATGTCTTTAGGCCAATTTTTGGGCTCCTGCTGATGCCAACTTCAGGGTGTGCCTTTCTGACAATTTTTTGCCTCCTGCTGATGCCAACTTCAGGTTGTGCCTTTCAGCCAATTGTTGGCCTCCTGCTGCTGCTGCTGCAAACTCCAGGGTGTCTTTCAAGCAAAGTTTGGGCTCCTGCGTCTGCTGCTGCCAACTCAAGGGTGTGCCTTCCAGCTAATGTTTGTGCATCCTTACTGCTGCCAACTTCAGGGTGTGAGTCATCCAATTTTTGGCCACCTGCAGCCAACTCCAGTGTCTCTTTAAGGTAATGTTTGTGCTCCTGCTGCTGCAGCCAACTCCAGGGTATGATTCATCCAATTTTTGGGCTCCTGCAGCCAACTCCAGTGTCTCTTTCAAGCTATGTTTGGGCTCCTGCTGCTGCTGCTTGCAACTCCAGGGTGTGATTCATCCAATTTTTGGGCTCCTGCAGCCAACTCCAATGTCTCTTTCACGCAATGTTTGGGCTCCTGCTGCTGCTGCTTGCAACTCCAGGGTGTGATTCATCCAATTTTTGGCCTCCTGCAGCCAACTCCAATGTCTCTTTCACGCAATGTTTGGGCTCCTGCTGCTGCTGCTTGCAACTCAAGGGTGTGATTCATCCAATTTTTGGCCTCCTGCAGCCATCTCCACTGTCTCTTTAAAGTAATATTTGGGCTCCTGCTGCTGCTTGCAACTCCAGGGTGTGATTTATCCAATTTTTGGCCTCCTGCAGCCAACTCCAGTGTCTCTTTCAAGCTATGTTTGGGCTGCTGCTGCTGCTTGCAACTCCAGGGTGTGATTCATCCAATTTTTGGGCTCCTGCAGCCAACTCCAGTGTCTCTTTAAAGTAATGTTTGGGCTCCTGCTGCTGCTTGCAACTCCAGGGTATGATTTTTCCAATTTTTGGGCACCTGCAGCCAACTCCAGTGTCTCTTTCAAGCTATGTTTGGGCTCCTGCTGCTGCTGCTGCTTGCAACTCCAGGGTGTGATTCATCCAATTTTTGGGCTCCTGCAGCCAACTCCAATGTCTCTTTCACGCAATGTTTGAGCTCCTGCTGCTGCTGCTGCTTGCCACTCCAGGGTGTGATTCATCCAATTTTTGGCCTCCTGCAGCCAACTCCAATGTCTCTTTAAAGTAATGTTTGGGCTCCTGCTGCTGCTTGCAACTCCAGGGTGTGATTCATCCAATTTTTGGCCTCCTGCAGCCATCTCCAGTGTCTCTTTCAAGCTATGTTTGGGCTGCTGCTGCTGCTTGCAACTCCAGGGTGTGATTCATCCAATTTTTGGGCTCCTGCAGCTAACTCCAGTGTCTCTTTAAAGTAATGTTTGGGCTCCTGCTGCTGCTTGCAACTCCAGGATGTGATTCATCCAATTTTTGGGCTCCTGCAGCCAACTCCAGTGTCTCTTTCAAGCTATGTTTGGGCTGCTGCTTGCAACTCCAGGGTGTGATTCAGCCAATTTTTGGGCTCCTGCTGCCAACTCCAGTGTCTCTTTTAAGCTATGTTTGGGCTCCTGCTGCTTGCAACTCCAGGGTGTGATTCATCCAATTTTTGGGCTCCTGCTGCCAACTCCAGTGTCTCTTTCAAGCTATGTTTGGGCTGCTGCTTGCAACTCCAGGGTGTGATTCAGCCAATTTTTGGGCTCCTGCTGCCAACTCCAGTGTCTCTTTTAAGCTATGTTTGGGCTCCTGCTGCTTGCAACTCCAGGGTGTGATTCATCCAATTTTTGGGCTCCTGCTGCCAACTCCAGTGTCTCTTTCAAGCTATGTTTGGGCTGCTGCTGCTTCTTGCAACTCCAGGGTGTCATTCAGCCAATTTTTGGGCTCCTGCTCCCAACTCCTGTGTCTCTTTCAAGCTATGTTTGGGCTGCTGCTTGCAACTCCAGGGTGTCATTCAGCCAATTTTTGGGTTCTTGCTGCCAACTCCAGTGTCTCTTTCAAGCTATGTTTGGGCTGCTGCTTGCAACTCCAGTGTGTCATTCAGCCAATTTTTGGGCTCCTGCTGCCAACTCCAGTGTCTCTTTCAAGCTATGTTTGGGCTCCTGCTGCATGCAACTCCAGGGTGTTATTCAGCCAATTTTTGGGCTCCTGCTGTCAACTCCAGTGTCTTTTTCAAGCTATGTTTGGGCTGCTGCTGCTGCTTGCAACTCAAGGGTGTGATTCATCCAATTTTGGCCTCCTGCTGCCAACTCCAGTGTCTCTTTCAAGCAATGTTTGGGCTCCTGCTGCTGCTGCTTGCAACTCCAGGGTGTGATTCATCCAATTTTTGGGCTCCTGCTGCCAACTCCAGTGTCTCTTTCAACAAATGTTTGGGCGGCTACTGCTGCTTGCAACTCCAGGGTGTGGTTCGGCTAATTTTTGGGCTCCTGCTGCTGCCAGTTCCAGGGTGTGTTTTTCAGGCACTATAGGGGCCCCTCATAGTGATGCCACTTCAACTCTCTGCAATTGTGCTGCTCTGCGATTCTATTAGCGATGCCTCTGATCTGCATGTGATAATTATTTACAGTATTATTTCACTAACTCAGCACACATCCTATGCATGTTACAGCAAGGCAGAATGGTTTACAACCTTATTGAGTCTCTAAGAGGCTCAGAAACAGCCGTTTTTAATAGCGATTCATCGCAAATAAATTCGGGTCGAAACAATTTTTGTCGGAAAATTCGGCGAATCAGTCGAATCGAATTTTTCAAAAGTTCGCTCATCTCTACCGGTGAGCAATACCCTTGGGAATAGCATTTATCACCTATCCATATGTGGATGTTCTGAAGACTTCACTTACTACAAATAGTCGGCAAGAGTTTGCACTATCGGTGGTGGATTCTCTGTGGCTCTCCCTATTGTGCAGAGGTGCATGTGTTGTGGGACAGAGACTTCTTTGTACACATTCAACTTATTATTCTTCGGTGGCTGCTCTGTGTTTTTTCTTGATGATCTGTACCCGGTTCTTTTAGGAATAAGGACTAATACATGTTGTGCACTTGAACGCGGACTTAAAATCATTGATTATATTTATTGTCATTTTTTAGCGCGGTGTATGTATCAATATTTCATGTATATGTAAATATTGTACATTTTTCACAATACAAAATTTTCCACCACCACAGTGCATATGTAGTGCTGAATAGAAATTTTAGAACTTAGAACTGCAGGTCTGGCAGCAATATTAGCATACATTTTTGTACTAGTTATAAAATCATAAAAGCAACTTAAATTTTTTTGTAAAAATACAAATATTTCCTATTTAGTGAGAATGTATACTTTGTATGGTCTCCCATTTCTAGGATGATGTACTGTATACTGTTAATAAAGTGATTATGCTTAATTACTATTTTTAAGTAAATATAATTTAGTGCCAAAAATACAAAATGCATTTGATTAAAATACGCATTATTTGAGAATCACAGTTATCCTTCACTGACATTATCATTGCTTCAATATATTTTTTTTCATCACCAATTTAATTTAACTTCGGTAAAATAGGCTTTGCCTAAAAAACATTTAATTGTGGTAAAATGTTATGTTATCCCTGTCCATAGATCCATATGGCTTCTACGGATCTCAATCAAGTAAATGTCTCATGTTTAGAAAAAGATATGTTAAAATACATTTCATCTGTCCTAACCCACACCAAATAGAGTCTTGGTGAGCATGTTCCCGCATCTGAGGAACATGACGAGCATGCTCCTTGTACGACTCTAGAAAAATAATTATAGGGGCAAAGGTAGTATACCATGTTAAGCACTGTATGCCAGGAAACTAGCTTAAAACCCACTCATTGGCTAACTAATAAGAGCTTATCACCCAATGAGTCATGCAAAACTAGACCTCATTCCCACCATATACAGTATTTTTCACACTATAGGACGTGCTTGCCCGTAAGATTCATCTAGAATTTGGAGGAGAAAAATAAGAGTAAAATATTTTGAACCAAATAGTGTGCTAAAATACCCCCCTCAAGAACCTAATAATGGCAGAATCCTCACAGTCACCTGATTACATGAGTGTGGCAGATCCCCCCATCCCTAATAAACAAGCAGCATACAGAATCCCACCTCCCCATATAGCAGGCATCATGCAGAATAAGGTAACAGGTAAGGTGGAAGATTCCCCCACCCTCAAAAACAAGCAGCATGCAGGATCCCCCTTCCCTATTTAACAGGCAAGGTGCAGAATACTCCCAACCCCCCTACCAGGTAGTGAGGCATAGTAGTGGTGAGGATCCCCCATCCCCTTATAACAGGCAGCATGCAGAATACCCCCAACCCCCCTACCAGGTAGTCAGGCATAGTAGTAGTGAGGATCCCCCCATCCCGATATAACAGGCATAATACCCCCAACCCAACATATAACTGACAGTGTGACAGATCCCCCTCCCCTCCAAATCTCCAACTACCGCTGAGGCAGTTAGATTTAAAAAAAATCTACTGCCCGTATAGCTGGCCACACGCTAATACATTGGAGCCTTGATGCAGTGTCATCGATGTATCGGCGCGGTTTCCCATGGGTTTCAGCTCAACCTCAAAGCTTTAATCTCAGATACTGACATCAAGGGATGATACCATGCATCATACACCTCGATTCTTCTGTATGGATTCACAAAAGCAATACAAATTCTAGAAGAAACAGCAATGAAAGGTTTCTGTACTTACTAAAAAATATATTTCTCTAGCTTGTCACGGCTGTTAATGACATACAGTAGGTACAAACAGAAGGCTGATGACAGAATTTACTTATTGTTGATTTTTCAACTACCTCTGATGAGGTTTGTTCCAAGAATCCACTACTCTTTCATGAAAAATATTTTCTGACATGCTCCTGATATTCCCTCCAACTATCTTCAGGTTGTGTTCTATTATTAAGTATCTTTAGTTTCTTAAGTATCTTCACTGCTAAAACATATGCAATTTTTTACAGGCCTTATATAATTTCCATCTTTCCTGATAGGTCTTAATATTCAAGGGGGTGGATGCCTTCTGGACCCATTGGCTTATTTACCTTTATACTTTGTACCCCAGATGAGTTACTTGGTGTATAATTTGCACAAATTGTGATGTGTTTCTTAAGAGGTCGCTACCCCCATCAGCGGCCCCCTGGGTCATTATGTACTCTGGGAGTTGTGTCTAATATATTCTAATATCTATATCTGCAATAACTTGTAATGTGCAAATAACATGGCATATTAGTAACTTTTATTTCTGAGAACCAGATGAGGTAAAGGTTTTCTGCGTCACTAAGAACTTTTTTCTTTGCTGCCTGTGTAAAGAATTGTGTCTATTCTTCTGCCCACCCCTATGGTACTGTGTCTTTCATTTGGATCCCAGCAGGATACAGCATTGTACCTGCAGCTATGTGTCTGAAGAGCGTCTGTGTTTCCTGAAGGTTGATTCTGCATTGATCTACTACAGTTTTGCACTCAGCCCAAAAAATAAACCAGTCACGTTTATCAATAAAAATGTCAGTCTTATAAATGAAAATACGTCATCTCACTGCGGGAAAGCCAATGTAAAATGTCCTTTTCTGTGTTCTGTTACTTATCAGCCTTTTGTCCAGCTAAAAAAGATGTCAAAACGTGTTTATGTGCACAAGCCAAAATGTAACAGCAATTGGCTGTGACAGAAACAAATTGTGTATTGTATCTTATTATGTCATTTTTATAAACAAATACAAAAATAAGTGAGAAGATTGTGTTACTCTGTTAGATTTATCTTTAGGTACAATAGATTTTATTCAATAATAATCACATATACTGTACATTTCAAATATACTGCTACATGAAAAGGTTTACTGAAATACACTTTCTTAAATAGAAACAAAAAATATTACAATAGAAAAGAATGTATAAATGTTCTCTAGCTAACATTTGGCATTGTGCATGGTAACCTTGCATCTTGCATGGTAAGGCTTGTACTTTGACCCAGAAACTTACTGTAGTTGACAACATTTACAATAGACAGATTTGGGTAATTATAAAGGAAAGCACAGAGCTATACTGCATTGGATTAAATTCTTCCTTATGCTGATACTAGTACCACTGGTGGTATGTGAACTCCGCTCGGGTGGCACTCAAAGCCAATGTAGGTGGAAGTGAGGTGACATAAAGCACTTCAGACAAACTACTGCTCCAAAAGGATGTGCCAGGTGATCAAGTCAATAAGATGCAATAGTGCAAGAGTGGAGCATCTAGAGATCACTGCATTGCTGGCAAAAGAGCTTGCATTGTTGGCCAGTAAAGGACCTACAACCTCCCTGGGAAGTCTGTATTAGTGAATGTATGGGTGATATTTAAGATAATTCCAAAATTGGAAGTGGTACTCTACGGAAAATGGTTGTGAACCCCTGCAATAGGGCATTACCATAATCATCCCTAATGGGGGAGATCAGTCACCTTACTATGACCTTCACTTTATTGCACAGGCATTACAGAGCTGGTGAATGTATACATGCAATAGCGTTATGAAGCAATAGCTATACTGTATTGCTGTATTTAATCACAAGAAATTAATTTCATATCTACCGTATGTAACATATCTACGTGTATATCTTCCAGGGTAATGGGTCTACAACTAAATAAATTGCTCCTACAGAAATCATTGTATTAACCAGTGTACTTTTAAATGTATGAGAGTCATGTAAAAAATATTTAGAAGACCAGTGAAATGGAGGGGAGGTCCACGGAGCAGAGCCCCCCTCCTAATAAAGAAGTGTACACCAGAGCACAAAGCTGGGCACTGGGGATTCTAGACAAAAGGGAATTATTAACAAATAGAAAACAATACAAAGCCTTAAACTCAGACAACAATTAGTAATGGTAAAATAAACTGAATAAACCTTAACGACAAAAAAAAACCCAGCAAAACTAGGCGAGATATAAAGCGGGTCCCAGTTGGTATCCCCGGGGTGCTGGCTTATCCAGGACAGATAGACAAAGAATCCAGCAGCCTCCAGGGAAAAGATGAAGTACTGTTGGCACCAGGAGAGAATAAGGAGATCTCCTGACAGAGTTTCAGACAGAACAGATAAAACAGGAAACTGAACAAAATAATGTTACACTGGCGCTTGCCACAGGAACAGCAACTGTGCTAAAAGGTAACAAAGTGCCACCATCAGAACATCTGCGAAACTTACCAACCATGACAACCAGATGTCAGATTCCAGTTGCATAGTTTAAATTCTGATCTGACTCTATTCTAAGACCAGTGGCTTCAGAGCTTACATAAAAGGCACAATCTCGGCATCAGCACTGTGCCCAGAGAAAGCCTTGTTCTTTAGAGCTAAAGTCTTGTCATCCCCAAGGATGACCCCCAACATCTCACAGTTTTCTGAGACAGTGTTAATTCAATGTTGAGTTCAATTAGTGCATAACTTTTGCAACATTTCGATGAGGTTTGAGAAGCTCTATTTTTAGTCAAAAAATATTTATTGACAGCTATTTAACATATATATATATATATATATATATATATATATATATCTATATAGTATTTAAAGAGAAATGAGTCCTGTACATGAAGAACACTGCTGCTATGGCGAGTGCTGAAGTGAGGCCGCAGTGTTCTGTGCAACTATCTGCAATCTGTTGTTATTGCCAACATACACAGGGGAGGCCGATTCATTAATAGCGGCAGGTAGCGACAGTTGAGCGACTGTAGCGGCATTTTCAGAGTGCCCGCTGGTAGTCGCTGTGCTTGGCCGTTGTTTGGAAGTTGATAGCGACTCAGTCGGTTTGCCGTAATGTTGAATATTGGGTGAGGGGTCACTATTTGACAGGTTCCGCGCTGTATGGGAGCGCTTGATAGCGACTGGCCCTAGCGACCAGCTCCCACCATATTCATTAAAAAATCACGCTCAAAAAATTCTCGCGCTGTAAAATGCATATTTAAACCCGAGAGCGCTGGCGGCGATGGGTTAAAAGTAGTTTTTTAACCCCCAAACAACCATATTTTTGAAAACCAAAAAAAACTAGTTTTTAAATAATTTAGTAATATGAATACATTAATATCAGGCCTGTAATATGAATTCTGTACAATTTATTTTTTTTATTTTTTTCCCCTAAAAAAAAATAATCTAAAATGGCAGAAGTGGTCACAGAATTTTTCACATTAAAAAAATAATAATTAATTATGAATATTTAAAGATTATTCCATTGAAATGCATTGGAGAGCGCCAGGTAGCGAGAGGTCATACCTGTCGCTGTTCAAGGTCGGACGCTGGCGCTGTGGGCTGAGGCTGGAATAATGATGAATGAGTGGCTACATGGCGCTATCTCAGTCGCTAAGCAGGATTGGCTTGATAAATGTGTGATTGTGGTGGGGAGCTGGCGTTCTCGCGGCGGGGCCCGTCATTACCGGCCGCTCACCAGTCACTACCTATCGCTATTCCTTCATAAATAAGGGCCCAAGTATGCATTTGGTGTATGTTGCCAATAGCATCAGATTGCAGATAGTGAAAACTGATTTCAAAAAACACACATTTGCAAACATTAGAAAAAAATGTAAAATGCTAAATCAGCTAAGCACCTTCAAGACATCATTTTGCCACACAAAAAAAATACAGTTTCAAAAATGAAATCGAAAGTGGACATACCCTTTAGTCTGTGTCACAGCACAATAACATTAGTGCATAACCAGTGCCATGTGCCTTTCCTTCATTTTCCTGGGTCTCCAAAGTTTACCACTACTTCCAATTCTGTTCCTCCATGGTCATGCGCAGCTGTGTGCACAGCCTTCCTGTCTCTCAGTGCTCCCAATGTGCGTGAATCTGCCAAGCCACGCTGATCACATTTGCTGGACTCAGTCATGCTCCTGGCTGTTTTTTGGTCATTGCCTGCACTGTCCCTTTAAGTTTAAGTTAAGTTTAATTGAAGGATTCAAGCTGGCCCTACTTTTACACCTTCCATCTGCACCCACGGAAGCAGAGAGGTTATTTCTTTTCTTGACAAAAATGAATACACAGTAGTCCTGCCCATTTGAACCTGGGTGAGACGGGGTGGGCCTACAATTGGACTGTCCTATTGTTTGACCTAACTAGACAAACTATGAAAAGACAACCCCACATTAATTACATGTGTAATAATCTAAATCTATACTGAAAAACGTACAAGCCAGAGGTATTTTTCATGCAACCTGTTTAATTGGCTTCTCTCACTTTTTTTTGCAGTGTCAAACTTAAACTTTAAAGTTAAATCTCTCCATGCATGGTAATAATTCATTTAGAAAATAATTGATACTACTCGCCTGCTTCCATTGATGATAGGCTGAATGTTATACTGCCTGAGGGTCCAGAGTTCTAGCGACTAAAGAAAGAAAGAGGTTACAGTATAGGTTATTCCCAAAGCTGCTACATTTTTCAGACTATAGGCTCGATTCAGAGGCACATTCGTCTGGACTTCCGTAGCTGTCTGTGAAAGTTTTTGTGTGTGTTTGTCATTTTTTTGTTTTTTTTTCGTCCATTTTTCATTCGTACGAACGTTCGGGAAAATGCGTATATGCGCATGCGATGAACGAAAGCAAATCGGATCATTTGCGTTAGTTCGGATGATTTTCCAAACAAAATCTGATATTTTTCGTTCGTTCAGATAACTTACATTGTTGGGATGGGCTTGCGTCTGATTCAGAGAGCTGATTGCCGAGGGACCACCACCCTATTAAACCGTTTCATTCATTCATGCGATCCACTCACGGGACCTTTGAGGCCTCGTATTGCTATTGTTGAACATGTTTTGCGGATATGTGGAGGAGTCTGCGCGCCTTTAGCACCAAGGCATTGCATGTATCAGCATGGCCGAGGCAATAAATTGTACAGCAATGCATACCTGAATCAATACATTTCATGTATGCCTTATAGAAGCATTTTAATGCTGACCTTAATTAGTCCTTAGCATGTAAACTTTTATTTTCCCACACATCCATATAATTGCTACATTTTTTTAGACTTATGTCCTTTGTGAATTATATTTGGATTGTTGAACTTGAATCTTATTTTGTTATAGGAGTTATTGTTTTAGTTGGTTACCTTTGCTTTGTGTAATTATTTTATATTTGGTTGCAGGAACTGCAAGATGTGCCACTCGCACAACATACAAGCAGTGTTTGATCCAGCTATGCGATTCCTCAGTGTTCTTGCAGGGCATCCAGGGTCGTCCCATGATGCTTATATATTGCAGAGCTCCGGCTTATTTCGTCAGTTTGAGTCAGGACAATTATCTGGTGGATGGCTCCAGGGTAAGTTTGCTCACATTCCATCAATCCATTTTCACTGTATGGCAATGAATATAGATGATGACTCATGTCTTAACCTATGGCTGTTTTTAGCCCTTGATGATATGTTAAACAATATTGTAGCTTAGAATGTGTATTTTATGTTAGTATTTTTAAATTCTTTCAGGGGATTCTGGATATCCACTCCTGCCCTTGCTCCTGATGCCCGTTCTTTGCCTGCAGAATGCAAGCCAGGAGTTCTCTAATCGGGACCTATGCAAAACCTGGGCTGTGGTGGCGAGGGCCTTCGGCCTTTTGATGTCCAGATTTAGGTGTTTGGACCATACGGGGGGGGTGGGGGGGTAGGCACTGCAGTATGACCCCAACAAGGTTATAACAATAATTTAATTTACGTTTTTTAACAGGGACCAGAGTGGCACAACTGAGTGTCAGGGTCCTTCAGTTGGTGGGCGAGATGCAGGAGCTGCGTGACTCGTTGGGGACCACAGATGAAGAATAATGTTATGTGGCTTGCCATTGCTATGTATTTAGTTTTTTATAGTTGTAAAAATTTTAAATTTTCAAAATATTTTAATATTTTATATTTTATGATGGAAAAAAAAATTAAAGTTTCAGTGTCATTTCATTTACAAAATACATTAACACAAAACTAATGGGCCCAGAAATATTTAAAGATGAATATTCATTTTTTTAGGGGACTAAAATGGAAGAAGAACCTAACCGCAAAGTGGTTTGGGTGAGCTTTAAGGGTCCAAAAGGGAAGATGGAGGATAGTGCTAAGTGGTTGGGGTGAGCTTTAAGGGTCCAAAAGGGAAGATGGAGGATAGTGCTAAGTGGTTGGGGTGAGCTTTAAGGGTCCAAAAGGGAAGAGGGAGGATAGCGCTAAGTGATTTAGCTAAACATTGTAGTAGAATTGAGGGTGGCAAATATGTAGGTGAGCACGTTAATGGGTTAAGTTTGTAGTGCGCAGGCGCTAGATCGTAAGGTTTTTCGTCTGGACGATTATTTATTGAAAAAGGGAAACAGAATCTATCGGGAAACGTAAAGGATTCGTGGGAGGAGATGATGGGAAAAGGGCAAAAACGAAAGCCTACGTTGTAACATGAGAAAATGAAACGGAAAAGTCACACTGGAAAATTACATCCTCTTATTCGTACGAACGGACGGAAACTTTACTGAAGGTTAGCAATTCATGCATAGAATCGCTCGCACACTCATACGAGAGCGGGAAAATTAAAAAAAAAAAACAGATCGGCACAAAAACGAAAGTCTTATTTTGGCTCTCTGAATCGAGCCTTATGTTAACAAACCTAATGTTTTCTTTTTCTTTTACAAATATTTTATTAGTCTTGTAATGGTGCAACTTGGGAAATCACAAATAATTATGACACATACCAAATTATACAGATATTGTGTTATAGAA
This sequence comes from Gastrophryne carolinensis, assembly GCA_027917425.1. Classification (NCBI taxonomy): domain Eukaryota; kingdom Metazoa; phylum Chordata; class Amphibia; order Anura; family Microhylidae; genus Gastrophryne; species Gastrophryne carolinensis. The sequence goes on from CM051239.1 coordinate 318,624,802, forward strand.
ACATACAGCAGAGTGTCTCAATGGTAACGGTTGAATCTTAGTAAGGATCAAAGATCTGCTTGAGCATCAACAGAGCTCTGCTTACTGTTAGGGTATACAATTAAATCATACTGTAAGAGACGAATAATCAGGGTTGTTTTAAAGCTATTCATAGTACCAAAACATAGAGCTAATTTAACATTGTTGACGATAACAAAGAAGAGGGGGTAAAGAAGAAGAAGAAAGAAGAAGAAAAGTGGGAGAGTATGGTGAATGGAAAAGGGTTAACATTTTGGTTGTAGCAGAGAAGAGAGAGTAAGAGAATAGCAGAAAAGTTAAAAAAAGGTAAGGACTGGGCACCCTGCCCCACCACTCCAGAATCCCGAAGAGACCCACACTAGCTTGGTTTAAGTTTGTAACGATGCCAATGAGGCATCAAGGTTTAAATATTTAATCCACCATATCTCCTGAAACAAATCCAATTTTTCCCGGGTAATGGCTGTAAGCTTTTCATTGACCATGATGCTAGACATCCATCTTTAACCCTTCTATCTATATATATATATATATATATATATATATATATATATATATATCATTTTTTTTTTACTTATTTATTTAAAAATATTTAAAAAAGTTGAAAAAAATACAAACAAGACATTTCATGTTAAAGCCTAAACTCTGCCACAAAAAGAAAATACGCCATTTTCTTGGAAATTCCTGCACAAATCACAGTTAAACATCACGCGAAATGGTGAAAAATATCCTGTCAGCAGAGGGTAACAAAATCTCAAGTAGACTGGCAGTCAAAAGGTTACAGGTACCTATGCATGTTGGGTATTGTTCTGCTCGGGGGACCTTGCGCTTTCAGATTTAGCTTGTTTTTTCTTATTTGCATATTGATATTTTAGGAAAAGGTGTTTTTTATTCTGCTTTTTTATACATTTTTTTGTGAATCCCTGTGCAACCTAAGAATTCTTCGAGATATTACTTCCAGAACGATGAGCCAACTACAACAAGCTGGGTACGCTTAGAAAGCTTAACATGTGTACTTTCAGGGAATATATGGTTTATGGGCGATATTCCAAATGTAAAGGGTTGGTTTGGTAGAAAATGCACAAGGTGCGCACTTTGTCTGCAGAGCTGAAATTTTGAAGTAAAATTACTGTTATGCACATGCTTTACTTTGGTGTGTTTGGCAACTCTTTCCTTGACAGAACCTATGCATGTTGGGTATCATTCTGTTTGGGGGATGTTGCTTTTTCAGATTTTCTGTTTTTTTCTGGTTTGCATATAGTTTTTTTTAGGAAAATGTGGTTTTGATTCTGCTTTTTTATTCATTTTTAGGGAAACCCTAATTACACTAAATACATTGAGGGATTACTTCCAGAAAACTGCACCCATGTCAACAAGCCTGGTACGCCTAGAAAGCTTGAGCTATATAGTTCTAGCGAATATATAGTTTGTGTGGGGTATTTCAAATGTAAAGGGTTGTTTTTCTTGAAAAACTGCAAGGTGCGCATATTGCATAGCATAGTTGTATTTTATCTGAAAATCTCCTAAAGCGTTGTTTCAGTTTGGGGGAGTCTCCTGGGCAGGAAAGGGTGTCTACCTATACATATGTGGTACCGCTGTAACCGGGAAAAATTGGGGTTTCACACGCAATAAGATTTTATTGACAAACTTACATTTTTTATTACAAAAAAACACTACAAATTGTAAAAAATAGTTTTTTTTTAATTTTTTTGCACAATTTTCACCCCCAAAATATTGAGAATACACTTATAAAATGACAAACAAAACATTTCATGTTAAAGCCCAGGCTCTGCTGAAAAAAACAATATATCACTTTCCTGCGAAATCCCTGGAAATCCCTTCAAAAATCACAGTTGAACATGGGGAGCGCAAAATAGTGCAAAATAATCTGGCAACAAAGGGTGACAAAATCTCAAGGTAGGCTGGCGGTTAAAGGGTTAAGGAATTGTCCTTGAGACAGAATGGTTCTTTGGAAGATCTGGCAATCTCATTTCAGAGGTGAAAAAATATGAGTGGCAAATTTCTATTTATTTTTTAGATAATTATTTTGTTTATAGGAGAGTAGGGCCTCCAACGGATCGAGAGTTGTCTTTTGAGCATATGGTTCCCAAGGTTCTTTACAGTGTTGAGCAAACTTCCCCAACTTTTGGGCAAAACCACCATATGTGCACCATTGAATTTTTTTCCAATATACATATATTTTATTCATTTTTAAAGGGGGCCTCCATTTTAATTTACTTTAGGTTTCTTTTGACAATAACCCCGTGGGCATCCTAATTTAGGATACCTCCAAAGTTGAAGAAGCTAAATAAAAATCGGACATTGAAGTGTGTTTGATAGGGGACAGGAAGTAACGGTGCTCTAAAGTGAAACATGCCCCCTATTGGTAGAGGATTGGCTGCCATATTTTATATTTATTATCTTCCACTGGATACATTTCTTCTTAAACAGAAAAGTAAGTATCTCTGTAATGCAGTGCCATTTGGTAGAATTAGGGTGGAGGTCAGGCTAGTTTAGTGTCCACTGAAGAGAAGGTCCTGACACTACAATCATCATAAAACATAGCATAGCAATTTATCGTCTTAAGTGAAACATTCCTCCTATTGGAAGAGGGTCAACTGCCTCCACAGTTAAAGAAGCTAAATCGGACATTAAAGTGTGTTTGTTGGGGTACAGGAAGTAATTGTGTTCTAAAGTGAAACATGCCCCCTATTGGAAGAGGATTGGCTGCCATATTTTATGTTACCACTTCCTATCTCCCATTGTATGTAGGCCAGGCTAGTTTAGTGTCAATTGAAGAGAAAGTCCTGGCACTACAATCCTCATAAAATTTAGCATTTAATTCATCTTCTTAAAACATGCACCCATTAGCAGCTGTTCCCCAGAATGCCAAACAATCCAGTTGTTAGCACATGAGTTATTTTGTTTAGTGTACATGTGATCCAGGACACATCTCTTGCAGAGTTATAGATCCACTTTATATTACAATGTACATGAATGTTAAGGCAGTGTGGGTGGGATTAATATGTTAAAGGACATCCAATTTAAAGACACTTTTGCAAGTTAGGAACTAGGTTGGGATAATGTATTTTATCCTAGGATCCTATGTTTTAATAAAATATTTCTTTGTATGACCATAATAAATGTGGCTCCTGGAAAAAAGGTTTGGGGACTACCCTTGTAAACAATTTTTGAAGGCCCTGGGTGTGAGTCCTGGTTTGCCCCTTTTTCATTGTGACAGATATATATCCTGTGGGTATCAGAATGTAAGAAACAAGCAAATCTATGTTGCTAAAGAAAAGGGTTAGGGGGGCAATAAACAAAAACAAAAAAATTAACCTTTAAAGCAAGAACGCACTGTGAAAATGTTAAAGACTTATTGCCAAAGAGAGTAAAACTAACCCCAAAATTTACAAAACTGAATGTGTAGCCCTCCCTGAAAAGCGAGGAGGGGGAAACTATATAGAGGGGAATAAGGAGTAAGCCAATATACTAAACCCTTTTTTTTCTTTCATGTTCACAGAGGAGCATTAAATGTCATCTGTTTAACCAAGGAAGTAGTGCAGTACCACCTTAAACAGATTAAAATAGACAAATCCCCAGGCCCAGGTGGCATTCATTCTCGAGTTTTAGGGGAATTTTATACGTTAATAGACAGGCCATTATTTTTAATATTCATAGATTCAATGTTGATGGAATCTGTTCCACAGGATTAGCGATTTGCAAATGTGCCAATATTTCAAAAAGGGTATAAAGTGTAACCTGGGATTTACAGACAGGTTTGTTCAATTTCTGTAGTGGGCAAATTTTCTAAGATATGCTACTCCTTACCAACATTGATTTATGAGGGTTCACTCCTGCCAGACAAACCTGATGAGAAAGGTTCAAGATTGGAGCAGGGAGAGTCATTGAATGCCATATATCTTGACTTTTCTAAAACATTTGATACTGTGCCACATAAAAGACTGGTACAAATTATAAGAATGCTTGTACCAAAAGAAAGTAAGATATGTGTGCAGTGGAGCACCACAGGGATCAGTACTGAGCCCAGTTGTCTTTAATATATATATATATATATATATATATATATATATATATATATGGTAGTGTGAATGGATAAAACAGTAAATTATTGATATTTGCGATGATAATAAGTTAATAAGTTGTGTAATGTAATTAACACAAAAGCAGACAGCATGCAGCTAGATTTAGATCAATTGAAATTGATAGATGTAAGGTTATGCACGTGGGAAGCAATTTGTGCCATGATTACACACCAATAAGAAAAAGGATGGGTAAAACTTCAATGGTTTTAGTTAACAATAGCGGTTTTAGTTAACTATAAACGGTAGTGTCCAATGCCAGGCAGCTGCCAAGGCGAACCGGATCATGGGGTGCATCAAGAAGGGCATAGGTGCCCATGACTACATCATCATTATTTGATCACTAAATAAGTCACTGGTCAGACCCCATATAGAAATGTGTTCTGGGAACCAGTGCATAAAAAGGAAGTATCAAAAGTGAAGTGTTCAAAGGCGGGCAGCTAAATCTATAAATGAAGGACGGGCAAGTAAATTAATAAAAGATTGTCAAAGCTAGTTTGTTTAGTCTGGAAAAGAGACACATGTGGGGTGATCTAATAACTATGTTTAAATATATCCAGAGTCCAAAAGTGGCCTGGATGCCTTCCATGTATGTAATAAAATTAGCAGCTATGGCTGCTAGACCACTGAAAGGAGTTCCTCCTTTATATACAAGCTGAACTAAATGGACTAAAGTAATTATTTTGCCTTACATACTGTGTTAAAGACAATTTTCAAGCACATAATAAAAAGCTATACTCACCTTTTCTTCCAATGGCGCTCTCTCATCAGGCTTCTCTTTCTGTCTCGCTCCGATGTGGTGACGCCTTCACCATCAGTCACAGTGAGCTGCCGTGCCCCCCTCCATTGAAAAAAGAAGGTGAAGATTAACTGTTTATACTGGGAACATGAGATGCCTTCTGCTTTATATGCAGAGCATGGGTCTTTATGGATTATTTGGATAAAAAGCTAGCTGAAGGTCCTTGACCAGAAGCTTCCACCACATGTAGGACAGAGCCCTCCTCTGGACAACCTCTATTCAAGATATAAATGAGTACCAAGGCATCAGTAATAGAGCTGCTTTTCTAAAAGTGTACTTGTACTTCTTAACTATACAACTTTAACATTACTTAAGGAAATAACTTTTTTAATGGAGATTAAAATCCTAGTTTAATTTCTGACCACTTTTGGAGTCATTAATTTCATAGCAGATTCTATTTTTTAACAAATACCCAACACATTAACACATTTATTTTCAAAGTTGATATTCTGAGAAAGTTGAGCAAAATCTAGTGCTTTCTTCGTTGCTAAGCCTCAGCAAGCCTCACTGTTTCTTTGTTAAATCTCAGCATCTTTGACTGTTTGTTTAAACACAGCATGTCCGACTGTTTCTTTACTAAGATAAGGCAGACGCACGAGGCTCGAGCAATGACTCATTGCTCTGTCAGACTCCAGGATTTTCTTTAACTGCTGGGAAGATGGAGGTAGTCTGTGACTTCATAGGGCCCATGTGGGAGCCAGACTTGATTTAAGCCTCAAATGAGTGTGCAGATTTTTAAGAAAAACAATACTCATTGGCTGGGATTATCTTTTCCCTTTTTAATGTAATCCTATGCTGTATGCTGCAGTATCATGAGTCACATCCTGCATTATAGGTCAGCATATATCTCAGTGTTATGTACAAGTATAAATCAAATTGACCTAAATTAGGTATTGATTGTATCTATTTTGTATAGGGCAAGCAAGATTACGGGATATAATCTTATGTCAGTACTTGATGTCATACGAGTAATGATTTAATTGTATTTAGTTGATGCATTTACTGCACTGTAGTTATGATATCATCATGTTTTGCAATATATTAATATATCTTGGATCCTCCAGTATAATTTTACAGGAAAATTCATGTTTAACCCTATTCGTGCCAGCTACATGAGTCTCATGTAGCTACCTCTCCTATTATTAAGTGCAAGCTACGTGAGATGCTGACCCTTGCCCCCTGTTCCCCCACACTTCATTTTGGGGTGGGATTTTTAAGGGTTTTTAACCCTTAAAATTCTCAAATAAATGGGGTGACCCCCCTATGTCATTTTTTTTAAATTGACCCCTAATGTCCTGTCACCCAGCAGGTATAAAAGGCTTCCAGCAGCAGGAGGACAGCAGAAGCCAGAGTGATAGGTGTGGGATATAGTGCTCTAAGATGGATGGGAATTAAGTATTAAAAAAAAAAAAAACTAATAAATAAATATTTTGTGTTCTGTTTTTTTTACATTTATCCCTTTGTGAACTGGTAAGGGGTCCATGAAACCCCAATACCAGTTCACAAGGCTTAGGGCACTGGCAAGTCACCTGCGGCTAATGGGTGACTTGGCATTAGCCCCCAGTTCCTTATTACCTGCCTACCCAAAACCCAACAGGGGGAGAGTCCAGGGCCACAGAGGATATGCAGGTATGTAGTCTGCTGGGCAGGGGGCCACAAAGGCTGGCCCCTGCGCCCTGTTCTACAAGCCCTGCATAGCTGGTCCCGTGGCTGGCTATGCTGGGTAGGAGGGACCCCGCATCTTTTTTTTAGATTTTCAAGGGTTTTTAACACTTAAAATTGTCACTAAAATTGCCACTTTATTTTTGGTTTAACCCTTTATAGTTGTGGATACTAGTTGTATTTTATTTATAAATGTTACAAAGCGCTCTTTTCAGTTTGGGGATCTTCTAGGCAGGAATCGGGGGGCTACTGATACATATGTGGTACCATTGTATTCAGGAGAAATGGGGCTTTCACATGTAATATGGTTTTATGTAATAAAATACATGTTTTTTCAAAACTAAGAAATTTTTCTAAAAAATAGTTTTTACATTTTTTTTTGAAAAAAACGACAGAAAAATTACAAACAAGACAGTTCATGTTAAAGCACGATTTCTACTGCAAAAAAATATAATCTTCCTGGAAATTCCTGTAAAAATCACAGTTAAACATGCACAAAATGGTGAAATTGACATGCAACGGAGGGTAACAACATTTCAAGTAGGATGGCAGATAAAAGGGTTAAAAGTACCTATGCATGTTGGGTATTATTCTGTTCGGGGGACGTTGCGCTTTCAGATATAGCTTGTTTTTTCTTGTTTGCATAATGATATTTTAGGACAATGTGTTTTTATTTTGCTTTTTTATACATATTTCTAGTGAAACCAGTGCAACCTAAGAGTTCTTTGAGGGATTGCTTCCAGAAAGATGAACCCACTACGATATGCCGGGTACACCTAGAAAGCTTAACGTGTGTACTTTCAGGGAATATATAGTCTGGGGGGGGGGGATATTCCAAAGTGCAAGCTGCACACTTTGTCTGCAGAGCTAAGATTTTTCAAGTAAAATTACCCTTATGTGCATGATTTACTTTGGGGTGTTTGGCAACTCTTCCCTTGACAGTACCTATTTATGTTGGGTATTGTTCTGTTCAGGGGACCTTGCTTTTTCAATTTTCTTGTTTGCATATAGATTTTTTAGAAAACTGTGGCTTTGTTTCTGCTTGTTATTCTTTTTTTTGAGGAACCCCTGTCCCATCAAAGAATTTGTTGAGGGATTACCCCCAGAAAACTGTGCCCACGTCAACAAGCCTGGTACACCTAGAAGGCTTGAGGTATGTACTTCCGGAGAATATAACGTTTTGGGGAGTATTTCAAATATAGAGGTTTTTTTTTTTCTTGCACATAGCAGTTGTATTTTTTCTGAAAATCTGCTAAAGCGCTGTTTCAGTTTGGGGGAGTATCCTGGGCAGGAAAGGGTGTCTACCAATACATATGTGGTACCGCTGTAATCGGGAGAAATTAGGATTTCACACGCAATAAGATTTTACATTTTTTATTACACATATTTCACCCAAAAATATTGAGAATACACTTAAAAAATGGCAAACAAAACATTTAATGTTAAAGCCCAGACCAACATCATATTATTGTTCTGGGAAATACCTTCAAAAATCACTATTCGTTACTTTGGTGGGTTAATTCTCCAGTATCTACAAAAACATTTTATGTTATCCTTTGTGGGCAAATTCCCAAAAAGGAATTTCTGGGCCCCATATATTCCAAATATTAGGCCCCTTCTACCAAGTTGAATAGAATAAATTTGAATCTTTAAATTATCTTCAAGTATATACATTACATTGGGGTGGACTAGCCAGATTGAGACCAGGGAGAATTCCTGGTGAGCTGCACTGCTTTTGGGCTACTTGGGCGGTTGCTTCCAACAACTCCATCCAATGCCGTCTATATCCCTCCCACCAATAAACCCCAGCTCATGTTCTGCCCCTGTAATATTATAACTAGAGATGAGCGAGTAGTGAAATATTCGAAATTTCGAATTTCGATTCGAATAGACCGCGTTACTCGACTACTCGACCGAATATCGAATCCCATTATAGTCTATGGGAAAAAAATGCTCGACACTTGGAAATCTCAATTCGACCACTTGGAGGTCACCAAGTCCACCCTGAAACATCAGAAAATGATGCCAACACTGCTGGAATGCAACTGGGACAGCAGGGGAAGCATGTCTGGGTGCATATAACGCGCCCAAGTCGCACTATTACGCCACTATCACAGCCTCTCAACAATACACTCCAAACACAATATTACTTCTACGTAAAGTGAGACAAGACAAGGAAACCTTCTTTCCTCTACATTGCCATGGACCCCAAGCCAAACTGTACAAAAAAGAAGAACAAAATTCTGCACCCCTTAAAATCACGTTGCCTAATGACAACCACAGATGGCATAGGCAAGGGGGAAAATAAATATACCCCACCCCTAATTGTCATTGTGTGTGTGTGTGTGTGTGTGTGTGTGTGAGATGTGGTCAGACATGTCCTCTTGTGTCATTGTGTCACCCCAGCAGTAAGGGAAGCTTAAAGGAGGAGGTTTGTTACAGTGTGTTACCCCAGCAGTAGGGGAAGCTTACAGGAGGAGGTTTGTTACAGTGTGTCACCCCAGCAGTCAGGGAAGCTTACAGGAGGAGGTTTGTTACAGTGTGTCACCCCAGCAGTCAGGGAAGCTTACAGGAGGAGGTTTGTTACAGTGTGGCACCCCAGCAGTAAGGGAAGCTTACAGGAGGAGGTTTGTTACAGTGTGTCACCCCTGCAGTCAGGGAAGCTTACAGGAGGAGGTTTGTTACAGTGTGGCACCCCAGCAGTAAGGGAAGCTTACAGGAGGAGGTTTGTTACAGTGTGTCACCCCTGCAGTCAGGGAAGCTTACAGGAGGAGGTTTGTTACAGTGTGTCACCCCAGCAGTAGGGGAAGCTTACAGGAGGATGTTTGTTACAGTGTGGCACCCCTGCAGTCAGGGAAGCTTACAGGAGGAGGTTTGTTACAGTGTGTCACCCCAGCAGTAAGGGAAGCTTACAGGAGGAGGTTTGTTACAGTGTGGCACCCCAGCAGTCAGGGAAGCTTACAGGAGGAGGTTTGTTACAGTGTGTTACCCCAACAGTAGGGGAAGCTTACAGGAGGAGGTTTGTTACAGTGTGTCACCCCAGCAGTCAGGGAAGCTTACAGGAGGAGGTTTGTTACATTGTGTCACCCCAGCAGTCAGGGAAGCTTACAGGAGGAGGTTTGTTACAGTGTGGCACCCCAGCAGTAAGGGAAGCTTACAGGAGGAGGTTTGTTACAGTGTGTCACCCCTGCAGTCAGGGAAGCTTACAGGAGGAGGTTTGTTACAGTGTGGCACCCCAGCAGTAAGGGAAGCTTACAGGAGGAGGTTTGTTACAGTGTGTCACCCCTGCAGTCAGGGAAGCTTACAGGAGGAGGTTTGTTACAGTGTGTCACCCCAGCAGTAGGGGAAGCTTACAGGAGGATGTTTGTTACAGTGTGGCACCCCTGCAGTCAGGGAAGCTTACAGGAGGAGGTTTGTTACAGTGTGTCACCCCAGCAGTAAGGGAAGCTTACAGGAGGAGGTTTGTTACAGTGTGTCACCCCAGCAGTCAGGGAAGCTTACAGGAGGAGGTTTGTTACAGTGTGGCACCCCAGCAGTCAGGGAAGCTTACAGGAGGAGGTTTGTTACAGTGTGTCACCCCAGCAGTAAGGGAAGCTTACAGGAGGAGGTTTGTTACAGTGTGTCACCCCAGCAGTCGGGGAAGCTTACAGGAGGAGGTTTGTTACAGTGTGGCACCCCAGCAGTCAGGAAAGCTTACAGGAGGAGGTTTGTTACAGTGTGTCACCCCTGCAGTCAGGGAAGCTTACAGGAGGAGGTTTGTTACAGTGTGTTACCCCAGCAGTAGGGGAAGCTTACAGGAGGAGGTTTGTTACAGTGTGTCACCCCAGCAGTCAGGGAAGCTTACAGGAGGAGGTTTGTTACAGTGTGGCACCCCAGCAGTAAGGGAAGCTTACAGGAGGAGGTTTGTTACAGTGTGTTACCCCAGCAGTAGGGGAAGCTTACAGGAGGAGGTTTGTTACAGTGTGGCACCCCTGCAGTCAGGGAAGCTTACAGGAGGAGGTTTGTTACAGTGTGTCACCCCAGCAATAGGGGAAGCTTACAGGAGGAGGTTTGTTACAGTGTGTCACCCCAGCAGTCAGGGAAGCTTACAGGAGGAGGTTTGTTACAGTGTGTCACCCCAGCAGTCAGGGAAGCTTACAGGAGGAGGTTTGTTACAGTGTGTCACCCCAGCAGTAGGGGAAGCTTACAGGAGGAGGTTTGTTACAGTGTGGCACCCCTGCAGTCAGGGAAGCTTACAGGAGGAGGTTTGTTACAGTGTGTCACCCCAGCAGTAGGGGAAGCTTACAGGAGGAGGTTTGTTACAGTGTGTCACCCCAGCAGTAGGGGAGGCCCAAGAGCTGAGACCTTTTAAAAATTGTGTGGAGGCCCAAGAGCTGAGACCTTTTAAAAATTGTGTGGAGGCCCAAGAGCTGAGACCTTTTAAAAATTGTGTGGAGGCCCAAGAGCTGAGACCTTTTAAAAATTGTGTGGAGGCCCAAGAGCTGAGACCTTTTAAAAATTGTGTGGAGGCCCAAGAGCTGAGACCTTTTAAAAATTGTGTGGAGGCCCAAGAGCTGAGACCTCTCAAACATTGTGTGGAGTCCCAAGAGCTGAGACCTCTTAAAAATTGTGTGGAGTCCCACGAGCTGAGACCTCTTAAAAATTGATTGTATTAAGCCCAAGAGGTGAGCCATAATTTTTTTTTATTAATACAGCAATTCTACGGCGGTTAAGGAGGAGGAGGAGGAGGAAATGGCACTTCATACAGATGGCACTTCACTCTTGGCTGCTTTCCACTGTTGTACAAGCAAAGTCCGGGTCAATCCACTTGCTGTTCATTTTGATTAGCGTCAGCCTGTCGGCACTGTCGGTTGACAGGCGGCTGCGCTTATCGGTTATAATGCCCCCGGCTGCGCTGAACACCCTTTCTGATAGCACGCTGGCGGCAGGGCAGGCAAGCACCTCCAAGGCGTACAGGGACAGTTCCAGCCACGTGTCCAACTTGGAGACCCAGTAAGTGTAGGTCGCCGAGGGATCGGGGAGGACAGGGGTGTGGTCTGCCAGGTAGTCCCGCAACATCCGCCGATACTTGTCCCTCCTGCTGATAGCGGGCCCCGCAGTGATGGAAGTTGCACGAGGGGGTGACATGAACGTGTCCCACACCTTGGAGAGTGTTCCCCTGGTGGCTGTGGGCCTGATCAATGTTGTCAGACTCTGGGAGACACTCTCCTCTCTGCCGCCAGCGATGCTGGGTGGGAAAATCTGCATCATGTTCTGCAAGAGTTCCCTCTGGTATTCCAGTAATCGATTCGTCCTCTCCTCTACCGGAATAAAAGAGGAGAAGTTATCTTTATACCGGGGGTCCAGGAGTGCGAAGACCCAGTATAGTTTGTTCTCCAATATCCGGACAACACGTATGTCCCGGGAAAAGCAGCCCAGCATGAAGTCAGCCATGTGTGCCAGACTCTGAGTAGGCATGACCTCACTGCCCCCACCAGAAGGATCATTTTCCATTTCCTCCTCTTCCTCCTCCTCTCCGCCCCATCCGCGCTGAACCAATGGGACGCACACAGCCTGACTGCTACCCTCGCCGCCAGCATCCTCTTCCACAGCCACCTCCACGTTGTCCTCCTCCTCCTCATCCTCCTCCTCCTGCAACTGCCACCGAGCAGCAGACAAAAGTGTGGTCTGACTGTCTACCTGTGTTGCGTCTCCTCCTACCCCCATCTCCTCTGTGTGCAATGCGTTCTCCCTTATTGCGATGAGCGATTCTTTAAGGAGGCATAGGAGCGGGATGGTTACGCTCACTATAGCGTCCTCGCTGCTGACCTTCTTAGTGGACTCCTCAAAGATACGCAATACATCGCATATGTCTGCCATCCATGGCCACTCGTGGTTGGCAAACTGAGGGAGCTGAGTTGGAGGCACGCATGGATGCATCATCTGGTACTCCATCAATGCTTTCTGCTGCTCACACACCCTGGCCAACATGCAATAGGTGGAATTCAACATAGCAGCACTAATAAGGGATTAAGGACTGTCTTGTCTTCTGGTAGCTGGTATATATGGTGGTAAAAGGTATATTCTGAGCTTCTGGGGCCCTGGCTGCCTACATATGAGCTATATACTGTTCAGCATAGTAGCCCTAATAAGGGCTCTCAATGACTCTCTTGTCTTCTGGTAGCTGGTATATATGGTGGTAAAAGGTATATTCTGAGCTTCTGGGGCCCTGCCTGACTAAATAGAAAATGAGCTATATACTGTTCAGCGTAGCAGCCCTAATAAGGGCTCTTAAGGACTGTCTTGTCTTCTGGTAGCTGGTATATATGGTGGTAAAAGGTATATTCTGAGCTTCTGGGGCCCTGCCTGACTAAATAGAAAATGAGCTATATACTGTTCAACATAGCAGCACTAATAAGGGATTAAGGACTGTCTTGTCTTCTGGTAGCTGGTATATATGGTGGTAAAAGGTATATTCTGAGCTTCTGGGGCCCTGCCTGACTAAATAGAAAATGAGCTATATACTGTTCAACATAGCAGCACTAATAAGGGATTAAGGACTGTCTTGTCTTCTGGTAGCTGGTATATATGGTGGTAAAAGGTATATTCTGAGCTTCTGGGGCCCTGCCTGACTAAATAGAAAATGAGCTATATACTGTTCAGCGTAGCAGCCCTAATAAGGGCTATTAAGGACTGTCTTGTCTTCTGGTAGCTGGTATATATGGTGGTAAAAGGTATATTCTGAGCTTCTGGGGCCCTGCCTGACTAAATAGAAAATGAGCTATATACTGTTCAGCGTAGCAGCCCTAATAAGGGCTATTAAGGACTGTCTTGTCTTCTGGTAGCTGGTATATATGGTGGTAAAAGGTATATTCTGAGCTTCTGGGGCCCTGCCTGACTAAATAGAAAATGAGCTATATACTGTTCAGCGTAGCAGCCCTAATAAGGGCTATTAAGGACTGTCTTGTCTTCTGGTAGCTGGTATATATGGTGGTAAAAGGTATATTCTGAGCTTCTGGGGCCCTGCCTGACTAAATAGAAAATGAGCTATATACTGTTCAGCGTAGCAGCCCTAATAAGGGCTCTTAAGGACTGTCTTGTCTTCTGGTAGCTGGTATATATGGTGGTAAAAGGTATATTCTGAGCTTCTGGGGCCCTGCCTGACTAAATAGAAAATGAGCTATATACTGTTCAGCGTAGCAGCCCTAATAAGGGCTCTTAAGGACTGTCTTGTCTTCTGGTAGCTGGTATATATGGTGGTAAAAGGTATATTCTGAGCTTCTGGGGCCCTGCCTGACTACATATAATATGAGCTATATACTGTTCAACATAGCAGCACTAATAAGGGATTAAGGACTGTCTTGTCTTCTGGTAGCTGGTATATATGGTGGTAAAAGGTATATTCTGAGCTTCTGGGGCCCTGCCTGACTAAATAGAAAATGAGCTATATACTGTTCAGCGTAGCAGCCCTAATAAGGGCTATTAAGGACTGTCTTGTCTTCTGGTAGCTGGTATATATGGTGGTAAAAGGTATATTCTGAGCTTCTGGGGCCCTGCCTGACTAAATAGAAAATGAGCTATATACTGTTCAGCGTAGCAGCCCTAATAAGGGCTCTTAAGGACTGTCTTGTCTTCTGGTAGCTGGTATATATGGTGGTAAAAGGTATATTCTGAGCTTCTGGGGCCCTGCCTGACTAAATAGAAAATGAGCTATATACTGTTCAGCGTAGCAGCCCTAATAAGGGCTCTTAAGGACTGTCTTGTCTTCTGGTAGCTGGTATATATGGTGGTAAAAGGTATATTCTGAGCTTCTGGGGCCCTGCCTGACTAAATAGAAAATGAGCTATATACTGTTCAGCGTAGCAGCCCTAATAAGGGCTATTAAGGACTGTCTTGTCTTCTGGTAGCTGGTATATATGGTGGTAAAAGGTATATTCTGAGCTTCTGGGGCCCTGGCTGCCTACATATGAGCTATATACTGTTCAGCATAGTAGCCCTAATAAGGGCTCTCAATGACTCTCTTGTCTTCTGGTAGCTGGTATATATGGTGGTAAAAGGTATATTCTGAGCTTCTGGGGCCCTGCCTGACTAAATAGAAAATGAGCTATATACTGTTCAGCGTAGCAGCCCTAATAAGGGCTCTTAAGGACTGTCTTGTCTTCTGGTAGCTGGTATATATGGTGGTAAAAGGTATATTCTGAGCTTCTGGGGCCCTGCCTGACTAAATAGAAAATGAGCTATATACTGTTCAACATAGCAGCACTAATAAGGGATTAAGGACTGTCTTGTCTTCTGGTAGCTGGTATATATGGTGGTAAAAGGTATATTCTGAGCTTCTGGGGCCCTGCCTGACTAAATAGAAAATGAGCTATGTACTGTTCAACATAGCAGCACTAATAAGGGATTAAGGACTGTCTTGTCTTCTGGTAGCTGGTATATATGGTGGTAAAAGGTATATTCTGAGCTTCTGGGGCCCTGCCTGACTAAATAGAAAATGAGCTATATACTGTTCAGCGTAGCAGCCCTAATAAGGGCTATTAAGGACTGTCTTGTCTTCTGGTAGCTGGTATATATGGTGGTAAAAGGTATATTCTGAGCTTCTGGGGCCCTGCCTGACTAAATAGAAAATGAGCTATATACTGTTCAGCGTAGCAGCCCTAATAAGGGCTCTTAAGGACTGTCTTGTCTTCTGGTAGCTGGTATATATGGTGGTAAAAGGTATATTCTGAGCTTCTGGGGCCCTGCCTGACTAAATAGAAAATGAGCTATATACTGTTTAACATAGCAGCACTAATAAGGGATTAAGGACTGTCTTGTCTTCTGGTAGCTGGTATATATGGTGGTAAAAGGTATATTCTGAGCTTCTGGGGCCCTGCCTGACTAAATAGAAAATGAGCTATATACTGTTCAACATAGCAGCACTAATAAGGGATTAAGGACTGTCTTGTCTTCTGGTAGCTGGTATATATGGTGGTAAAAGGTATATTCTGAGCTTCTGGGGCCCTGCCTGACTAAATAGAAAATGAGCTATATACTGTTCAACATAGCAGCACTAATAAGGGATTAAGGACTGTCTTGTCTTCTGGTAGCTGGTATATATGGTGGTAAAAGGTATATTCTGAGCTTCTGGGGCCCTGCCTGACTACATAGAAAATGAGCTATATACTGTTCAACATAGCAGCACTAATAAGGGATTAAGGACTGTCTTGTCTTCTGGTAGCTGGTATATATGGTGGTAAAAGGTATATTCTGAGCTTCTGGGGCCCTGCCTGACTAAATAGAAAATGAGCTATATACTGTTCAGCGTAGCAGCCCTAATAAGGGCTATTAAGGACTGTCTTGTCTTCTGGTAGCTGGTATATATGGTGGTAAAAGGTATATTCTGAGCTTCTGGGGCCCTGCCTGACTAAATAGAAAATGAGCTATATACTGTTCAGCGTAGCAGCCCTAATAAGGGCTCTTAAGGACTGTCTTGTCTTCTGGTAGCTGGTATATATGGTGGTAAAAGGTATATTCTGAGCTTCTGGGGCCCTGCCTGACTAAATAGAAAATGAGCTATATACTGTTCAGCGTAGCAGCCCTAATAAGGGCTATTAAGGACTGTCTTGTCTTCTGGTAGCTGGTATATATGGTGGTAAAAGGTATATTCTGAGCTTCTGGGGCCCTGCCTGACTAAATAGAAAATGAGCTATATACTGTTCAACATAGCAGCACTAATAAGGGATTAAGGACTGTCTTGTCTTCTGGTAGCTGGTATATATGGTGGTAAAAGGTATATTCTGAGCTTCTGGGGCCCTGCCTGACTAAATAGAAAATGAGCTATATACTGTTCAGCGTAGCAGCCCTAATAAGGGCTCTTAAGGACTGTCTTGTCTTCTGGTAGCTGGTATATATGGTGGTAAAAGGTATATTCTGAGCTTCTGGGGCCCTGCCTGACTAAATAGAAAATAAGCTATATACTGTTCAGCGTAGCAGCCCTAATAAGGGCTATTAAGGACTGTCTTGTCTTCTGGTAGCTGGTATATATGGTGGTAAAAGGTATATTCTGAGCTTCTGGGGCCCTGCCTGACTAAATAGAAAATGAGCTATATACTGTTCAGCGTAGCAGCCCTAATAAGGGCTATTAAGGACTGTCTTGTCTTCTGGTAGCTGGTGGTAAAAGGTATATTCTGAGCTTCTGGGGCCCTGCCTGACTAAATAGAAAATGAGCTATATACTGTTCAGCGTAGCAGCCCTAATAAGGGCTCTTAAGGACTGTCTTGTCTTCTGGTAGCTGGTATAGATGGTGGTAAAAGCGATATTCCGAGCTTCTGGGGCCCTGCCAGCGACAGCCTGTCTTTCCCTGCTGTGAGCGTCTGTCCCTCACTAAGTTCAAGCTGCTAATGCTGACGAAGAGGAAGTGCTGAGTTTTGTATATTCGAGGTCACATAGTTTTTCCAGCCAATGCGTGTAGACGCCGTTTTCGCGATGCCAGCGTCCTCCCAGGACCTGTCCCACCCCCCCTGCATGGTGATTGGTGTAAAAAACGCGCCAGGGAAGGTGGGAGGGGAAACGAATTGTGAGTGCGCCATCGCCGCTGTACTCGATCGAAATCGAGTATGACGAACAGCGTAGTATTCGATCGAATACCGGCTCGGTCGAATACTACTCGCTCATTACTAATTATAACCTCCGGATCATGGCTGTGAGGAGAGCATACCCACTCCTGCTACATTATCTGCCCTTACATTACTAAAGCATCAGTACTTGAATGAGGCCATATCCACCATGATCTGTTACTCATGAACCTATAATGATTGCTACAGTGTTAAACTTGGAGTGTACTTGTTGGCCAGCTGGGAAGCACACTATGGGGGAAGCTTAGCGGGGATGACGTGGGGTGGTAAAGGTTGGCAAGGGCCACAGTCCATCACTTCATTTCAAACATAAAAGCAATTCTTTGTGACAGGGGCTCGATATATTGGGTATGATGGGGAAAAAGTAAAACAGGGTAGTAAGCAAACAACCATCTGAGCACCGATGTAAGCAGCCACATGTAATCCTCATCCTGTCTCTAATAGGCAATCATATCAACCCCCTTCTGTAACTAGAAATATGCATCACTACGCCTCACAGCTCCAGCTCGTAGGATGCATAGCCTTCATATAAACTACTCTACAGGAAGCAGTCACTTATTCCCTCTACCACTCTAGTAATCAGCTATACTGTATGCTACTTTCCCTACTAACCTCCCCTATATGTCCCTAACAAGCAAGAATATGTGTCAATGACACTTTTTTCCATTAATAAACATGCTCCCCACTGCCACTGTCAGTCATTTGTAATATAAGTATTATAAATGCTTGCAACAGGGACTTTTTAAAGATTGCTTGTACCAGTTGGAGCTTCAATCCGCTAAAAAAAGTTGGTTGTGGAAAAATGTGGAAAAATGCGGTTAACCACTGGGTGCTACCATCATTCCGGCTGCTATAAGAGAACAGAAACTACAGTACCTAGTAGGCATTTACAGTAGAATGACTGTACTGCTTTATTGCTACTGTATGGTTTCCATAATGTCCCCTTCCATTCACTCCCCCCCCCCCCCCTTTTTATATTGTTTGCTTAAGCATAGCCCTTCTATGCAGGCTATTGGTCAAATGCACAAGGCATAGTGGCTGGCAATCTGAGAGTCCGACCCCTATGCCCTTTGGTCTGGGGCTTCCCCGGATGAACATTGAGCCCATGTTGGTTGGCACCTGGCTCTTCTGCAGCTCTGGTTACCAGGAGAAACTGTGGGGTAAATATCTGAGGATATTGGCAAGCAAACTACCATATATCAGGCAGGTCACTTGACAACCTTTAATATTCTTGAAACTGGTATAGGAGTCCTTGGGATCCTCTGTCCACCGACAAGTAGTGAAGAACAGTAAAACAACCACCTTTGTTTACCAAAAGAACTAACAATTAAAGCTGTGTAAAGTTTACTTACCTTATGCCAGAGGAGTGGCACGTTATGGCCTTTGGTAATTCCCTAGCATCCCAGGTAATCAATCTGCTAGTGGCAGCTAACTTTCTTAGATATGCATTAGATCTTGAAGTAAACTACAGGGACTGGAAGTAGACCATCAATAATGAACTAAACATAGTTTTTTTAGGAAATTGTTGCAAACATAAGGTCGTGAGTTGAATTGTGTTCAAATGTTAGAGGTTTAGCAAGCTACTGTACAAGCCTAAAATGAAATAAAAAGGACCAGAAAAACTGACCTGGATCTTGCCACTTTCTATGTCTAAGCAGAATAAACAAGATTTTATGTAATATTAAACACAGATTCAAAGTTCATCACTATATTGGGGTTATCCAAATGATATCAAAGCCTCTAAAGAAGGTTTTGAGAGGACTTAGGAGCCTTTCCTACGTAACCATGCAATAGGATAGTTGAGGTATATAATGTTTACAGTCTGGTAGACAGTAGTGCTACAGGTGAGGTATATCA
The DNA here is from genome assembly GCA_027917425.1 of Gastrophryne carolinensis. NCBI lineage: Eukaryota > Metazoa > Chordata > Amphibia > Anura > Microhylidae > Gastrophryne > Gastrophryne carolinensis. The sequence goes on from CM051239.1 coordinate 318,643,833, forward strand.
TTTTTACCATGTGGTAGATATTCAGCCTCTCCAAAACTTAAACAATCATTACATTTAATAAACCCATATATCACATTGTATTTTAATGGGGTTTCACAAGCCTCCATGCTTACCCTGACCATTGTCAAAGGTGAATTTTACATGCTTTTATTTGTAATGCTGGTAGTCTTTCTGTTCTTCAAACACTCTAAAAAATTATCCCTGCCGCTGCAATGTAACAAAATATATTCTTTATGATGTGAGAAAAATGATTTGATTGGAAAATGTCAAATTTGCATGTGACCTTTATCTATACCCTTATTACTATGATGAAGTATTTTTCATACCATTTACAAACACTTCTAGAGAAGGTTTTAGCTATAAACCTGCAATAAATCTAACCCTTCATTCTATCTCCCTTCTTGTCTGTCAGTTCACCTTCGTCTCTTAATCTGTTATCGTTAAATTGTTCCTGTAACCACTTTAGTGTTCAGAATCTTGAGAATGATGAATTGGCTAAGTACCAGTCAAAAAAAATCCAAAGGTTTTGGCTTTTGTACATTCAATCTGTAACAGCTCCCATATTCTTAGCTATATATCTGCAGCGGAATATGGGGCACAAACAAAGGGAAAAGAGCCTCTTGTCATCCACAGCTGCTTTCTCTAGGTCTAGAGGCATAAAAACTCACCCAGTTACAAAATTGAGTCAACAATGTCTTGGCACACCCTGCTGTATCATATATAAGGAGCCCGCTGAGACAGTGACTAGTATGCTTCCTTTGTTACAGTGAATGAAGCGATGCAAATAGGATGGCAAAAAAAATACAAGGTGGCCCTAAGCAAAGACAAGTCTCATCTGCCAACAAAAACAGGGACTTTACCTATGTTGCCCTCTATTCCTCTACTTCTTGCCCATTTGTCTTTGTCTCCTTGTTGGTTCTGCTTTCTTAGAGACCAATATTGAACTCATTGGATGCCATTATACACACTATGTTTGGATGTCAAACAGCTCTGCATATCACCCCAAAAACACCTTACCAACAGTGAAGTCTGGAGATGAGTACATCATGGTGTTCTTTTCATCATATGAAACTGGTTGCCTCCCCCCGCCTCTGACGGCCACATGGCTCTTGAGCATTGGGATCAAGCTAGACTATTGTTTTCTACAGAGCTTCGGGGCTGCAATTATGATGGCCGTTTTGGTTGCCTTGCATTAGGTTAAATTCAAACTGGATGTGGGGGGTGCATCCAGCATGAAGAACTGGGCCCTCCCCACCCTTGATTGGATTTGCATTGGAGGGTCCCCACTTGATTGCCAGTTTGATCAGGACTTTTGGGTCTTTTCAGTCTCATTAATTTGGGATGTCCCTCCATATTGCATTAGAATATGTTCACACAACTGTGGACTACAACCTGTTGAGTCTATAATATAACCATTTTTGCCCTTGTTACTGAGTTAATAACATCTGCCTAATATTTACAGCAGGTGTGAGCAGCCTAAATCGATTATATTTATCCCATTTTTTTGCAGTTTGCTTCTCTGTAGCATTACGTTTTATGATTTTGTAATCTTGCCTGTTATAGTATATGCCATTATAGTATATTAGGATTTTTGTTATTATTACTTATTTTAATAGGCTGCTTTTTAACTGTACAGTTTGTCCCTGTGTGCCGCCACTGCGCAGCTGTGCGTTTTTTTTCATCTGTCAGTTATCTGACCTGATGTTTGCACCTCAGTCTTAGACCTCCTGATTCTTGGGTGGGCTATACTGCATTGCTCTACTTTTGCCAGCAGCCACAACGGCGGCACCCGGCTCGCCACACATGTGTTCGGTGCAATGGGGGCACCTATACCTTAGGGGAATGAGACACATAAATACAGATTGTTTACCTTACTTACCTCATTCTTAGCAGTGGCATGGGAAACCACAAAGTGCGGATGCGGGGTGATGCTCTCCTCCTGTGTGCTGTAGTGCTTGCGTTCTCTCAGGGAAGTTTTTGTTATTGTTCTGTGTGTTTGTTATGTTTACTCTTTTGTTAGCACTTGCACTTTTTATCAACATGAGCAGGCTGGTCAGCCCTGTCTGACTTTATGTCAGTTCCCTGCATTATTTGCTCAGTCACTCTACTGTTTCATTATAGGCCTATTTGGCTCCTTGCGTACTATGCACTATTTTTCTAAATATTGGATGTTGTTGATTGTTTGATATTGATTTTTAGGACTGTGGTTATCTCCCTGACAGCTGTACATTTTTTGTGTAGCTATATTTTGGCACATATATTTGTTTCAGTGCACACTATTTTGCCTAGTAATAAAATTATATTGTGATACAGATTTGGGTGTGCTTCTCTCTATTTTAGCTTGTGTTTTCACTTGCTATATTTCTTATTGGTCAGTTATAGGACTAACACCCCTTTATTGAGTGCAAATTTTTTATATAAACTGGTACTTTACATTTAATTGAGGAAAGGATGATTGGAGAATTTACCTAAACATTCTTGATAAAAATTTACTGCCATCGACCAGGGTGATGAAAACGAAACAAGGGTGAACATTTCAACATGACAATGATCCCAAAGGCAAAGCCAAGGAAACTCCCAGTTGGTGTAATAAAGAGAAAATGAAGCTGCTAGAATGACCCATACAATCCCATGACTTTAATCCAATAGAAAATGTTTAGGTACTGTATGGGTATTAAAGGTACTAAGGTACTAAAAAGAGTTAATGGAAGGACCCTTTTGTACCTTCAAGATTTGAAGAGTGTTTGTGTGGAAGAAGGGGCCAAAATCACACCTTCATGCAGAAAGCGTCTGGAAGCTGTCATCAGCAACAAAGGCCTTTGTACAAAGTATTAAATACATTTCTGCATGTATGTTCAATACTTTTTCCCTGTGTCATTTCTCATTTTTGCTTCAATACATTTGTATTTTCACAATACCAAATCCAGAACTCAGCCCATGTAATTCAAAAATATAAATCAATTTTACATTAAAGTAGTGGAGCAAAGAATAGACAGATGACATCATAGTTACACAAAATAAAAAAATTGAAGTAAAAAAAATAAGAAGAGAGAGAAAAAGAACTACCCAAGGCTTCAGCCCCCTGTTTCCCATGGGCCAGAGGAAGGTCGTCTCACAGTTAATCAAAGAACAGATCAGAATCTAAGTAGTGTCCTGTCAAAGCTAGATGGTAGTACATTGTCTATTCACGGTAGTCAAGTCCTCTTAAATTGTGCCATCCTGTCTTGGTTAATTGCTGTCATTTTTTTCCATAGCTATTGAAATGTTCACTCTGTTCTTGAACTCCTGAAATACCAAAGTATGGGACATCCAGGCTTTAGCTATCACCTGCTTACCTGCAGTATAAATGTAGTGTAGTAACTTCTTTTGATCCGAAGTAGAACCAGCCACAGGTTTGGCCTAAGTGGATGACCCAGAATTTTAGAAATTACTTACCCAGTAAGGGCCATCTGTTATGGCATAACTGATTGTGTAAGCTGTGCAGCTTGGTAGTAATTTGCAAAGTTCGGAACCCCTAATCCTCCGTCCATTTTTAGCCTGAGAAGGACTTTCTTAGAGACTCTGGCTCTATTGCCAAGCAAATAAAGTTGATTACCCTCCTCTGCAAGATGTTTAGATAGTGGATATTTACTGGAAGCACCCTTGCATAATACAAAAATGTATGGCGAAGAGTCATCTTTATAGCATTCATTCTACCTGCCATGAAAGTCTTAGATCCTTCCACTGTGCCAATAAAGCTTCAGAAACAGAGGCACGTCGTCATAATTGTCAGAAAAAAAACCCCAGATACTTCAGGCATTGCCTTTCCTGGCTAAACGTGAAAGAAAGTTGCAAAATGTTCCAGGTTTCGACAGGGTTGAAATATTAAGCACCCTTTATTTAGCCATGTTAAAGGAGCACTATCGCAAAAAAATGCCTGATGCTAAAAATCCATATAAATATGCTGGATGGCGGGAGGAGAGGTCACTTATACTCTCGGCATCAAGAAATATCCAGACAGGCTTGTTTTTTTATTTTAATAGAAAGAAGAGGTAATCAGGGGTGAGGGGTTCTGGCACCCCTGATACACTAAACCTGTCACTCCTAGAATTCATTCATACCATGACAGAATAAACCACAAGCTTGGTGGGAGTGTTATTCAGTTTGGGTGTATAAGTGTCCCCTCCTCTCATTAGCCAACGTGTTTATATGGATTTTTAATATAACACAATTTTGTGATAGTTTTCCTTTAACCCGGAGGCCAGAAAGAGGTGCAAAACTGCCCATGACTTGCAAGATGTTGGTAATGGAAATCTCTTTATTTTGAAACAAACAGTATGATGTCATCCACAAACATACATAGTTTGTGGTTCATACCAGCTATTTCAATGCCAACAATGTCTCTGGAATTCCTAATTGTGTGAGCCAGGGGCGCCATTGCCTGGGCAAACAGCAGTGTCTAGTGCCTCGTAACAAGCGAAAGCTGGCTGATTTTAACCCACAATATATTACATATGCTAAAGGGGATGCATACAAAGCTTAAAGTGGACCAACACCCAGGATTTTGACTACCCTGGCTTTTGGTCCACTTCCCTGGGGTACCCCGATCAGGGATGCCCTGCTATGTGAAACCCCCCAGATCGCCCGATTCAACTCACCTCACCCCGCTCCTACGGCGCATGCACGGCCGCTCATCCAATCAGAGCTGAGGTATGCACGTCAAATCGGCGTCTCAGCTGCCCCAAGTATGCTGGCAGCTGCATCTCGCGCTTTCCTCTAACACGCGCCCTGCTAGAGGGAAGAGCGAGATGCGTCCGCGGCCTGCGCATGCGCCGTTGGACCAGCATCCAGGTAAGGTTTGCGGGCGTCCTGGGGGGTTTCACACAGTGGGGCATCCCGATTTTGGGTGCTCCGCGGGGAGGGATTGGATCGGCCTGGGAATCTTATAGATTCTCGGGCCGATCGGGCTGGGTGTTGGTCCACTTTAACGAGGACCAAAGCCCCATCTTTCTGATAGCATAAATAGGTAGCCCCACAAGACAAAAGCTTTTCTAATGCCCAATGATAAATGTGTTGTTGGGATTTTCCTCTGCCTTGATACCTGGATCAAATGCATTATCCTTCTAATGTTGTCCCCTCCTTGTTGCCATCGTATAAATCCCATTTGGTCTCTGTTTAATAACCCCCGGGAGAAACCCTGACAAACTATCAGCCAAAAATCTTGACCTTGAGGTTCAACAGTGAGATAGGCCTGATGTTAGACCACACAGTCTGGTCTGTGTCTGGGTTTGGTATGATACTGATCGAGGCTAAAAGTTTCTCCCCTTAAAACTCACTCATAGACCTTTTCTCATTCAACGCCATTCTTAGGGCCAATGCATCCTCAATTTTTTGTTATAACCGTCAGAGTATCCATCTGGTCCAGGCCTTTTATCAGGCATAAATTCATGTTCCAACAGGTCTCTCAGAGATTGTGGAACCTTTCACTAAGAAAGGCATAAAAATCATGGGGATTAATCTGGCCTAGGGCCGAATGAAGATGTAACTGTGCACTAAATATATAAACAACTTTTTCAGCTAGTTTGCTAGTATAGCCACCTGTGTAGACTTTCAGCATAATTGGCTTATATTGTTGATCAGGTTTGTCCACCTTCAAGTAGTGGCTATACTTAAGCCATTGCAGCAAGTTTTCTGCTCTCTCTGTTGGAGCTAGATTCAGTTCATAAGCTACCATCTGTAGTTTTTTCCTTGTATCAGAGATCATACCTGTAGCAGCCTGTTTTGCTAACCTTTTCTCAAGTTGATCAATACGAGCATTTCTCAGTTTTTTCTGCTGTGAAGCTAGTTGGACCAACTTACCCCATGCACCCCCCAGCACAATGCATCATTTATCTCCAGTGTATCATTTTGAGAAATATTCTAAATGGGCTTCACTTATTGAACCTGCAAAATCTTCAATAAATAAAGTGCCTTATTTATGGTCCAATGGAACTCAGACGGTTGTATGCAACCTTACCTGAACCCCATTGTGCTCTGACCAAGAGATTGGTACAATTTTAGAGGATACAAAATTTGGCATTGTTTGCAGAGTAAACCCATGATCAATACAGACATAAAGATTGTGAGGGTGTGAGTAGTGAGTAAAAGTCCTAGAGGAAGATAAAACTGTTGGTGTTATAATTGGCAACTTAGAGGTCTGCCAGGTTCGAGTCTCCACAAATTATTGTGAAGCCTTGAGCATGGTTTAATAACTGCTCGAATAGTTCCGTTAGAAACCTCAATTGATTAACATTAGGCACATAATAGAAGGCTATTATGAACAGCAACATCTTGTAATGAACATCAACATCTTGTAATGAACCCACCAAAATCAGTTATCTGTCCTCAGGATCCACAATCTCCTTTTTACGCAGAATACCTTTTTTTAAACCTATGAGGATCCACCTCTGTTTAGTAGCAGCACATGCTGTGTAACAGCACATGCTGTGTAACAGTGCAGATAAGCTGAATTAAAGTATCTGGGATTAGAAGTCTGAGAGTTTCCTGTAAACGTACAATCTCTGGGTGAAAGCCAGGCTCTGCTTCTGGGGGGGGGGGGGGGGGGGCGCAGTAGTTGAAACCCTGAACATTCAAAGAAAAGATGATACAGACCATGAGAGAGGATGGAGAGAGAAAGAAAAAAGAAACAAAAATTTAAAAAAACAGAGAAATAAGATAGAAAAGTTAGAATAGAGTTAAGAGTGAGAAAAAGTAGACTCCACTACTCCTACTACTAGTACAGTAGTTTGGTATGCATCCAACTGTACCCAGTCGCTTGCTCCCTCAAGATTGAGGAAGACACTTCACTAATATAGAAAAACGAAATCTTAAACGTATGTACCCACCAAGGTAGATCCAGAAGGCAAACGAAAATATATATCAAACCAAAAAAAAAGAAAAACATTAAAAAAAAACATTTAAAATATTGTGACTTCTCAAAAAAACCCCTACTTAGGTAAAGGAAAAGAGAAGCTTTCCTAAAACAGAAAGTATTTGCACAGTACCCAATCCTTTACCTAAGTAGATGTTTTTTTGGTCTCTTTAGCCCCCCCCTATATTAAGCCTAACATGGGTCTCTCCACATACTGGCTTGTGACTCTGGTTTGGTACTCACCAAGTCTCACCCCCCATACAGCAAGAGGCATCTGCCCTAGTGCTCATGAGAGCCTAAAGCTCAAAACACGTGTCCACTAGTTGGATGGGTATGGCTGTGTAAATTTTAAGCTAATCCTTGGCATTGTACCCTTAGTGTTTCTATGGGCCGTGAAACATAAACATAAAGCACAGAAACATAAAGAGATAATTTGCATAGCTCTGCCTACTGCAAGGATAGATGGGTAATGTTATCTTTCCTTGGATTGGGTACTGTGCAAATACTTTCCGTTCTAGGAAAGCTTCTCTTTTCCCTTACCTAAGTAGTTTACAAGAGGAGAATGGGCAGTAAGAACTTGGATTATATATATCAAGGATGGTGCCAAATTAAATATGGGTGACATGCAAAATTATGCAGGCCTGATGTAGTTTCTGTACATACAATGTAAGTATGTTTACTCCATATAAACCTATAAACATACTCTCCATATAAGAGATCTCTTATTGTAATGGAGGTTAAGTGGTTTTGGGTGGACGTGTTTTTTTTTTTACAGATAACCCACTTTAAGGATAAAAAAGTCCCCATTCATGCACTTAATGAAACAGGAACCATGTTTACTAACCCGTTTAAGCACAATGGGGTAGCCATTATCATTTCTCCAAAGTGTAAATTTGAAGTTTAATCAAGTAAATGATAATAAAGCAAGACTGATAATGCTTGTGGGAAGATTGAATGGCCTTAGTTAATTGTTATGCACTGAGCTGCAGACAACTGGCATTTATTAGGAAAGTAATAGACAAAATAGAAGAAGTAAAACAGGGGATAACGATATGGGGAGGGGATCTGAATGTAATTGCAAATGTGAACATTGATGCATCAGAAGTTAAAGGAAAAGTAGTAGAGACCCTGGCAAAAGTTTATGAGTTTATAGCAAAACAACTACGGTCACTTCAGTTAGTTGATTCCATCTTTTTTTTTCAACACAGACTTAGTAAAAATTCCTCACCCAACCTTTTTAGAAATGCAGAAATGTGAAATGGGGAAAATTTTCAGATCATGCCCCAGTGATCATTAAGATCACTTGGGGTGGAAAAGACATGTGGGGGCATTGGTCTATGAATGTAAAATGGCTGAATGATAAGAGACTACTCACAAAAAAAGGAGGCGCTAAATTAATGTTTTACATTTAATAACAACGGAGAGACAGCAGTAAATGTGGTTTGGGAATGCCACAAGGCATATATCAGAGGGGTAACTAAGTCCTTTATGGCCTAGGTTGGGAAACGAGGGAAAATAAGATAGAAGTGTTAGTAGAGAAAGTGGCCAGGTTATAAGCTTGTCATAAAGCCTACATGAGAAGAGCAGAGTTTAAAAACTAGTTATTGAACAGGAAGGAAATGTAAAGCAAAGCCAGAAATCGCCAAAGCTAAAGCTGGGATGTGGGGGGAGAACCCTGGCCAAAGCCTTGAAACTCCACAGAGTGGAAAACTTTATTGATAGCATTATATCTAAACTAAAATATAAATTAGTGTTTGTAAACCAAAAAACAAAAAAAACTATAGGAATTCATTGAATTGGGCACACCAGCATCAAATATATAGAAAAATAATAATGTTTATTAGAGGCATATGAACAATAAAAACATACAAGGGATAAGACAAGGGGATATAAAAACAAGGGTCTCCTGATTATTATTATATGAATAAGGTCCCAGTTAATCAAAGAATAAACTGTCTAATAAACTGTGTCTCTACAATATCCAGAGATAATTAATCTATTCATCAATATTAGGAATACATTATAACTAATTCTTAGTACACAATAAGGGCGGTAAAGATAGTTAAAAATGTGTGCAACAATAAATAACAATAACAATAGAACTAGCAACAATGAGGAAACCACACAGTGAATATAGCAGTAATAATTTTAAAGAAATTAATATGTGAAATATAATAAATAAATGTGAATAAGTGCCTATATAGTGCAAAAAATACCTAAATAATGAAAAATTCTATTTACCAAAAAACCTGCTGCAGGCGTGAGTAAATGCAATACCGTCTGCAGAGTATAAGTAATCTCTAAGTGTCCCGTGAGGCTGGAAGGCCTCTTTGATACATTTGTAACAGCTAAAAAATGAACAGCCTCGCCGAGCGCAGCCCAGCGCCCGAGGGCCAAGCCCTGATGTAGGTTGATACAAAGTGTAATGCAATAAAAATAAACACGGCAATCAACAACAATAATACTACATTACCGCCCAAACATGAGATGTAAACAGGAGACCCAGCTACCCGTCGCTCTCGCGGCTTCTGATAGGGGTGCTGGTAACAGCTGTGCAGAGCTCCTTTATAGTGTTAGAGCGCGGGCCGCCCGATGGGCCCCTCCCCTTCCTCACTCAGGAACAGGTGGGAAGCGTCATCACAACAACCCCCGGGTGGTCACGCCCCTCGATGACCCGGCCGCCGTCATCGGTGCACACAGGGGACGCGATCAGCCAGGGGGGCAGGGAGGACGAGGGAGAGGCGGCACATGCAGTGGGCCCTGCTGCCTCAAACACAAACGGAGCCCTGACACCTGGAATTAACAACCATTATGGCCAATAACCAATGTTTTGCCTAATCTAAATGTTCACAGTTATAATCCAATATCTCTATTGCATGAAATTATAAATTATTAGTACAGTATCTATAGTACAATAGCCAACATGAATTCTATATATACGGCGGCAATCACAGCCTACCCGTGTAAGCATGGCCCATAATCCAGGGCCACCAATCCATCGCTTAATTTTGATCTTCACTGTGAATCCCGTTGTATAGTGATATAGGTGTGGTTGTGGAGGCATGATTGTTATTAACCTCCATGTTCATACCACACCAAAAGAAGTCAATATAGAGGTCCATCCCACAACATTATATCCGCCAATCATATCCTGACTCTCCATCAACTCGGGTAGAACAGAATTTAAATGTCCCTGGTGGTCCCTCTTTGTACGATCTACTTCAAATGAGGGACAATCCTGGATCATAATCTGCTTCACCATTTGCTTCAAACAGCATCTCCTGGGCCCATATGTCCAACCTAAATACAGGTCAGACGATCTTAATGGCTAGACCAATGAGGAATGTGCAGCCATAGATCTAAATCCTTCCTTTCACTATACGAGGTTAGCACACTACTGGAGCGCACCGGCGAAGTTCTTCATGCAGTCATCGCGCCCATTAACCCGTGTTCTGCACCCCGCAGACGATCTTAATGGCTAGACCAATGAGGAATGTGCAGCCATAGGTCTGAATCCTTCCTTTCACTATACGAGGTTAGCACACTAATAGAGCACACCGGCGAAGTTCTTCATGCAGTCATCGCGCCCATTAACCCGTGTTCTGCACCTAGGCAGGTAAAAAAGCATATATTAAACTCCAACAATTAGACTTATGACAACATGTGTGCATACATGGAAACCATCTATGGTGCAAAAGGTGTACATCATACATAAAAAAGTGAAAAATATCAAAAAGTGTGAAACTAAGGGTGTCAATTAGATAAAGACACCTAAAAAGATTTAAAATAACCACACTGAAACAAAAAGTGTAAATGTAAGATTACCAAAGCATGACAAAAGAAGTGTATAAGGATAACCATCCCAGCCAAAGAACCCCCTAACCCTATCTCTAAACCACCCTACAAAGTGCCCCCCAGTGTACTGTGCTACAAGCCGAGCATGCCTAAAGTGCCCCACTTAATAATGATTTCTACCCCCGCGCATGGGCTATATGTTGATGGTAATATGTGATGAATGCATTGCTGGTCGGTGTATAGGTGTGCTACAAGTCGCATGTGGTTGGTGTAGGTAGTTCACCTCTCCCCGCAAGGGGTGTGTGACCGCCCAACGTATGCTGGCAGTCACAACGGGGTGCACCGGTCCCACAAGGCCTCAAGGGGACTGTTTAAATAAAAGGGGTGTAGGCTACATCCTCATTTAGCCCCCGTGGGGCTGCTGTGTCTAGATTGTAAATCCATCTCAGCTCTTCCCTCAAGAGTTTATTCTTGAGGTCCCCCCCACGCGGACCAGTGGCTACCCTCTGTAGGCCTATGACTGTAAGATCAGAAGTGTTAGAATTATGTTTATGCAGAAAATGTCTGGCAACCGGTGTCAAGGGCTTACCTTGTTCAAAATCCCGGGACGCCAGACGAATATTGGAAAGGTGCGACTGCACTCTAATCTTCAACATTTTCTTTGTTTCTCCTACATAGAGTTTAATACAGGGACATTTAATGGCATATACCACCGATTTGGTGTTACAGTTAATGAAGTCCTTCAGTGCAAAGTTACGACCCGTAACTGGGTTGCTTACCTCTTTTACTGGTGTCATATGCTTACATATGGAACACCTCCCGCAAGGCGCTGATCCTCTAGTGCCCATAGAACTCAACCACGTCTCTTCTAATAACAGATGACTGTGGCACAAGTGGTCTCTCAAATTTTTGGCTCTTCTTGCCACTACCACTGTTTTTTCCGGGATCCAGTCCTTTAGGTCTCCATCACTTTTGAGTATATCCCAATGTCGTGCCAAAATGGCTCTTACATCATCCCATTGATTGTTAAATCTTGTCACCACTCCCATTCGCTGCTGTGATGTTTTACGTTCATGTTTTTGGAGTAGGTCTGAGCGGTTGGAGGTACGAGCCCGTCTTATGGCTTCTGTCAAAGGTCTCTTCGGGTACCCCCGAGCTTTAAACCTATCTCTGAGCAGAGAGGCCTGTCTCTCAAATTCTCTCTTGGTGCTGCAATTCCGTTTTAGCCTTAAAAACTGACCAATTGGTATCCCTCTCTTAAGATGTTCCGGGTGTGCACTGTCATGATGAAGCAGGCTATTAGTCGCAGTGTCCTTTCGGTACAGAGTACTCTCCATGGTCCCGTCCGGTTTCACCATGAGTTTTAAGTCCAAAAATATGGCACTCTCTGTGGATAAATGGGATGTTAACCTGATGTTCAAGTCATTGGTATTTAGATGCAATAAAAATTCATCACATTCATGTTGGGTGCCATCCCAAAAAAATATGATGTCATCAATGAATCTGAACCAGGCCACAATGTTGAAGATTAGAGTGCAGTCGCACCTTTCCAATATTCGTCTGGCGTCCCGGGATTTTGAACAAGGTAAGCCCTTGACACCGGTTGCCAGACATTTTCTGCATAAACATAATTCTAACACTTCTGATCTTACAGTCATAGGCCTACAGAGGGTAGCCACTGGTCCGCGTGGGGGGGACCTCAAGAATAAACTCTTGAGGGAAGAGCTGAGATGGATTTACAATCTAGACACAGCAGCCCCACGGGGGCTAAATGAGGATGTAGCCTACACCCCTTTTATTTAAACAGTCCCCTTGAGGCCTTGTGGGACCGGTGCACCCCGTTGTGACTGCCAGCATACGTTGGGCGGTCACACACCCCTTGCGGGGTGAGGTGAACTACCTACACCAACCACATGCGACTTGTAGCACACCTATACACCGACCAGCAATGCATTCATCACATATTACCATCAACATATAGCCCATGCGCGGGGGTAGAAATCATTATTAAGTGGGGCACTTTAGGCATGCTCGGCTTGTAGCACAGTACACTGGGGGGCACTTTGTAGGGTGGTTTAGAGATAGGGTTAGGGGGTTCTTTGGCTGGGATGGTTATCCTTATACACTTCTTTTGTCATGCTTTGGTAATCTTACATTTACACTTTTTGTTTCAGTGTGGTTATTTTAAATCTTTTTAGGTGTCTTTATCTAATTGACACCCTTAGTTTCACACTTTTTGATATTTTTCACTTTTTTATGTATGATGTACACCTTTTGCACCATAGATGGTTTCCATGTATGCACACATGTTGTCATAAGTCCTATTGTTGGAGTTTAATATATGCTTTTTTACCTGCCTAGGTGCAGAACACGGGTTAATGGGCGCGATGACTGCATGAAGAACTTCGCCGGTGTGCTCTATTAGTGTGCTAACCTCGTATAGTGAAAGGAAGGATTCAGACCTATGGCTGCACATTCCTCATTGGTCTAGCCATTAAGATCGTCTGCGGGGTGCAGAACACGGGTTAATGGGCGCGATGACTGCATGAAGAACTTCGCCGGTGCGCTCCAGTAGTGTGCTAACCTCGTATAGTGAAAGGAAGGATTTAGATCTATGGCTGCACATTCCTCATTGGTCTAGCCATTAAGATCGTCTGACCTGTATTTAGGTTGGACATATGGGCCCAGGAGATGCTGTTTGAAGCAAATGGTGAAGCAGATTATGATCCAGGATTGTCCCTCATTTGAAGTAGATCGTACAAAGAGGGACCACCAGGGACATTTAAATTCTGTTCTACCCGAGTTGATGGAGAGTCAGGATATGATTGGCGGATATAATGTTGTGGGATGGACCTCTATATTGACTTCTTTTGGTGTGGTATGAACATGGAGGTTAATAACAATCATGCCTCCACAACCACACCTATATCACTATACAACGGGATTCACAGTGAAGATCAAAATTAAGCGATGGATTGGTGGCCCTGGATTATGGGCCATGCTTACACGGGTAGGCTGTGATTGCCGCCGTATATATAGAATTCATGTTGGCTATTGTACTATAGATACTGTACTAATAATTTATAATTTCATGCAATAGAGATATTGGATTATAACTGTGAACATTTAGATTAGGCAAAACATTGGTTATTGGCCATAATGGTTGTTAATTCCAGGTGTCAGGGCTCCGTTTGTGTTTGAGGCAGCAGGGCCCACTGCATGTGCCGCCTCTCCCTCGTCCTCCCTGCCCCCCTGGCTGATCGCGTCCCCTGTGTGCACCGATGACGGCGGCCGGGTCATCGAGGGGCGTGACCACCCGGGGGTTGTTGTGATGACGCTTCCCACCTGTTCCTGAGTGAGGAAGGGGAGGGGCCCATCGGGCGGCCCGCGCTCTAACACTATAAAGGAGCTCTGCACAGCTGTTACCAGCACCCCTATCAGAAGCCGCGAGAGCGACGGCGGAGCGCGCGGGGTAGCTGGGTCTCCTGTTTACATCTCATGTTTGGGCGGTAATGTAGTATTATTGTTGTTGATTGCCGTGTTTATTTTTATTGCATTACACTTTGTATCAACCTACATCAGGGCTTGGCCCTCGGGCGCTGGGCTGCGCTCGGCGAGGCTGTTCATTTTTTAGCTGTTACAAATGTATCAAAGAGGCCTTCCAGCCTCACGGGACACTTAGAGATTACTTATACTCTGCAGAGGGTATTGCATTTACTCACGCCTGCAGCAGGTTTTTTGGTAAATAGAATTTTTCATTATTTAGGTATTTTTTGCACTATATAGGCACTTATTCACATTTATTTATTATATTTCACATATTAATTTCTTTAAAATTATTACTGCTATATTCACTGTGTGGTTTCCTCATTGTTGCTAGTTCTATTGTTATTGTTATTTATTGTTGCACACATTTTTAACTATCTTTACCGCCCTTATTGTGTACTAAGAATTAGTTATAATGTATTCCTAATATTGATGAATAGATTAATTATCTCTGGATATTGTAGAGACACAGTTTATTAGACAGTTTATTCTTTGATTAACTGGGACCTTATTCATATAATAATAATCAGGAGACCCTTGTTTTTATATCCCCTTGTCTTATCCCTTGTATGTTTTTATTGTTCATATGCCTCTAATAAACATTATTATTTTTCTATATATTTGATGCTGGTGTGCCCAATTCAATGAATTCCTATAGTTTTTTTTGTTTTTTGGTTTACAAACACATGTTTTGGAATTCAGGGAGCACCCAAGCTGGACTAATTGTAGTTTTCCTACACACTTGTAGTGCCCCGTACCAGGTAGCTCTTCATTAAAATATAAATTAGAGGACATTAAGGAAGAATTCCTCAAGTTTTATACTGAAATTTATAATATAAAGAGAGGGTAAAGAGGACCATTCTACTTATTTAAGGGATCACCCTTAAACAAACTCACTAATGAACAAGAACAAAAACTAGATGGCCCTTTTAAAATCCAGGACATTTCATAAGCAATAGATAGACTTAAAGGAAAACTTCCTTTTTCGTCAGGTTTTTGGTGTTATCCTCCCTATCTGAATAAATTGAATTACCGCAGAATGGGTTAAGCCTAAGACCTTTGTCTTAACCAATCAGATGATTAGCAAGCAAGGAAGTCCCTGTATCTTTACATCTAAGGAAAACACATTGCTAAGGTAAACACATTGTTGCTAGGGAAACCTGTTGTTTTCTTTTATAACACATAGCTGCAAATAAATAGAAAAAAATTAATTAACACATTGATTCAATTATTTTGGAACACAATAATGAAAACGTTAAAAAATGCTGTTAAAAGTTGAAATTCTCTTTAAAGAAGGGACAGCAACTGACAGTGACGGCATGCCAGGGGGATACTTTAAGCAGATTTTGTCCCCCTATCTGCTTGTCCTCTTCAATAGAGAAACAAATAGGGCTATAATAGGGCTCAAACCAGATAAGGATTTTAAGAACCTGGTGAATTATCGCCTTATATCGCCATATTACTTATTAATGTGGGCTTAAAAATCTACGCCAATGTTATAGTAAATAGAAACTTTACACACAATTTATTTTAATTTTAATTTTCAGAGGCCCAGGCTGGATTTATGCCAGGGCATGGGGTACAGAAAAACATAGCAATAGTGACAACCATAATTAATAAAGCTAAAGAGACTAAGAAAGGAACCATTTTGAATGTGAACCTGGCTTGACTAATCGAGATTACGTGGATTCGAGCATTGAGGTGGACTTGAGAATATTGAACATTTGGTGGCCAGATGAGACTAACCCCACACTAGATACTGCTAAGTTCAGAAATTTTCTTAAACCAAGATAAGTGCAGTCATATCTGAAATCCTTAACCCTACCAAATTGCTCATTAGACCGCCCATATTTGAAACCTTATTTAATAGGGAACGTATAAAAAGAAAACTGGGACATTATTACCATTTACTATTTAACACATATCCCACCAAAAGCCTTGTACCAGGCTAAATGATGAATGCATGGAAGACTGAAGACTGAGAGAAAATCTTCCTCTCAATACTGCATAAAAGGTCCCACCTCTAAGAATGTTTGGGATCACATTTTTTAAGAGATTCTATTACACAATGGATTACAGTGATAACTTTCCAGAATTCCGATGTTGGTGGCGTAGAAAGGGGAAAACAAAGGTTATGCATATTTGGTGGCAGCATGGAGCAGTAGAAAGAATTTGGTACAAGGTTAGAAAGGTAGTAGATTGTAATAAATAAAGGAATCTGCTTATCACTGGGGTAGGCATTAACCCTTTAAACGCCAGCCACGTAAATTTTACGTGGCTGCCTCTCCAATCGTTAAACTCCAGCCACGTAAAATTTACGTATCTGGCTTTGCCCCTGCTAGCGCCTGAAAAATGTTAAAGAAAACACTTACCTGACCGGCTGGGTCTCCTCTTCACCCTGGGGGGGCTTCGATCCCCCGTCGGGGCTCCTCCGGAGGAAGGGGAGAGCCCGGAGTAGCCCCCCCGTTTTTGCGGCCGCTGGCTTTTCCTGTTAAAAAAATTAAATAAAAATGACATTTACTCACCTCCATGTGCGCTCGATCTCGCCGGCCCTCCTCTTCACCCGGGGGGCCTCCGATGCCCCCCCCCGGGCTCTCTATCTTCAGGAGAGAGCCTGTCAGGCTCTCTCCCCTCTTCCTCCGACGGGCGCCGCCATCTTGTAGCGAAGCCCCAACCCTTTTGGGGGCGGGGCTTATGGCGTCACTCGGTCGGCGTCATGACAGCTCCAGGCCTCTCAGCTGTCAGATGCCGGTGATCGGTGGCCTGAGAAGGAGGGGACAGGAGATCCTCTGCTCTCCTGCCTCCCCTCCTCCTCTGGCTGCCGGTCACCGGCATATGTCATCAAATCAGCGAGGGACAGAGGAGCTGACGATCGGAGGTGAGTAAACCCCCGGAACCCCTATTACCTGCCTCCCCAAAGCCCGGGGGGGGCAGAAGAGCCCGGGCCCACATAGGCTATGTGGGCTTGTAGGCTGCAGGGTGGGGGGGCCACCAGAGCTGGCCCCTCCACTCTGTTCCTACAAGCCCCCATAGCTGGTCCCGGGCTGGTTATGATGGGTAGGGGGGACCCTACATCATTTCTTTTTTAATTTTAAGGGTTAGGGTTAGGGTTAGCCTAACCCTAACCCTTAAAATTCCCCCAAAAAAAGACCCTACTTCATTTTTTTTTTTTTTAATTTTAAGGGTTAGGGTTAGCCTAACCCTAACCCTTAAAATTCCAAAACAGAATGGGTCCCCCCCCCCCTTGGAGGGGGGACCCTATGTCATTTTTTTTTAATTTTAAGGGTTAGGGTTAGCCTATGTGGGCTTGTAGGCTGCAGGGTGGGGGGGGGGGGCACCAGAGGTGGCCCCTCCACTGTGTTCCTACAAGCCCCCATAGCTGGTCCCGGGCTGGTTATGATGGGTAGGGGGGATCCTACGTCATTTCTTTTTTAATTTTAAGGGTTAGGATTAGCCTAACCCTTAAAATTCCCCCCAAAAAAGCCTAACCCTTAAAATTCCAAAACCTTGGAGGGGGGACCCTATGTCATTTTTTTTTAATTTTAAGGGTTAGGGTTAGCCTAACCCTAACCCTTAAAATTCTAAAAAATTGGGCTCCCCCCCTGGGAGGAGGGACCCTATGTCACTTTCTTTTTAAATTAACCCCTTATGTTTATAGTGTGTATAGTAGTATTTTATTTGTAAATGTTATAAAGTGCTCTTTTCAGTTTGGGGGGTCTCCTGGGCACGAATGGGGGAGGGGCTATAGATGCGGTACCGTTGTAATCGGGAGAAATGGGGCTTTCACATGCAATATGGTTTTTGTTAATAAAACAAATGTTTTATTTAAAATAAAGGAGACAATTGTCTAAAAAATATTATTTTATTTATTTTTTTGTTTTTTTTTACGCAAAAATATGTAAAAGACAGTAGAAAAATTACAAACAAGACATTTCATGTTTAAGCTAAACTCTACTGCAATATATATATATATATATATATATATATATATATATATATTTTCCTGGAAATTCCGGCAAAAATCACGGTTAAACATGGCGCAAAAACACTACAAATTGTAAAAAATAGTTTTTTTTTTTTTGCACATATTTCATCCAAAAATATTGAGACTACACCTAAAAATGACAAACAAGACATTTCATGTTAAAGCCCAGACTCTGCTGAAAAAAACAATATATCACTTTCCTGCGAAATCCCTGGAAATCCTTTCAAAAATCACAGTTGAACATGGGGGCGCAAAATAGTGCAAAATGGTCTGGCAACAAAGGGTGACAAAATCTCAAGGTAGGCTGGCGGTTAAAGGGTTAATGCATCTAAAGCAGGAATATGTTAGGAAGCAATGGGGGAAGGCAGTAACTGTGCTCTCTCTTGGTCAACCAAAACAGCAGTGACAATGCAACGGGGACATCCAAACACCATTGACTTGGAAATCAATGGTATTAATAAATTTATAGGGCAAAGGGGTGGGTGAGGCACAGTAAAAATGTTAAATGGTAAAAATGTAAATAACGTAAATATCACTGTTTGCAAATGCCTTCCCGCTATGATGGTTAAAGTGGACCAACCCCCAGCATGATCGGCCCGTGAATCTATAAGATTTCTGGGCCGATCCAATCCCTCCCTGCGGGGCATCCAAAATCGGAATGCCCCGCTGTGTGAAACCCCCCCAGGAGGCCTGCTGCACTTACCTGATTGCCGGCCCAACGGCACATGCGTGGGGCTCGCCCGCATCTCACGCTTCTCACTAGCAGGGCGCGTGCCCGCGCTGGCCATTTGTGAATGGCCGGCATGGGTGTGCTCCGCATTAAAGGGAAGTGCAAGATGCAGCCGCCAGCATGCTCGGAGCCGCTGCGGTAAGACGTCTCATTGACGCACATACCACAGCGGCTCCGAGTGCGCTGAATGGACAAGTGCCCATGCATGCACCGTAGGAGTGGGTGAGGTGAGTTGATCTTGGCGTTCTGGGAGGTTTCACATAGCGGGGCACCCTGATCGGGGTGCCCTGGGGAAGTGGACCAAAACCCAGCATAGTCAAAATCCTGGGTGTTGGTCCACTTTAAGTTACCTGCTACAAAAATGAATGGGCAGAACCGGGAACCTGCACAGAGTGCTGGTGTGGAAGGGTACAACTTTGATACTAACTGTCTACCAGTAAACATGCTAAGCAGAATAAAAATAGAGAATATCAGCCCTGTAGGCCAACTGCCACAAGTTAAAAGTCAGGTGAAGATGGGATATGAACATCTGAACGTGTGTGGTGCCTCTGATGCTTTCTTACCCTCTACTGCTTGGGGGAATCCTCCATTCCAAGGTACTTGCATACTGATGGGTGGAGGAATCTGTTGGTCTAAAGCTCATAATCCATCAGAAGGTCCTGTAGTTCCTCGATGGAAGTGGCAGAGCAGGCCTTATTCTTATATGTAAAGCTGACCCAAAATGGAAAGCCCCTTTTTATATTTAATCCTGTGCTCCTGTAGAATCCTTTGCAGGGGTCGCCTTTCGCTTAGCAACAGTTATAGGAGGCAGGTCTGAAAAGATTTTGTAGCTGGGGAGAATTTAATTTAGAAATATTCTGTTTACTTAGAAATTTGGCAAGGTTTTCAATACTTATTTCATCTGTTTTATAACATTCTACTTGCCCCATCGTTTTTAACCTCCATTGGGGAAATGGAGCATGTACTACCTAGCTTCCTGATAAATATTCCTAGCTGTTTATTATTACCAGGGTTGGGAGTCTATCTTCACAAGTTAAAAGCTGTGTTGAGAAGGATAAACTAACAATAGGCAGTGCACCACCAACAATAACTGTGTGCTCACTTATTTAATCCACTTGAAAACAGCCAAAAAATGGGGCGTCGAATAAATGCCACCCAACCTCAAAAAAGGAGGAACGCAGGTGAGGGTGAGTATATAAGAGAAGCTATTCCTGTGTTTCCTCACCCTCAACCAGCAGAAGAGGCACGGGAAGCCGCGTGCCCAGGTGTCTCTTGCTGGCCTTCCCCCTTTCTACCAGACGTTTTTTTCTGAAAAAAACTTTTTCTTTGTGTGCAAGAAGCTCTTTGATTTATTTCTCATATCCTTTTGCACAGGTGCACTTTGTGTCCACAATTACTTAGCTTATGTGTTAAGGTTTTTTGTCTTATGATAAATGCTTGCACTATTGGCTTTTTAGACTATGTTTTGGATTAAGAGTATACATGGATTGGTTATATATGATTGATTTGTACGTACGAAATATTTCCTTTTATACAGCACCTTAATAAATATATGGTTGAGTTATACGCACTAGCACTTTATTGTTCCTCTTGTGTAGCACATGTGTGGACATACTATCCTTATGATCAATTTATATATTTCATTTATTTTTTGTGCCGGCACAAAAACCACAAATGGGCCCCATTATATAGTTTCCAAGGTTATTTGTGGTTTTGTTTCGGGGGCACACTTGAGGGGTGGGTGGCCATAGGCAACTTTTGCTGTACATGTAGATCTCATAGTATGAGATCCATGCTAAAAAATGGTGGTCCCAGCTAGATTGATGTTTTCTGTGAATGGATCTGTTTACTATGAGATTTTCTACTTGCTACTATTACTATTTGCTGTCCCAAGCAGCCTGCATTTGAAGCTTACAGTTGTTTGATCGATGATGGGTGTATATATTATATTTACTCATCATCAGAGAGGCATGAGATGGCAGGGATGGGGGGTGCACATGCGCGCGGACGACTGATTGTGGCGTCCTAGTCGAGTTCCGTGTTTTCCTGACAAGCTTTGGGTACTAAAGCGGCGGCAGACGCACAGCTTACCTGCAGGACTGCGGGAGCGGAGTCAGGAGACCGGCGAACAGCTACGCGACGAGGCACGCGGAGACGGAGAGGCAGCGGGAGCTGCGGGAGGCGGCTGTCACAGCGGCGGCAGGCGGCAAGATGGCGGAAGGCCTGTCAGCGGCGGAGCTGCAGGAAGTGGAGGGCAGCGAGGCTTTGTTCCTTGAGAGCGAGAGGGAAGTCATCTCCTTGGCAGGTCCTCCAACGCAAGACCAGGTGAGCACTGATATACTCCCTAGAATCAAGCATATGCTGCAGACGGCTCTCACATCTAACACCCAGCTCATTATGGAGCATCTGACAAAAGAGATTGACAAGATCTCCTGTAATCTATCCACTCTTGACAAGAAAATGGGGGCGATCACCACAGCTCAGGAGGCACAAGAAGCAGAGATTTTACAGTTAAAGAGGGACAACTACATCTTGAGCTAAAAAATGGAGGACTTTGAGAATAGGGATAGGAGAGCGAATTTACGTTTCAGAGGGCTCCCTGAGCATTTGGAAGACGCCAAAGCTGTTATTATTACGCTGTGCCAAGAGTTGATTCCGGGGATTCCAATAGACCGGCTTGAATTGGATCGTGTGCATGCGAGCGCCTGAGGAACCCCCACGGGACATAATTGCAAAGTTGCATTACTATAATAGCAAGGAGCTGATCCAGAGGGCTGCCAGGGATGCCACTAACCTTCTATTCCAGGGATTCAAATACCAAGTGTTTTCTGACCTCTCCGCGGCTACTATGGTGAGAAGAAAGGAGCCGAGACCACTATTGTCTATCCTGCGTGATCATGACATCAAATATAAGTGAGGATTTCCTTTCCGAGTATCTTTTGTCTACAGGGACAATTCATACTCTGCTGCGTCTTTGGAGGAGCTACAGAAGCATGTGTCAGCATTGCACCTGTCTAAGTCCTCGGGCTTTAAATCGTCAAGAAACGTAGATGATTCCCCTAGGCAGCAGTGCTGGACATCAACGAATGGCCGAGGCTCCCGCCAGGTGTTTGAGGCCACTCGAGTCCCTGATACTGAAAAGTCCCTAAATTCAGGCTCCCGGAAAAATCTTTGTTTATATTTGGTTGAGATGTAATCGGTTATAGTACATAGTGATATGATTATCACTATAGTTGCTAATTTTCTACTGTATATAAGTTTTCTATTTAGCGTTATCATGGGGCTTGTTATTAGCCTCTTATATTGCCTCCTTTTCTACCTCCCTCTTTCCTTTGGCACTCGGTTGCTCTAAATACTGTGTCTTCATACATTTATGTGCAGTATGCCAAGGTTATGTGGTTAGTATAACCCCACTTGTCCGGTGGCATTCCCATGTCGCCCTCCTGTTAAATCAGAGGTTTATAACCTCTTGGTTTTTTGTTGTATTTTATTACTATTGCATTTTTACTAGATGTGATTGTTACAGTTATTGCGCTGTATTTTGTTTAATTTTTTAGCTTGGCGTGTTGCCGGACTCGCGAGTTTTGGGAGTCCGGTACCACGCATTTTATCAGCTCGTCTCTGGGTGGAGGGGGACAGCCTCTGGTCTTTTCTAGTTGTTGTGCAACGGGATTGGCCGGAGGGCCTGCCCCTCTTCGTAGAGTCAAGTAAGGGACTTTAACCCTAATTTTTGGGTATTTGACTGCATATTTTCTTTTTTTTTGGTCTATTTTTTTTTCTTCCTCTTCCTCGGTACACTCTATTCTTTTCCTATTTCCCTCCCTCTATATCTAGTCCCTTTTTTTTCCTTCTCTTTTTTCCCTTTTGCTCCTTTTTTCCTTCCCCTCTTCCCTCCCTCCCTCGAATTAAGCGTTATTATATTGCTTGCTCTGTCAGCGATTTTTAAGGCAACGGTGTTCTCATTGAACGTACAGGGCTTTAATTCCCCTAACAAACGAAGTTTGGCCTTCCGCAAGATCAATACTCTAAAGCCTGATGTCCTGTGCCTCCAGGAGACACACTTCTCGAGCTCCTCCAAACCTAAATTTCTCGATGCCAGATACCCACAAATTTTCATGTCCTGTGCTGAATCCAAGCAAAAAGGGGTTCTTATATGCTTTCGTAGGGGCTCCCAGTTCTATTGTAAAAGGGAAATCAGTAACCCGGGGGGTAGGTATCTGATTCCTATTGGAGATCTACAAGATGTGGAGGTGACAATTGCATGCTACTATGCCCCCAATACAAACCAGCTACCCTTTTTGTCAGACTTCCTTGAGGAAGTAACGTCAGTAGCCAAGGGGACTACTATTATTTGTGGGGACTCAAATTTGATTCTGAATCCTCTCCTTGATAGACAATCTATAAATAATACTATGGCCAGCTCTCATTTAGTTATGACTTCAAAAGCATTTCGGAAATTGCTAGATTCTTGCTCAGTGGCAGATTGCTGGAGGGAGGTCCATCCTGGTACCCAGAACTTCACACATTTTTCCCATCCACATGAAGTGCATTCTGCCTTTGGTCACTTTGGCTCAAATGAGAGAGATCAATATTGTTTCGATATCTTGGTCCGACCATGACGGTCTGCTACTTAATTTAAACTCCCTCCTTAGCAGGCCATCAAACTCACTTTGGTCGCTCAATGTTTCTCTTTTGTCAGATCCGGTCTTGGTTCAGTCCATTACGGAGTTGAATGCGACACCGGAGGTCTCTTCCACGATCTGCTGGAAAGCCCACAAGCCCACCATAAGAGGTAAATTAATACAGTTAGCCTCTAGGAAAAAACATGAGAGGAATATATATATATCGATAAACTTGAGAAGGAATACCTAGAGTTAGCGGAAAAAGCCAAAAGACAAATGTCTAAGGAGATTCGAACCAAGTTGAATAGAGTAACTCGGGATCTTAATTTAGCCTTAGCGGGCAAAGCCGAAAATGCCATTAGATGGATAAGACATAAATATTATTGCAAAGCAAACAAACCCGATTCTCTGTTGGTCAAAAAATTAAAGACCCCTGAGCAATGCTACTGCCCGATTAGACTGAGAAGCGATAGAGGCAACATATCCAGTAATCCAACTAAGGTAATAGAAATATTCAGATCTCAGCTTTCAAAATTATATTCTAGCCCTAATAAGCCGAGGGGGGATGTGATCTCTGGTTTTCTGAATGGGCTTTCACTGCCAGATCTGCCAGACCATCTTAGGGAGTTGCTGGAAGGGGACTTTGATGTAGAGGAAGTAAGGCGAGTTATCGCCGGGCTAAAACTCAACAAACGGCCGGGGCCTGATGGCTTCTCGGCGGCGTACTATAAATTGTAAATACGGGGTAACCTATTATTGGTTATCCCAATGGTGTGACCCTTTCATATGTTCCAATGTTTTGTTGGTACATGGTCAAGCTTCATAAATACTTGACTGGTCCCGGGTCTAGGCTACTCCCGGTTTCGAATGGTGATGCTTTTGACCATGACCACACTGTATGTATGCCAAAATAATTTATTTATACACGTCTAATTTAAAAATTATACATATTAAAAAATGTGCTCCTTAATTTTCATATGTTACATTCATATAAATCTTTGTGCGACAATTCATATCATATATATATCAAACATTATTTACATAAGTGTCATTGCATTTTCTGCTCCCTTATGATCTTTTTGTTCAATTTTCTTTCTCATGGGAATCTTTCTAATGGGCAGACATGTTTCGGCAGATTGTTTGGCTTTATCAATGCCCTTATGTAAATAGAAAGGGAGCAATGAAATATGTGTTAATTATAAATTGGCAATTGTATGTGCTTGCTCATTTCATGAATTAAATAAAATATATGTATACCTCAAAGGAAATCCATAATTGCATAATTCATTCGCTATTCATGCATAATTCGTTAATCTTGTTTGTCCCCTAAAAACGTGGCTCAAGCACTTTGTATATGTTGGATCATCGAATACTGGCCCTTTAAGAGAGTTCATATATCGTCTAGTCTAATATGAAATATGAGATATAGTTATAATATGTCATGCCTTCAGGTACCTATGCATGACAATGCATTTAGATTATTTATTAATTATACCTTTATGTATCTTTGTGAGAGTTTGTGGTAAGCGTCTGATGCTGGGTCAGTTTGATTACCTTCAGATGAGCACTGAAACAAATCAGCAAAAGAATATAATAGGAAGTTTTTTTTGCCATCCATGTTCATGTCAGTATGTAAAACTAGATCGCATAAATCAACTGAGTGTACCTCTGCAGTTGTGGCGTCGATAAACTTACCCACCGAATCGAGCTCCCAGTAAGGCCGCTTCCTTTCCCTGAGTGATGTGCTCGTCGGTCTAGGGGTGATGCGGCACCACTCCGGCGGCGTCTTTATGCGGTCCGGGATCCAGCGCGCACAACCCCGCCGGCATCCACCGGAAGTGGCGTCATGCGCTCTGGACCCCGAAACGCAAGAGCACGTTCACCCGGCCGAAGCCGGATGTGACGTCAGACACCGCTGGATCAGCTGCGCACAAGTGTGGAGACGGTGTCTTCAGCTCCATTTTGTTGGAGCTTCATCGGCGCATTAAGGCTGTGTCTACAAAAGAGGCGGCTCCATTTTTCTGTAGCCCGTCCAGGGTTATGAAGGCACTCTGCACTTAAGTTACTGGCCACCTGATTATAAACTGTATTTGTTTAAATTGAATTATTCCTGTACCCGGCTCCTTATTGATATGATATTAATAATAAGGTAAGTCCCTTCATTTATTGGGTTTACTCTAATTTATTTAGTTGCCTACTTAGATAGGGGAATATATAGAGGGGAGCACTTGCCGGAGGATAAATTAGAGCTTCCAAAAGAAGTATAATTCATGTGACATTATGTGTGGTGCCCTAGTTTATATTTTCCAAAGACAGTGTGTATGGCACTGCCGTGGCTACACGTATGTATGTTTGGAGGGCATTCCTCTTTTACAACATCAAAACACCAGCCTATTGAAACTGCAGTGTGTAATGTGTATGGCTTATAATTCTATGTGTAGGTTGACATTTTCTGCGATTGGAGATTTTTACCGATAAGTACCCAATAGTTGTTCTTTGGTGTTTGCCCAGGTTTCTCAGGGTATACAGTTTCAGATTTGTTTTTAAAACAATACTGTATGTTTACAAACTTAAATCATATATTTCATACTCAGATCAAGGATATATAATTCCCATCTAATTGTCCCTTCTTATTGACATCAGTTGCAATAAATTGATTATTGGACAAAAGTGATGGGCCTACAGAAATGGGGCAAAGCTAAGTGTGTCATTAAGTCCCAGAAATCGGGATGCCCCAAATCTGTAGCTCCAACGCGTTTCAGCTTGCAAGGTCATTTTTCGAATGCCCCCCCACCTTTGGGGGTTGTGTATGCGATGTAATCCTTGGACTTGGGGTCCTTATAGTGGTGCAATGTGAAATGACGGCCCACCAGTGTTTTTTGATTCCCTATTTTTATATTATATTGGTGTTCATATATTCGTCGCCTGAACTGGCGGTTTGTTTTGCCAATATAAAAGCGTCCACAGTCACATGTCAGAATATAAATTACATCAGTGGTTGAACAATTAATGTTGTGTTTTAATCCATAACTCCCCTTGTCCTGCACTTTTACTGTGGTACCTACTTTTACATAGCGGCACATGCTGCAGCCGCCACATCGGTAAGTGCCCCTTTGTTTACAGCATTGCTCTTTCCTGTTCACACTATAGTGGCTATGTACTAGCCGATCTTTTAAATTGGGGGATCTCCTAAAGATTATCTTAGGTTCCTTTGGTAGGAAGGTTCTCAAATCTATGTAATTGAGAAGGATCGATCAGTGTTTTTTCACAATCTGGCGTATGTGTCTGTGTGACTCTGTATAGGTTAATATAAGAGCAGGACCTTGTTGATTTTTGTCCCATTTGGGTCTATAAAGTAAGGACTTTGCTCTTTGAAAAGCTTGTTTCAAAACTGATTGCCTCTTTTCGATAGCCTGAGTCTGATTGTATCTGCCTCAGTTTGAAACGATTCCAGGGTGCTGCAGTTGCGGCATGCCCTGATATATTCTCCATATGGGATACTCTTTAATAAATGCGTGGGGTGGGAGCTCGAGGCCCTTAACATGGTATTGGCTGCCGTTTCCTTTCGATACAGCGTGGTAGTGATATGTCCATCGCTGTCCTTATTAATTGCAATGTCTAGAAATGTTACTCTGCGCTGATTGTATTCGCATGTAAGTTTAAGGTTCATGTATTGATTTAAATGAGCAACAAAGTCATCCAATTCCTGCTTCAGCCCCTCCCAGATGACCAGGATGTCATCAATATACCTGTGCCAGGCAGAAACATGGCACAGGTACTTAGCCATCTGGTCCCCCGCCCACAACCCCCTCTCCCACCACCCCAGATACAGGTTAGCAAACGACGGGGCACATGTGGTCCCCATCGCCGTTCCCTGTATCTGGTGGCATAGATCGTTCTTAAAGAGGAAGAGGTTGTGGGAGAGGACAAAATTGAGGAGCCGAAGCAGGAAGAGGTTATGATTGTGCTCTTCAATGTCAAGTTCATTTAAGAAGGTCTCCACCGCCTTGAGTCCCATATTATGTGGAATACTGGAGTAGAGGGCCTCCACATCCAGAGTCACCAGGAAGGCATCAGGGCTCACCCATAAATCATCAAGGATACGGACAATATGACCCGTGTCCTTGACGTATAAAGGCAGGCCCGTTACCAGGAGTTGCAGATGCTGATCCACATAGCGGCTGGCATTCTCCGTGAGAGCCCCCATGCCCAATACGATGGGTCGTCCGGGAGGTGACATCATCGACTTATGCACATAGGGAAGTGCATTAAACATTGGAATTTTCGGGTATGGGGACTCCAAGAAGCCAGCCGTGTGGGCATCCACAACTCCCTGGTCTCAGGCCTGTTGGATGATGTTATGGTATACCTGTGCGTCCCTGGCGAGTCTGGATGTGAAGGCCCTGGCATACCAGTCTTTGTTCTTGAGGATGCGCATACACATCGCCTCGTATTGGTCAACTGACATGACCACGATGTTCCACCCCTTATCTGGTTATCCGGTTTCACGATAATGTGAGGGTTAGATTCTAGTTCCTTTAAGGCATTTTGTAATCTAATATTTAGGTTGGATTGATATTTGGGTTTTTTGATAATTGTTCAACCTCTGCCGTTACTAAGTCCGTGAAAGTTGCCACGTTATAATTAATCCCCATGGATGGATAATAGGTGGATTTTTTTTAAATTTTCTCTTTTTGGTGGCTCCCACATGATGGCTCGCCACCTCCATTGCTAATTCCTCAATATCTTTTTCTAGTTGTTGCTCTGAGGGTGAGTCTGCCACATTTATAGACTCCCCATCTTTGGGCATGAATTGAAATTTACACAGTACCTTGCGTGAGAAGAGATGGAGATCTTTAACTGTCTCAAAGATGTCCAGATTTTTTGAGGAACAATAGTTTAATCCTAGCCTAAGTAACTCACATTGATCTTCAGTTAATTCATAGGGGGACAGATTAATAATATCCCTCTTTGTTTCTAAGTTAGTTGCACCTTCACAAGTCTTAAAGGAGCCACAGCACTCAACCCTGTTAGCTTGCAGGCCAGCCTATAATCTGTCTCTAAACTTGGTTAAAAACAGAGGACTCGGTCACACACATCTGCAGAAGTATGCTTAAGCTGCACCACTATGCCAAAGTGCCTCTGTGGGGTGCAGTCCTAACTCTAATCTCTGAGAGCCCATCTGGGACATACAGTGCAATAGATAAATTGGGAGCAGGCTTACCTGAGGTTGCCCTAAACCTCTCAAGTGCAAGCCATGGGGTGGAAGGGTCAAAGACCTTGCAATACAGCCTAGACCCCACACACCATGTGCTTGCACAAATTCAAAAGAAACAAAGGGGGGGGGGGGGGTGGCAGCCGCTCAGACCATTTTATAACTAACCTGGGAGGTGCACGTTAGCAGGGCAATTAGTACACACAAGTCTTAAAGGAGCCACAGCACTCAACCCTGTTAGCTTGCAGGCCAGCCTATAATCTGTCTCTAAACTTGGTTAAAAACAGAGGACTCGGTCACACACATCTGCAGAAGTATGCTTAAGCTGCACCACTACGCCAAAGTGCCTCTGTGGGGTGCAGTCCTAACTCTAATCTCTGAGAGCCCATCTGGGACATACAGTGCAATAGATAAATTGGGAGCAGGCTTACCTGAGGTTGCCCTAAACCTCTCAAGTGCAAGCCATGGGGTGGAAGGGTCAAAGACCTTGCAATACAGCCTAGACCCCACACACCATGTGCTTGCACAAATTCAAAAGAAACAAAGGGGGGGGGGGTGGCAGCCGCTCAGACCATTTTATAACTAACCTGGGAGGTGCACGTTAGCAGGGCAATTAGTACACACAAGTCTTAAAGGAGCCACAGCACTCAACCCTGTTAGCTTGCAGGCCAGCCTATAATCTGTCTCTAAACTTGGTTAAAAACAGAGGACTCGGTCACACACATCTGCAGAAGTATGTTTAAGCTGCACCACTACGCCAAAGTGCCTCTGTGGGGTGCAGTCCTAACTCTAATCTCTGAGAGCCCATCTGGGACATACAGTGCAATAGATAAATTGGGAGCAGGCTTACCTGAGGTTGCCCTAAACCTCTCAAGTGCAAGCCATGGGGTGGAAGGGTCAAAGACCTTGCAATACAGCCTAGACCCCACACACCATGTGCTTGCACAAATTCAAAAGAAACAAAGGGGGGGGGTGGCAGCCGCTCAGACCATTTTATAACTAACCTGGGAGGTGCACGTTAGCAGGGCAATTAGTACACACAAGTCTTAAAGGAGCCACAGCACTCAACCCTGTTAGCTTGCAGGCCAGCCTATAATCTGTCTCTAAACTTGGTTAAAAACAGAGGACTCGGTCACACACATCTGCAGAAGTATGCTTAAGCTGCACCACTACGCCAAAGTGCCTCTGTGGGGTGCAGTCCTAACTCTAATCTCTGAGAGCCCATCTGGGACATACAGTGCAATAGATAAATTGGGAGCAGGCTTACCTGAGGTTGCCCTAAACCTCTCAAGTGCAAGCCATGGGGTGGAAGGGTCAAAGACCTTGCAATACAGCCTAGACCCCACACACCATGTGCTTGCACAAATTCAAAAGAAAAAAAGGGGGGGTGGCAGCCGCTCAGACCATTGTATAACTAACCTGGGAGGTGCACGTTAGCAGGGCAATTAGTACACACAAGTCTTAAAGGAGCCACAGCACTCAACCCTGTTAGCTTGCAGGCCAGCCTATAATCTGTCTCTAAACTTGGTTAAAAACAGAGGACTCGGTCACACACATCTGCAGAAGTATGCTTAAGCTGCACCACTACGCCAAAGTGCCTCTGTGGGGTGCAGTCCTAACTCTAATCTCTGAGAGCCCATCTGGGACATACAGTGCAATAGATAAATTGGGAGCAGGCTTACCTGAGGTTGCCCTAAACCTCTCAAGTGCAAGCCATAGGGTGGAAGGGTCAAAGACCTTGCAATACAGCCTAGACCCCACACACCATGTGCTTGCACAAATTCAAAAGAAACAAAGGGGGGGGGGGGGGTGGCAGCCGCTCAGACCATTTTATAACTAACCTGGGAGGTGCACGTTAGCAGGGCAATTAGTACACACAAGTCTTAAAGGAGCCACAGCACTCAACCCTGTTAGCTTGCAGGCCAGCCTATAATCTGTCTCTAAACTTGGTTAAAAACAGAGGACTCGGTCACACACATCTGCAGAAGTATGCTAAAGCTGCACCACTACGCCAAAGTGCCTCTGTGGGGTGCAGTCCTAACTCTAATCTCTGAGAGCCCATCTGGGACATACAGTGCAATAGATAAATTGGGAGCAGGCTTACCTGAGGTTGCCCTAAACCTCTCAAGTGCAAGCCATGGGGTGGAAGGGTCAAAGACCTTGCAATACAGCCTAGACCCCACACACCATGTGCTTGCACAAATTCAAAAGAAACAAAGGGGGGGGGGGGGGTGGCAGCCGCTCAGACCATTTTATAACTAACCTGGGAGGTGCACGTTAGCAGGGCAATTAGTACACACAAGTCTTAAAGGAGCCACAGCACTCAACCCTGTTAGCTTGCAGGCCAGCCTATAATCTGTCTCTAAACTTGGTTAAAAACAGAGGACTCGGTCACACACATCTGCAGAAGTATGCTAAAGCTGCACCACTACGCCAAAGTGCCTCTGTGGGGTGCAGTCCTAACTCTAATCTCTGAGAGCCCATCTGGGACATACAGTGCAATAGATAAATTGGGAGCAGGCTTACCTGAGGTTGCCCTAAACCTCTCAAGTGCAAGCCATGGGGTGGAAGGGTCAAAGACCTTGCAATACAGCCTAGACCCCACACACCATGTGCTTGCACAAATTCAAAAGAAACAAAGGGGGGGGGGGTGGCAGCCGCTCAGACCATTTTATAACTAACCTGGGAGGTGCACGTTAGCAGGGCAATTAGTACACACAAGTCTTAAAGGAGCCACAGCACTCAACCCTGTTAGCTTGCAGGCCAGCCTATAATCTGTCTCTAAACTTGGTTAAAAATAGAGGACTCGGTCACACACATCTGCAGAAGTATGCTAAAGCTGCACCACTACGCCAAAGTGCCTCTGTGGGGTGCAGTCCTAATTCTAATCTCTGAGAGCCCATCTGGGACATACAGTGCAATAGATAAATTGGGAGCAGGCTTACCTGAGGTTGCCCTAAACCTCTCAAGTGCAAGCCATGGGGTGGAAGGGTCAAAGACCTTGCAATACAGCCTAGACCCCACACACCATGTGCTTGCACAAATTCAAAAGAAACAAGGGGGGGGGGGTGGCAGCCGCTCAGACCATTGTATAACTAACCTGGGAGGTGCACGTTAGCAGGGCAATTAGTACACACAAGTCTTAAAGGCGCCACAGCACTCAACCCTGTTAGCTTGCAGGCCAGCCTATAATCTGTCTCTAAACTTGGTTAAAAACAGAGGACTCGGTCACACACATCTGCAGAAGTATGCTGGGGCTCGGGGAACAGAGTTGTTTTTTTGGACATTTGTGTGGGACCCGATTGCCCGTCTCTGGGCTGTGTTCCTCCGTGCATTTCTGCACGCCATTTCCTAAAAAATCACTCAGGGAAAGGAAGCGGCCTTACAGGGAGCTGGACGCACATTCGGGGGGGGGGGGGGTTTCTCGATGCCACAACTGCAGAGGACGCGCAGTGCGATTTATGCGATCTAGTTTTACATACTGACATGAACATGGATGGCAAAAAAAGTCTCCTATTATATTCTTTTGCTGATTTGTTTCAGTGCTCATCTGAGGGTAATCAAACTGACCCAGCATTCAGACGCTTACCACAAACTCTCACAAAGATACCTAAAGGTATAATTAATAAATAATCTAAATGCATTGTCATGCATAGATACCTGAAGGCATGACATAATATAACTATATCTCATATTTCATATTAGACTAAACGATATATGAACTCTCTTAAAGGGCCAGTATTCGATGATCCAACATATACAAAGTGTTTGAGCCATGTTTCTCAGGGGACAAACAAGATTAACGAATTATGCATGAATAGCAAATGAATTATGCAATTATGGATTTCCTTTGAGGTATACATATATTTTATTTAAATAATTAAACACATATTTCATTGCTCCCTTTATATTTACATAAGGGCATTGATAAAGCCAAACAATCTGGCGAAACATGTCTGCCCATTAGAAAGAAGATCATAAGGGAGCAGAAAATGTAATGACACTTATGTAAATAATGTTTGATATATATATATATATGATATAAATTGTCACACAAAGATGTATATGAATGTAACGTATGAAAATTAAGGAGCACATTTTTTAATATGTATAATAGGGATGAGCGAATCGAATTCGGATCGAATCCGAATTTCCCCGCGATTCGATCGCTCGAAGTTTTCCTTTAACATCCATTCATTTACATACAGGCATTCTAAGATGGCGGACGGGACATGTCCAGACATCTACCCCGCGCCAGTGCAAGCTGGGGCAGTCACATGCAGCCTATCAGCAGCCAGCAAGCCCGATGACGTCACAGCGCTATTTAAGGCCGGCGGCCATCTTGGTTTTCCTCATTTCTCTATTGCATTTGTGAGAGACAGAACGCTGTAGTGAGGGAGAGGCAGTTAGACACGCAGGGACAGACAGGGACAGGCTGGAGACAGGCAGGAGACAGGCAGGAGACAGACAGAAAGTCAGCGAAAAACAGGGAAAGTTAGGAAAAATCAGAGGCAGTCACAGGGAGATTTTTTTTTTTTTCATCCAGCCTGAGTATTTGTTACTGGCTGGCTGACTGGCTTTGTTAGCGTTTTCAGGCTGCTTATACACTAACTGTGCATATATACTGAACTGATCTTAAGTCTGCTGTGAGGCATCCCATTTTTGACTACACCAGCCTCTATTTAAGACCATATAACCATTTGCACTTATTCTAATTGAAATTAGGCCTGATAAAGACACTTTTGCTGTGCATAGCACTACTGGTCCCTGCCAGGTGCACTCCTGTTTGGGGCATCCCATTCTGTGACTACAGCAGCCTCTATTTAAGACCATAACCATTTGCACCTATTATAATTGAAATTAGGCCTGATAAAGACACTTTTGCTGTGCATAGCACTACTGCCTGCCAGGTGCACTCCTGTTGTGGCATCCCATTCTGTGACTACACCAGCCTCTATTTAAGACCATATAACCATTTGCACTTATTCTAATTGAAATTAGGCCTGATAAAGACACTTTTGCTGTGCATAGCACTACTGGTCCCAGGTGCACTCCTGTTTGGGGCATCCCATTCTGTGACTACAGCAGCCTCTATTTAAGACCATAACCATTTGCACCTATTATAATTGAAATTAGGCCTGATAAAGACACTTTTGCTGTGCATAGCACTACTGCCTGCCAGGTGCACTCCTGTTCTGGCATCCCATTCTGTGACTACACCAGCCTCTATTTAAGACCATATAACCATTTGCACTTATTCTAATTGAAATTAGGCCTGATAAAGACACTTTTGCTGTGCATAGCACTACTGGTCCCTGCCAGGTGCACTCCTGTTTGGGGCATCCCATTCTGTGACTACAGCAGCCTCTATTTAAGACCATAACCATTTGCACCTATTATAATTGAAATTAGGCCTGATAAAGACACTTTTGCTGTGCATAGCACTACTGGTCCCTGCCAGGTGCACTCCTGTTTGGGGCATCCCATTCTGTGACTACAGCAGCCTCTATTTAAGACCATAACCATTTGCACCTATTATAATTGAAATTAGGCCTGATAAAGACACTTTTGCTGTGCATAGCACTACTGCCTGCCAGGTGCACTCCTGTTTGGGGCATCCTATTCTGTGACTACAGCAGCCTCTATTTAAGACCATAACCATTTGCACCTATTATAATTGAAATTAGGCCTGATAAAGACACTTTTGCTGTGCATAGCACTACTGCCTGCCAGGTGCACTCCTGTTTGGGGCATGCCATTCTGTGACTACAGCAGCCTCTATTTAAGACCATAACCATTTGCACCTATTATAATTGAAAATAGGCCTGATAAAGACACTTTTGCTGTGCATAGCACTACTGGTCCCTGCCAGGTGCACTCCTGTTTGGGGCATCCCATTCTGTGACTACAGCAGCCTCTATTTAAGACCATAACCATTTGCACCTATTATAATTGAAATTAGGCCTGATAAAGACACTTTTGCTGTGCATAGCACTACTGGTCCCTGCCAGGCGCACTCCTGTTTGGGGCATCCCATTCTGTGACTACAGCAGCCTCTATTTAGGACCATAACCATTTGCACCTATTATAATTGAAATTAGGCCTGATAAAGACACTTTTGCTGTGCAT
Source organism: Gastrophryne carolinensis (assembly GCA_027917425.1). Lineage (NCBI taxonomy): Eukaryota > Metazoa > Chordata > Amphibia > Anura > Microhylidae > Gastrophryne > Gastrophryne carolinensis. Next base: position 318,678,744 of record CM051239.1, read on the forward strand.
AGCACTACTGCCTGCCAGGTGCACTCCTGTTTGGGGCATCCTATTCTGTGACTACAGCAGCCTCTATTTAAGACCATAACCATTTGCACCTATTATAATTGAAATTAGGCCTGATAAAGACACTTTTGCTGGGCATAGCACTACTGCCTGCCAGGTGCACTCCTGTTTGGGGCATCCCATTCTGTGACTACAGCAGCCTCTATTTAAGACCATATAACCATTTGCACTTATTCTAATTGAAATTAGGCCTGATAAAGACACTTTTGCTGTGCATAGCACTACTGGTCCCTGCCAGGTGCACTCCTGTTTGGGGCATCCCATTCTGTGACTACAGCAGCTTCTATTTAAGACCATAACCATTTGCACCTATTATAATTGAAATTAGGCCTGATAAAGACACTTTTGCTGTGCATAGCACCACTGCCTGCCAGGTGCACTCCTGTTCTGGCATCCCATTCTGTGACTACACCAGCCTCTATTTAAGACCATATAATCATTTGCACTTATTCTAATTGAAATTAGGCCTGATAAAGACACTTTTGCTGTGCATAGCACTACTGGTCCCAGGTGCACTCCTGTTTGGGGCATCCCATTCTGTGACTACAGCAGCCTCTATTTAAGACCATATAACCATTTGCACTTATTCTAATTGAAATTAGGCCTGATAAAGACACTTTTGCTGTGCATAGCACTACTGGTCCCTGCCAGGTGCACTCCTGTTTGGGGCATCCCATTCTGTGACTACAGCAGCCTCTATTTAAGACCATAACCATTTGCACCTATTATAATTGAAATTAGGCCTGATAAAGACACTTTTGCTGTGCATAGCACTACTGGTCCCTGCCAGGTGCACTCCTGTTTGGGGCATCCCATTCTGTGACTACAGCAGCTTCTATTTAAGACCATAACCATTTGCACCTATTATAATTGAAATTAGGCCTGATAAAGACACTTTTGCTGTGCATAGCACTACTGCCTGCCAGGTGCACTCCTGTTCTGGCATCCCATTCTGTGACTACACCAGCCTCTATTTAAGACCATATAATCATTTGCACTTATTCTAATTGAAATTAGGCCTGATAAAGACACTTTTGCTGTGCATAGCACTACTGGTCCCAGGTGCACTCCTGTTTGGGGCATCCCATTCTGTGACTACAGCAGCCTCTATTTAAGACCATATAACCATTTGCACTTATTCTAATTGAAATTAGGCCTGATAAAGACACTTTTGCTGTGCATAGCACTACTGGTCCCTGCCAGGTGCACTCCTGTTTGGGGCATCCCATTCTGTGACTACAGCAGCCTCTATTTAAGACCATAACCATTTGCACCTATTATAATTGAAATTAGGCCCGATAAAGACACTTTTGCTGTGCATAGCACTACTGGTCCCTGCCAGGTGCACTCCTGTTTGGGGCATCCCATTCTGTGACTACAGCAGCCTCTATTTAAGACCATAACCATTTGCACCTCTTATAATTGAAATTAGGCCTGATAAAGACACTTTTGCTGTGCATAGCACTACTGCCTGCCAGGTGCACTCCTGTTGTGGCATCCCATTCTGTGACCACACCAGCCTCTATTTAAGACCATATAACCATTTGCACTTATTCTAATTGAAATTAGACCTGATAAAGACACTTTTGCTGTGCATAGCACTACTTGTCCCAGGTGCACTCCTGTTTGGGGCATCCCATTCTGTGACTACAGCAGCCTCTATTTAAGACCATAACCATTTGCACCTATTATAATTGAAATTAGGCCTGATAACGACACTTTTGCTGTGCATAGCACTACTGCCTGCCAGGTGCACTCCTGTTTGGGGCATCCCATTCTGTGACTACAGCAGCCTCTATTTAAGACCATAACCATTTGCACCTATTATAATTGAAATTAGGCCTGATAAAGACACTTTTGCTGTGCATAGCACTACTGGTCCCTGCCAGGTGCACTCCTGTTTGGGGCATCCCATTCTGTGACTACAGCAGCCTCTATTTAAGACCATAACCATTTGCACCTATTATAATTGAAATTAGGCCTGATAAAGACACTTTTGCTGTGCATAGCACTACTGGTCCCTGCCAGGTGCACTCCTGTTGGGGCATCCCATTCTGTGACTACAGCAGCCTCTATTTAAGACCATAACCATTTGCACCTATTATAATTGAAATTAGGCCTGATAAAGACACTTTTGCTGTGCATAGCACTACTGCCTGCCAGGTACACTCCTGTTTGGG